>BSQZ01000014.1:3547500-4190000 GCA_033239005.1 Lamellibrachia satsuma | reverse complement strand
ACGCGTGTGAAAGGCAGGCGCCAACAATATTAATTAACATCACCAATTTTCTTTCTCCAATTTACTTTCGCAACGTTTTCCGCACTTCGAACAGCGAAAACTGCGCCATTTTGGCGCGTGGCAATTTATTTAGCGCCCTGACGTCGCCTTCAATTTGACGAGGCGCCTTTGAAGCACACCTCAACATATGCTGCGTTGGCAGCCGCGTCGACCTTCCGGGATAAATGGCTACGCGCACCAGGTCAACTCCCACTCGCGTCGACGTCATCAAAGTGATTCCCGACCTGTGCCCAGCGGGTCTCCGGGTATTCTGCTGCTGTATTTTAGCGATGGGATCTTAATGTCCCCTATATTATATAGTGCGTGGACAGTCTAAGTAATATGTTTAGTTAGATTAATAAAAGATTATACTTGTACGTTTATTAAATAATCGAAAGAATTAACTTTTAATGTTACACCAGGTAACTTGCGAAATAATTAACAGTTTTGTTATAATATCTTATAATAAATTGTGAATAATTATGTTATTTTCTACAGAGCCGGACCACCTTAGCACTTTACTCGCCAAATATTGACTGGATCCGGTCAAAAGTAAATTAATAGTTTTCAGACAATTTTATCAAAACTAAATAACATATTTCCACAAACGTGCTAGCGGGTTGTAGTCGACCAAATTGGTTTGATTTTTCGTGAAATGCCGTAGGTGCGTTTACAAATAAAGTGATGATTTGGAAAACAACATAGTATATTTATTTATCCGCAGCAATGAAACATACTACAATAATTTTAGGCGCGATTATATGTGTCGGAATAACTGTATATATATATATATATATATATATATATATATATATATATATATATATATATATATATATATATATATATATATATATATGTATGTATATATATATATATGTATATATATATATATATATGTATATATATATATATATATATATATATATATATATATATATATATATATATATATATATATATATATATATATATATATATATATATATATATATATATATATATATATATATATATATATATATATATATATAGCATATGGATTACATATATATTATATGGTTTACGTATCTGGGTTTTTGTTAAGTATGGCTATAGCAGGGACCATGAACTCCAAAGCAGGGACCACTTATCATGCTCAGCCTGTGGCCACTGTCTGTGGCTACACCAGGAACTTATACATATATATAATATAATTGCACCTTAAAATATCAGGAGTTTATACAGCAATAGAAAATTACTGTTTTGTCTAATCACCTTTTTCTCCCAAATAGGCCATTAATAGCCATACACATATTCATGACCGTGTAACAAATTAATGAAAACATTATGAATTATCGCACAGCAACAAATAGCAAAGGTTACTAATAGTACATCGTTTGGCACAATTTGTCACATAATTGTCCTGTTTGGGGTTTGTTAATGAGGGGTATTTGAAAGTTAGGCCTATTTCAAGTTTCATTTGATAGTACTTGCTTCTTTACGTCACACATTTTTTCAAAAGGAAGCATATGATACTAAGTCACCAAATAATTAATGTCATAAACAGTATCGTAACGTAGGCAAGAATCGTTTGCGCAGAGCCAGTCGCTATACATAATATAATATGCCGTTTTCATAAAAAAAACACTGTAAATCAGTAACAATTATTTCACCATTGCAGTGCAAACAAATTGTAAGAAAAGTTGTTTAAATATATATATATATTACTATGCCGTAATATGCACAAGAGAGCAAAGTAATACTATGTTTTGTCCGATATATCTAAAACTCCTTATCGTCACTTGATCCCTTTTGTCATTTCATGGCAGTATAACCAGCAGTGTACGCTAATAAATTCCATAAAACTCAATAGCAATAATGGAATATTCAGGCGCTATTTAAAGATAATGTTAGCCAAGTAAAGTGACTTTAACATTTCGGGATATGCTTTAATAAACGTTACCTTTTTTATAAGTTTGCTTTAAAAAAATGCCCTATGCCGTGGACAACTTTCTCTTTTTTGTTGAACTAGCTCCGCTACGACATGGTTGCCGATCTGTCCGCCTTGCGTGACGTCATTGGCCGATCTTTCCACTAGGCGCTTGGCGGACTTTCTACTAACTATGAACCACAAGTAACGCTATACGAATTGTGGGAAGTAAATATGCTTTTGCGACGCGTAACGTGTGTGCGAATGATTTAAAACTGCCATTTATTAACGTAAAATGACATTCGTTGATCGGCGCTGTTTTGCTGCCACATGTTGTGATCATCAACGACCGCTGACCTGTCTGGGACGTCGACGCTGCAATGTTTAACGCAAACGCGGGTCGGTCGTTAGCCGACACGAGGGATAATAAAAATCGGCCTTAGGCTTCGATAGCCGGGTTCATGGACCGCCATAGCCGGGTAAATTACCCGGCTCCCGGCTCTTAACAAAAACCCTGCATATATATTATATGAATAACATATATAGTATATGGATTACATATATAGCATATGCCGCAACAATTCCTATACAATCCGTGTCAACGTGAACATAAAGCGTTCGGCAAATGTACTATTCTTCTTCGTCTTCTTCTTCTTCATCTTCTTCGTTTCTTGTTCTTCTACTTAGTCTTCTTCTTCATCTTCTTCTTCATCGTTTTCTTCTTCTTCGTCTTTTTCTTCTTCATCGTTTTCTTCTTCTTCTTCTTCATCGTCTTCTTCTTCGTCTTATTCTTCTTATTCTTCTTCTTTGTTTTCTTCTTCTTCATTTTCTTCTTCGTCGTCGTCTTCTTCTTTGTCTTCTTCGTCTTCATCGTTTTCTTCTTCGTCTTCTTCTTCTTCTTTGTCTTCTTCGTCTTCTTCTTCTTCTCCTTCTTCATGTGCCGTGTCTAGTGACGTTGGCGAGCATGGCCCGCCACACAACGCTGTCATATGTATAGTTGTCCGTCGCTGAATATCACTGGCTGGCCTTGCAAGTCACGTGTTCAAACTATAGATGATTCTACTCTTGGTCAACCTCCAGCTTTACGTAAATGATGTGTTTTAATTACGGCAGTTTCTCATCACACCTCCTAGAATCACACTTCCTAACTCGCTGAGTTAACAATCATAACAATCAATATACGGTGTGTGCTTGTTCCATTTTTATTTCAACAACGTAATGAAAGTACCGATTGCAAGGCTTTCGTGACGACAGAGCAGACTCTCATATAAACGATCATCATTGACGCATGCATAGACAGCATCACAGCCAGTGAAGGTTATTATACTATTATTAGTATATTAATAACAACGGTTAATATAATGTACAAATACGTATACGTGGTGATTTTATCACATTGACGAAAACCACGTTATATATATATATATATATATATATATATATATATATATATATATATATATATATATATATATATATATATATATATATATATATATATATATATATCGCATGTGTGCGACTGCAGTGTATTTAACACATCAACAAAGATATGCGAAAATGGCAAAACTCAAAAGTGTAAAATGTCAAAATTATATTGCTTGCGAGAACTGTATCTGGTTATATAATAAGGCATTCTACAATAAAATATTAAACTTTTTTTAAATCATTAAAATTGTTATACAGATATAATACAACTCGACAAACATATCTCTATCAGCCGACAATCACATACATACGGGTACACGTCGGCCGACGTAACATCATTTATCGATGTACACAATCGTACACGCATGCATGTTCATGTCCACACACACACGCACCTACAAAGTGCGACAATAAGTAAATTAATACGCGGAATGTTCATTTCTGGAACGTAAGTTTTGACTAGATCCTATGCAACATATATCATACTGTAGTAACACTAAACAAATCTTGCCGAAATAAAAGTATACATAAAAAGTATACTTTACGTAATACGGCATATACATGTATATTATACATATATATTATACATGTATATTATACATGTATATTATACAGACAATGTTTTTGTACATTTTAAAGCTGATGCAAATCAAACAGAGGATATTGTCTATATAGCTTCACGTTCGTGACTGACACCGTCTTGCAAATAAAACGTCTGAAACATATCGTCACATTTCAAGATTCAAACCGCAAACCGATCGCTGAATACGGTTGATCTCGCCAGGTGTTGCTTCATCACGTTTCTATTTCTTTCGGTCTGTTCTCCTCGTCCGTAACGTAGGTCGACGATTTACCGACATTTCCGGTTTGCGTTTCCGTGGCGCCAGCGCCGCTTTTTTCCGTTTTCTTTTTCCGCGCCTCTTTTTCCAGCATATCGGTCATGAACTCGATGTAGGTGACGGCCAGCTTGAGCGTGTCGATCCGCGACAATTTCTTCTCGTACGCGAACGTCGGCACTCGCTTGCGCAGAATGTCGAACGCCTCGTTGAGTTGAAACATTCGCCGACGTTCCCGGATATTTGCCGCCCTGCGCTGTTCGATCGTTATCACCCGGCGCCGACGTCGCTTCCCCTCCGCAGTCAACGGCGTCGAGTCGTCAAACTGCGACTCGTTCTCCGAATACGGGTACAGTGTCCCCAGTTCGAAGTCGTCCAGTCCCGACTGGGCGCCGGCGTAATAGTCGCCATCGCGTTTCGGTTCCGCGCACGCGTTGTCGAAGTAACCGTAGCCGTTATATGCGCAGTTCGTGTCGACATTCGTAAACCAGCCGCGCATGTCCGAGCACTGACCAAAGTCCCTCAGAGGTCGTCCGGTGTCCATACACGACTTGCGTTCAAGGCAGTTCTTCCTTGGCGCCCAGTTGTTGGTGTTTTCGTCATTCCCGCCATTCGCGTACATCGTCGACAGGGCGCACAGTTCCATGCAGACGACACCGTCAGAGAAGCCCCGCCGTGTTTGTATCACTTAGGTCGTTTCTCGCTCCGGTACGTTTGACTTCTCGCTGTTTACTGCCGCGATGCGTGTTTGATTTCCGTTTTATACGGCGCCTGCCAAGGCTTAATTCGTCGACGCGCGTGCACCCGTATTGTGCAGCGCCCACGCCACGTGCCACCATGGCAATCAGAGTTGCACGCGCCCGCCATTTCATTGGCCGGTTGTTACTGTCAATCTACGACGCCCCGCCTCCCGCGTGGTACGCGCTGCAATGGCGCTTCCTTGGTGAACGCTTCAACGGGCTATAACTGACATTTTCCAAAATTGCACACGTTACACGTTTCTTTCAAAAGTTTTTTATTTCAGTGACGAATATAGTAACAACGAAACAGAAACATGTTTGACAATTAGCTGTCACTAAATGTGTACAACCGTGGCCTGGGTATTCCTGCATGTACAGTATATTAAACTAATTTAAGCTTTAGAAATGCGCTTCAGGTATATTTACTATAGGAAAACGACCTGCTATAATGATATGCGAATATAAAATCTCCAACGTCAATAGCGCTGTACATAATATTCAAGCCATTGTAGAGAATTATACATATTATATATGTCAAATTCAAATTCATTGTCACCAATGTAATCGAGTTTTATGTTATTGTCAATAAACAAACATACATCTAGCCATTTAGACTCACAAATTGTATTTCAATTACTGGCCTTTGCTTTTATTTACACCTCATTTATAGATACAACCTTTATGGTCAGGGAAAGAAACGCTGCACTCCGTGCGAACAATTACACAATGATTATAGGCCTCTTTTTGGTTGCCTACAGTTTGTCCGGCGAATATGTGTGAATTATTTTTGTGCCAACTAAGGAGCGTTGATTTGATATACATTGTAACATGAAATGCACGAATCCGTTATACTGAAATCGCCGTGATGCACGAATATATTTAGTTTCAAAGTTAGATGCTCAGTATAGATAAACCACCTTCGTCTATTTACATGAATCATCCTTTCATAGTAAACCAAGCCTGCCGCCCGACTCGCATTGTGTCGTGTTTCTCGGCACCAGACTCGATTCATATGTTTAATGTCTCGTAACGACGGCGCCATTTGTACGACTGGCGACACATGTTACCTGATGTTTCCATGTTTACACACGCGAGCGCCACCTAGTGATCCCCTCCCCCGTCCGTCTGTCAATCTCTTATCAACGAGTTCTACTGCCTCACGATAATGTAATTTTTTTATCGTCACATCCATCTTATTTAACCGAAATTTTTACTTTTAGCTGATGTAAAAGCGTTGTTAAAATGTTGCATCGGACTGGTTGGTCATTACGTAGCAGTAGGCGTATATATATATATATATATATATATATATATATATATATATATATATATATATATATATATATATATATATATATATATATATATATATATGTATATACACGCAAGCACGCACGCACGTACGCACGCACACACATATATATATATATACACACACACACACACACACACACACACACACACACACACACATATATATATGATTATATATATTTTATATACATATATATATATATATATATATATATATATGTATATATATATGTATATATATATATATATATATATATATATATATATATATGTATATATGTATATATATATATATATATATATATATATATATATATATATGTATATATATATATATATATATATATATATATATATATATATATATATATCAGTGTCAAGTAAATGTATTGTAATCCACGAAATTGATACAAAGAATTAAGACAGAATCGGGTGTACCAATATTAATGAATAATTTCAGTTAAATCAACGGTAACCCAACTTGGAATGCATTAACGAAGGCATCATTTATTTAATTAGATAATTTGCGTGTTCGAAAATTAATAAGTATGATTTTGTCTTATTTTATTAGATCAATGTCGTGGGAAACAATGCATTTAAATTACATATATTTGAATGCTGGAATAGCATTAAGTATCTTGTGTTTGTGTATTGTTGTCGCGCCTACTTCTGGTATAGGCAAAACAGTTTTCTCATCACGCTCGGAGAACCGTTCTCTCGTCGCCTCATGCTCGGAGAACCGTTCTCTCGTCGCCTCATGCTCGGACAACCGTTCCCTCGTCGCCTCATGCTCGGACAACCGTTCCCTCGTCGCCTCATGCTCGGACAACCGTTCCCTCGTCGCCTCATGCTCGGACAACTGTTCTCTCGTCGCCTCATGCTCGGACAACCGTTCCCTCGTCGCCTCATGCTCGGACAACCGTTCCCTCGTCGCCTCATGCTCGGACAACCGTTCCCTCGTCGCCTCATGCTCGGACAACCGTTCCCTCGTCGCCTCATGCTCGGACAACCGTTCTCTCGTCGCCTCATGCTCGGACAACCGTTCCCTCGTCGCCTCATGCTCGGACAACCGTTCCCTCGTCGCCTCATGCTCGGACAACCGTTCCCTCGTCGCCTCATGCTCGGACAACCGTTCTCTCGTCGCCTCATGCTCGGACAACCGTTCCCTCGTCGCCTCATGCTCGGACAACCGTCCCTCGTCGCCTCATGCTCGGACAACCGTTCCCTCGTCGCCTTAATCTCGGACAACCGTTCCCTCGTCGCCTCATGCTCGGACAACCGTTCCCTCGTCGCCTCATGCTCGGACAACCGTTCCCTCGTCGCCTCATGCTTGGACAACCGTTCCCTCGTCGCCTCACACCAAGAACACACACAGTGACGCGTTAGAAACAACAAACGTCTGTCACCAAATCAATAACGACCGTCACTGGCGGCAACACATGTTACACGATCAATCGAGACGCGTCGTCACCAAGCGAAATATGACAACGTTCATCATCGGCAATAAACGAGCGTTTGAAGTCGCGTAAAAGAGCACGTGCCTTTGTACAGGTGTATGACACACGGGGGCTGGTTGGCTGCCGAGGCAGAGCGGACCCAGCCGCGGTTGCGCAACGTTTAATACGTTGCGACTGTCGGCGATTTGTAAATGAACCGGAGTGGTGTTTTAAAATTCACCGTGGCGCTGTGACGTAAGACGGTTACAGACCTGTTTGAACCCTTCCCTCCCACCGTCCGTAATATATGATGTTGAGGTGTTTTATTGGACCGATCCTTGGGCATATTGTCATACCTGTGTCCACGCGTGTAGCTCATTCCATGCAGTTGTATACGGTGCGTGAATGCAAACAGTTAAACAGTCTGATTGCTTTGTAGCATTAAATCATGTTGAATATAGTATAAACTATATATATATATATATATATATATATATATATATATATATATATATATATATATATATATATATATATATATATATATATATATATATATATATATATATATATATATATATATATATATGAGGGTAATCATGAGAGGTAATCATGTTTAATATTAATAACCGAGAAACCGGATCATCTATCAATTCAAGGATATATCTATTATATCATCTCGACCGCTGAAATTTGTTTTAGTGAACCACAAATTGTAACCATAATGTAAGAGTTATCTGTTGATGAATATATCGACTCTGATGTTTAGTAAACAGCTGCTGACAAGTTATAATACAAGTTATAATACCCGTGGACAATGTTTATGTTGCGGCCAGCTAGTCGCTGGATCACGTGATTCAACATGTGATAAAACCCGTAAAATTACGTTCTCAGATCTGCAATGCCAACATGATGCTCGGACAGATCTTCCTGTCAACGTGATGCTCTGACAGATATGCCTGTCAACATGATGCTCGGACCGATCTGCCTGTCAACGTGATGCTCTGACAGATATGCCTGTCAACATGATGCTCGGACCGATCTGCCTGTCAACGTGATGCTCGGACAGATCTGCCTATCAACGTGATGCTCGGACCGATCTGCCTGCCTGTTGTAAAAGGGCAGTGATACGGATAGGGAGAAGGCTGTCAATGAGGAAATGGAAAGGGATAACAGATGGGACGGTGCGGCAGTGCAAGACCTAGCATCACCCCTTTATATAGGGAATAACGCGTAAAACCACAAGATAATATTTTTTTAATGTCAAATTATATTTTTAGACACTTTTGAGCGTACAAGAATGTTAGAATAGATAGAATTTATAATAAACAATATGATTTCACGATAAAAAACAATCTGACTTTGTATGTACGCGTAACGGGTAACATCAAATGTTCTTATTTCCCGTTTGGCCAGAGTAGCTCCTGGAAATGATAAATGTTGGGGCTCAACATATATCTCAGTGTTAGGACAATTGAAAACATTACACGATGTTGCCGTCATTTGAATACTTGTCAGTTTTTATATTTAGGGATTTAGGCTCTCATTAAATTTTCTTATTTTCAGTAATGTTATTACCAATTATTTAGGCTCTAATGAAGTTTTCTTATTATCATTAATATTGTTACCAATTATTTAGGCTCTAATGAAGTTTTCTTATTATCATTAATATCGTTACCAATTATTTTCGACAAATACATATGTTGTTTATTAGCGGTATATTTAATTCCCTTGATACTTTGAAATCACATATATAATGCAACGATATATAGATAACACGAATTTTACTCGATTGAAAAATGCGTCTTCTTATATATATATATATATATATATATAATATTATATATATATATATATATATACAAATATATATATATATATATATATATATATATATACACATATATATATATATATATATATATATATATATATATACATATATATACATATATATACATATATATACATATATATATATATATATATATACATATATATACATATATATACATATATATACATATATATACATATATATACATATATATACATATATATACATATATATACATATATATATATATATATATATATATATATATATATATATATATATATGTCTGTCTTACTTAGATTGACAACGGCGTCATATGACGGTACGCCATACTGCACAGACCATGCAGCGTTGTTCGCCACGATGTCCTGCTCAACAGTCGTCTCCCTCGCCTGGTTCACAAAGACACGTTACATCCACATAACGTCTGTCACCAGATCGATAGTGACAGTCTCTAACGATGGCGACACGTGTTGCCCCGTGTAGTGGGTCGTATCATCACGACACGAAGCATGACAGCGGCGTGTGTCGCTTATTTTAAGTGGGCAGTAGGACTTGTTTGATGTCGTATCTCTCGTGGGTGGCGCGGTGCCCCTTTAAAGCGAAACAAAAATCATGGCTTTGGGCCTATGCATCTATATAAGTTACTAAAGCTTAACCATTTCCACCTGCAGTCAAAAATATCACGCTGGGATTTTCTTTTCAAGTTTGCCTTTAACTGGGCGTTGGCATGGTAACCAGCACTACCGATATGTCAGAAATTGACTAGTAAAGAACCGTCAACGAAGTTAAAATGCTGTGAGTTCAACCAGGTTTTCGTAGTAAACCACTGGTGTGATATTCTTAATTGTAGTTGCCAATGGTTATGTTTTACCAACTCAATACTATGTAACTCATTGACTATGTATATCTATTGTTGCCAATGGTTATGTTTTACCAACTCAATACTATATAACTCATTGACTATGTATATCTATTGTTGCCAATGGTTATGTTTTACCAACTCAATACTGTGTAACTCATTGACTGTGTATATCTATTGTTGCCAATGGTTATGTTTTACCAACTCAATACTATGTAACTCATTGACTATGTATATCTATTATTGCCAATGGTTATGTTTTACCAACTCAATACTGTGTAACTCATTGACTATGTATATCTATTGTTGCCAATGGTTATGTTTTACCAACTCAATACTATGTAACTCATTGACTATGTATATCTATTGTTGCCAATGGTTATGTTTTACAAACTCAATACTATGTAACTCATTGACTATGTATATCTATTGTAATTTATTGACAAGATTTTTGTTACACTGTACGCGTATGGGAGTGTATAATTTACGGGTGTAAATGCCCAACGCGTGAGCTCTGTGTGATCTATAGCTCTCTCGTGATCTACGCTATTAAAATATGGTTCATTAAACATTTTGGACGATTATCTTAGAATAAATATATTTTGTACTTTATAACACGATTATACAATAAAACCGACCAGACTTGGCACCTAAATTATGATAATTTTGATTGCTTTTCATACAGCTGAGATGAATACAACGTCCACTTCCGAGGAGACTCGTTGCCAAGGCCGAGTATAGTGACGTCAGCGCCGACGTCATCCATGACACTACAGGAAGTGTAACAATACCGGCATGCACTGCGGCCGCATGTATGAGAGCAGACCATTGAAAATGGTTGTTGTTTCACGTGAAAGGCGTTACAGCATTTTGGGAAGCAGCACAAACATCAACATTGCAAACATTTAATAGATTATGAACAACATTTCTGATACAACAAGCAAAGAATAACGATATTGAAAGACGGAGTTTTCATTGCACATCATCACAATATCGCATTGTAAACTTTCTGGCGAAACTATTCGTACATATATACAATTCACATTGTTGTGTTTTTCGCCTAATTAAAATACATTTTGTGACCATTCGTTGAGGTGGTATAGTTTTATCCAACGATAACAACAACTGTAACGGTGGTGATTTTATCCAATTATACAAAAACTGTAACGGTGATGGGTTTATCCAATGATGAAAACAACCGTAACAATGGTGGTTTTATCCAATGATAAAAACAACCGTAACGGTTGTGGTTTTATCCAGTGATGAAAACAACCGTAACGAGGGTGATTTTATCCAGTGATGAAAACAACCGTAACGGTAGTGATTTTATCCAATGATAAAAACAACCGTAACGGTAGTGGTTTTATCCAATGATAAAAACAACCGTAACGGTGGTGGTTTTATCCAATGATGAAAACAACCGTAACGGTGGTGGTTTTTGTCCAATGATGAAAACAACTGTAACGGGGGTGGTTTTATCCAATGATGAAAACAACCCTAACGGTGGTGGTTTTATCCAATGATGAAAACAACCGTAACGGTGGTGGTTTTATTCAAGGATAAAAACAACCGTAACGATGGTGGTTTTATCCAATGATAAAACCAACCGTAACGATGGTGGTTTTATCCAATGACGAAAACAACTGTAACGATGGTGGTTTTATCCAATGCATAAATTTTTCTGCGTCGCCACCGTCGTCGCCACCGTCGTCGTCGTCGCCACCGTCGTCGCCACCGTCGTCGCCACCGTCGTCGTCGCCGCCGTCGTCGCCACCGTCGTCGTCGCCGCCGTCGTCGCCACCGTCGTCGCCACCGTCGTCGCCGCCGTCCGAATCGGGCCCGAATCCGTATCCGAATCTTTCATCGTCATCAAATGTTCATTGACACAATGACCTGCCAGCGTCGTCATCATCATCCGAGTCTAAATCCGCCTGTCCGTCAGCGCTGTCCACTCCCTCTCCATCCGTCAGCTCCGCCAAGAGCTGCCGCATCGACTCCGGCTTGCGAACGAGGCAGACGTCGTCCGGCTTCCGGCCACTGACGACCTCCGTCATGAAGCCGATGTAGGTGATGGCGATCCGCAGTGTCTCGATCCGCGACAACTTCTTCTCGTACGGGAAAGTCGGCACCTTTGTCCGCAGCTCGTCGAAAGCCTCGTTCAGGTTAAACATCCGCTTCCGTTCGCGCACGTTGGCAGCACGACGTTGGGCGACCGTCGCCGTCCGACGTCGCTACACCGAGAAACGACGTCATAAAATTACAATTCCCCGTGTAGAGGAGTTACACGGCAACTTTGAATTACTCTTTCCGTTATGAAAATGAATACAATACATCCAGAAAAGCTCATCTTTGTGGACTGAAGTAATTTTTATTTATTCAGTGTTAATTGTCATTCGCTCTCACAAACATATATTTTCTATATATATATACAGACGTTCACAAACCATGAAAATTACATTTTCAAGAATAATTTTATTGGGAAAATGTCCACACAATTCAAGCTAAAAAGAAATAAAAGAAATATATATAAACTTTCACAACATACCATTGCTAATGCAAGGAGCATATCTAGCGAAAGTTATTAAAAGTTACATTACTACTTCCTCCATACTTAACAATAAATATTGTTTAAAAAAATAAGTAAACATTGAATATAGTATGATAAACTCCGAGATCATAACCATTGATGTAAAAATACATTGATACACTACACGTTACCGTCGATTAAGCTACAAAGATGTAGACCTTATTCGTGTCTGTATGTACCATCCTCGCTAGCCAGGGGTGGTAGTAGTACTACACTACCCCTGGTAGACATCCTCGCTAGCCAGGGGTGGTAGTAGTACTGCAGTACCCCTGGCAGACATCCTCGCTAGCCAGGGGTGGTAGTAGTACTACAGTACCCCTGGCAGACATCCTCGCTAGCCAGGGGTGGTAGTAGTACTACAGTACCCTTGGCAGACATCCTCGCTAGCCAGGGGTGGTAGTGGTACTACAGTACTGGCAGACACACTCGCTAGCCAGGGGTGGTAGTGGTACTACAGTACACCTGGCAGACATCCTCGCTAGCCAGGGGTGGTAGTGGTACTACAGTACCCCTGGCAGACATCCTCGCTAGCCAGGGGTGGTAGTGGTACTACAGTACCCCTGGCAGACATCCTCGCTAGCCAGGGGTGGTAGTAGTACTACAGTACCCCTGGCAGACATCCTCGCTAGCCAGGGGTGGTAGTAGTACTACACTACCCCTGGCAGACATCCTCGCTAGCCAGGGGTGGTAGTAGTACTACAGTACCCCTGGCAGACATCCTCGCTAGCCAGGGGTGGTAGTAGTACTACACTACCCCTGGTAGACATCCTCGCTAGCCAGGGGTGGTAGTAGTACTACAGTACCCCTGGTAGACATCCTCCCTAGCCAGGGGTGGTAGTAGTACTACAGTACCCCTGGCAGACATCCTCGCTAGCCAGGGGTGGTAGTAGTACTACACTACCCCTGGCAGACATCCTCGCTAGCCAGGGGTGGTAGTAGTACTACAGTACCCCTGGCAGACATCCTCGCTAGCCAGGGGTGGTAGTAGTACTACACTACCCCTGGTAGACATCCTCGCTAGCCATTGGTGGTAGTAGTACTACAGTACCCCTGGTAGACATCCTCACTAGCCAGGGGTGGTAGTAGTACTACAGTACCCCTGGCAGACATCCTCGCTAGCCAGGGGTGGTAGTACTACTACAGTACCCCTGGCAGACATCCTCGCTAGCCAGGGGTGGTAGTAGTACTACACTACCCCTGGCAGACATCCTCGCTAGCCAGGGGTGGTAGTAGTACTACAGTACCCCTGGCATACATCCTCGCTAGCCAGGGGTGGTAGTAGTACTACACTACCCCTGGCAGACATCCTCTCTAGCCAGGGGTGGTAGTAGTACTACAGTACCCCTGGCAGACATCCTCTCTAGCCAGGGGTGGTAGTAGTACTACAGTACCCCTGGCAGACATCCTCGCTAGCCAGGGGTGGTAGTAGTACTACAGTACTGGCAGACACACTCGCTAGCCAGGGGTGGTAGTAGTACTACAGTACACCTGGTAGACATCCTCGCTAGCCAGGGGTGATAGTAGTACTACAGTACACCTGGCAGACATCCCCGCTAGCCAGGGGTGATAGTAGTACTACAGTACACCTGGCAGACATCCTCGCTAGCCAGGGGTTGTAGTAGTACTACAGTACCCCTGGCAGACATCCTCGCTAGCCAGGGGTTGTAGTAGTACTACAGTACCCCTGGCAGACATCCTCGCTAGCCAGGGGTGGTAGTAGTACTACACTACCCCTGGCAGACATCCTCGCTAGCCAGGGGTGGTAGTAGCACTACACTACCCCTGGCAGACATCCTCGCTAGCCAGGGGTGGTAGTAGTACTACACTACCCCTGGCAGACATCCTCGCTAGCCAGGGGTGGTAGTAGTACTACAGTATCCCTGGCAGACATCCTCGCTAGCCAGGGGTGGTAGTAGTACTACAGTACCCCTGGCAGACATCCTCGCTAGCCAGGGGTGGTAGTAGTACTACAGTACCCCTGGCAGACATCCTCGCTAGCCAGGGGTGGTAGTAGTACTACACTACCCCTGGCAGACATCCTCGCTAGCCAGGGGTGGTAGTAGCACTACACTACCCCTGGCAGACATCCTCGCTAGCCAGGGGTGGTAGTAGCACTACACTACCCCTGGCAGACATCCTCGCTAGCCAGGGGTGGTAGTAGCACTACACTACCCCTGGCAGACATCCTCGCTAGCCAGGGGTGGTAGTAGCACTACACTACCCCTGGCAGACATCCTCGCTAGCCAGGGGTGGTAGTAGCACTACACTACCCCTGGTAGACATCCTCGCTAGCCAGGGGTGGTAGTAGCACTACAGTACCCCTGGCAGACATCCTCGCTAGCCAGGGGTGGTAGTAGCACTACAGTACCCCTGGCAGACATCCTCGCTAGCCAGGGGTGGTAGTAGTATTACATTACCCCTGGCAGATCGACCTGTTGAATAGTGGATTTGTCAGTTTATCCCACGTCATGTGCGGATGTACACTGAATCATTTGTACCTCCATTTCCTGTCTTGGTCGACGTGTTTCTGGGAACTAGACACGCCCTAACACAAACTTCAAAAAGCGTTTCCATGAAACGCTCATCTTCACCTGTCCGACCAGCGGCGAAGGGTCCCTACCAATATCTGCCAGGTCGATCTGCCAGGGGTACTGACGTAGCCAGAAGACCCTGGTGGTGAGGTCGATCTGCCAGGGGTACTGATGTAGCGAAAAGACCCTGGTGGTGAGGTCAATCTGCCAGGGGTACTGATGTAGTCAGAATCCCCTGGCGGCGAGGATGGAATACACCGGTAACAGGTATATCATTTGACGAAATACAAACCGAATATGTCACTGCGCAGTAAACCATAATAGAAACTACTTTACAATTAATGTGTTTTTGTATTGTAGTGCATAAGAGTGATAAGAAATTAAGCTGAAAATACCTCTTTTTCTTTTACGTTTTTCCTTAAGTAAACAACGAAGACCGAATCAAGTGCGTTTTCTGAATTGAAAAGTTCTAAGAAACAAAGTTTCTAGCGATGCATCGAAATCGAAATATGACGTACAAACCTTTGGTCGGTCGCTGCCGTTGAGGCCGCCTCGGTCGTCGGTACCAGTTTGCGGCATGTCGCAAACGCCGCCATTCGGGAAGCCAGCGAGTGTCGCAAACAACTGATGGTGGTGCTCCGGTGGCGCCACCATCGGCCACTGAGGCGAGCTACTCGGATACTGGAGATCGGTGTGATGTTGCGGCAGACTTCCGTAGAGCAGCGATCCACTTCCGGCGTCCTGTAGTGGCGTGTACGTGGGACACGTGGTCTGCATCGACATCACGTGTGGCGCCATCTGGTGGCCATAGTCGTAGGCGTTCCGTGGACAAGTCGGGTAGCCGACCTGACCCGTGTTCTGTTGGTTGAAGCTCCCGGCGAGGTACGACTCCATGGGCAGATCCGAAATCGGACCCAGCATCGAAATCTCACGGGGTATGTTTACAACTAGTAGTCGACACGAACGGGTTTAGTTCCTTCGTGGAACGAACACGGACTCTTTTAAAAACGTACGTGGATTTCTTTTAACTTAGGTGATACATATGCCATGAAGAAATAAACTCCGCCTTCTTTCCAGACTCCGTCAAACTGGGACGGAGTCTTTCAGTGTAGTCAAATCGAGGTTTACGGGCCTTGCGATACTATCGGTGACAGTGACAGCGACAGCGACAGCGACGTTAAACCTCGCTCTAGTGCGGGCGGAAGACGCTCCAGTCTTCAAAGGGCTTTGTTATACACCGCCGTGAGAATTGATCTGTCATTGGTAAGCGCCGCTTATGAACATATGTCGCACGAATTCATCGATCGAAGAAATAAAATGACGTTGAGGCTGCCGTGTGTCTGAGATACCAGCGTCAACTCTGGTAAGCTGCTGCACCGTTCCGATCAATGGTTCGTGTCCTACCAGTGAAATATTGAAATAGTCATTTCGTCATGGTTTATGAGATTCGGCCAGGAGAACTACAGAGTGCGTTGACATTAATCAGCATGGTCATTAGTTGGATATAGTTATGTTGGTGGTCAATGTGCGTCTGTCGGTCGTATACGTTGGTTGGTTGGTTGGTTGGCTGGCTGGCTGGTTGGTTGGTTGGTTGGTTGGTTGCCTGGCTGGCTGGCTGGCTGGCTGGCTGGCTGGCTGGCTGGTTTGTGTCGGTCGGTCGGTCGGTCGGTCGGTCGGTCGGTCGGTCGGTCGGTCGGTCGGTCGGTCGGTCGGTCGGTCGGTCGGTCGGTCGGTCGGTCGGTCGGTCGGTCGGTCGGTCGGTCGGTCGGTCGGTCGGTCGGTCGGTCGGTCGGTCGGTCGGTCGGTCGGTCGGTCGGTCGGTCGGTCGGTCGGTCGGTCGGTCGGTCGGTCGGTCGGTCGGTCGGTCGGTCGGTCGGTCGGTCGGTCGGTCGGTCGGTCGGTCGGTCGGTCGGTCGGTCGGTCGGTCGGTCGGTCGGTCGGTCGGTCGGTCGGTCGGTCGGTCGGTCGGTCGGTCGGTCGGTCGGTCGGTCGGTCGGTCGGTCGGTCGGTCGGTCGGTCGGTCGGTCGGTCGGTCGGTCGGTCGGTCGGTCGGTCGGTCGGTCGGTTCGTCCGTCCCTCAGTCAGTCAGTCAGTCAGTCAGTCAGTCAGTCAGTTAGCGGGAGATAGCCGTGGTTTTAACAATATTTGCCATCCAAGGCAAAGGCCCATATCGCAAGTGGACAACGAAGCCACTGACTTATCGAAAGTCCAAATTTTTTTCATCTCTGTGTAACCCGCCCTCCTGAGATATGTGTCAACCTTGTTTTTAAATATATTCACACTGCTAGAAATTACACAATCTGTAGATAATTTGTTCCATTCAGTTGTTGTCCTCTGTGAGAACGAGTACTTCCTGAAACCCAATCTGTACGCTGGTCCTTTACTAATGTTACCTCATGTCATCTAGTTCTGCTATCTTTCTTGAGTGAGAAAAATACGTCTATCAATATTTTCATACACATCCAATATCTTAAAAACTTCAGTTTGATCTCCTCTTAACCGCCTTTTCTCTACGGTCTTTAACCCACATTCTTTTAAACGTTCTTCATAACTAAGCTCTCTCAGGTTATTATGTTATTATTATTATTGTTATTATTTTACTACAGGGAATAGGGAATGGTTCTGTCCCAACCAATGACTTGTATAATTATACTAAGCGGCTTATTCTGTTATCCACGTTACTGTTAAGCGGAGTCCAGTGTATTGAAACAACACCAGTACACATCTGAGTAGGACCAACAATATTGACAACTTACGCATTGTGCTTAGAAGTTGATATTTCAGAATGCGGGATTTCTACCAATGTTGTCATCAAATTAAATCAAATGAAGCAACTATCATTAATAATAAAGCATCGCGACGATGGTGCAACATCATCAAAAGTGTTTATACATATTTATAAAATACATACACACAATAGTATGAAAATTCACGACGCCCATGTTGGCCGTACTGGGTCAGCTCATTGGGGGGGACACTATGTTATATTCGATACCATAAAATACAGTCAGATAAACTGGACGTTTCTGGCGGTTCGTGTTGTTAATTCCGATCAGTTATGTATTTGTGGGAGGCCATTGCGCCATACCCCCTTTTGGGATATTGGATCATTCCCCCTTTGGGATATTGGGCCATGCCCCCTTTGGGGTATTGGGTCTTGTCTCTCTTTGGGATATTGGGCCATGTCTCCAAATAATGGGTGGCTAAGTTTGACCCCCAGAGGGCAGGAAAATTCGAACAGCTAAAAGTTACCGACAACTATTATTTGTCACCTCACAAAATCAAAACAAAAACAGCAACCAGCCCCATACTGCTAATATAATACGATTTCAGTCCTGGGTTCAGTAATTGAGTATCTGCGTTTTGCTGGCAGTTGAAATGTATGCTATGCAGTTCTGTAGTGTCTTCCATACACCCAAATGTTGAATATGCTTCGGCACAAAAACTTCCAGTACAAAGAACATTAATAACAAGACGGCCAAATAGCATCAAACTGTGTAGGTCCTAACAGACGCGATTGCACAGACGGGTAACGTCGAATGATTACAGTCTATTGTTTAATGCAAAACGTTCGTACCGTCCGAACCTTCGTACAACTGCATTACGTAACTTGGAACAATAGTAGAAAACACGTATAGCGTTGCGAATAATTGTACATAACTATACCGCGAGGCGATTCCGTAAGGTGGTGCGACGACGTTTAAATGTAAACATCAACACTGGATAGCGATTTTATTTTTAAACATTACATAGCAGTTGGCCTTCTTGATAAATGACAAATGATCTATTTTTTCCTTTCCGAGGTATAACAGAAAATTATACAAACTTTCGAAAGTGAAATGTATATAATTTAACATATAATACACAATAACATAGACATAAACACAACACATGCCAATTGAACAATTCATTGAACACATGTTTAAATAACAAAACTTTACGAATCCACATTTTCGAAAAAGGAACAAGGACATCATATATTTTTTTATTTAGCGAGTTTTGACAATAGTTTGACATTTTTATCTTAACAAATTTGCTTAATTGAAGGACATTTGGTCTTACTCTGCCGCATCAATGTGCGTATTCTTGTTATTTATTTTCTCTGACGTAACTCTGTTTCCCGATCTCCAAATTCGTCAACAATACGGCTGTCATTTGAAACAGTGCCCGCTGCAACGTCGACCCACCCACGCGACGATAGGTGCGTCACCAGACACACGGGAATAAATCGCACAGATCGCTGCCGATCAAACAACCGACGACAGATGAATTTATTAGTTCTGCCATCACCTGCGCGGTGGCGCTTTGAACGTTGTCTTTAAGTACTTTCCGTGCGCACGCGTCGCAATCGAAAGCCATTTGCTAGCGTTGTTCTACCCCCTAATGCGAGCACTTTGTTTCCCGGTTCGTTTCGTATGGGGCCCACTAACGGCCAAACAGGGAAAATTGCCCGCCCGGCTGGTGCCCGAGACTCGGTCATGACCGTGTTTGAATAAGCCGTAATAACAGGGGCGACCAGCGCCAGTGATCCTATCTGCTCGCCACGACAGTCTTAATGAACATTTCACGATTTATGTCTCTTCGCGACGAGCCAGCCGCGGGGCATCACGGGATGTCTTACGGCTATATCAAGCCTATCAGTCGTCAATTAAAATATAACTGCCCCGATATGGTTCGTTTACGCCTAATGGTTTATTTACTATATATTTATCTATTTACTCTTCCCTTGAAATGCCCCCGATTGTGGATCGGTCTTATCATCGATATAGTTCCCAATAACTTAAAGGGTTATTTAAGCGCCATTGACTTACAGGCTTAAGCAGGGACAGTAAATAAGGATACTGCTTTTTCACATGTAACTTTCTAGCTACATTTTGTTCGTAGAATAATTTTATCGGCAATTTATTATTGTATTGGACCATTCGGTCATATACAATTGCCGCAGTCATGTGCAAAGTCAATGCAAAATGATACACTTACGATACAATTCTCGTATATTAGTAGAAGTATTGTGAATGCACAGAAGGGGGTTTACAAGCAATAAGGCAAAGGGAAGGAATGAATGGACGTACTGGGCAGATTATTACACTCCAAACGGTTCTCAAGTTTAAGACATCAACGCTACACTTGCTGTACGTGTTGACGTTCGTTTCAAAGGTTTTTTATCGATATAAAATTTGCAAAAGTGTTCATGATATGACCTCTATTATCGATGATCGACTGCACATAGAAAACACAGTTTCCGTACGCTGAAACACAGCTTAAAATATGTTAAATGTTATTATATTGATAAAGAGTAGAGGCTAATAAAACAATATGTCGAGACAAACCTGTCCAGAATAACCGGAGTGGATGTATAGGGCGAGTCATGGTGTAGGTGGATGTATAGGGCGAGTCATGGTATAGGAATTACAAGCTTACTTACCTTATATTACTCACTGTTCTTATACATACTGTGCTACTGATGTGAAGATTGGGGAAATGCATGTATTACTAATGTACACTGTATCACATTGGTACAGAAAAAGGTGGTCACACTGATATATGGTGTTGGTAGACTTCATCACACCAACCCGCTATTTTATACGTGTACAGTACTTAAATTTCAAAACTTAGTTGATTTGAAAATGTGTTTAGTATTGTATAAAACTTACAACAATATGCCAGTACCTGTCAATGTTCAGTTCTTCTCGAGTTCAGTGTCAATATGTATGTCACTGTATCCGTACAAATATGTATGTCACTGTATCCGTACAAATATTAAGTCGCGATGCTTATCAATTTATGGTATAAAGTATTGGAACTCATTATCAACCCGTACTACAACGATGCCAACCTTTTATGCATTTGTTAACAAATTAAAAATGGATATGTTCAACAGATACTTATAAAAAAACGAAATAAAATGTTTGTCCCTAGATAAATGGCTATGGAAATGTCCAAATGAATATATGATTGTATTATAATATACTGCATTAAAATAATTATTATTAATTAATATACTAGTAATGCAAGTGCTTATCTGCACTTCCAGGGTATTTGTGCAATATTACGTAACATAGATCAAAAGTACTGCAAAGACTACCTTGTATTATCAAACATGTCATTCTATCCTATGTAATATTAGTAGAACACTGTACGTGGGTATACAACTATAAGAACTGTCTTCAGTATACTCCTTTTTTTGACATAATAAGTATTTATTTTTTTGCAACATAAACATTGTATATGTATTCTACTTATGTACAACACAAACATTGTATATGTATTCTACTTATGTACAACATAAACATTGTATATGTATTCTACTTATGTTGAAAACAATCAAACGTAATATTAGTATTATATTATTTAACGCAGATTGGGTCGCACGTATCAAGTTACAACTTACATCGCAAGGGCTTAAGGGAACAACTTGCTGCTAACGACTGAATGGGTATATCACATATCACTACTGAAGTGTCGTATCTTATCGGGTAGCGTGGCCGAGCGGTCTAAGGCGCTGGTTTAAGGCACCAGTCTCTTCGGAGGCGTGGGTTCGAATCCCACCGCTGCCAGAAGCTTTTTGTGCTGTAACTAAACATGATTTATTGATCTAGCGATCTCGTAAAACTGGTTTATTTCACTTCAGCAATATTTTCAACAATATATATTTTCGAAAATATTAAAATCACACGTGTAACACAGTTTTAATGGATAGTAACACGGTTTGATGGATCATATTTTTAACCAACCGGGATACATCAGGTGCCGATAAATTCAGTCGTCGCTCAAACTGAAAAAAATTGAATTACCGTTTTATAAATTTTGTGGCAATGGAGTATAACTTGGTTAATTTAGATATACCTTCAGATGGAAAAGTTAAGATAACTGGAGCGTTTTAACATTTTAATTATGAGGAACCTCCAACAAGTTGCGTATCAGTTAACCAATGAAAATTGTTGTACCTTCCCTTTAGCAGTGACGACAACGACAGCAACTGTTATTATCATCGTCATTATCATTTTCATCTTCGCTGTTTAACCTTACTATCATATTCATGGAAAAGATTTTTGTTGTCTAGCCGTGCATGCATTGAAGTATTTAGGGACTTTGAGCCATGCTATATTCCGATGTTGTGCAGCGAATTATTTTGACTGCTATTATAATGTTTATTATAATGTCTATCCATACACAACACTGCTAACATCTAGAATATTACTTCCGTTCGAAGCATAGCCTAATATTCGTATTTCGTCTTCCATGGAAAAACCGTTCCGTTTTAATATAAAACTTGTGAAGAAATCTTTTGCCGGTTCGGCTACTATAATTGCTTAATTGTCGCCGATTAGAAAACGGCATGATTTATGACGCTCACGTTGCTATCTAACAACAATGGTCGGTTTATTGCGATATTGTTTAATATGTCGGTCTCCCACGTGGAAAACGGTTTGAAGGTTTGTCATTTTCAAGTCGACCGCCTGAATTGCTCAACGGGGCGGCGCTGGGGGGATGGGGTGTGCACGGCGGCGCGTGACGGCGCTAGAAGCTTAGCCAGCCGTGCGTGACGTCGTCTCCTACGCCGCAGACAGACATTTTATAAGCGCCGAGTTTGTTTCTCGGTGCGGATCTGTTAGAAATATGATTAATGAAGTCCGCCTGGCGGCATATGGAGCCGTGTTTAAACTAGTGCTGCGTCAATGACTCGCAGAATACAATTTAGTTGAAGTCGGCAGCGCCACGGTTCAGGGGGCACAACTAGGATATCTCTGATCCGGGAGGAGATCAAACCTTGACGGCCCAATACAGCGGCGCCGCGCGCTGAATCATCGACGAATTTGTATAATTATAGGACAACAGCTAATTAACTAAAGGTCGTTGAATGATTGAACCTTATCTGCATCACGTCAGGCGGAGATATTAAAAACGGAAAACATTATTAGTTTTTCCGATTTTTTTCTAGGACGATCTTTGCCCAGTTGCGCGATGGTGTGTTTCTGAACTCAAGTTAGGGGTAGAAGATATACCCGCTCTCACAAGGGCTACACTTCGTAATATGTTGATGTTGACAACAAAATATGTGTAAGTGCATGCGTGCCTGCGTGCGTGCGCTCTTGCGTGCTGTAAGCATACTATATATATTTTTATAATATGCGCGTCAAAACAAATCAACATAGATCACCCATATGTTCAATTTAGTTTCTTCCGCCAAATTAACCCAGCGTTAATGTGTTGCATTGTGCACCGACGTTGACGCGTATATTTACGACACAGCTGTCCTGTAATTAGGAAAGCGGCGCCGACGAATTCCGATTGAACCGTCAGCTTTAGAACCATGCCTGCGAAATAAATTGAATTTATTATATCAACTCCGTTTCAGCTGCACGGAGATGATGTTCTATATTAAGCGGATCTCGCAATGACGTCACAAATCCGGTGCGTAATAAATTAAGCGAGCTGGGTGACGTTACGAGTTACTATTGTGACGCTCTGTCAAAGATTCGACCCGTGCCCCAAAGAAAGAACATTAAACATGAGACGCCGCTAATTTGCAATATTCTCCAGGTCAACTCAGAGCGGATTTTCCGTTCGCTGTCGAGTCTAGATTCTGCGGCAACTTAATTACAATCTGATTATAATATCGCTTTCACTGGGCGTCGGCTGAATAGCCAGAGCTTCACCGGTGGTTGTCGTCGAGTGGTGACCGTGTCAGCTGGCCCCTTGAGCCGTCGAGTGGTCGCGGTCAAGTATGACCGGCGTGACGCAATGAAAATACGCGGGTGCCACACGCGTAATGGCGTCGTGTCATCGAGGGGATGTTACGCACAGGCGCAGTCGCTAATACCCATGGGAAGATGCGGGCAGGACAAAATTGGTGAGATACCTTATCCCCCGTGCATCTTGCGTGGAGGGAAACCCACTTGAAATGCGCCTTGGGAATATTTACAGGTAGGCGGGATTGGCGACCGCTGGGTTGATTGTTACTGTGGTTAATTTGGTTAACTAAAAACTTGTAAATTAAAGTGTGTCTGCCAAATGTTGCGGATGTTCCGAGAGTGACACGGGATTAAAAAGCGTAACATTAAAGCGAAACAAAAGTCCTGGTTTTCGGCCTATGCACCTATAAGAGTTACATATAAGAGTTACAAAAACATAACCATTTCTAACTACAATTAGGAATATCATGCCAGTGGTTTACTAGGAAAACCTATACCTTAAAAAAAAATCTTCATTTCGTGAGCCGCGCCATATTGTTAGATAGCCCTGCGTCACTGGTATGGTATTATGGCAATATTCGCTCGCCAAATGAAAATAGTTTTGTATATACACCAATTCTTATACTTGCCAATAGGATGTGGCCATGCTATTTGCGTCCAAACTCAACTTAGGTAACATTTTTGAGCCTTTGTTATCTAAACTTGTCCTCTTTCTGAAAAAATAACACGTTTGTTTGAGACTTTGCATTGGTTCTGTGTATGCCGGCCTCCCTTAATACGTCACTTGTACTCTAGGTTACCCGATTTCATAGAACTGCCCCTGCGCTTTTCGGTCGCGCAGGTTAACATGTCAGCCCTCGGTCATTAACAGAAATGACCGGAATGTCCCACTTTTAGAACACATTCTGATTAAACCACTGGCATGATATTCTTGATCTTAGTTGCACGTGGTTAGTTTTTATTATATATTTTGGGTGCATAGGCCCAAAAACATGACTTTTGTTTCGCTTTAAAGTAAACATGCATGTAAAATTACATTTTACCGGCATGTGCATGGTGAAATTTGTAACTCTGTTTAACATTCCTGTGTCATGTAATGTAGTATTTAAACGAAAACGGCATGTGTAATGATTCCATGCATGCGTTCGTTCGAGCGTTCATGCGTTCGTGGGTTCGGGCGTGTCGACGGTTAAATCCATCATGTACCATAAGATTTTTAGATTGCCTAACATTTAGAATTATAAATTTTGTATTAAGTTACGTATTCTTGATGTATTCTGTAATGCTCGGTCAACATCAAGTCGTTATTTTGCTAGTAGTCACGTTATGGGCAAACGCGAAGAACATTTTATGGATGCATACCTTTGTCATATAATATATAATATATAATTTTATATATATATATATATATATATATATATATATATATATATATATATATATATATATATATATATATATATATATATATATATATATATATATATATATATATATAATATATATATATATATATATACACGGACATACATATACTATCAACTAATGTCATGTTTGAGAACGAAGATTCAATTGCGTGGAAATGGTAATACCTAAAATAATCAGATTTGGTAACGGATGAGTACTGACCAGTGTTTGGCACGACCCACCGTCCACTGACCCCTCACATCCAGGCCACGCAGCAGTATGGTCGTATCCCAAATCCCGAAGGATCAAGTTGAATATGCAGCAAATAAATCAACAAAACGTAGCATTAAAACATTATAAATAGAACTACAGTGTAATAACAAGTATTCTAATTATTATCATTATAACGATCACCATTGTCGTCGTCGTCGTCATATTATTATTATTATAACGTTTTGAATGATGTTTGGAATTTAATCGAATTGTTCGATTTGCACTGTTACCGGATCCGGAAAAATGTGACACATTGAAAAATTTGCCATGAGAGACCACCCTTCTTATAAAACTGTTGCACATTTGTAAAAGTGGTGGCCTTATAAGAGGGAAATTACTGTGCTCGTTTGTGTACGTGCGAGCGTGCGTGTGTGTATCATGCAAACATTTTTTTTAACTACAAGTCCTGCAACAACTCCCTTTCAGCGTCTCGATCCGCCTATTGTGCGCACATTGGAAATAAATCGATCCAACTTTAGTCATGGCAATAAGGATATCGGAACAGAACATATCAATGTCAGTTTCAAATAATCTGTGGTGAACTGAATCCGGCATTCCGGACAGGCAACCAGACAGCCGGGCAGCCGGGCATAACAGAAGGCGGACAGACAGACCGCCTGGCAGTGTTTAACTACATCGCGACATCATCATCATCTGCCTAATAGCGCAGTACAAACAACAGACCGCAACTCGTAAGCGCTGCGACAAAATGAGGTCGTACTTTTTAATGGCTCCGAAAACTCCCCGTTTAATGACAACGAGCCAGCGAATATTACCGCAACCAACGAATGCTCGTGCCGCCGTCTCCACCCTGTAATTGTCATCCAAATGACTTCTTTAATTCTGTCACTAAGTTCCGATAAATGAATATGTCACGAAACAGCTTTGCTCAGCCAAACGGCTGCCATTTGCAACGGACGTAGTCGATAAACGCGCCATGAGCTCGCGTGATTAAAGGCGGCACTAATCGATAATTGGACGTTCTTGTTAAACGCAGCTTTTTTGCTGTGGTTTGCGCCGTTATAATTGATTTTTGAATGTCGCGTAGTTGCAGGGTGGACGTGTTGCCGGTTGCTTTCATTAGTTTGAACATTGGTGCAAAGCTACATGAAAAGAAGACGTTCTTCGTAACAAGGACTATTGCCAGAGATTGTGGAGGAAGGGCAGATGCTGTTTATTGATTAGTTATGATACCTTTCTTACGACCGTGTCTGCATGCAGTCTCACCATTAATTAACTTTATTTTTAAGACATCTTAATAGACACTGTTGAGAAAGAAAAGCGAATGTTCGTTGTGATGTCGGCATAAGAATCCACACTACTCTATACAATGAAAACATTATTCTATACAATTAAAAACTGAAGTTACGCTAGACAAACCAAGCTGAAAATACACCGAACATGCGCACTTCCTGCATTGTGAGATGATTCCGAATGCTGGGGAATTATACGAAACAAAAATAAACCCAGTCATGCCTAGACGACGATAGAAGTGGATTGGTCACGTACTCCGCAGACTGTCGATATATTGCCCGCACATAACGACAGACCCTGGAAGGAAGAAGGCAAGGCGACCGACCCAAGACAACCTGGAGATGCTGAACTGTAATAGCCAGCCAGCCAGCCAGCCAGCCAGCCAGCCAGCCTGTCTGCATGCCTGCCAGCCAGCCAGCCAGCCAGACTGCCTGCCAACCAGCCAGCCTGCCAGCCAGCCAGCCAGCCAGCCAGCCAGCCAGCCAGCCAGCCAGCCAGCCAGCCAGCCAGCCAGCCAGCCTGCCAGCCAGCCAGTCAGTCCGCCAGCCCGCCAGCCAGCCAGCCTGCCAGTCAGCCTGCCTGCCAGCCAGCCAGCCAGCCAGCCAGCCAGCCAGCCAGCCAGCCAGCCTGCCAGTCTGCCAGCCAGCCAGCCAGCCAACCTGCCATCCATCCAGCCAGCCAGCCAGCCTGCCAGCCAGCCAGTCAGTCCGCCAGCCCGCCAGCCAGCCTGCCAGTCAGCCTGCCTGCCAGCCAGCCAGCCAGCCAGCCAGCCAGCCAGCCAGCCAGCCAGCCAGCCAGCCAGCCAGCCAGCCAGTCAGTCCGCCAGCCCGCCAGCCCGCCAGCCAGCCAGCCAGCCAGCCTGCCAGTCAGCCTGCCTGCCAGCCAGCCAGCCAGCCAGCCAGCCAGCCAGCCAGCCAGTCTGCCTGCCTGCCAGCCAACCAGCTGAAGAACTCATCCCTGCTTAGAACCGTGGACGGCATCGAAAGACAGGTCAGTGTCAATGGGCACGTGGAGAAAGGGACTGAAGCCGGTGTATTAGTACATCTCCCCCTGGATAGCTCCACATCGAGGGGGAGATGCCCTAATATATACCCCCACCCTGGATATCTCCTCCTCCCCCAACGCCAAAGTTGTCTTGACTCCACGCTATTGCCAAGGTGGGAGCAAAGAGATATCTAGGTAGTTGTGATGGTAATTTACCAAAATGGAGACGCAACAAATATGTGCTGCCATCTATCGGATAATTTTAAAACAGCTTGCGCAGACATTTTAGCGATGCTTTGTCAAAACTGGTAGGAACGTAAGTAGGGAAGTCGGGTATATTGGACCCCCTAAGAACATGACCCGATATATCAAAGGAAACTATCAATGTTGTGCTTTCGACTATTTATTTTGAATCTCGTCAGTGATATGCACCGATAGGCACAATATGGCAACTATTCGACCAGGCATATGGGAGAAAATTTTAAGTTTGGATTATGGCATGGTGGTCCAATATAGACGACAATTCGTCTATATTGGACCACCAATATGCAATGCAATGATTTAGCCACCCCCCCCCCCCCCGATGAAAACGCATTGGTACAATATAGCGGATCTTCCCCTACGTACTATTTTTGCTCGCACGTACGCTGTCAAAACGCGCACAATCATATTGCTATACTTCTAACTTGACTTGCGAAATTCATTGTATTTCAAATGCATTTTATATATTTTATTTTGCAGCTAATATAAAAACAACACGCCACCCAAAATGGATTATTCACCACAATGAAATATACAACAATATCGTAAATGCCAATTCTACATGCCGCTAAATGCGGCTTCGCCTTGCGCGACAATGCAAAAAGCGAAGACAATTATTAAGATAATTATTATGCGCCTCTATTAAAACAGTTTGCGTTCCTTCACATCAACTAAAGCGATGTGACTATAACACAGCATCAGTCACAGTTGACGTTTGAAAACTTATTTTGTTGATTATAAATGTTATCTAATGTAGCTAGACTCACTATACGCTCGGTTCAGAATAAACAAGACATATTTACATGACATTTACATAAGCCAATTGGCCAATACAATGGAGGGCATACTATTCACTAGTTACTAGAAATGTCCATAAAACAAAACCAGTTTAAGCGATGCTAAGCCAGGGCTAGCAAGGCTTGTGCTAATGATGGCTAATGAAGAAAGTGCATTGATAGGCCCAATGAGTCTTGCTAGATGTGAATCTTGCCCAGTTTGTCCACTGTCAGTATCTGCCGATTTCACTGTATGTTTAACACATCATAAATGGCAACTACATTCAGGACTTTTGGACGTACTGGGCGGTGTGTTTTGTAACATGAGTATACATTTTGTTGTGCAGTTTGCGAGGTTTCATACATTCAATGACCCTGTGTCACGGCCAGTTGTGACCGGCCCTGGTCACCGTCTACAAAAGAGGTGAATACAGACTTACGTGACCGCACGTAAGCAAGTAAATTCAATGGAAATGCTCAACAATACAAGCGTAATACAAGTTAGCGTTTGCCACAAGTGTAGGTCCCACTTTGGAAATGACATCAATAATAACAGTACATCATGTATCAACAAATCCCCCCATCGCGTGGGAGTAATTCCTAGAGCATACGTTTTCACCACGTACAAAGTAATACATCAACAATGATCTGCGTCTGCATTCGCGTCACTGACAGTCCGTTCAACATTTCTCCAAACGTGTGTAGACCTCGTGAACTCCTGTCGCGCTTCACGTGAATATTCTGTGTCGAAACTGACACAAACAGCTGTCCACAAACACTATTTCTGTAGTTCATCACGGGCCTCTGATTTGCCGCATTTCCCCAGCGCTTCGGCCAGTTGTGAAATGCTGTCTGTTGAGCGGTTTTCTAAATTGTCACGCCACGCCCACAACACTTTGAACGCCCCCTGGTAGGTGTTGCCTTCACTCTCCGTAATCTCGTTCAGCTCCTCTTCGGGGATGTCCAGCGCATTCCCCAGGGGGAGCCACTCTCCGCCGATCAGTCGGGCCAGTCTCAGAAGCTTCCGGTCCCCAAGCAAACCTAAACAGTGACATTTGACAATTTTATTTAAATTTAAAATGAATACGTCATCTATTTATATTACTGCCCTCGTCAGGTTACCTGTATTTATATTGTTTCCCTCGTCAGGTTACTTGTATTTATGTTGTTTCCCTCGTCAGGTTACTTGTATTTATATTGCTTCCCTCGTTAGGTTACTTGTATTTATATTGCTTCCATCATTAGGTTATTTGTATTTATATTGCTTCCCTCGTCAGGTTACTTGTATTTATATTGCTTCCCTCGTTAGGTTACTTGTATTTATATTGCTTCCATCATTAGGTTACTTGTATTTATATTGCTTCCCTCGTTAGGTTACTTGTATTTATATTGCTTCCCTCGTTAGGTTACTTGTATTTATATTGCTTCCCTCGTCAGGTTACTTGTATTTATATTGCTTCCCTCGTTAGGTTACTTGTATTTATATTGCTTCCCTCGTTAGGTTACTTGTATTTATATTGCTTCCCTCGTCAGGTTACTTGTATTTATATTGTTTCCCTCGTCAGGTTACTTGTATTTATGTTGTTTCCCTCGTCAGGTTACTTGTATTTATATTGCTTCCCTCGTTAGGTTACTTGTATTTATATTGCTTCCCTCGTTAGGTTACTTGTATTTATATTGCTTCCCTCGTTAGGTTACTTGTATTTATATTGCTTCCCTCGTCAGGTTACTTGTATTTATATTGCTTCCCTCGTTAGGTTACTTGTATTTATATTGCTTCCCTCATCAGGTTACTTGTATTTATATTGCTTCCCTCGTCAGGTTACTTGTATTTATATTGCTTCCCTCGTTAGGTTACTTGTATTTATATTGCTTCCCTCGTCAGGTTACTTGTATTTATATTGCTTCCCTCGTTAGGTTACTTGTATTTATATTGCTTCCCTCGTCAGGTTACTTGTATTTATATTGCTTCCCTCGTCAGGTTACTTGTATTTATATTGTTTCCCTCGTCAGATTACTTGTATTTATATTGATGGACGTAATACGTAGTTATTTCACAAGTGCACCGATGTAATTATACCCAGAAATGCTTTATCTTTGTTCACATATTCTTTCCAGAAACCAACAGGAATTTGATGCGTTTAAAATTTTTGACAGGAAAAGAAACAGGTGCGCTACCTAACAATGGCGACGGTAATAATGTGACACTCGATTCATTGGTGCAGTAAACACACCAGCGGTTGTTATTAGGCTGAACATTCCCATCTCATAGGATAACCTTCTGTATTCCCAATATGTCTTAATTCATTTAATGCAACATTGCATACTGCAATAATTTATTATTGACACAGAACATTAAATGTGTACTTCTGCTGCGTAATAGGGGGCAGCTGTGGCCTAGTGGTTAAGGTGTTGGACTCTAAATTCGAGGGTTGTGAGTTCAACACCCACACTGGGCACGGTTCGTTTTCGAAGCTTAGGCAATTTCGTTTACCCTACTTTGCCTCAGTCTACTCAGCTGCAAATGAGTACAAACACTGTTTGGAAGGTACCTGGGATGGACTAGTGTCCCGTCCAGGAGAGTCCGTATAACTGCACTCTAAGTTGCTTCGCACTACAGAAACCAGGTTTAAGCACTGGCCATATAAGCCTTCATGGCTTCCTAAGGCGTAATGCCTGGGGAATGACGTTACCTACCTTACCTCTGCTGCGTAATGACCACGAAATAATGTATCCCAATAATCAACTAGATTGGTCCTAAACATCTGTGTAAAAAAGGTTGTAATGCCAAATAACAGTTGTATAGACTCTAACCACCCACCTTCCAGGTGATTCTCTTGCTCGGCTTTAGTTCTTACTGCGGGCGCTGCGGGCGCAGCGGGCGCTGCGGGCGCTGGATCAGATACCCCGTTGGTAGCGCCCTCTGTTTCCTGTTTGACGCCGCTGCCGGGTGGCAATCCCCCGCGCGTCACACAGAACAACGCATCTCCACCACCTACAATGACAGGTGTCAGTCATCAAACACTGCTCGTCTACTTCCGTGAGTTAGCTGATAAGTATGTCAATGGTACAAATCATACTCTTGTAGCAATAAAAGTTGTACTTTGCCTGTGAATATGTTTGCACCCACATGCACACAAGACGTATTTACAAGTGTTTAATCATGTTCGTTCAGGTCCAACAGATTTGCATTAGACTGAAACCCTGAATAACTGTTGGCACCAAATATTTTTCTAAACCGATATCGTCATCATAAAAGGGAGTTATGACATCGTTTATGTAACAACGCAGTACGACGGAGTAGCACTGTAAAATAATAGATAAAAACAGTAATTCCATACCAACTTCAATGTTTTTGCTTCGAAACGTAATGCACCTTTACCATCCTTTAACTTGACTGCCTTGACCGGCAAGTGTCTACATTTAAATGGTGACGGCGTCAGCATGAACACTTATCGCGTAGGTCATACATTGTGTTTCAAAATTACGTGCCTTGAAATGTATATCTCATAGCTACGAGGACAGTATCACGTTGATATAAAATTATAAATGTGACACACGCATATTTTAAACTTTAAAAGTACCATTGTCGTTTCATTTTGTCAATAAATGTATGCAGTTTCAGAGGAACACTGTATTAGTAGCACAGATGGCCATGTTAGTCAACGCGAGAGTTGCACGAGATTTGTCACACGTGTGCTGGCACAACAGCTGGTCGGTGGCGCCGCCTATTAGACTAGCTTATACTGATGTGTAGGACTACTAGTAATACCAGACACTTACTAATGAGTATACGGTTGGCGGAGTCCCCCAAATCGTGATGGCCGCATTCCTTCAAAGCCATCGGCAGCCGAGCTATGTCGAACTTGTCGCCGGAGAGATCTCGCCAGCACTGCAGGGCCGTGTATGACTGTGGACATGACACGATCATCCCGTGAGCCGATACACAGTCATGGCGTAACACCAGTTGCCCTCCAGCGAATACAAAAGTGTTGACTTTCACGCAAGTGATATTATTATTATTTAATTATTTATTGTTTTGCAGAGCCTGCGACAATGTTGTGGGGCGGTCAATGTGGCGGGCATCAGCTAAGATGTAGACTATGCATGAAACAACGCCGTCTATCGATTATATTTATACTAATTCTAAGTTCGAATATCGCCCCGCCGAGAATTCTGACTTAGTGGAACTATAAGGTTGCACCGTGGCGCCCTCTGGTGCTTACATTTGTACTAGTGCTAAAATCGAATATCTCACGGTCGAGAGATCTGACATGCCAGAACTAGAGACTTGCATTGTGCCGAGCACATACATGCGCAGTGATACCTCAGTTATCAACAACAACTTCTACACACCTGCATAAACGAGCGAGCTGACTCGATCTTCTTCGTCGCCTCATTGACGGCGTCTTGTGGCAACACGCACGTCAGTCGTTCGAACACTGGTCGCCACTCGGCGCCAAGTGCACGCGACACCTCGCGGATGACCTTGTTCGTTCGCAGGACGTGCGTCTGTTTGTCGGACACCACGGCGAGCGCGTGCTCCTCGTACCTGTGGACGGCGTTAGATCGTGTTACATCAACACATGTGTGGTCAAACTCCCCGCCAGTGGCGCCACTCACCATTTCACCACTGCCACAGCTTACATTTCATGTGCAGAATATACACATCTATATTTCACTCGGTCAAACTTAAAAAATTTGGTCAAGTAGTACCTCAGTTTTAATTGCATACAATTGTTGATAGTGTTTGCATTGGAAATGTGTCTAGAAACACAATAACTTTCTTCTATGTTTGAAACTATTTTATTTTATTTATTGTTTGACGTTACTCAAGTGCACAGTTGCAATGACATAACAACTTGTAAACACCAATGACGTAACAACTTGTAAACACCAATGACGTAACAACTTGTAAACACCAATGACGTAACAACTTGTAAACACCAATGACGTAACAACTTGTAAACACCAATGACGTTGCCTATCTAACTTATCCTTTATACCACTCTGCAACTGTCCATTCTGAATTTATAATCAAGTTGTGGAAGTGGTGATATGCTGAGTGGCGCTTTGTTGGCACCGTTCATGATAATGTTAGCCTGGTATTTTAAAATAGATATATTCTACGAACCATTTCACCCACTGCCACATGACGACTTTGGCGTTTTGCCGAAGAATTTCGGGTGCGCACGACGGACGCCGTTTCATTATACATTTTGCTCAAGAAACGCTATCATTGTGAAACAGGCCCTAGATCACTTGATATTTGACAGGAACGTGTACTTCTTAATCTAAATAACGGAGATCTGGTTTTAACGATCGCAGACAATAAAAAACACGTTTTTAAAAAGCCCAGTTTATCAAGCTGCCGTGGGACGTAGTAACCCAATCCAGTGCGTCCGTGTCTGATAGGAGAGGACACGTGTTTGAGTAATTTAACAAGTCTCGGCAATTTCGTTCAACCCACGTTGCTCCAGTTCACTCAGTTGTGTAAAAGAGTCCGTGTCTGTAAACTGTGTTGGAGTTATGTGGACGAATATATTTCGCGCAATAATTGCAGCGTGGCTGAATGCGACCCATATAGGAGTTGAGTTGGTGTTGATGAAGTCACTCACCTGCTGCCGACGTTGCTGAGCTGCGTGTCGAGGTTGAGCTTCACCTGTTCCTGCAGTCGCTGCATCTTCTCATTCATCTGAGCGTCGGCCAGCTTCCGGATCGCATCCAACTTCTTCTCCTCCTCCGCATCCAACGCCTACAGCATCACAAGAAACATGTGTATGTGCGTGCGTGCTTGTGTGCGTGCGTGCGTGCGTGCGTGCGTGCGTGCGTGCGTGAATGCTTGCGTGCGTATATGCGTGCGTGCAGTACGTGTACGGATGCCACCCGAGTGAGTATGCCACCCGAGTGAGTAACACGCTCACTCAGATTACATTACTTTCATCCTTGGATTATACATCTGTGGGTAGTAAACGCCATGTATTTCGTAGTAATGCCATTGACATCAGTATTAATGACTCTGATAACATTAATTCATTTAACAATATCGAGAATATATAGTCCCTATACCGATATACCTCACCACTTTCACGATCATAAAGTACAGCTTCCGGTGTTGTCTATATTTACCTGTAGTTTTGTTTCCAGGTCTGTCAGCCTTTCCCTGGCCTCTCGCACCTCGTCCGCCGTCATGTTCGTGTTCCCAGACTGCTCGGTGGCTTCTGGCGTCACTTCCGGTTTGGAGTTTGGTGGCGTTGTTGGTTTTGTCGTTTCCGACGGCGTATTGGTTGCTGGTATATCTTTAGGTTTGTTTTTTCTCGTCGGTGTTGTTGGTGCTGACGTCTGTGAGGACGGTCTCGACTTTTCTGTTGGCGTACTTGGTGTCGACGTCTGTCCAGATTTTCCCTTATCTGCCATCTTGAACTTTGATGGCCTTTGTATCATTTCCGGTTGTTTACCTCGTTCTGGTTTTTGCACCACTTCCGGTTTCTTGCCTTTCGTTGGCTTTTGTTTCATGTCCGGTTTCTTGCCTTTCGTTGGTTTGGCCGACATTTTGTCGAATGGTGTTCAATTTACAGTTGTTATTCCCGGTTTGCCGGTTGTATATCAACTGTCAACAAAACATATAATATATTATAACAATGCAAATGTATAACATTGACAAACAATCAACCGTAGCATTTATGTTTATTAGTAATACAACTCACTGTTAAGCGCCTTTGATTTATAAATGTAGGCCGTAATACTTAATGGTGTTGATCATTATTAATGATCAAGAATCCGCATGATCATTGATAATGAATGAACAACACAGTGTCCAAGACAGCAAGCTACATGACATACTGGACAGTCACCCAAACACGTGTGTGTGTGTGTGTGTGTGTGTGTGTGTGTGTGTGTGTGTGTGTGTGTGTGTGTGTGTGTGTGTGTGTGTGTGTGTGTGTGTGTGTGTGTGTGTGTGTGTGCGTGCGCGCGCGCGCGTTTGTGTGTGTGTGTGTGTATCACTGTATGAGAGTCTCGGGTTCTACTACATAATTATACCAATATTAGAGGAATCAAGGAAACGCCAAAACACAGATGTAGACGTTGTCGTACTAAGATGTGCTTAGATAAACACCATCAGCGGGAGGCAAAGGTCAACGTCCAACTACTTTGGTAGCCCAATGCATGCAGCTCAGTGTCGCCTCAGTAATCACTAAAACTCAGACCTAGACATATTTATTTTGACCATAATAATTGTACACAGAAGAAAGCCTTGGTCTTCTAAACACCTAACCGGGGCCAGTGAGGCGAATGACTAGTCTCCGGCAGTGTTTGTGCTAATTACAATGTTGATACTGTTAATGCAAGTTTTTTAATACTAATAATATTTCCGTGTGTCATAAATAAAATGTAAACATACACAGTTATCCAATACTCTAAACGTCACGTTAGAAGCCAATTATTACAACACAATTGTGGCTGAGTGATCTCAATATGTTTGAAATCTCGGGCTCTTCGGGAATATACATCTGGGCCATTCTGGGGAACTGATTCTCTGGGGGGGGGTCACTACCACAATATATAAGTACCTATGTCAATGCGCATGTAAAACGATAAGCCCCGTTTATCCCTTGAAAGCATACCCCTTTTAGATACATAATTTCCTTGGAATTAACACCCCTCTGACACGTAACATAATTATGCGCAAGAAGTCTATATATTCTAGCACACGTATTTATTAATGCCCAGATAAGAATATTTCCACGTAGTTTCACAAGACACGTTTTCTTACAGTTATTTGACATAATTTTTTCGGCAATATGATACTTCACGGCTAATATTTTGGATCCCATTTCCACAGTCAAAAACACCACTCTAGAGGATTTCGAGACCCCTCTTTCATTCATTGAAAAACACCCCTTTCCCTGGTCCCCAAATATCCCATGAATGACCCCCCTCCCCGCAGCTGGCGGTAAACGGAATTGTGTTCGCCTTCCGTGGTATTGTGGCCCAGTGAAGACGAGAGTTGGACACGACAGCTGTTCTTTCATCCAAACATTAAAAACACGTAGTATTCATCTATAAAAAAAATTCCTACTAACAATGTTCAGCGAAACCTCAAGCACTGAAGACCACCATTATAATTTCGGTAATGTAGAGCATTCAAGACGTACCAATGTCCCGCTAACTTCGTCCAAAGGGCCAATCTTGAATGTCAGCGCCAGTACAATCTCGACTTTTCTGGGTAATATTAAACGATGCTGTAATCTATACGCACGCACTATTCAATCATACAACTCTATCCAAGTCATTTACGAGGTTGAATGGATATTAACAATGACGACTGAAGGCATTTCTTCAGACTTCCAATGGCTGCGAGTGAGATTCGATCTCCCACTCGCGAATGAGTGGCTTTGTTAAACGTAGAAGAAGATTGTAACTCGAGACGCACACGTTCGTGATGACTCAGGTAATGTGCAATTTTCTTTCTCTAAAATCAGAAGAAAAGTAGCACTCAGTAACGTGGTGAGTGGCTTTCACAGGTTTCGTGGAAAAGGCGTTAATTTAACCGCGGTTCGCAGCTAGCTGTTGTAGACTCTATTCATCTACGTCCAATACACAGGGTGCAATGTATGTACGCGTTTCTAAGTTCGACGTGCTCCAGTCCAGTGTTATTTCTTGGTTTTGTAAGCTCTTACGTGCAGGTGTAACAAACCCCGGGCAGACTTGTTCACTCGAACTCTTCAGAGAAGCATCCAACCACATTGTAATTATTTCACGAAAGCGGTTTGATCACACAATTCCACCACCGTCGTGGTACGTATTCCTGTTGGGCACTGTGGAATGAACAGTGTGGAATGAACGAAACTGACCAGGCATCGAATGACAACGAGAGGACTCAAACCATTCCGACCCAATCCCAGAAACACCCATCTCATATCTAACACACAGTGCTCACCCGCATGCCTATCGTGCAATGCTATTGAACAGCTCAGTTTATCACAAAATAACCCAATTGGAGCTTGTGATCATATTAAATGACAAATAACCTTTTATGAAAAACGACACCTAACAACACCCTGAGATCACAACAAACTTATCTATCCACCTGAATAGTCTTGTTCTGCAGTGTTTTACCTGTGTACTCGTCTTCAAAATATTGTTATTGGCAACAATACTCTGCTCCAGTTACCTATGGATAAATGATTAACCGGTTCCACACAAGACCGCGTGTTTGTCAATACAGGCGATAATAAATAAAGAGCCTTGAGATGACGACATGAGTGCTCCTCTATTATGCATGTCTTCTCTGGCTGTGGACACAAGACAATGAAACGAGAGACCGCGCAAGCTGCTGTAAGTGTTCCCGTCAACAACACGAGAACCGTTGTACATTGTTAGACCAACTCAACCATTCAGTACCTGCACAGCAAGTGTCAACTCCAGCAGAACACAAAGGTTCCGTTCTTGTGACACACGACCCTGCATCCGGGACTCGTGACCGCTCAGCGCCAGTTCCACTTCACAATCGACAGACTTGTTAGTTCGAACGCCGACTGGGAACGCATTAAACCACGCGCCAATTACTACGCAAAAGTTATGTGTTCCCACAATTGCACGGCTGTATATTGCCGGGCAATCATTTACACAGTTGAGTGCCCGCAAGCTTGTGTATTGTTAGACTCGTGTGTACTGAAGTGACCTGTCAGACGCATAGTCTAACACAGGTACATGGCCGCGCGGTGAACGGTTCTCAAACTGGTGCTCACTGATCCGCCATCTTGGCTCCAGTCGAAGTCGTGAGTCGTGTCAATGGAATCCACGTCTAATACATTGTCCAGTCACACTGGTGACGCCATTTTGTTGCCAAGGTGATTGCCAACGAGAGGCGGCGGTGTGGGTTAGTTGAATGCACGAGCATATCAATGGTGCCTCAAAAAGGAGAGTGTTTTTTTCTGGGGGTGTCCCGGATACGGGGGTGTCTCGAATTGTACGTAGTGTGGTGGATTATACGGGGGTGTATCATATTGTATAGTGTTTAGCCAGAGTATATATATTGTATGTTTTAACTGGGGTGTTCCGGATATATGTGGGCCCCGATATTTATGGAGGTGGCGTGGATTATACGGGGTGTCGGAGACAGCCCCTTGCCTTTGAGGATAAACAGTTTCAAGTAGATTGGGAACATTACTTTGCTACGCTTGGCATACTTCCCCAGTCCTTGACATACTTCCCCAGCCCTTCTATCTCCTACTGGGATCGACCTTGAGATACTTTAGGCGCAACATACCCCACATATCACGGTACGGAATTTGCCGTCGGTTCTATCTGTCAAGACTGCAGCTCCTCGCAAGAAACGGGCCACAGTCAGACCGCTATTTTTAATCTGTACGTGATCGAATAGATAGAAAACTGTTTGCTTGTTCAGCGTTTGCTGACATCGTTATAATAATACGGGAAACAGTGTGGTGAGTATAGCATACTACCCCCCTCCCCCCTCCCCCCTCCCCCCCCCCGTATGCGTAGCCTATTGAAGCTTGGTAGAAACGATATTATGATCGCTTAAACGAGATAACCTAGCGGCGTTCTGGATAGTTTCACCACTTTAGGGTCTCGGGGTCGTCGGTCTGATTTCCGGTCTGCACTTTACAAATAACAACATATCGCCGATTGTCAATGCGTCATGTGTATCACTGCCTGTGTTTACGGAGTCAAGTCACGCGCAAGCACAACTGTCCCACGTGATTTATTTATCGGTGTAGTAGCTGCCAGGGCGCTAACCGCGGTCAAACATGATATACCATATTCAAAAGGACGCTAGCACAAACGTAGGGTGTCTGGAATATTGAACTGGGGATAATATATCCACAATGTAGCGGGAAAGTCGCTGTCACATGACTCAAGTCCCTTCATCGTAATTTACAATACGAAGACTTCCAAATCGTCCCGGGCTCACAGTGACGTAAATTCAACAGGTTCGGCAATCGGTACACAACTTTACAGTTTTCAACAGATGGGTGAATAGGCTGATTGACACAGGGTGTCTCGGTCGATATTATCAAACACTAACCTTGTTCCTGGATTTCACTTAAACGATGCCGGTTAAAACCAAGAAACTCAACACCCGCTGCGATATTTCCGATCGTATCGTCGTCAGCAGCGGACCACGGCTGGCTACCTCGGCACCGAGAGTGTCTCACTGACATCCGACCACAGACAACTCTATGTATCCGACAAACAGCTGCGAGTGAGAACTGCTGAGTGACGGCGCCGCTTAAGTGACGAACATTAGACGTCGGTAGCCAAAGGAACACACCCCCACAGCGCGCCTTCTGTATCCCGCCTGTCAGAGCAGAGTCGTAGAGAGGCGACATTCCGGTTGACCGAGTGATGTCAACAGGGCCGCGTTCAATCATCCGCCACAACAGTGCAGCGGACACATCCGTGGGGGTGGGGGTGGAGGGGGGATGGGGGGGGTGCGAGCATGAAGCATTATGTATTACCATGTCGCAATTTCAAATTCCCACAAATACTTAATTATAATACTTAAGCAAACCATCATGTGAACGAATCCCTTATTTATAGCTCTCTTTGTGGTCCGCGGAAAATACCGTGGTGCGATATGGTTCACTACTTTAAGACGGCATTGTGCATTAAAACTTGCAAGTACTTTAAAGAACATCGAGAGAAATTACTTGAGGATTTTAGATTGTTATCAGCTTTGCACCCAATGTCATTTGAAAGGTGTGTGTGCTTGCAAAAGAAATATTCATGGTTGGCGAATCCCGCTGTTAGTTTGACAAGAATCATACACGCACATCTGCCGCGAAATATCCATCGAGTCCGGGAGATAAGACAAATGCCTGTAAGAAGTGGCTCATTGAGAAAGGTTTGTCCCATCGTAGTCTTGGGTTAATTAAATTGTCCGTTATATGGAAGGCGAATGAGAGAGGGAAGAGAGAGAGTAAGAGAGAGAGAGAGGGGTGACATAATGAGAAAGAGAGAAAGAGAGAGAGAGAGAGAGAGAGAGAGAGAGAGAGAGAGAGAGAGAGAGATGACAGAGTGAGAGATAGATAGACAGAGAGAGACGAAGAGAGGGGTGAGAGAGTGAAAATGATAGAGAGAGAGAAAGAGTGAAAGAGAGAGATAGAGAGGAGAGATGGAGAGATAGAGAAAGAAAAAAGGAGAGAGAGCAGAGAAAGAGAGAGAGAGGGAGGGGGTGAGAGCGAGAGAGAAAGATGGTGAGAGAGTGATATATATATATATATATATATATATATATATATATATATATATATATATATATATATATATATATATATATATATATATATATATATATATATAGAGAGAGAGAGAGAGAGAGAGAGAGAGAGAGAGGGGAGAGAGAGAGAGAGAGAGGTAAAAGACACACACACGCACGCACGCACACACTCTTTACGTATATATATATATATATATATATATATATATATATATATATATATATATATATATATCACTCTCTCACCCCTCCCTCTCTCTCTCTCCTCTTTTCCTTTCTCTATCTCTCCTCTCTCTCTCTCTCTCTCTCTCTCTCTCTCTCTATATATATATATATATATATATATATATATATATATATATATATATATATATATAGCGAGAGAGAGAATGACAGAGAGAGCGAAAGGAGAGACAGAGACGAGGGAGAGAGAGGGGTGAGAGGGGTGAGAGAATGAGAGGGAGGATAGAGTGAGAGACAGGGGAGAGAGAGAGAGAGATAGAAAGAGAGAGGGTGAACGAGTGAGAGAGAGAACAAGAGGGAGGGGTGATAGAGTAAGAGAGTGCGAGAGGGAGAGAGAGAGAGAGAGAGAGAGAGAGAGAGAGAGAGAGAGAGAGAGAGAGATACGAGAGAGCTAGACTTACGAAAGAGGGGGAGGGAGAGGGGTGAGAGATAGCTAGAGGGAGAGAGGGGAGGATAAGGGTGAGGAGAGAGACACAGGGACAGATGAGAGTGACGTACTAGTTAGCATGCGATGCTCGGAACCTTAACATTCCCTGCCCCTGACTCATATATGTTGGCTTTGTCTGCATTATCGGGACACCTTATCACCCACCTTCACACCATCGGCGACTACCCGGGCGTGACTAGGCTGATGTACGGTAGGTGTTTCAAAACAACACCGTCATGACCTTGCTTTGGGTGAGGTCTGTTTGTGTCAATCTAAAGAAGTAGAGCATTATAACGCGCCTGAGTACAGGTGGTCTATTTTCACAGGTATTACAGGTGTGTATGTACTTTATATTGCTCTGTGACTGATTGGCGTAAATTATGGAAGCCAGTGCGTGTGCGCGCGTTCCCGAGTGCTTGCGTGCGTGCGTGCGTGCGTGCGTGCGTGCGTGCGTGCGTGCGTGCGTGCGTGCGTGCGTGCGTGCGTGCGTGCGTCAACTTCCATTACACTGTGCAATCATTCAGCACACAGACTTGAATCGCACAATGACGTCTTTATACACAAGCTGGTATCCAATCACACAGCTGGGTGAACTGACACGAGGAAAGGAAAGAAGTTGGCTATATTTCTTTCTACGGGCAGCTAGTGTATCTCGAAGCCGTGTTCTCCCTATACGACGTAGTCAACGCAATGTGGTTTCTCATAATATTAAGTAAAAAACCAGCACAGCCAAAAACCATTTCAAACCGTTCAACAAATACGTAACGCAAAAGTAGGCGATTTTACCATATTCCCCGTATGCTTGAAATCTTCTCAAAGAAGTGAAGCTATTGGTTAAATAAACAGGTCTGCCATGGAGGGGGTGATGTGTAAAGCGCTTTGAGCAGTTTTATATACGTGCTATGAACTTATCTTTATGCAGTTTTTTTACCCTAGCACTAACCACACTGGTTCATGACACGCGGATGACACGGATATTACATAACCCCCGTGATATCTCCCCCCTCTCTCTCTCTCCTTTATATCCCCCCTCTCTCCTCTATCTCACCTCCCCACTCTCTCGCTCCCTCTCTCCCTCTTTAGGGAGGTGTATTATTAATTTTAGTAAAAACAGTTGGCTATTTCTTCATAATGCAAACGTTTTTCCAAATCTACGCAGTTGTGTGTAAACTGAGAAACTGAGCAAGTTCATGGTTAATTACGCCCTGCGCACGCATGGGTACGTCATCCGACAATCGTACGCTTGACGCTTTCTCCCCAAAGGTTGACATAATTATAACCCACACAGTTACGCCGACTAAATCATGAATCTCAATCACGCCACATTCCTCGCAATTCCCATATTCGAGCGTTACGTAATTGTTAAACGATCTCCGTCTGGTACAGTCCTTTTAAATAAAATTAATAATTACAAATCGCGCAGCGCAATTTGCATTGCGCAGTTATCAAATCGCGGTCACATCAAATCTACCCTTTGTGTCAACTGTCAAGTAACGCTTGGACGGTAGCCCTCTCTTGTTTAGTGAACACATCAAATCTACCCTTTGTGTCAACTGTCAAGTAACGCTTGGACGGTAGCCCCCCTCTTGTTTAGTGAACACTAAACGCATTGTACATCGTGAGCCGCATTCACGGCGCATCGAGTTGAACTACCCCAGTACAGACCTTTGTATCGACAGCTGTCAACTCGTCAACTCACAGACGACAGTGAAAGTCTTGTGTTGTCGAAATAAGTCGTTCGTTGGCAAAGTCGGCGTGGCACTCGCGTCTCAGTTTGATGCGGACTCATCCCGTCAAGTCGTTTCACAAAACGTTACCACAAAGTGTCGACTCGCTTAGCATCTAGTATATGGGCAGGAATTTGAAATACATGTCTTTCAGACTACATATCCTGGCGTGACACAAAACACCGTGGGTCTCTTTTATGTGATGCATATATCAGGGGAAATCAAATATTCCACCACATAGGTGTGAATAAAACGCCTAACTCGAGGTGAGAGGCGCGACAAACCCGATTCGATAAGCATGCTATCGTGAACAGGGACGCGTAAGGGCCGTCACCAGAACGATGGACCACCAAAAAAATGCAATAATATTATGCAACCTGTCCTGGAGTCACGGTCTTACATGTGCCATAATATTCATATAATGACGGATACATATAAACATACGGAGAACGAACGAATCTGACGCGCAGATGTTGTCACCTCAGAAACCAGTCAAACACTTTTGCAATGGTCGAGGGCGTGACGCCGTGAGCCGTAAAGCAGTGCGTCAAAGTCACACTGCCTACGGGCGGTGTTGGTTATCGCAGCCCGACACAGCCATGACTCATCTCAATGTTACACGTAATATGTCAAATCTACCAGCCTCGCTACTGCGCGCCAACACATTAACCCTTTGTGCATCAATCACACGCCACGCCGTTGCATACAAACATCGTCGGTGCATCGGGTAATGGAACTACTGTGTTGTAGGAAAGGGACACTCATGTTTGTCCGAAATTTAACCTGTGGTGTAATTTGTCGTTACTGTGTCTAAACGCACCTGTGACATTGTTCAACAATATCACCTTTCACCTCACCTAGGCATTGTCCATTTATTACTCGTTATAGCCCTCCGTCAGACCTTTCAACTATGTCATCCTCGCTAGCCAGGGGTGGTAAACGTACAGTACCCTTGGCAGATCGACCTGTTGAAACTTAAATGTGTCAGTTTGCCCGCCACGTATGGATATACGCCGAATCATTTGTACTTCGTCCAACTTGCTGTCTTCGTCGACGTGTTTCTGAGAACAAGACAAAAAACTTCAAAGAGCGTTTCCTGGAAATGCCTGTCATTACCCGTTCGACTAGCGACGACGGGTCCACAACAAGTGCAATTAAAGTTAAGTTCCCGTGTGCCGGCCTCGTAAATTTGAGCTCGCAATTTCATTGGATAACACAGCAATTGACAAAACAGCGTGTCAACATGTCGATCTGCCTGGGGTACTCATGTAGTCAGAAAATCCTGGTGGCGAGGTTGCATGCTGTAGCCCTGCGCTGGACATTTCCACCTCTCTCTCTGTCTCTCCGTCTTATATGCTCCCTCCCTCCCTCCCTCCCTCCCTCCCTCCCTCCCTCCCTGTGTGACATCATTGGAGATTAATTCGTCGTCGTACATATTTTTACTAAGGATGTACGAAGTATGTAACTGTGGCTAAACGAATTCGAAGTCGATATTTATGTAGTATTATTTAAACTATTATCATTTTAGACACTGTTACATCATCGTATTGACGACTGTACATAGCAATACTGATTAGTGGTGCTGCACTTACCCCAGATAAGTAGGATATCTGTTATTTGTAGCACAATTACGAACTTGTTAAAGGTCGTGGTTCGTATTGTCTTTCGTCATGCATGACCAACTGTCATTATTATTATTAACATCCTGAAGTGATTGCATAGCTATTTCGTAACTTCTTCCAGAACATGGTGCCGAACACATGGTGCATTGCTTAAACTGTCACAGATGTGAAATTAAAACGAATTTTGTGAAAACGTTAATTTTCTTGCAATTTCACTCTGCAACCAATTCATAGAAAGAGCCTCAATTACCGCGGATAACTTTATAAATCCAACGGATCAGACCTACACACATTTACACGCACGCAAGTACGCACGCAAGCACACAAACAAATACACACACGCACGCACGCACGCACGCACGCACGCACAGTGAGCTGCAATTTTACGTAAGGGAGCATCAAAACTGGGTCATACGAGTAAAACAGGTGCCAACTCTGAGGATCGTGCACACCTGTAAGAATGAAAACAGAAATCCGCAAGATCGCAAACGAACCCGTAAGATCATCTAGGCCAGCTGGTTTGCATCGTATGCTAAATACGGGCTTGTTTTGAACTGATAATCGGGTCTTACTTACACACAAAACCGTAAAAAAATATTTCCTACCCGTAAGTTATAAGTTATTCAAATCCGTAAGAACTACGGGTGAGCTGTAGCTGTTTGTGCATGTGGAGTTGCGCCTGTCGTCTCATTTGTGTTGCGGAATGAATCCCTATCGTCTGTCTACTGTTCTTTTTTCGGCTTCTTTTCAGGCTTCTGAAGTTTCAGACAATCTACCTGCAGGCTTCTGAAGTCTCAGACAATCTACCTACAGGATTCTGAAATTCCAGACAATCTACTCGCGGGCTTCTGAAGTTCCAGAAAATCTACCCGCGGGTTTCTGAAGTTCCAGACACTCTGCTTGCGGGCTTTTGAATTTGCAGCCCCAACTACGCCAAGGACTGCACGTCCCTGCCAACAACAGCTGACGTCATGGCAGCAAGCACGTGATCGCCAACGTTTGTGAAAGTTCAGACATGGCTAATCTTATTTGGCAATATCCCGTTACACTTTGCAAATGTTTAATGTCAGACTACGCCACGACCAGGCACAAGTCCTAATAACTATTGAACTATTGTCTATTGACCAATATTTTGATCACTTGGGTCCAGCTGCTTAGCCTACTGATCAGAGCGCCACTCACGTGTAGCCAATTGCTATGCTGAGGTAGGGCAGGTAAAATGATAGGCGCGGTGTGGTCAGGGTGGAAACCGGTGAAGAATTGAGGATAAATCAAGACACTTGATCGGAATGGTGGACATGGCGTGAGACGGGGGTGAGTTTAGTAGCTAATAAATAATCGGCGCTATACGTTCAGTGGCGTGGGTGAATGGTTAGACCGGACACAAATTATAGAAGTGAATGAAGGGTGATTAAAGTAGTGAGTCGCTACGCCGGGAAGACGGGTATAAAATCAGTTGTTTATTAGAATAAGTCAAAGAACAAGAATCGTCGAGGGCGAAGCCAAGAATATTATTATATTTGTGCGCTCGAGAAAACAACGGGCCAGGCTTGAAAAATTATTGCGGGCCTGGGCCGGGCCTGGACTCTAACTGCTAATTGCGGGCCGGGCTTGGGATCAAATTCTAGGCCCGCGCAGGGCACTACTAGCTATAGACTATCGCAGAGGCTGTCGCTCGTACTGTTGTAGATTGGGCATTCGCACTTCGCCCCCCCCCCCCCCCCACACCGCCGCCCCCCGTGCATATTAATAGCCCGCCTGAGCGAGTCGGTTATCATCGTAAGTGAACGCAGCGCGGTCTCAATACAAAACATGTCGTTCGCATCCCACCACAATGTCCTGGCATCGATGTCACCTGGTATGGACAGTCTGCATCCTGTAAAACGTAGCTTAATTAGATCGACCTACCTTACGTGAGGTGCTAACGTACTCCACGCCAGACGGTGTGTTGTCCTGACAGCAGTGAGCAGCACCGAGCGCGGAGACAGCTCGTAGTCCGACTGGTGCGTCACCGCCCAGGCGTGTCGCTGACGCCGTTACGAGACCAACACAAAGCAGCCGAGAGTAAACGGCAACGGCGACGACGCAACAAGCAGAACGACGCAAGCCTCGAGCAATGCACAGCGATGTTTGCTAGGCTACCGTAAACGTCCTAATAGAAGTCGTTCAGTGTTTACAGCTTCGTCGTCTTGAGGTAAACACATGATCATTACGGGGCGCGTTGGCGTAGCGGTTAGACCATCGGACTCTCATCCTAGAAAACACGGGTTCGAATCCTCTTGCTGGCCGTTTCGAAGCTTTGGCAATTTCGTTTGCTTCACGTTGCCTCAGTTCACGCAGCTGTATAAACGCGTACTTGGCTATTGTCAGTGGTGGATGTGTTAATGAATAGTCTTCGCGCAGTAATTGCATCGTAGCTGAATGATTCACAGAGAAGTCCAGATGGCGTTGGAATGAACAGGTCTGCCAGGGGGTGAAGTCTTGAACAGTCACAAGGACTGGTTACCTCGCTATGTAAGATTGTGCCTTTACCTTTTTTGTGCAAATTCGTTTACGCGAACTCCGATGGTTCGAATACCTGTCATTACTCGAACTTCAGGCCGTCTCGTCAGCTTCCGTGTTAATTGTTGCTGTGTTAAATACCACACAACTCAAACTGGTATGTTAACTGGTTTAGCTAACGTACATCGAACCTAATTGGACGGTCACGCTGTACGTGTCATTGGGTATTGACAGACATGCCACGTTCGATTTTGCCGAGACGCATAATTTTTCCGAAACGGGACGCCAGTCAGTCGCGCAGATCACTAAATTGCAAAGGCAGTTGTGTGCATATTCAACCGTTTGAACTAGGTGGGTGTATTTTTTTAAACAATAGAGTTTAGCTGCTTTGAGCGATTGTCGTGTACATTCACAATGCATCATTTTGATTTTAATGCTACATGTATTACGTTTATTTCCTGTTATATATACAGTGGTTTCTCGCCACAATACGTTGGCAGAGAAGGGGACAATTTGGCCACGTGTCAACATGTTCCATATAGTGAGAGCTCACTGCACACGACTGTACTGAGATATTATATTTCTATCGTCCATCTTCACGTTCTTCATGAGTAAACACTTGACATCATTGCCCTGCACGAAAATACACATTGCTGTGTTTTCACGAGGCGATGTATAGCCACAGTGACGTAACGTAGTAACACAATCGTATTACGTAAATGTGATTGTCTAACGTAAACAACAATGTAACCGACTTGTAAGCACACTTAACTCGTGTTTCCGCAGTCCCTCCAATTTCGAACGCATTACGTCCCACTTCACAGTTCAAGGTTGGAATCAAATTTATTTATTTGACCATACGATCACATTAAATGCAGTAAAAAAAAAAATATATATATATATATATATATATATATATATATATATATATATATATATATATATATATATATATATATATATATATATATATATATATATATATATATATATATATATATATGAATGTATGGTCAGGAGACTCTTATTAAGGCGTGATGTATGCCGCTAATATAAGAGCCACCCTGTTGGTTAATGGATAATTTAATACAAATTTATAGTGGCACAATAATTATTGTAATAAACATTATCTAATTAGTAATCATTAGCATTAATTAACATTATTTAATACTAACTAACTAATACTAACTAACCACTAACAAACATCATACTTAAGCAAAATATACACTAGAATAATAGTATGTAAATTACACCAATATTAAAATAAAACTGACTTTTATTTTATTCAATATTCGCACATTATCAAACTACTTATTCTATACAAACTAGCCAATACTAACTAATATCAATTAACATTAAATAACTAATCCTCTAGCACTACTAATATTATTATTAAATAAAAAAGGTAGGTCAGTTCTGTGTCGAGATTAAAAGTCGGTGTCCGTTCTTGGCATATAAATTTCTTTGGGCGATAATGCAGGACAGTGACGTATTTAAATACGATAATAAAACCGGCAAACCATGAAGATTCCAACTGCGTCGTTCTACGTATTCACTGTGGTACGCATTATGAGGCATGGGTGGCAAAAACCATGTCTTATTTGTAAAAAAAAAGATAATTACAAATTGTATACGCATGATCGATTGGGCCTGCAAAAGAACCACATGCATGTCAGCAACATGTCAGCAGCATGTCAGCAACATGCGGACACAACAAAACAGCTAACAACTTTCATTGTCCCGCCACTGGTGGGTTTGTGTCGTTAAATGCAGCCATGCGCGGACATGTGCGTTCACCTGTAAGCGCGCGTTTGCATACCTGTACGAGTGATCACTTGAGCACGTGCGCTGCATTGCCAATCGAAAGGTAGCCATACGTAGCTGCTCGACCTCTCATCGACCTCTCATCGACTTCTCATCGACTGCAATTATTATGGTGCGGCGTAGAATTTGCAAGAGCCAATAAGGCAACGTCCATCCATGAATCTAGTCTGTTGTTAATTACGTTTTTCCGAAAAATGCTCCGTGCATGCTTCAAACATTGTGACATTTAGGTATTTTTGTTTAATCTGTAAACAAGAAAATGTATCTTTTAGGCTAACAAGTAACGGAAACACCGACCTAGCTGCCACACCAGGTTTCGATAGGATGGAGTAACTGGTGAATGGTCCCATAATTAGGTCGGCTCAGCAGTGGCTTCCTCTTTGTGTCGACGGTAGCGAGTCAAAACTGTTACGCCACCTATCGGGTCTCGCAAAGACAGTCGAAGCAATGCGTCCACAGCTTAAAACAAACAATAAAGGTCGTGGCTACGCGTACGTGAGCCGTATCTTTAGACCTCGAGTCTAAAAGTACGGCAGTCATTCTGCGCATGCGCATACCTTTGGATTTCCGGTTACGTGAGCCGTATTTTTAGCCTAAATTCTAGAAGTACGGCAGTCATTGAACGCATGCGCGTAATTTCATACGTGAGCCATATCTTTAGCACTCGGTTCTAAACGTACGTGAGCCATATGTTTAGTCACTGCTTTCGTTGTTTCATACGCGAGCCGTACGTTTAGCATTCAGTTCTAAACATACGTGAGCCGTATTTTTAGCAAATTTTTTCTACAAGTCCAGCAGGCAGGCACTTTGGTCTTGCATTTTTTGTGAGCTATAATTAAAGATCTGTACATTGGAGGGAGCAGTACTTAATGGCTTTGAAACTTAATACCGACTTTTTATGTAGACATTTTATGAATTTACTAGTATATGTAATGTGCGTGCGTGCGTGCGTGCGTGCGTGCGTGCGTGCGTGCGTGCGCATTTTTAGCCATAGTTTTAGTCACTGCTTTCGTTGTTTCATACGTGAGCCGTATGTTTAGCACTCAGTTCTAAACGCATGTGAGCCGTATTTTTAGCAAACGCCATTAATTTTCGAACGGGACGATTAATGCGCGCGCAGCCTCACGTACGTTTAGACCCCCATGCTAAAGATACGGCTCACGTACGCCTAGACACTTCGAACAAATAAATTTTTCCCGGCCGACCAAATCAGTGACAAGTCGGACAATTTTAATGTGTGTTTCATTGCATATTTGGAAAGGGTAATGCTACAACGTTATGTTTAACAAGAGTTTAACAAGAGTTGCCATCCAAGCCAAAGGCCCAGTTGGCAAGTGGACAAGGAAGCCATTGGCTTATCGAGAGTCCAATGTTACTCCGACAATTATGACGCTGCTGTAAAAACTGGCGAAGTTATGCTGCATTGTACACGGTAGAGATTAAAATGGGAAAACGTAGAAAACGGATGTTAAAGTTTGGCATTCTTTCTGTACGCGGTAAACATAGAAATATTGATTATATAACATTCATTGTAAGACACTTGCATGCTATAGTAAAGCTACAAACTAGAAGTCATCACAGATTTATGGAAAAAATATACATCAATACACATATCATATTACATTGATATTTCCGACTATTTCTTAGAATAAACTTTACTGAATAAAATACACAATGAGACAAAACTGTAAGTATTATTAACCCACAATGACATTAAAGAGCAAGTTTGAGAATTCATAATATTGCTTAAACCAGAATTACGTAAAAAAATCGCCAAAATTCTCTACGTTATACTAATTCTGCGGAAATTAGAAATTGCTAGGGCTAATTTTTAATTGCATCAAACAGTGACTTTTATTATCAATTATTAACATTGAAGCACATGCAATATTAAATAAGATGATGAACATTGCATTTCTTTAAAAAAACCTAAAGAATCACTATAATTATCATTTCTGACTTTGAACGGCTCTCAGACGAAACATCAAAACCCAACTTGTCACTGATTTGGTCGGCTTGGGTCGACGCGCCAAGTCGGACATTGAATGTTATTGGCTAGGTGGCGTAATATCATGTTGCTCGCTAGACATACCGTAATTTATTAATGTCTTTTATTATTGCTTGCGTGTGTGCGTGCGTGCGGGCGGGCGGGCGGGCGTGCGTGCGTGCGCGCGCGCGTGCGTGCGTGCGTGCGTTCTGACATGCATTGGTTACTTAAGATACATAACAGTATCATACTTTCTAGATCAAAATAAACAGCCAAACATTTTTTCACAAAATATATATTTATTGTTTTGACTTGTTGTCTCCAGCAGATGGCGTATGCTCAACATGTACAGACAAACCACACATCCGTTGTAAATTGACATCCCTTGTGCTAAAAACTGGATTTTTTAATATGATTAGATGCACCAAAAATGACTCATCTGTGTATAACATTTCTTAGACTGTAACAACGAACCAGTAACGACAAACGAGAGGAACAGGAGACGGACAGACAGATAGACGGATGGAAAAAGAGTGACAGACGGACAGAAAGACATACGGGTGAACAGAGACAGACCGAGAGATACAGACAGATGGACGGATGTACTGACGGATGGACAGACAGATGGACGGATGTACTGACAGATGGACAGACAGATGGACGGATGTACTGATGGATGGACAGACAGATGGACGGATGTACTGACAGATGGACAGACAGATGGACGGATGTACTGATGGATGGACAGACAGATTGAAGAACAGAAAGATAAAGATACAAAGAGAAAAAACAGAAAATAATATATAATTAACTTGTAAAAGCTACATCCACAAATAAAATTTGGTGATGGTTATATATATATATATATATATATATATATATATATATATATATATATATATATATATATATATATATATATATATATATATATATATATATTATATATATATATATATTATATGTATATATATATATATATATATATATATATATTTTATATATATATATATATATATATATATAAATATATATATAAATAAATATATATATATATATATATATATATATATATATATATATAACCATCACCAAATTTTATTTGTGAAAATATATATATATATATATATATATATATATATATAATAAATCAAAATTATTTGTTGTAGCTTTTACAAGTTAATTATATGTATAATTATATATATATATATAAATATATATATATATATATATACATATAATATATATGTATATTTATATATATATATATATATATATATATATATATATATATATATAATGGCCCAGGCATCTAGAAAAGAAGCACTGACGTCACAAAAATACAAATATTTTAGGTGGCATATAACATATTTCATGACATGTGCCACACTAGACAGTTTGGCAATACCATAGCTTCATAACAAATATTGTCCAAGTTTCAACATGTTGTTATGGTTACGACGGTTGTTGTTATGATGATGGCTGGTCCATCAGGAAGTAGGTCAGCATTTCACCTTTGCCCTTGATACTGATGAGTCCGCGACACTCGAACACGTACCCCTTAGGGGAGAGACAGTCATGTACCTCCTTAGTGACCTGCAAGGGGAAAATGAGACAGGTTTATTTACCCTGCTTTTTAAAATGTATCCAGGTGACACCATTTATCATTTATCATTTATCATACTGTCCTTTCATTTGTCCACACATCCATTACTGAACCCAACCACACATACATCTGCCCACCCATCTTCCCATCCAACCACACACTCATCTGCACAAGATATGCCCTTCACACTCACCCATCTATTCATCCACTCACCCATCCATTCACCCACTTGTTCATCCATCCATTTATCCACTCACCCATCTATTCATCCACTCACCCACCCATTCATCCACTCACCCATTCATTCAACCACCCATTCATCCACTCACCCACCCTTTCATCCACTCATCCATCATCAACTCACCTTTCATTCAAGCACTCATTCATCCACTCACCCACCCAATCATCCACTCACCACCCATTCATCCACTGTCCCACCCATTCATCCACTCATCCATCCATTCATCCACTCACCCATCCATTAGTCCACTCAACCATCCGTTCATCGACTCACCCATCCATTCGTCCACTAGCCCATCCATTCATCCACTCGCCTATCCATTCACTCAACCACCCATTCACTCATCCAATCACCCACCCATTCGTCCACTCACCCACCCATTCGTCCACTCACCCACCCATTTGTCCACTCACCCACCCATTCATCCACTCACCCACCCATTTGTCCACTCACCCACCCATTCATCCACTCACCCACCCATTCATCCACTCACCCATCCATTCATCCACTCACTCATCCATCCATTCGTCTACTCACCCATCCATTCCACCCACCCATTCATCCACTCACCCACCCACCCATTCGTCCACTCACCCACCCACCCACCCATTCGTCCACTCACCCATCCATTCATCAACTCACCCATCAATGTTCAATTATACTTTCACAAATTCTCACTAAATTCATGTATAAAGGCTTCAGCATTATAATGTAAATCGCCACTGAATGGCCACAGTGACCAGATTCATAGACAGATAACTGTTGTTGCATTATTATTACAAAGATACTACGTCACCTGTATGTGGTCTGGTAGCCCCGTGCTCTCCATCCGGCTAGCCACGTTCACTGTGTTACCCCAGATATCGTAGAGGGGTTTTCGTACCCCTATCACCCCTGCAACTACTGGCCCTACATTTATTCCTGTAAACACATTTCCATTAGTAAGCCATTTTGAAAAAAGTGTCATGCTTTGGAAAGCATTAGAGAACAGCTTGCTACAGTTTTTATGAGTATCCTGTTTTTTATCTTTCATTCTAGTGGATTCATGTTGCAACAGTGAAAGACTAATTTAACACACATGGGCGTGTGTGCATGCATGCATGCACATTTGTGTATGTGCTAAGCGACCACACACTTGCACATGCCATACACATGAATACATGCATGGTGTGTGCATACATGCGCACACATACGCATGCCCACATGCATGCATGTATACATGTATATGTTATGTATGTTACATACGTTATGTTATGTGCATATATTCCGTGTGTTGTTGTTGTTGTATGTTGCTTTTCTAACTTATACTATATAAACCATGTAAAACAGTTTGTATTCGTTTTTTTATCTTACATCAAATCTGAAAATGAAAATTAATTTTGTGTGCCTTTTTCATTTTTACGTTGCAACTTTTATAATAAAGAAGGAAAACACGGCACATACACAGACCATTGACCCATTTTTTATCCAATAAAAGGGAACCAAAACAGTAAAAAAAATTCAGATGATAAAACACATTTAACAAGATTTAACAAGATTTGCCATCCAAGCCAAAGGCCCAGATGGCAAGTGGACAAGGAAGCCATTGGCTTATCGAGAGTCCAACAATGTTCATCTACTTATAACCCGCCCTCCTGAGATATGTGTCAACCTTGTTTTTAAACATATTCACACTGCTAGCAGCACAATCTCTAGACAATTTGTTCCATACATTTATTGTCCTCTGTGAGAACGAGTGCTTCCTGATGTCCAATCTACATTGATCCTTTACTAATTTTACCTCATGTCCTCTAGTTCTGCTATCCTTCTTGAGTGAGAAAAACATATTTCTATCAATATTTTCATAACCATTCAATATCTTAAAAACTTCAATCTGATCTCCTCTTAACCTCCTTGTCTCTAGAGTTGTTAAACCACATTCCTTCAGGCGTTCTTCATAACTAAGGTCTCTCAGTTCTGGAATCATTTTAGTTGCTCTCCTTTGTATGCGTTCAAGCGTATCTATATCCTTCTTACGATATGGTCTCCATGCTTGTATACAGTATTGTAAATGAGGTCTAACTATTGCTTTATAAAGAGGTATAATTAACTTTTTTCCCTTGTATGTTATGTTTCTTCTAATCAATCCAAGAATTTGATTAACTTTCATATCAGTGCTTATTGTAACTCCTAAGTCTTTTTCTTTTACAGTAGTACCCAGAACAGTATCTCCCATTTTATAGTTTACAATTAAGTTCCCATGTCCTGTATGTAGGCATTTACATTTCCCAAAATTGAACAATATCTGCCATTTCTCAGACCATTTCACTAATCTGTCTAGATCATTTTGTAAATGTTGTTTATCACCATCAGTATTAACCTTTCTAAACAGTTTTGTGTCATCTGCAAATTTCAGTACGTTACTTGTTATACTGTAGTCCAAGTCATTGATATATATCAAGAATAATATAGGTCCTAATACTGATACTTGAGGTACCCCACTCAAAACCGATTTCCAATTTGAAACTTCTCCATCCACTACAACTCGTTGTCTTCTGTCAGTCAGCCATTGTTCTATCCAGTCAGTTATGCTATCCCCAATACCATGGGCTTTTAATTTAAGTAGTAATCTTTGATGTGGCACTTTGTCAAAAGCTTTCTGAAAATCTAAGTAGATAACATCTACTGGCGATCCCACGTCTATCCACACCAAAAAACATAACATATTTGTTAAGCATGACCTCGCTTTAAGGAATCCATGTTGAGATTAATTTAATAATTTATGCTTAACAAGGAAGTCGACCATATGGTCTTTAATTAACCCTTCTAATAATTTACAAATCACTGACGTTAAACTCAGTGGTCTGTAATTTTCTGACTTATTTCTCGAACCCTTTTTAAATAATGGTATGATGTTTGCTTCTTTCCATTCAAACAACTCCCTCTTTTAATGATAAGTTGAATACTCTTGCAAGTGGTACACCGATTTGTTCTACTGTTTCCTTTCGTAATTTTGGAGGAATCCCATCCACTCCCGGTGATTTATTATCCTTCATTGTCTTTATTTTCTTAGCTACCATTTCTGGAGTTACAACTAACGGTCCTAAATAGTCAGATTTAGCCCCCTGAAATTTAGCATCAGCAACTGGTAATGAACTAATATCATCTTTGGTAAACACTGAACTGAAGTAACCATTTAGGTCTTCCACTAATAAAAACCCCTGTGATATTATATTTCCAGCACTGTCTTTTAGAGGTCCAACCTTGTCTTGTACGTTTTGTTTACTCCTGACATATGCATAAAAACTCTTCCTGTCGTTTTTCATGTTACATGCTAGTTTTTGCTCATAGCTTCTTTTAGATTGTCTGATTTCAGTTGTAGCTGCATTAAGTGCCTCTTTGTAATTTGCATAGTCTTCTTCCTTTCTGGTACGCCTATAAACCCTCCACATAGTTTGTTTTACCAGTTCGTTTATGTTTGGACTTCAGTAAACTAATCCAATAGTTAATTTTGAATTTCCTGAAACAATGTTGCACCAAACAGCTTCATCGCAATCTGCTTCCCTTTCTAGTTTTATTTCATAAGCCTGAATAGATTCTTTAACATATAAAATAACTCCCCCTCCCCTTCTTCCTATTCGATCTTTCCTAAACATTACGTATCCTGTCAGTCCTAATTCAGCATCTGTTATGTCTATGTTGGCCCATGATTCAGTTATACCAATTATGTGAGGGTCAATATCTTCTACCATAATGTTTAATTCGTTTTTCTTATTTACTATACTCCTTGCATTTAAACATATGCATCTATAAGCTGTTTCAGAGATGTTTTTCGGACGATTTGATATTGGTTTGTCTGTGGCCTCTTGTTCTGCTTGAGACACATCTAGGTAACCCCCCGCACTTCTAGTTTAAACAATGTTTACTACCAAAAATATTTGTCATTGTACCCGTGTCACTATCTCCTGCTGCTGAAAGTTCATCCACGAATACTGCTGCCCCCTTTCCACTTAGATGAAGCCCATTCTTCATGTACATATCAGCCCTCCCAACAAAACTTCCCTATAAATCCACAAATCCAACTTCTTCTTCCCTACATAGTTTCTGGACTAACATGTTAATTGCCATCCCCTGACAATTTCGATATTTTTGACCCCTCCTGCCCATTACTGGTAAAATCCCTGACAGTATTACCTGCTCAACCCGCGTCTGTTTTAGTGTTCTGACCAACTGCCCATATTTCCTAACTATGGCAGTTGTACCCTCCCTCTCTACGTTATTTGTCCCTACGTGTACTAAAACAGATCCACCCTTACCCGAACCTACGACGTTTTATACCCTCTCAGTTATCGCCTCTATTTTGGCTCCAGGCAAGCAGACTACCACATCATCTCCCTTGTTTAAGACTCTGTCAGTCTTCCTAACTATCGAATCCCCCACAAACATCCTCGCTCTCTTCCTCACCCCCTATATCACTGCTGCAGAATAGTTCTTCCGTTCGATCCCCTCCATCACATTCTGTCCTGACCCCTTCCCTCCTGTCTCCTTCGCTCTGGTTGTCTTCCCCCCCGTTCCTTTCCTTCCCGTCTTGTTACGTCCTGTCTCCCTATGACCTGTCACCTTCCCTCCTCTCAGCTTCCTCCCAGGCTGAGGTGAGCTCTCCCTCATGTTTTTCCCCACTTTATCGTCTACTGTTCCCCCACCGGAACTACTGGCACAACTCCCCTGTTCTCTTCCCACCATTGCCACAACGAGCAGCCTCAGCTCTTCCAACTCCACCTCTAGTTCCTTCATCTTCGTACATCCCCTACACTCAAAACTAAAACTATCTGCCTGGACCTCAGCCCAGGACTTCTCGCACCCAGACTTGACGAAGTCCACCCAGTTAGTGCAACTGCCATTTAGTTGAGCGCACCTAACCTGAATTGTTTGGTAACATAATAATGTATATATAATATCCAAAATCAAACCTAAATCTCAATTCATTACATTCAGTTAGGGCACCGAACAGGGGTAAATAACAAAAAGGTCTAAAATAAGAACCCACCTATCTTGAGTTTGAAGTTGTTCCAGGAATGTTGGTTAACACATTCGAGTTGCTTGCGCAGAGCGAACGCGTAATCAGCTACGGCCTGCACATGTCTCAGATCCGCAAAGTTGCTCGTCTCCGTTAGTCCAGATGCTGCCATGTAGGTGGAGCCAGTGGTCTTGATCTTCTCAATGCACATGAATTGTTCTTGTTCGAGCATCTGTAGTGTCAATGTTACAATGTTACACTGCTACATGGCCTACGTGAAATTTAGATTTGTTGACAAAATGTTAGCAGAATTGTATATCCACGACAACACATCCCGATTTTAGCCAGCAGATATTTAACACATTATTGTGTCAACACAGAACCAACAAAACCACTAATGATAATGACACAAAAAATCACAATGCTAGCATCAAAATGAAAAAATTTGCAAGCATAGGCTTAGATATGTATTTGTTTCAGAGTACGACAAAACAATGTGATTAGCTGTTTATTTTATTCAAATAATGTAAGACGTTCATGGATTTAGCTACAACTCAACATGTGATCTTAACCGATGAACTGTGCAGTGCATCATGACAAGAATTCATGCTGTCATAATTTATAAAACATCGAAGGAAACACAAACCACATACATTTCATGAACATCTTGTCAACAATAAGGCGTAGTCACCATCTTGCAATTAAAAATACACTATTTCAGGTAGTTTCTATTAAATATAGGTAAATATATTATATATGTACACATACAATTAAATTAACAGGTAAATTAAATGCTATAGCTATGTATTTTTATCATCGGTCAACGGGAATGTGTTGGTATTATTATTGTTTTTTTTCTGACCTCGTCAAAATCAGCGATGATTTCGTTGAGAAGACGGAGACATTCCACTCCCTCGTCATTCCCCTCCAGCTCAACGTAAAACTCAGCGAAGTTTGTGATCGATGCAAACATCACGCACACATTCTCACACCCCTGGTGGTACAGCTCCTGCCAGTAGAGGGAGCCACCAGTTGAAACAATGACAGTTCCCTATTCCCTAATTAAACAATCTTCGAGCATTTGTCTATTATCAGCAGGTACATAAAACATGCCAATGCATGACAATTATTATTAAATAATAAATAGTTATTATTATAAAATTTTTTAAAACTCCATCCTCAACTGATTTAGCCTATCCCGAATCTGGTTCATTGATGTCCTAATATATTGTGTGTGTGAATAGTTTAAGTAATATCCGCAGTCAAGTTTAATAAAACAGTGTACATTTTTCTCAAATCTTTGAAAGAATTGTCTTTAGTTGTTAGATCTGGTAAAGCTCAAAACAGTGGATATCCAAAATGGTAAACACTTTATGGAGTCAAGGTTGATCATGGGCGGCATGCAAGTTCATGATTTTTCAGCATTTTCAGTTCAATAAATTCTGGATCATGCATTAAATAATTTAATAGTTTGTCTAATGATTTCACAAAAACTACATACAAAAGTTGCACAAACAAGCTAGTATGTCGTAGTGGATACTAGGTTTTTGAATTTTTGCAAAATAAATTGAAATGAGACATGCAAAAAATCTAATTGAGGAGGCATCTTTAAATGCAACATTTTTATAAAAATAAACACTTCACACATGTATGACTGTGATTAAAACAACTACAATGTAATCTTTACACACATTTTTTAGTCACACTCAACAAAACATATTTACAATGAAACTGTAACAAAATGTACCCAAATTTTTTGAAAAACCATCGCCCCCCCCCGACTGCCCCCATACTGTTGACACATACCTCGTCCTTGCTGTTCTGCGTCTTGAGGAAGTGTTCAGCGACGTACATCGGCAAGATGTTGGCAAGGAGCTTGAGGTTGTAGGCTCGCAGACTCTCCATGTCCTCTTTCTCTTCGTACGCCTGGGGGCAAAGGTCAGGGCACAGCGTAATATTAAGACTTTCAATTACGTGGGGCATGGTAGCGCACCAGCTGGAATGTTGGGCTCTCAATCGAGAGAACCCAGGTTTGAATCCTCTTGTTCGTCCCATGTTGCTACGGTTCACTCAGCTGTATAAATGAGTATTAACTTATATACTTATCTAATGTAACAATTTAATTGTAGTTGTTTATTTTAACTTTTTTATTTTAATTTAATGTATTTATTCACTTAGTCTCTTTATATAACTCATTTATTTAATTCATTTATTTAACTTTTTATTTAACTTATGTTTACCTGTCTCTTAACCACATTTTATTTTAGCTTTTCAATTTATTTTAAATTATTTATCTTGTTAGCTCCTTTGAGCAGGTTTTTAACCCAGATACACGGCGCATTATAAATGTATAATAATAATAATAATACCTGGCTACAGGCAGAGAAGGATATCTGAACGAATAGTCTTCGTGCAGTAATTTCAGCATGGCTGAATGCTTCCCAGAGAAGTCGAAATAGTGTTGGAATGAACAAGTCTGTCAAAGGGTGAAGTGTAAAGTGCTTTGAACAGCCCTGAGGACTGGATACCGTGCTATATATATGAACATACATTTTTACCTTTTTGACAATTTTTCAAATGGCTAATAGGCATCAGTGACAGATTAGTTGGAAAAGTTACAAAATGGAAATAAATGTTAGGCAATAGATATTTACATATGCGTATGATTATGAACATGGATGTCTGGCAAATCTATGAAGGTGAAATGTCAAGATTATGGATAGAGAACAGAAGCGTTTTGTGGTGCATTCTACCATGCATGAGTCATGCGTCTATCAACAATGCACCTTCACCATTTTACCATGTACCATCACCATTCTACTGCCAATACCACTCTACCATGCACCAGCATCATTCCACCATGCACCAGCACCATTCTACCATGCACCATTTTACTATACATCAATACCATTCTTCTATGCACCAGCATCATTCTACCATGCACCAGCACCACAAACCAGCACCATTCCACCATTCACAAACACCATTCCACCATGCACCAGCACCATTATATCCTGCATCAGTACCATTTTACCATGAACAAATACTTTTTTAACATGGACCAACACCATTCCACCATGCACCAACTTCATTCTACTATGCACCTACATCATTCACCGGCTCCATTCTACCAACATCATTCCAACATGCACCATTCCACATGCACCACTTCACCATGCACCAATCTACTATGCACCACTCCACCATGCACCATGCCACCATGCACCACTTCACCATTCCATTAACCCCCGCTGACCTCACCTCCAGTTTCCAGAGGAAGTCTAGTCTGGCAGTAGATTCGACCTGCTGGGCGTGGATGAACAGGGCGAACGTGAAGAGAATCAAGATGGCCAATGTCACCCACTTGAGGTTAACGCCCTCCTGTAACTCCAGCGACCAGTCCCTGAAACACGAAATACCCCAGTCTTACAAAAAGCAAAAAAAATGTACGATAGTTGTGTCAAGTTATTCTGGTAGGGCAATATTTTGTTATGGTAATTCCTTCCAGTGAGCAACAAACGTCTTCCACACAAGAGGACAGCACTTTATATTACACAATTTGAATTGTATGACTTGTGGTCACATGATGGCAGGTTGCCGCCTCGTATATAGAAACCAGAGTTCACCAACCCTCAGGGTTTTTGCCAGATGGGTCAGGGTATAATGTGGCAGTTGCAGTGTGTTTTTGTAATTGTGTTTGTGCTTCATTTGTGTTTTCTGTAGCAACTTAGATGTACCCTCGAGTGTCTTGCGCATGGAGGAGGTTGTCGCGATTACAGAAGAGTGTACTATGTGTGACTTCAACGAAGACAATGTAGAAGATGGAGAGAAAGAAGAGGAAGATGAGTTTGAGGATGCTGCTGGCTTGAAGGAAGACGGCACTGCAGATCATCGACAGCAGCACGTTGAAGGTGAAGTACTGCAACATATGGCACATTCACATTGTTACAGATCATGGACAGCAGCACATTGAAGGTGAAGTACTGCAACATATGGCACATTCACATTGTTACAGATCATGGACAGCAGCACATTGAAGGTGAAGTACTGCAACATATGGCACATTCACATTGTTACAGATCATGGACAGCAGCACGTTGAAGGTGAAGTACTGCAACATATGGCACATTCACATTGTTACAGATCATGGACAGCAGCACGTTGAAGGTGAAGTACTGCAACATATGGCACATTCACATTGTTACAGATCATGGACAGCAGCACATTGAAGGTGAAGTACTGCAACATATGGCACATTCACATTGTTACAGATCATGGACAGCAGCACGTTGAAGGTGAAGTACTGCAACATATGGCACATTCACATTGTTACAGATCATGGACAGCAGCACGTTGAAGGTGAAGTACTGCAACATATGGCACATTCACATTGTTACAGATCATGGACAGCAGCACGTTGAAGGTGAAGTACTGCAACATATGGCACATTCACATTGTTACAGATCATGGACAGCAGCACATTGAAGGTGAAGTACTGCAACATATGGCACATTCACATTGTTACAGATCATGGACAGCAGCACGTTGAAGGTGAAGTACTGCAACATATGGCACATTCACATTGTTACAGATCATGGACAGCAGCACGTTGAAGGTGAAGTACTGCAACATATGGCACATTCACATTGTTACAGATCATGGACAGCAGCACGTTGAAGGTGAAGTACTGCAACATATGGCACATTCACATTGTTACAGATCATGGACAGCAGCACATTGAAGGTGAAGTACTGCAACATATGGCACATTCACATTGTTACAGATCATGGACAGCAGCACGTTGAAGGTGAAGTACTGCAACATATGGCACATTCACATTGTTACAGATCATGGACAGCAACACATTGAAGGTGAAGTACTGCAACATATGGCACATTCACATTGTTACAGATCATGGACAGCAACGCATTGTAAGTGATATACTGCTCATGAATATATTTAACTGTGCACAGTCAGTTTTGCTAAAGTCTCATGAGATCCAAACAGTAGATCCCAGTTTGCATAGTGAGCTTTGTTGAACATGCACTGCAAAACCAGTCAAAGTAAACAATCATATAGGTTCATTTGTGGGTTTTATGGATTTGTGTTGCTAGTCTTACAGGTGTGCATCACTGTGTGATGGCACCCATGGATGGTGAAAGAAAATTCCTTATCATACATTCTTTAAATGACTCCAGTGGTATACCTCAGTGGCGGATCTAGGCTTTTTGGCTAGGGGGTCTCAGTCATCAGTCAGTCGTAGTCATATGTTGTTCTACTTACGAACCGGGGGGAGGGAGGGCGGACAACAAATGTGTCATTGTACTTACAGAAGGCTTAATATTAGTCGGCTGCTAATACTTCAGTCTTTACACTGACACTAGCTTATATACGTTTCCTTTATCGTAATATTTGCCACAGACACAGGGGGGTCTAAGACACCCCCTCCATGGCCTGGGGGGGTCTTGACACCCCTAAGACCCCCTGGATTCACTGTTGCCTCCTACATATTCATAAGGTGAACACCAAACCATTGTGCCACTACATCAGTATATGTATTCCACACACACCAAGCTGATTGTGATCCTTACATTAAAATCAATTTGCCACAAAGTGACTAGAAAAGCCTTATTTCATAGCATCAATGTTTCACTAGGTACACAGATTTGATGTTTCCTTAAGCATTGCAAATATATTTTAATGTATTTTCTACTTGCCTGTGGGAAATGAGACGTTGGTCGACCAGACTTCGTACAAACATTGACCTCTGACCCCATTACTATCCCAGCATCCTCTAGATGTGTGGTATTGACTTCGTCCTCTGGCACGCCAAACATGGCCGCCAGACAAGGCGTCAGTGGTGTAGTGTCCAGGGCAAACTAAAAATGAAGATTCTCATTGGCTAAAATACTACATTGGCAAAAATACTTCAAGATTTCATATATCTGCTAATATACACTAAGTAAGCAATTAAATGGGGTTTACTAAACATTTACTACAATACGTTTCTAAGCATACATGTATTTGTTTCGGAATATTTATTTCATAACTATTTCAACATTATAACCATCAACTGGTATTTATTCATGCATGATGGTTGTGAAGGCTTTATCCAAGATCGATAGCAGGGCGATTTAATTTCCGTTGGGCACAAAACACTTGGAGCACACACACCATATAGAGGAATCCAGCCGCGTAGACGATTATGACAGTAACAGCAGCGATGAACTGACTTAGCGGACGGTTGATCGCGATCCGTGTTGACATCATTCTCAAAACCTTTGGTGTACACTGAAGAGAAACAAAGCATTATAAATAATAATAATAATTAAAAACGCCATCTTGTATATTACCCCCTGTGTGTGATCTTTATATTCCCCTTGTGTAGACACCAGGTAGAAGGGACCAACAGCTCTTAGTGTCTTTTCTCAAAGACCCATGTAACGTAGGGTGAACAAGACAGCCCAAGTTTCGAAACGGCGGCACGTGGACTCAAACCCATGCCCTCTTGATCGACAGTCTAGCACCATCACACCCCACTGCAATATCTATGCATCTACAGATGTTAACATGATAAAACTATTTGTTGTAGAGGAGTAATCCATTAATGTGTAACAACAAAATTTTACTTACTTTGCTGTTTTCTGAGAAGACAGCGAAAATTATAAAGGCAAGTATGAAAATGCTGACAAGGAAGAGGCCAGCCATTATCAACGACCTGCAACACATTCTCACAATGACAAACCTGTTTACTTATTTTCTGGTACCTGAATGTATAGTAATGTTATTATTAATTGTCATTAGCCCATAACGAAATGTTGTGGTCACATCTCAATGCATAATCCTTGCAGTGACATGTCTTAATTAAATTTAGTTAAAAGCACAAAGACTAATAAATTGTTATCGTAAAAATCATGTTATATATATATATATATATATATATTATAAACTTTTATCTATTTCATTTTGACTACCAAAGTTCATACTATGTAGCATGGGCTTATGACAAATACTATTAAACTTTGTACTTTTAAGGGATTCTTGAAATATTGTGGATTAAAATTTACTCCCCATTGAAGTGTTGCTTTTTGGAAATATGTGAACTGATCAAGCTGAAATACGGACAATTCTCATAGCATGCTGCTGTGACTACTACCACCATTGCTATGATTAAAATTACTAGAAAGTCAATGAACTGTGGTTAAAAATTACTAGAAAGTCAACGAACCGTGGCATGATGACAAGTTGACTGAGACAAACCAACAGCAGCATGATGAAGGCACAGCCCATGTGAGACTTGAACATTGTGTCTCGCACCTTCGAGTACTGAAACCAACAAGTCATTATCAATCTTTTAGTAAGGGATGTTCTCAACATATCAGTGTACACGGAACCAATATCTTTCAACCTGATGTGGTAGGGGTTATTTAAATATATATATATATATATATATATATATATATATATATATATATATATATATATATATATATATATATATATATATATATATATATAGGAATGATAGACATTATATAGAAAGGTAGGATGGTGATGAAACATGCAGGTGACTAACATCTCTTCCCTTGAGGGACTGTGACAGGGTGATGGCTGGACCCTTTATCAGATGTCAGTAGTAGATAAGCCTGGTGGTCATTAATCCTAACGCAGAATTAATGACCACTGATTCTCTGGATCATCCCTCTCTAGCTGTACATGATTTGAATAGATAGCTGGGTTTCCCTCAAGAGAAGGTGTCAGGTTGTGATGTCTTGTTTATGAAATTGGTGACTCCTCTTCCACAAACCAATTTTATTTAATGCTTTTGAGAACATCCCCAAATAATATTAAAACAAGAACATTAAAAATCAGTTTAAAAAATTGCCAGTGTCTGTGATGACATACTTGTCACATCTGTAATATGTCTCAGTTAAATTGTTTTCATATATGCCTACACAGTCCTATATTTATTTTTATAATGCACATCACAATGGATAAAGGGCATCCTGCCTCACAGACGGACAACCCAATCAATGTTTACCTTATCTTCAAGCTCTGGCTTGCGGAAGGTAAGAAGAAAACCCTTACAGTGATCAGACCGCAACCGGTCAATACTTCGGGCATCTATTGCCAGACCAAGGTAGTCGTTGACAGCTTCCTCTGGCGTCTTTGAGCTGACCGCTTCTCCAAAGCCCAGTCTACAGTGGTCAGTGAAATAGTCAGCTCAGATTAACATTTCACTAATCAACATAATTAACAAATAAATATAAAAAAATGGCAAAAGCAGATGTATACTTAAAAAGTCTGCACTTCTGTCCACTAGGGTGTGTTTGATCTACAATGGCTGGGGTTATACTTTGATATGAATGGCATTAAAACCAGTATATTGTGTTACATTACTGAGAAATCCATTATTATTCTGCAATGAATAGATATTTATCATAATAACAAATGTTTTCATGTTCCACAAACATTCAAATGGTCTGAGATGACCACTTCTGGGCCACAGTGCATCTATGACAACACCCCTTGCTTTTGGTGCACAGTGCATCTATGACAACACCCCTTATTTTTGGTGCACAGTGCATCTATGACAACACCCCTTACTTTTGGTGCACAGTGCATCTATGACAACACCCCTTACTTTTGGTGTACAGTGCATCTATGACAACACCCCTTACTTTTGGTGCACCGCTGCCCCAGACGAGTCCTCATTGTATCCAATTCGCTTCATCTGTCGAGAGTTTGGTCCGCAATCTTTACATGGCGAGGGCTGGGGTGATTTCGTTTTCAATCTCTCCTGTGAACATTTCAAAAATGTCATGGCCTACAAACTGTACCTCAAAATTGTGGCAATGAAATTAGCAATGCCAGTGGTAAAGTCCATAAGATATAACGTCTATAAGATATAATGTTTACCACAGTTCTGTTCAGCCCCGTCTTAATGAGGTACGTCTTTATGTCGTGGTCGCGGAGGTAGACGTTCCTCTTGATCCCTTCCCCTGGTTCCACGTCATAGTCCCCACCGAGACACTTCACTACTGCCTCAGTCACATGTACTCGACTGAAACCATACAAACACAATGATCTTGTGAGAAACAATGATCTTTCAATGATTAAAGCACTGAGATCAAAAAGTCACAATTTACTCATTTTTAATACATCAATAAAAACTTATTATTTTTGTTAATATGAACTGTAAAATTTATTGCTTACAAAATGTAGCCATCACCTTATAGTGTGTGTGTGAACAGTGTGACTAACGCTATCATTTCAGAAGGTGTGTTAGGTCTTCAGCCATAGTATTGTAGTAATACATCACAGCCATCTTAATTTATCAGTATTTCATGTAAACGTAATTTGCTTCAACATTTCTACTGGATTACTTTGCAGGCTATTTCCAATTATGGATAAGCTGCATTGTGTAGCATTATGGATAGACTGCATTGTATAGCATTATGGAGAGACTGCATTGTTTAGCATTATGGATAGACTGCATTGTGTAGTATTAACATAACATAACATACAAGGGAAAAAAGTTAATTATACCTCTTTATAAAGCAATAGTTAGACCTCATTTAGAATACTGTATACAAGCATGGAGACCATATCATAAGAAGGATATAGATACGCTTGAACGCATACAAAGGAGAGCAACTAAAATGATTCCAGAACTTAGAGACCTTAGTTATGAAGAACGCCTGAAAGAATGTGGTTTAACAACTCTAGAGACAAGGAGGTTAAGAGGAGATCAGATTGAAGTTTTTAAGATATTGAATGGGTATGAAAATATTGATAGAAATATGTTTTTCTCACTCAAGAAGGATAGCAGAACTAGAGGACATGAGGTAAAATTAGTAAAGGATCAATGTAGATTGGACATCAGGAAGCACTCGTTCTCACAGAGGACAGTAAATGAATGGAACAAACTGTCTACAGATTGTGTAACTGCTAGCAGCGTGAATATGTTTAAAAACAAGGTTGACACATATATCAGGAGGGCGGGTTATAAGTAGGTGAACATTGTTGGACTCTCGATAAGCCAATGGCTTCCTTGTCCACTTGCCATCTGGGCCTTTGGCTTGGATGGCAAATCTTGTTAAATCTTGTTAAATTATGGATATACTGTATTGTTTAGCATTATGGATAAACTGCATTGTGTAGCATAATGGACTGACTGCATTGTGTAGCAATATGGATAGATTGCATTGTGTAGCATTGTGTAGCATTATGGATAGACTGCATTGTGTAGCATTATGGATAGACTGCATTGTCTAGCATTATGGATAGACTGCATTGTGTAGCATTATGGATAGACTGCATTGTGTAGCAATATGGATAGATTGCATTGTATAGCATTATGGATAGACTGCGTTGTGTAGCAATATGGATAGATTGCATTGTGTAGCATTATGGATAGATTGCATTGTGTAGCATTATGGATAGACTGCATTGTGTAGCAATATGGATATATTGCATTGTGAAGCATTGTGGATAGACTGCATTGTGCAGCATTATGGATAGACTGCATTGTGTAGCATTATGAATAGACTGCACTGTCTACCAAGATCAATCTTTGGTGTTAACTTCCACCCAGCTAAACTGACTGTAGCTGGGTATGAGAAGTCTGAAACACATGCTACAAATCAACTTGTAAACTTTGAATCAACACGCAATGTAACCAACAGACAGTCGGATGGACAGACGAACAGACGGACAGACGGACAGACGGATGCATAGATTGATGCACAGACAGACAGACAGGCAGGTTAACAGGCAGATAGACACACACAGACACACATGCATGCACGCACACACATGCTAGCATGCATGCCTAGAGATAGACAGACAGACAGATGCATAGACAAACTTACCAAGATAAATTGAACAAATGGACCTATTGATAAACTGAAAAATTGAGAGACAGGAAGATAAACAGTCACTGCACTAATTGTCAGATGGAACACCAGGTGAACCAGCTGCAACTGAAGACAAGCATAAAAAATTATCCACAAGAAAATATGGTTAAAAAAATAATATTCCACCAATTCTAGAAACAAGCAGAAATGTTAAATTTTTCTGGCCATAGATCGATCTACTCCACGCTCTGTTCTCTGTCCAGTATCAGTCACTCTTAATGATTAATGGTCAATTAGACAAGTATGACCAGACCAGGCTGGACTGACAGCCCAGATAATATGTCATACACAGTGTCACAGTGTGATGTGGTGATCACAAGTGGACAAATGATCCCCTGTCATGATTAATATCCAGATCGAGCTGGAGTGCAAACTCACAGCAGGACCAATTAGCACTGCCAGCCCACATGCAATATCTGAAGGACATAGTGACCATGCCCATTGAAATGTCTCAGGTGCACGCAGAACATGCTGCAGACAAAAGAAATGTCCTTCAATTATTGTTAGTTAACCATGTGTAATATACAAGGGTAATGTGTAATATACAAGGGTAATTGATTTCATGCCTGCATCGTTCCACACATCAACCCCCCCTCCCTCCAAATCCTACTTCTCCACACTGCCGGATTAACCATGGCACTAGTCTACTAGTGGAACACTCGTACCAGGCCCCCCACAAAAGAAGCCCCCCACATAATAAATTTTGTCGAACTTCAGTGCTGCTCAAATGCACAGACAGTTCATTAGTGTTTGTAGAAATTCAACAGATGTACAATCAAATCTATAGAACTGTTGGTAACTAATTTGGTGGAAAGTATTTTGATGTCTTCGTTTACTCAGGAGAACTTATACAGTCTCTATTTTACATTGTGTTTTTTTGTATTAATTTCTGTTATATCGTTGTATGCTGTAATTTTTGCTTGTGCCCTGCATTTTCTTCCTTGTCATCATACACTGTATTTTCTTCCTTGTCATCATACACTGTATTTTCTTCCTTGTCATCATAAACTGTATTTTCTTCCTTGTCATCATACACTGTATTTTTTTTCCTTGTCATCATACACTGTATTTTCTTCCTTGTCATCATACACTGTATTTTCTTCCTTGTCATACACTGTATTTTCTTCCTTGTCATCATACACTGTATTTTCTTCCGTGTCATCACACACTGTATTTTCTTCCTTGTCATCATACAGTGTATTTTCTTCCGTCTCATCATACACTGTATTTTCTTCCTTGTCATCATACAGTGTATTTTCTTCCTTGTCATCATACACTGTATTTTCTTCCTTGTCATCATACACTGTATTTTCTTCCTTGTCATCATACACTGTATTTTCTTCCTTGTCATCATACACTGTATTTTTTTCCATGTCATCATACGTTGTATTTTCTTCCTTGTCATCATACACTGTATTTTCTTCCTTGTCATCATACACTGTATTTTCTTGTATATAGGTGTTAGCACACTGTCGTCGACAACAATCTGTGAATGCTTAAGCTCAAACATAGTTGAATAACTCCGAAGGTATGGGGTTACCTCCATAGTCAATCTCAATCTTCTCCTTTCACGCATTCAGTAAGGCCCCCACAACAATGTTTGTACCAGGCCCCCTACAACAATGTTTATACCAGGCCTCCCCACATTGTTAATTTGGCTCTCTGTATCTGTTTCGTTGTGAATTTTAGAGACAGAGACCTCCTCTCTGTGTGGGGTATTTTACTCTCCCTGACATAGACATCAGGTAGAAGGGATCACCAATTGTTAGTGTTACCTCCTAAAGACACAGGCAGTGTGGGGTGAATGAAATTGTTTCAAAAAGTGTAAAAACGGCCGTAGGTGGACTGGAACCCTGGTTTCCTCGACTGGCATTCAGGCTAACCTGCCCCATATGTTTACTACAAGTAGTTTTGGGGAAATTTCACATTTGTTTGGCTTCAGTGAACTAGTATTTCATGTGGTTTCTATCTACATCAACCATCGGTGGTGATTCAAAAACGATGATAAAACGAACTTAGGTTTTTCATCAAATAAACTATATTTCATCAATACACATAAGGTTGCAGTCGTTTTTTAGCTGTCAGGGATATGAAATATTGTATTAATAAAAGACATGTAATTTATACATTATGAAATATGACTATTACCCAAGATTACATTTTAGATAACGTGTAGCCTTTTTCTTGCCAATCAATACACAATTACCATGGAGCAACCTTAAGTCAATTACTGTTGTAAATCGCAGGTGTGCACGTCGTGTTGTCATTATCATCAAATACGATATCCCTAATCAGGCCAAGATAATGTAGTGTTATTGGTGACTATGTTTCTCAAGTTGGGAGAATAGATGAATAGATGGCATGATGAGTGTATATGTATAAAACAGACAGTTTCCATTCAATATTGGACTGCTGTTTCACAGATGTAACAGTCTGAACAAATATAGTCAAAAGAGTTAAATTGATGAGCTACACAAAATTTATACTGATAAACACAACTAAAACAAATAATAAACCACTATGTACACGTTAAGGCAGTGGTTCTCAACCTTTTTGCCTCCAAGGCCACCCTGTGTCCAATAAAAAATTCCAGGGACCCCCACATAAGATTATTGCTTTCAAAAAGTATGTGTTTTTTAAACATTAAAAGAAAACGTGTTTGCTGTCACTAATGCCATTACACTGCTTGTTAACTATTATTAATCAAACAAACAGATTTAAATGAAATAAATGTCACAGTATATCAATATGTCAGCTTGGGTTGACCTCAGCACCACCATGTTTCCAATTGCACTTCAATGAAACAAGCTCTCATGGTGCCATCAGATGACAAGTCAATGAGCTCTTCCAAGAGCATGGATGGGGAAGTGGCTGGAAGTTGTTCCTCTATGTAAATGGGTTTGCAATCCGCTGGTAAGAAGCTACTTGCTCCTCTGTGAGTTCAGGGAAATAACTGTTAAAGTTGACCAACAACCCTGACAGGTGCACTGTCATCTGACATTTGATGACAGTGAAATCCATGTTTCTCCCCAGAATGAATGCATGCATCTGTTAAAAAAATGTCAGTGAATATGTCTGCAAGATAGCTGAATTGAACAAGCCATTTTTCATCATTCAAGTACTCCACCAGATCAGGCCTCTTGTCCGAGCGGAAAATACACAGCTCCTCCCTTAGGCTGAACAGGCAAGTGAGCATCCTCTTGCAGGATAACCACCTCACCTCTGTGTGCATGAACAAGGAGGAGTGGTCAGTGCCCACTTCTTCACAGAGTGCAGTGAATCACCTGGAGTTTGTGGCTCTTGCTTTAACAAAGTTCACAATGGTCAAGGGCAGTGTTTGTAACCTCGTGAAGCTCTTGTTCAATGTCCTTTGCAGCAAGCGCGTCTCTGTGCAAAAAACAGTGTGTTGAAACGGCACGGGGGTGACAGCTTTGATTCTTTGCACGACTTCTGCATACCTGCCAGTCATCACCGTAGCGCCATCTGTACATACTCCAATGCAGTTTGTCCAGTTGATTCCATTATTCCTCATAAAATCATCCAGTGTATCAAAAACATCCATTGCCGTTGTAGTTGTCCTAAGCTCTTTGCCAAAAAAGTCCTCCCTTATCTCTTTCTCCCACTCATAACGCACGTACGACAGTAGATTGACATTTTGGACATGTCTGTCAACTAATCCAATTGTATGGTGAAGTCACTGTCACAGAGGTGCACGGTGCATTGTACCATTATGTCCTTGGACATAGATGAGATGTGCCATTTAACAGTGTCATTTAATATCGGTATTTTCACCAGCAATTTGGCTTTCTCCTCTCCATACACTTCCCTGACAATATCAGTTGCACAAGGCATAATCAAAGTTTCCCCGATCGTATGAGACTTCTTCTGTTGACTAATTTTCTGAGTCACAATGTATGATATTTTATCCAGTTTCTTATGTTTCGTATAAAGATGTCTTATTACCTTGGATGGTTTCATACACTCGTTGGACAGCACTTGAGAGCAAAGCACACATTGTGGTTGGGATGTGCCTCTGCTTGCGGGGCATACCACGACTGTCTTCATGTTTTTTACTTTTTGCCTGTCTCGCGTTATCCGAGCAATTCTGCCTTTTACACAGTCACTGTGGCCTCTGAGTCTGACTCACAGTCGCTGTGGCCTCTGAGTCTGACTCACAGTCGCTGTGGCCTCTGAGTCTGACTCACAGTCACTGTGGCCTCTGAGTCTGACTCACAGTCGCTGTGGCCTCTGAGTCTGACTCACAGTCACTGTGGCCTCTGAGTCTGACTCATTATCTCACTTATTAATCTGTGGATTTATATTTACTGGCACTTGCTTTGAGGAGGATGGACGAGTAAAAAATCTGTCCATTTTCTTCTCCGTCTGACGATGCACAGCACCAAAACGTTAGCCACAAAGCTCCACTGTTAATCCGCAAAGAGGTGCTGCTTCTAGTAGTACCTTGCAGATTCACTGTTAAACTATTGCGAAATTATTGCGTATGGTAAATGTGGAGCTTTGCATTTAGTTTTAATTTTTCAATAGTTATAAGGCAGTAAATTTATGGTTTTGTTAACGTGATGTGTATATATGTATAGTAGATACACGAGGAGAAGCTCAGCGGTGGTCGTTTTCACAGCAAAAATTTACCAGGTAATTTCAAATTAAAATTTTGCCCTGCCATCTCACAGACCCTATGGCAGCTCCCTGTGGCCCCCCCAGTGGGCCGAGGACCCCCGGTTGAGAAACGCTGTGTTAAGGGACTTTGTAAATAAAAAATTAAATAATCTAAAGCAAACTTGGATAGTACTGACCCAACCCATCCATACCCCTATCCAAAAACAAAATAAAAAAATTGGCACAGTGCACATATTCCCAATTCAGTGAATGGAAAACTGATTATTGCTAAATTTCAACTGGGAAAAAAATTCTAAAAATATACTTTACCAATTTGTGTGTGATAATCTCCATGTGTCCACTGACCCACCCCCCACCCACATAAATTTTTTTTGAAAAGCCTTAAATGAACTAGCAGAAACATCCCTGTCACCACCAGGGGGCACCAGTAACTCACCCGGGAATGCCGCCGGCCTCCATGCTGTTAGCAAGGGTGACATCGTTCGACCAGACGTCAAACTGCCACTTGCGGAGTCCAAGCACGCCCGAGTGCACACGCCCGCTGTGTATACCCACGCGCATGTTTAGCACGTCCACATTTGTCATCTCACGCACAAGGCTGCAACAAGTGAAACATCCCTACAACTTCTGGAAAGACAAGTAAAACGCACAAGATTATCAAATGAGTTTGTGATTAGTGGCAGTAATTGCGAAACGAATTCATTTGATAATTTCTTTCGTTTCAGTTGTAAAAACCAAGTGGTAGTGAACATTTTATACACTGTATTAGCATTGTATTTTATACACTGTATTAGCACTGTATTTTATACACTGTATTAGCATTGTATTTTATACACTGTATTAGCATTGTATTTTATACACTGTATTAGCATTGTATTTTATACACTGTATTAGCATTGCATTTTATATCACTGTATTAGCATTGTATTTTATACACTGTATTAGCATTGTATTTTATACACTGTATTAGCATTGTATTTTATATCACTGTAGAAGTGTATTTATTTATTTATTCATCTATAATTTTATTTATTTATTGAATAATTTATTCATCTATGATTTTATTTACTTATTCAATTATTTATTTATATAAAATATAATCCGGTATTATTTTCTTGTGTTTAATATTTAAAATTTTTTTTAGCATGTACTTGCATATGCATTTCTACCAACTGTGAGATTTATTCCAGAGTTATAACATGAGAATTTGGAGGTAAGTATTACCACTTGATGACAATTATACACCTCTAGTCTAACAAAGAGATATACAGTGGCCTCTTGTTAGATTATAAATATCACCAGTTATTATTTTATTCATTTTATGTTAAATCAAATCTTTTATTATTATTATTACTACTAAAGGTAACATTGCACTTCACGCACTAACTCTCTATCATGCACTTCACGCACTAACTCTCTATCATGCACTTCACGCACTAACTCTCTATCATGCACTTCACGCACTAACTCTCTATCATGCACAAACACCCATATGTATGCTCAGTAACTAGCCTTTGCTTAAACACACACAGACACGCACACACACACCACTACCACCATTACCAGCATCATGCACACACGCAGGCACGCATGCATGCACCACTACCAGCACCACCCATCCATGCATGCATACATGCACGCACTCACACAAGAGCAGATCACCACACTCAGACATGCATGCTGAGACACTTATCAATGTTTGACTTACGAAATTGCCTCAATCATGTCAACCCCCATCTCCACGCAGCATTGGGCATGGTCTGGTCGTGCTTCAGGCATACCACTCACACAGTAGTAGCAATCCCCAAGGATCTTGATTCGCAGGCAGTGATTCTCTGCAGCGAGTTTGTCGAAGCGTGCAAACAACTCATTGAGCATCTTGACGAGCTCATACGGCGTGCACAGTGATGACAATGCAGTGAAGCCGCAGATGTCAGCAAAGAGGATACTGAAAGTGAAACCAGATTTATGTCACCAATTAGGAAATCAAAAGTGAAAGGAGGTGAACGTATGTCTGTAAAGATACTGAAAGTGAAAGAACATAGAAAAATATCAGAGATACACAAAGTGAAAGAATTATGTAAGAAAAGAGTATAATGAAAGTGAAACCAGCTAGAGGTATGCAAACGATTACTGAAACTGAAACATATCTAACAGGTGCCACAATCAAGGAAAAATATTGGACTCTTCACAACTCAATGGCATTCTTATGTAATTACATAGAGCTTATCTTGAGCGAGATGGCAATAAATATTTGTAAATATTTGACAATATTTCTATCACAAAGTAATCTGACACAGCTTCAAACGAAGAATCACAAGGTCACAAACGAACCTTAGTTAACTGAAAGTTTATTAGCAATGTAACAAAATATCACAGCATAATCAATACCACCCTTATCATGGCGTGTGTTCCTTCTCTCTGTCTCTGAACTCTATTTACTGCTGCTAAATTACAGATAAAACACGAAATTGCTTCAGGAAAGCTGTGTATAGACAGAATATGATGCCTACTGGTTGGTAAATATATACATTCTACTTCATAAAAGCTCTATGACATGAGCTCTTATTTATGCAGATTATTATTTCTAGATACAATTGCAGCTGTTTCAGATAATATTCCAATGAAACAGAACTAGGTCCCCTCTGCTTGGTGGCTATGACAGGGAAATAAAATACTACGCACAGAGAATAAATATGCAGCCTTCGGTGGACTGGCAAATGAGTGGTCTGTAACCTTCTGTGAACTCACAAAGTATGTTCTATTACCTTCTGTGAACTCACAAAGTATGTTCTATTACCTTCTGTGAACTCACAAAGTATGTTCTATTACCTTCTGTGAACTCACAAAGTATGTTCTATTACCTTCTGTGAACTCACAAAGTATGTTCTATTACCTTCTGTGAACTCACAAAATATGTTCTATTACCTTCTGTGAACTCACAAAGCATATTCTATTACCTTCTGTGAACTCACATAGCATGCTCTATTACCTTCTGTGAATTCACAAAGTATGTTCTATTACCTTCTGTGAACTCACAAAGTATGTTCTATTACCTTCTGTGAACGCACAAAGTATGTTCTGTTACCTTCTGTGAACTCACAAAGTATGTTCTATTACCTTCTGTGAACTCACAAAGTATGTTCTATTAACTTCTGCGAACTCACAAAGAATGTTCTGTTACCTTCTGTGAACTCACAAAGCATGTTCTATTACCTTCCGTGAACTCACAAAGCATGTTCTATTACCTTCTGTGAACTCACAAAGTATGTTCCATTACATTCTGTGAACTCACAAAGTATGTTCTATTACCTTCTATGAACTCACAAAGTATGTTCTATTACCTTCTGTGAACTCACAAAGTATGTTCTATTACCTTCTGTTAACTCACGAAGTATGGTCTATTACCTTCTGTGGACTAACAAAATAGTGGTATGTACCCATAGCACAGTTCTAGTGTAATTTGTGATGTACAGGGGTAGAGATAAACAAGTAATATACATTGGTCGATCCCTTTTCCAACGTACATAAAACACATAAAAATATAACAAATGTTGTACATGTTCTGTTGGAAATAAACAAGAAAATATACATTTTTGACTGATATGTATATTTTGCTAACCCGCTCATATGACCACTATGAGTGATCATCTACCCAGTCCACTACATCTGACTGTGATGTAATTACAGTGTCACTCCTGATAAACTAGCATCACTCCTGTCTAACATAAAGGCTGTCACTTACAGAAACACCTGGCACCATAATACCACAGTTAATTATACGGACTCAGCTGCCAAACACTAAGAAACGAAACGAATCTGATTTCTCTCAAATAGGCCTAAGTCCTTATGGCATTAAAATTAATCCAGATATGATAATTATCAGATAATCACTACACTAATGTATGTAATGACACTGACACTGGAAGAAATCTGACACTTATTTCAAACCAAATATTTTGAAGCCAACATCTGTGCTATTGTTACATAATAATATTTTTTTGCAAATATAGACCTGTGCCAAAATCATTACAATACTTCAAAACACTTAACATTCTTTACATTTTTAGACATTCATAAATGCTCTTAGTCCACGGGTAATATAACATTTACTTGGAACCATTGCTAGATAATTAACCCCATTTGTTTAGTTATCATCTCTAAAGTGTATGCCTGAAATCAATGAACTCAACTACAGTGTACTAGGTAACAAAACCAATATTCCATCTGATGTACTAGTTACTTTCTCTTTTGGTGCTTTCAAGCGCAATATGGGAGGCTGAAAAAAGAAACTGTAAACTACGCAGCAAGAAGATCTGTTTTTAAATTAGATAAAAAGATTTGTTTTGCATATCACATGAATTTTACATTTTAACAAGAACATGTTATACAGAGCGCGAAATATTGATTAGGCACTCATATCACTTGTGCAGCCAAATCTCTGGGATATTACCGGGTCTTCTACAATAACACTGAATAAGAAGGTATATTTGGGCAGCCCAAATGGAATTTGGGCAGCCCAAGGTCTATTTGGGTTGGGAACACACTTAACAGTTTCTATTAATTAAATTTGTATCATTACACTTCATTCTTTCAAATATAACTTTTTAATAGCAGAAGACCTAAATGGTTATTTCAGTTCAGGGTTTACCAGAGAGGATATTAGTTAATTACCAGTGCCAGAAGCTAAATTTCAGGAAGCTACATCTGACTATTTAGGGCAATTAATTGCAACTCTAGAAATGGTAGCTAAGAAAATAAAGGCAATGAAAGATAATAAATCGCCTGAAGTGGATGGAATTCCTCCAAAACAACTACTAAGGGAAACAGTACAACAAATCAGTACACCACTTGCAAGAGTGTTCAACTTGTCATTAAATGAGGGAGTTGTTCCTTTTCAATGGAAAGAAGCAAACATCATACCATTATGATGGTAGGATTCAAGAGTAAGTCAGAGAATTACAGACCAGTGATTTGTAAATTATTACAAAGTTTAATTAAAGATCATATGGTGGACTTCCTTGTTAGGCATAATTTATTAAATTCATCTCAACATGGATTCCTAAAAGTGAGGTCATGCTTAACAAATGTTGTTTTTTTTTTTAAAATCACTAAGTGGATCGACGAGGGATCGCCAGTAGATATTATCTACTGAGATTTTCAGAAAGCTTTTGACAAAGTGCCACATCAAAGATTACTACTTAAATTAAAAGCCCATGGTATCGGGGATGGCATAAATGACTGGATAGAACAATGGCTGACTGACAGAAGACAACGAGTTGCAGTAGATGGAGAGGTTTCAAACTGGAAATCAGTTTTGAGTGGGGTACCATAAGGATCAGTATTACGACCTATATTATTCTTAATATATATATATATATATATATATATATATATATATATATATATATATATATACATCAATGACTTTGACGACAATATAAAAAGCAACATACTGAAATTTGCAGATGACACAAAAGTGTTTAGAAAGGTTAATACTGATGGTGATAAACAACATTTACAAAACAATCTAGACAAATTAGTTAAATGGTCTGAAAAATGGCAGATGTTAGTAAATTTTGGGAAATGTAAATGCCTACATACAGGACACGGGTACTTGGATATAAATTATAATATGGGAGATACTGTTCTATGTACTACTGTAGAAGAAAAGGACTTAGGAATAAAAATAAGTGCTGATATGAAAGTCTCAGAACAGTGTGATATTGCAGCTTCAAATGGTAATAAAATTATTGGGTTGATTAGGAGAAATGTAACAAGGAAAAAAGTGAATTATACCTCTGTATAAAGCAATAGTTAGACCTCATTTAGAATACTGTGTACAAGCATGGAGACCATATCGTAAGAAGGATATAGGTACGCTTGAATGAATACAGAGGAGAGCAACTAAAATTATTCCAGAACTGAGAGACCTTAGTTATGAAAAACGCCTAAAAGAATGTGGTTTAACAACTCTAGAGACAACGAGGTTAAGAGGAGATCAGACTGAAGTTTTTAAGATATTGAATGGTTATAAAAATATTGATAGAAATATGTTTTTCACAGTCAAGAAAGATAGTAGCACTAGAGGACATGAGGTAAACTTAGTAAAGGATCAGTGTAAATTGGATATCACGAAATAACGGGTACTCGTTATCACAGAGGAAAATAAATTAATGGAACAAATTATCTATGGATTGTGTAACTACTAGCAGTGTGAATATGTTTAAAAACAGGGTAGACACATATCTCAGGAGGATTAGTTACACGTAGATACAAAATTGTTGGACTCTCCATAAGTCAATGGCTTCCTTGTCCACTTGCCATCTGGGCCTTTGGCTTGGATGGCAAATCTTGTTAAACTAGTCTCCCAGGCTGATTTACAGCCCAATGGAACTAACCTGCAGCCAATAACACACATTTAATGTAGTCTCTTCTCTTGAGACAGCTGTGACTTAATTTAAACAGAAACAAATTATTCCTGTGTTGCTTTTTTATATATGGTTAATAAAATAGTGTAGATTAAACAAGCAATTTGACTGCCTCCTAAGTGTGCTGTTAACATCCAGCTGTAACAGACAGCAGCACAGGGTGGTTGGTTATATGATGGAATAACACATCCCTTCTGGAGTCTGGGCATTCTCTCCCTCCCACACTCCTTCCCATGCTCCCTCTCTCCCTCCCTCTCCCCCTCTGTCTCTCTCTCTATTACTATGATCGCTGGTTTCCTAAATGATCCACTCAACCTACCTACAATGATCCACTCAACCTACCTACAATAATCCACTCAACCTACCTACAATGATCCACTGAACCTACCTACAATGATCCACTCAACCTACCTACAATGATCCACTCAACCTACCTACAATGATCCACTCAACCTACCTACAATGATCATGGATCAAGTTGTCTGTATTTCATAAACACTTTCATCTTCTCCAACGATTTATCTCGATTCACTGCAATTGTCATGACAACACATCGAGAGCCAACGTAGATGCGAAGTAGACGCTCATTAGATTATTACGACCAGGAAACCATTGATGGTGTTAATAATTATCTCGTATTAGCTCCACCTGCTTGGTTAATCTGGTAGTTGATGCTCTAATTATGTTTTGTATTCGGGCCAACCACCTGAGAACTGATTAAATCTTTTTTCTGATCACTGTCTGAGGCTAAACAAGAAAAGAAGCCAAGCAACTAGTGGATAGTTCATAGCCAGTGCAAACATCACCTCACGTCATCTGCTTTTCCTTTTTTTATTATTATAATAAATACAGTTGAACAGCACCGTAAATCTGGACAAAGTCCATTCAGAGGCACTTGCAATGCACAGGCGATTAAATTAATGGGTTAAATAGATGATAATAAATTAAATATGATGATATATATATATATATATATATATATATATATATATATATATATATATATATATATATATATATATATATACACACATACACACACATAGTAAAGATAAGATTAATTACCTAAATAAATAATAATAAAATAGCCAAAGCTTGACATACATGTGCATAGTCGAATATATTTACAAATGTATATTGTAAAAAAGAAAGAGTTATTCAAATAATAATAACTTAGTTCATAATATATATTAATCATCATTTAAATTTTCAAAAACAATAATATAATAAATGTTGCTAATAATGCCCGTCACAGGTTAATAGGGACACCGACTTTAAAATAAATTAGAAAATTGACAACACTACCACAGCACGAAAACAGAATCCTTGCTGGATTAGCTACTGGATGAGATCAACACCAAACCTTACGGCCAGCACCACAACATTGGGCCAATGCATCAACGTCATAAACAATCATTGGACCAAACTATAAACATTAAAAATCACTCCAACTACACAGAACGTCCACAGATGTCAAACACAATAACATTCAACAATTGTCATCACCATAAATGATCAAAAAGTACCGTCTAACACTCTTTGATATTGGCTGGTGTCTTCCATTTCTATTCATATGATATTTGCTGACAATGACATAACTGGTGAATTGACATATCTAGTCACATTGACATATCTGGCAACATTGACATATCTGGTGACACAGATAAATCTGGTGACACTGACATATCTGGTGAATTGACAGATCTAGTGACATTGACATATCTGGCAACATTGACATATCTAGTCACATTGACATATCTGGCAACATTGACATATCTGGTGACACAGATAAATCTGGTGACACTGACATATCTGGTGAATTGACAGATCTAGTGACATTGACATATCTGGCAACATTGACATATCTGGTGACACAGACAAATCTGGTGACACTGACATATCTGGTGAATTGACAGATCTAGTAACATTGACATATCTGGCAACACTAACATATCTGGTGACATTGACATATCTGGTGACCCTGACATGTGAGCACAGAGACTCTGTCTACAGGTCATGACGACCTCTACTGGAAGAGACAGCTGACTCCTTTGTCCACTTTGTCTTGACCTATCACCTGACCTTTGTCTTGACCTATTACCTGACCTTTGTCTTGACCTATCATGCAGTCAGAAAACTAGACCAACGACACCAGCAAAGAGCAGAAAACAGTTTTTCAACAATAGCACAAATTTTTGATGTTTTCGCACAATGCAATGGTTGTAGATGATCGTCTGGAGAATGCAGCAAGATATTATTACTAACCTCATTGAAGATATTATAATAAAATAATAATTCTATCGTGTCACTACCCTTTTCCCCCGCCACTGGCTCTGCAGCAACAGGCTCTGGCACAGGAGTTGAAAACTACCAAGTCACCTGGTCTGCAAGGTTCTGGTAGGAGACGACACTCTAGGAGATGACCCAATGTTTGAGGATCTTGTGCACAGTCACATTTGCATATTTGGAAGAAACCTGTATCCACAGGCCCCAAAACAACTAGGCCCCAAATAAAGATGATTGTGAGGCACTGCTGAAAGGAATGTGAACATCTCTGATACAGTATGCTCTATACTACGATGATGAATCCAGCTGTCATAAGCAATATCTGTGATCGACTTTGAGCCTCACGAATCAGACTGTTCGGCCACCGTTGCTCTTACACCAATTTCCTCTGTCATCATCACCCTGACTTGGATCATCATACCTGACCTCAAGGGATGTACAAGAGAGGAATCATATGTTTAATAACTTTGTTTGACTGTGTTTGACTTCAACGGAGCCAGTCATCCAGTCCAGCGCACCACAAACATAATCATTGATATCTCACAATAACCGCGACAGCAAATGTCTTCAGTGTGCATGGTGGGCATCAGGAGAGCAAGGTAGCATAGATCATAGTGCCTGTTGTCATCTTGTGATCAAGGTAGCATAGAACATAGTGCCTGTTGTCATTTTGTGCTCTAGGTAGCATAGATCATAGTGCCTGTTGTCATCTTGTGATCAAGGTAGCATAGATCATAGTGCCTGTTGTCATCTTGTGATCAAGGTAGCATAGAACATAGTGCCTGTTGTCATCTTGTGCTCTAGGTAGCATAGAACATAGTGCCTGATGTCATCTTGTGATCGTATGAGACTTGTCCAACTGGTAGTTCATTGATTTAATGCTGATCCAGGCCACTGCTGCAGTCTGGTGGCTACTTTGTAACATCTGAGATCAAAGTCATCAGCTCAGCTCAGCTCTTCGTGTGACTGTGACTGATATGGCGCAAGATGACAAAGTAGAAATATAATTTGAATGGAAAGAAGCAAACATCATACCATTATTTAAAAAGGGTTCGAGAAATAAGTCAGAGAATTACAGACCAGTGAGTTTAACGTCAGTGATTTGTAAATTATTAGAAAGGTTAATTAAAGACCATATGGTGGACTGCCTCGTTAAGCATAAATTATTAAATTCATCTCAACATGGATTCCTTAAAGCGAGGTCATGCTTAACAAATGTGTTATGTTTTTTGGAAGAAATCACTAAGTGGATAGACGAGGGATCGCCAGTAGATATTATCTACTTAGATTTTCAGAAAGCTTTTGACAAAGTGCCACATCAAAGATTGCTACTTAAATTAAAAGTCCATGGTATCGGGGATAGCATAACTGACTGGATAGAACAATGGCTGACTGACAGAAGACAACGAGTTGTAGTAGATGGCGAAGTTTCAAATTGGAAATCAGTTTTGAGTGGGGTACCTCAAGGATCAGTATTAGGACCTATATTATTCTTAATTTATATCAATGACTTGGACGACAGTATAACAAGTAGCGTACTGAAATTTGCGGACGACACAAAACTGTTTAGAAAGGTTAATACTGATGGTGATAAACAACATTTACAAAACGATCTAGACAGATTAGTGAAATGGTCTGAGAAATGGCAGATGCTGTTCAATTTTGGGAAATGTAAATGCCTACATACAGGACATGGGAACTTGAATGTAAACTATAAAATGGGAGCTACTGTTCTTGGTACTACTGTAAAAGAAAAGGACTTAGGAGTTACAATAAGCGCTGATATGAAAGTTTCAGAGCAGTGTGGTATTGCAGCTTCAAAGGGTAATCAAATTCTTGGATTGATTAGAAGAAACATAACATACAAGGGAAAAAGTTAATTATACCTCTTTATAAAGCAATAGTTAGACCTCATTTAGAATACTGTATACAAGCATGGAGACCATATCGTAAGAAGGATATAGATACGCTTGAACGCATACAAAGGAGAGCAACTAAAATGATTCCAGAACTTAGAGACCTTAGTTATGAAGAACGCCTGAAAGAATGTGGTTTAACAACTCTAGAGACAAGGAGGTTAAGAGGAGATCAGATTGAAGTTTTTAAGATATTGAATGGGTATGAAAATATTGATAGAAATATGTTTTTCTCACTCAAGAAGGATAGCAGAACTAGAGGACATGAGGTAAAATTAGTAAAGGATCAATGTAGATTGGACATCAGGAAGCACTCGTTCTCACAGAGGACAGTAAATGAATGGAACAAACTGTCTACAGATTGTGTAACTGCTAGCAGCGTGAATATGTTTAAAAACAAGGTTGACACATATATCAGGAGGGCGGGTTATAAGTAGGTGAACATTGTTGGACTCTCGATAAGCCAATGGCTTCCTTGTCCACTTGCCATCTGGGCCTTTGGCTTGGATGGCAAATCTTGTTAAATCTTGTTAAATAATGAGGCTAATATCTCAAGTCACCTGCCTCCCAACATGCATGGTAATGCGTTAACAGTATTGGGAAAAGATGTGTCTAAAATAGAGTTGGCCCTGAGTACGGGACTGATGTTAGTACAGGAATGGTTGGCAGATAACAAGTTATCACTCCACCTTGGTAAAGCGGAATCGATTCTCTTTGCATCTAAGAAAAGTGTGCGAAAGAATCATGATATGAATGTTACGTGAATTGGAAATGACGAAGGAGTAGGTAACATATTTACGCATAGCTATAGATCTATCAGGAGATGCTATTGCAAACAAGGTAATTAACAAATGTTCCAAATAAATTTCTGCACGGAAATGCAAGACTCAAGACTAAAAACTCCTTATTCTCTGCCCTGATTCATTGTCATTTCGACTATGCCTGTCCATCGTGGTATAGCAAACTTACTAAGAGATCCACGTCCAGGTTGCAAGTGGCACAAAATAAGGTTATTAGGTTTATGTTGAATGTCCCCCCCCAGAACACACATTTGGGTGGAAGAATTTCAACCAGTGGGTCTTTACCAATAGAGAGTAGAGTAGAACAGTTGTTGTTAAGTTTTATCTATATTTCTTTAACTAGTCAGGCACTTGTTAGTCAGTATTGTTTTCATTGTAGTCTTATTTTCGTGTATGTATCACGTCGCCTTCTGTCATGTCGCCTTCTGTCATGTCGCCTTCTGTCATGTTTATTTTTATTTTTCACAGAGGACCACAGTGGAAATATGTTTAGTGCTTTCTTGTGCTATTCTCTGCAATATTCTATGCAATATGTACCATGTTTTATTGCAATTTTATTGCCAAATAAATTCAATAAATCAATCACGTTGTCAGCACAGAGTATATCATATGAGAGTATGAGATAAGCTATACACAGGTCACAGGTACATCTAAAATGCATACACACTGCATGCATCAACTTATACATGTTTTAATTAGATATAAATGTATGTAAACATACACACATACATACATGCACACATACATGTATGCACATAGGTTATACATACTGTACACACTCTGTATGTAGATTGTACACACACGTGCTGCATGCGAACGCACACAAGTGCACATGTATGCTTGCACACACAAAAAGGTTGAACTTTATAACAGATATTATTAGAAAATGTTGAGATGACCATGGTCTAATTAGTCCAAGAGTTTTAGTCAAAAATACCATGGAACCTAAAAGTTCAATACAAAAAAGATTTTTGCACCACAGATCCCTGAAAGGGTGTAAAGTAACATACTATAAATCCCCATGAATCCGCCTTGAACTAAATGAAGAATTCAAGATGGCGTCCACAATGGCAGCAACTCATTTATTAACTATATAACTCCTGAACCACTTATGTTAGAGGGCAAATTTTGGTGTCTAGGGTATGATTTGCCACCATACTCTATCCAACTAACACCATTAAATCATTCTAGAGTCACAAGAACATGCATTTATCTCATTTTCTACTCTAATCAGATGCGAAAATGCAGGAAAAGGTTAGAGTAAAACAGCCAGCTACGTTGCTTTCATGCTTGATTGAAACATAAGCATATGAATTTGACATTGTTGTAACATGTCTGAGTGATCTATCTGCTTTCGAGATAAAGCTTACCGCATTCTGAACAAGAAATGGGCTGCACAAAAGTGCAGACAATCGGAGGACGATATTATTAAAATGGCAGCTCTGTTGGTCAGGAACGCGATCAGGATTACTGCATATGAAACTGATGTACTTCCTGCTACAAGCAGCAGTGAGTTTCTTGTTAGCCTGTTCCTCCAGCTCCACTTCACAGGTTCATCCAGGGTGTCGTCACCTCACAGAACTCGGACAGCATGCCTGTGTGGAGGAAGTGTGCAGGTAATGGTCAGGGCATCATAGCTGCGTACCGCTCAAGGTCATACATTTCTCCCCCTTCACTTGCTTTGGCGCCGTTTATCCACAAGAAGTACGGGTCGAGGGAGCTGATTGACATACTCAACAGTCTTTTGTTGGCTGAGAGCTATATTGAGCTGGCGAAGCTGGTAAATGCGCAGATGAAGAAACTCTTCTCCCATGGCAGACTCAGTGAAAGGCTTTGTGCAATTTGTCTTCAACAATGGTGATGTCAACATTGCTGCTGCAACAGGGCATGCAACTTTCCATGTGATGGGTGGTAATATCAGTGACGACACCTAATTTCCAAACTGAAAGTGTTCCACTTCAGCATCTGGTGAAGGACGAGGCACCCTCAGTCATTGGCAGTTACAATAAGATTTTGTACTACCAAAAGCGAGCCACATTGGGGTTGAAATCTGTGGTGTTCGAGCCCCTCACTCTTCTCTTCCTGAAACTCTTTGTAAGCTGAATATAAGCGGAGTCAACCTAGAAACGTGTGGCTTCTACCTCAACCTCCATTCTCACCCATCCCAGACTGACCTCATGCAGACAGCCAACAGCACTGGAGAGTATGAGAAGGCCAGCATTATGCCACTCTCCCTTATAAATCACAATCCAATCCAGCCAAACATGACATTCTCAGTAAGGTGCAACGCGAAAGATGAGTGACCATCTGTGACAGAAATATAAATTCGTCACGTTTGACCAGCCACTGTACATCAAGGCAGTTGAGAGAGTGCTCTCATCTCTACAACTGGAAGGCTTTCATTTTGTGATGACCTGCATGGATTCAATAGGCTACATGACATCATGTGCTGGCATTGACGCCTGTTCGGACACAGTCTATGGTGGGAACTCAGTTGCACATACGATGACAGGCCACGCGTACTTTCGGGCACTTGGGGCTCTTTTGTTCCTGACTGCAAGGTCTCCAGGTGTTCTGAAAGGAGTCGACACCTCAAGATTTCCTTCAGTACATATATCCACCTGCTGCTGGGTGAGGGTGCCAGGAGGAGCAAGTGGGTGAATCGATTCTTCTATGTCCATGCACCGGGACTTGAGACCTGAATCTGTGCACCTCTCCAAAAAGCACACCAAGGTGTTCAAACTTCTTCCCTGTTCATCCACCATTCCCGTATGACCATGACAATCTCATCGACATCTCAACTGGACTGGTGTAGTGACAGCTCTGAAGGTCAACAGTGATGATACTTTCGAAGATGGAAGAGCTGCAGCAACAAAACTGGTCACAGACATCAAGATGAAGAGAGGTTATCAACATGACTGAGTAGGCTCAGGTGTATACATGTTCGATGCCAGCATGAAGCCACTACTACATCAACACAACTTTTTCAAGAATCCAAGTTACCCAACCAACAAGACACGCCTCATCTCCATCATTGTTGCACAAGGTTTTGCAAATGATTCTGTCCAGTGCCAACAGGCTGAGGGGGGATACGGAGATGCCGATTGTCTCAACAGCCCTGGATGTTTCCAATCCGGTGCTTGTTGATTGAAATCCTGGTAATGCTGGTGAACCAGGCCAGTTGTACACACGGCGGTGTGAACATGGTGCAAGACCTGGCTTCCTGTGCCAACGTTCTTGACATCCTGGAGAAGATCAGAGCTCTTAAGACCTATATGGTCCCCCTCCAGCCATAGACAAACTCCTCCGCATGGTTTCGTGTGGTTATAAGGGTCATTGTGGGAAGGACTATGGATGCATAAAGATTGGGCTGTACTGCACTGTCCTCAGCTCATCCTGCAGTGGACAATCGCCTTCCAACATATACAAACAGGATGAATCTGCTGAAGCCTAGACAGGGTGGGGTTGATGGTGAAGCCTTAAGCAGTTGGTGTCGAGTATGCAGGAGTGTGAATGTTTTGATAGCATAACATCCAATTCAGCGTTATGTACTAATATAGACAATCTGCCTCAACAACCTTGTTGATGCAACTCACTGTCATAAGTAATAAAATGATGGAAATAAAAAAATTTTATTTGTTTTTTCCCTTAATATTTGCCCTGATCAAAATGAAATAAATGCATGCTCTGATGCATCTAGAATATACTAGTGGTATTAGTAAGATAGAGCATGGTGGAAAACCCTACCCTAGACACCAACATTTACCCTCTAGCATAAGTGGTTCAGAAGTTATATAGTTACTCAATGGGTTGATGCCATCTTTGATGCCATCTTGAATTCTGCATTTAGCTCAAGGTGGATTAATGGGGATTTTTAGTATGTTACTCTGAACCTTTTCAGGGATCTGTGGTGCAAAAATAAACTTTTTGTATTGAACTTTTAGTTTTACTAAAAACTCCTGGCCTAAATGTAACAGCCGGTGATTCCAAAGCTCATTAAGGTGCTCTTAAATCTTTTCTGCCCTGTCATTGTTTCTTAATTTGCACTTAAAGATTTGATGATCCTACCAGAAACAAAACATCATAAAAATCATACAGAATGTACAACAAACCATGCATGTGAATCCGATTTGCAGTACAGAAGTATGAAAAGCACGAAAGTATAACAGTTTATCAAAAATAGCCTTTCTACGTTTACGAGTGGGCAGATCGAACAAGGCATTTTGAAAAAAGGCCTCTGTGAAACCGGAGTTCAACCATAAGGGGGTTTGACGAAACATCTGCCACAGTACATGATTGATGAAGCCCTGGAACACCTCTACATCTGCCACAGTACATGTACTTTCTATTTGCTCTGCAACATCAGACTTCAGGAAGCAATATGTGGCTCTATTCTGACATTTGGAGAAGACATGTTAATCATAAGAAAAGCCATTTGGACAGTTATGACAGTTATGAGTATTTATTTAAAAATCTCATAAAAGTAGGAAAATTAGGAATTTTCTACAAAAAGTCAAAGTAGGATTTAAGTGAAAAATTATTTTTACCAAAGGATTTAGGTGAAATAATAATAGCACATCTACGAAAAATAGGATTTAGGTCGAAAAATATTTTACACATCTACAAAAAGTAGGATTTAGGTCAACAAATATTAAAATAGCAAAACCAGGATCAATGCAAAACATGACTTTGACATGGAATCAAAGACATCATCCCCAATTATTGGCATCATTACCCACGTTTTAACAACATGATGCGGCCCCAGTTCTAAGCTTCCACACCAGCTGCAACATAACACATCCAGTGGTAATGAGTCCAGACCAATTGCCTGATTAATCAACACCTGGTATGCCCAGGTAGTGCTCTCTCTGTATGTGACATGTGAGACAAAGTCTAGGCAACACACATTCTATGATATCAATTCTGATACAGCAAATATGAAATGTATATAATTTATTTTAAAATGTATAAATATATATTAATTACTATATATATATATATATATATATATATATATATATATATATATATATATATATATATATATATATATATATATATATATATATATATATATATATATATATATATATATGTATATATATGTATATATATATGTGTATATATATATATATATATATATATATATATATATATATATATATATATATATATTATATACATACATACATACATACATACATATATAATATATATATATATATATATATATATATATATATATATATATATATTATATATAATAAAAATAATCAATATAAGTACTGTATTTATTCATACTACATGGTGTACAATTACATTAAAATAATACAGTGGTTTTGTATTATGAAAAGGATTTTTAAAAATTGGCACATTGAATTTGTGACATGTCAAAAACATATTTTTATATTGTTTTCATGTATAAATAAATAAATAAATATATATACACATATATATATACACACCCACACACACACCCGCCCGAGCGCGCGCATGCATGCATGCACACACGCACGCACGTACGCACACACACACACACACACAAAGATGATATATAAACTTGTTTCTAACATTTCACAAAATATAATGTGCAAACTGATCATGAGATTTGGCCATATATTATAAATATATGGTCCAATCTCATGAACCGTTGGCACATTGTATTTTGTAAAATGTAAAAAAAATATTTTTATATCATTTTCATTTTCATGTTTTGGTTACACATTGGAGGTCTAGAAAAAAGATATGACAATCACTAATAAATTCACTGTGGTATGCCGATAACCTTTAATGGTTTTTTACTTCTGCCTCACAAATCCAAGCAATATGTTTACTGTCAATGTGTGTTTAATTAATACCATCATGATCATAATTTGATGAGCATAGCTGATAGATAACTTACTGGTGCTGTCAAAACACCTAGAAAATTTGGTTTTAACTATATTGTTCATATTTGTCAGAGATCGAGATGGTTATGCTAATTGTTTATCGACTGGACATTTAGTAAAGGACATCTTTCGAATACCACCAATAAAAAGAAAACAGTGCACACAAATATTACGACTATTGAAATGTTTGAGTAAATATAGGGTATTATGAGAGTGTAAATTTGATTTGTCATATTCAATGTACTAAATGTCCAGTGAAAAATAGCAAATGTAAATCGTCAGTCAGAAATAGCTAGAGAACACAAAAGTAGAGCATTAAAAAAAGTTTGGTGCCTTTATCCAGTCTGTCCACATATCATAAAGAAATTTTGCTAAAGTACCTGACAATAATTACTTGGTCCACAAAAAATCCTTATGCAATCATCATTAATAATGAACTTTCATGGCTATTAACAGCATATCCACAACAAAGAAAAGAACATAATTAAAATAATTTCACACGCCAAGTTGCAAGGGAAATTTGTCTGAAATATGGAATTTAAGATGTACTGCACCACAAGAAATACTGCACCACACAAAACGCCATACAAAACATTCCTGATTCATTTTATCATCAGCGTACATTTAAAACAGGTGCCGCATAATATTTTAGGAGTTGCTTTTATTAAACCTCTAAATAAATTTTCCTGCACTATAAGCGATAAAAATGATTTGAATTGAACCAAATGGATTTGTTTACAGCTTTGCCACTTGTAAGAAATACTGTTGGTACACTTCTGATGTTGTTGATGGATGAGAATAGAGCCTCTGATAGTCGCTAACCGCTTCATCAATAAACTAATAAATTCATCCTAATTTACTTTTTGAAACATTGATGAGAAACCAGGATTTTTTTATTTTAGTATAGTATTATTATATTTATAAATATATATATATATGTATATATATATATATTATTTTATTATTTTTGTATTGCTTTATAGTGCCATATATGTATTTTATTATTATTATTATTAGTAGTAGTAGTAGTATTTTAATGTATATACTGTGAAGTGGCAAGAACAATCTTGGATCTGGTGCTATGTCAAATACATATACACATATTATTATTATGGCCTAAGTTATGTTAGCCTGATGACAAGCTGACTCGAGGTGACATGTTGTTAGATACCAGCTCAGTGGGGGGTGATCATTGATCTGTCTATGTGGACGCCATATCAAATTGCATTCCCTTTGTCTGCCACAACGGTCAATTGTCCATCAACTGGTACCTGGTAATAGATGTAGTGCTGTACCTTGAAAAGGTGTTATTACAAGCAATAAGTCTTCTGTGTGCTACACCGTCCAAGCCACATCTGCAGCTTGCCTTTAATTTCCCATGAGGATATTTTCATGGAAGTTTTGAAACTAGATTGCTAGCTGAGAGATACTAATATTACATAATAATATATCATTCTCATAGAGTACAATACCCAAAGCTCAAATTGTTTTACACAATTATTTATGTTCAAGTTGTATGTAACGTATAAAATAAAAGTCTATGAATAGAAAAAAAAAAAATATATATATATATATATATGTATATATGTATATACGTATATACATATAGATATATACATAATATATATACATATATATATATATATATATATATATATATATATATATATATATATATATATATATATATATATATATATATATACATACATATATATAGTTAATAAATTGATGTGACACAAGAAAATTGGGTGAGAATATTTATATTACAATAAAAACAACATAAAATACTAATTGTCATAATCAGAGCATTGTTAAAATGGATAATGAAATACTATGTAAGGTATAAACCAGATAAAAAACATTAAATAATAAAATGTCACCAATATTCCACAAGGAATAGTGGCATTTTAAAGTTTTCTTGAATGCTGACATTGTCTTGCTGCATTTGATACAATTAAAGCTAATGAAACCTCAAAGTTACAAACTAACAAAAATGTAAATACTGTTTGGCAGTACAAACAACAACAACCCAAAAGTGATGATGTTTTAAAGAACTTATGCTGGTGTTAGTTGAAAAATGTTACGAAAATTATACATAATATATTGTAGCATCAAAATGCGACCAGATATAATAATTAAAACAAAATAAATATCTGGACGACTCCCTTATTTATAACTATCTTAATGTGATATTTTTTTAACTTTAGGCTAAAAAACACCCATCTCATTTACAACTATCTTATTGATTTATAATATTTATGGTTATGTAATTTTTTCTCATAATTTAGACTAAAAAATCCTAATAAAAAGGCTAGACATATTTTCATTTTTGTTTCCAGTTACATTACAATCATTATAAATCATTGTCTCAGATGCAGGACAATGTCAAACGTCACTGACCTGACATTCTCATGCCTGCGAATGTAGATCTTATGAAACATGGAATCCTTCGGCTTTCCGGCAATATCTGCTTTCATCTCCATAGCAACGTGCCTCGGCAAGACAGAGAGTAGAAGTCGTTCCTGAAAAATACAGCACATTAAGTAATGAGAAATGGCAGAATTTATAATTTACTATTTAATCTTGGCATATAAAATACTATATGTGACTGGTTAAAATATAACTAGTTAACACATATATTGAAATAAAGGGAATATGAAAAAAATTCTTCAGAACCCAATTTAAATTTTCTTTGTAATTTTTGTGAAAACATTAACTGCACCTGTTTTTGTCAGATCAGTAAAAAAAAATTTATTTCTGAGACCACGCTATATAAAAATTATGTATTATCTGTGTGTATCCTAGGCAATTTTACCTGAGCAGTGTCAATTGGCGATTTTCATCAATTCATTCATGCTTTGTCTCCTATTTTTGGTGGGTTACATTTGGAGACCACCTCTCTGTGAGTCCATAGCAGGTCACATTTTTATCCTTTGTCCGAGATCTTTCCTAGCTTCTCCCACATTCATTATGTGATGTTCCAGTTTCTTCAACTGGATCCATCTATATATGTTTACACCTCACACTGACCATTTCGTATAAATATTAGTTCAAACTGATAAATTTACTCTGGACAAATGTTAGAGAAACTCCTGCTGACCGATGACGAGACTGGCCACCAGGGGGCAGTACCTGTTGTTGGTTCTCCTCCTGGGTGATGAGTCGGGCCTCGATGCAGCGGCGAGTCTCAAGGAACGCCTGTCTCTGGGCAGCCTCGGTCGGGTAGTGGGTGAAGATGCCAGCGACGTTGACACACGCAAACACAAACCCATTGGCCAGCAGCTAGACATGTCACAAACAGTCTGTTATGAGGACAAGGACCATGACAGCAAGAAAGATAATAATAATGAAGATACGGATGAGTACAAATATGATGAGGAGGACAAGGACCACAATAATGAGAAAGATAATAATGAAGATAAGGATGAGGACAAATATGATGAGGAGGACAAGGACACAATAATGAGAAAGATAATAATAAAGATAAGGATGAGGACAAATATTATGATAATGAAGGCAAGGACCACAATGAAAAAGATAATAATGATGAAGATAAGGATGAGAACAACTATGATGATTTTAACAAGATTGCCATCCCAAACAACAAGTTTCAGATGGCAAGTGGAAAATTGGCTTATCGAGAGTCCAACAATTTTCTCATCTATGTGTAGCCCGCCCTTATCAAATATCTGTCAATTCTATTTTTAAACATATTCACACTACTAGCATTAACTCAATCATTTGGTAGTTTGTTCCATTAATTTATCACCCTCTGTGAGAAAGAGTACTTTCTCATGTCCAACCTACACTGTTCCTTAACTAATGCTGCTTTGTGTCCTCTGGTTCTACTGCCTTCTTTAAGTTTGAAGAACATATTCCTGTCTACATCTTCATAACCATTCACTATTTTAAACACTTCTATTTGGTCTCCTCTTAGTCTCCTGGTCTCTAGTGTTGTCAAACCACATTATAATAAGCAACTTTCATAACTAAGGTCTCTCAATTCTGGAATCATTTTAGTTGCTCTTCGTTGTATTCTTTCTAGCTTGTCTATGTCCTTTTTACGATATGGTCTCCATGCTCGAATACAATATTCCAAATGTGGTCTAACTATTGCTTTGTACAGGGGTACAATTAGCTGGTTCTCCTTATGCATGATAGTTCTCCTAATTAGCCCTAGAATTTGATTTCCTTTCGAAGCAGCAATCCCACATTGCTCTGAAACTTTCATGTCAGCACTAAATGTTACTCCTAAGTCCTTTTCTTGTGTGGTTCTACCTAGTACAGCACCCCCCATTTTATATTGATGAGGACAAGGACCACAGTGATGAAAAAGAAGATAATGATGAAGATATGGATGAGGACAAATATGATCATGAGAACAAAGACCATGATAATGAGGGAGATAATTTTCTGAAAAAGGACCAGGGACCAAGGTAACGAAGACAACAGGGACCAAGTGATCAGGAACATAATGATGAGGAAAGGACCATGATGAAGTTATTAAAGATGAGGATGCCATTGGGACAAAAGTGACAAGATATGAAAAGACAATACTCAGCTCTCTCCTGAATTGAATAAATAAATACACAAACTGGCAAACAAGTATTACCTTCTATATGGCAAAACCTAATTGTGTGGTCAATCAATGATTCTGTTGGTGTGAGAATATATGTCACATGTCCCAGCACCATTTTCTTTATGTCACACAATGATTGCATATGTGGGTTTCTTAACCACTACAATATGTCACCAAAAGAAACAGGAAACATTACCTATCATAGCAAACCCTAGGTGCAGCAGTCCATTCTTTAATGATATATTTACAGTTAAATATAGAGGATGGCGAGACATGGTTCAATAAGTGTGTAGAAACGTACAGAGGCCATATATATCACATTACTTGAAAGACAGGAAAATGTCACCCTGGAGAATTGGCTGCTCGTATAAAATGCATGATTCCCTGATCTGGGTTAATTAACATTACAATTTATATTTATGTACACAGCGCCAAGTCAATGAACAAAACAATAACTGAACAAAATGCAGGAAGAGAAGGGGAACCTGATGCGAGGTTTCCTTGCATCAAATTCCCCTTCTCTCTTCTGTGAAAAGAATGTTTTTATAACTGCACGAGAAAACACAATAAATGTGTTTAAAATATAAAATTATTATGTCTTAGTCAAAGTTACTAAAAACCATTCTTTTCTTAGCTTAAACCAGATAATCACTATTAAAGAGAAACTGTAAAAATTAAAGTTAAACTGTAATAATGAAAGTAAAACTATAAATATTAAAGTGAAATTGTAACTATGAAAGTGAAACAGTAGCTATGAAAGTGAAACTGTAACGATGAAATTGAAACCGTAACTGTACAAAAGCATCACCCACCTGCTTCCAAGCGAACGTGTGATTGTAATAAACCAAGGCCGAGCAGACAGTGTGTAGGACGGCAAGAAAGACGCCACTGAAGACAGAGTGGCGCATGCGAATAGGCAGCATTGAATACACAAGATAGATGAAGAAGACAGAGCACCAGACTCCCTCCGACGCTGTGTGTGCATCCGGCACCAGGCACACGACCAAGATAATCACTACCAGGAGTCCCAGGGATATATAACAAACGACAAACAGATGAACCTGGTTGAACGCAGGGTACATAAACACAAACTCCATCGCAACGAGCATCACCATGATGACACCGAGAAAGAGGCCCTTCAGGAACGAAGTTGCACCGCCGCCATAGTGGAACCCGATGAGAACGGCGCATGCGACAAAGACAAAGAAGATGAAGACTATCGTGTTGGTCTGGTTGAGCTTGAAGAAGTAGCGTTGGTAGAGGCATTCAAGGTCAATATTCTTGAACTTCTTCGAGCTGAACACCTCGCTGACTGCACGCCTCAGACCCAGTCGCCAATGTTCGCTGCCTGTTTCATCATCTTTACCCCCACCCTCCGGCTGTCTCTGCTCGTTCTTTGTCCGTTTGTGCTCCTCAAGGCGATCCTGTGCCCGTTCCCATGCCGATTTGTGGTTGTTTACACTGGTTGCTACCGGCAACGGGCACTGCGCCTGCTTGCTGCTGAAACCCTGTAAGTTGGTCGTGCTGTTCTTTAGTGAGTTTATGTCAAGGTTGACCCCCTTGAGGTCGTGATTTGAAGCAGGTGCGATGTTCCCACATGATGTATTTTTGACGTCCTCAGTGAGAAGAATGTTTGGTTGTTTATCCCTCACAACAGGTGCAGGGGCCACCACGTTACGTGGCATTGTTCCGATTGGCTTCAATTCTAATCTTATGACAACGTAGCAAATTACTCGTAAGACTGATCACATCGTGCACTCAATCACCGCAATTGTGACTTGACATAAGAAGATGCCAGTATAATCAGTAATGACATCACCACAGACACGGTTACCATGCAATCAAATGTCATCATTGCGTGGTCACAGCTAGTACTATCCACTGAAGGAGGCACTTTCATTTATTTATCTACCAATCAGATGAATGTGACTCGTATGCTGCGACCGCAGCAGTTGTTTTTCCAAGTCAGTTATCTGAAAACAAAACAGTTTTTTAGAAACAGTCTTTATGAACAATCTCTCATTAAATTGTACTGTGCAGCATTGTTTGTGTTTAAATCATGTTTGTGTTTAAATCATGTTGATAAATCTGCCACAACGTACAATGAGCCAGCACATCACTTTGTGTTTAAATCATGTTTGTGTTTAAATCATGTTGATAAATCTGCCACAACGTACAATGAGCCAGCACATCACTTTTTGTTTAAATCATGTTTGTGTTTAAATCATGTTGATAAATCTGCCACAAAGTACAATGAGCCAGCACATCACTTTGTGTTTAAATCATGTTTGTGTTTAAATCATGTTTGTGTTTAAATCATGTTGATAAATCTGCCACAAAGTACAATGAGCCAGCACATCACTTTGTGTTTAAATCATGTTTGTGTTTAAATCATGTTTGTGTTTAAATCATGTTGATAAATCTGCCACAAAGTACAATGAGCACATCACTTTGTGTTTAAATCATGTTTGTGTTTAAATCATGTTTGTGTTTAAATCATGTTGATAAATCTGCCACAACGTACAATGAGCCAGCACATCACTTTGTGTTTAAACCATGTTTGTGTTTAAATCATGTTGATAAATCTGCCACAACGTACAATGAGCCAGCACATCACTTTGTGTTTAAATCATGTTTGTGTTTAAATCATGTTGATAAATCTGCCACAACGTACAATGAGCCAGCACATCACTTTGTGTTTAAATCATGTTTGTGTTTAAATCATGTTGATAAATCTGCCACAACGTACAATGAGCCAGCACATCACATTTTGTTTAAATCATGTTTGTGTTTAAATCATGTCGATAAATCTGCCACAAAGTACAATGAGCCAGCACATCACTTTGTGTTTAAATCATGTTTGTGTTTAAATCATGTTTATAAATCTGCCACAAAGTACAATGAGCCAGCACATCACTTTGTGTTTAAATCATGTTTGTGTTTAAATCATGTTTGTGTTTAAATCATATTGATAAATCTGCCACAAAGTACAATGAGCACATCACTTTGTGTTTAAATCATGTTTGTGTTTAAATCATGTTTGTGTTTAAATCATGTTGATAAATCTGCCACAACGTACAATGAGCCAGCACATCACTTTGTGTTTAAATCATGTTTGCGTTTAAATCATGTTGATAAATCTGCCACAACGTACAATGAGCCAGCACATCACTTTGTGTTTAAATCATGTTTGTGTTTAAATCATGTTGCTAAATCTGCCACAACGTACAATGAGCCAGCACATCAGTTTGCTTTCAGTTTTTCAGATATATATACCTTAATTAAATGGCAGTAACTCAAAACATAAATTCTAACTCAAAATCTTCATCTAACCCTAGCAATTTTCCATTTCTTTTCATCTTCATATTAAGCCAATCTTCTTATCTTATCTACCTTAATCGTCTTCATGCTTACTGGTACTTAAGGCAGAAACAACACATCTCAACTCCTGTTGGTGCACAGCCTACTCAGCAGCCTCGTCCCAGCTGGGGTGCATTTCCTGTAATTCCCCCGTACAGTTAGACCAAGCTACTTACCCACAAAACTACCTAACTCAATTATAATCCATTTTACGTGGCTTGTTGATCTGGGCTAAACTGGCTGCCTGAGGTCAGACTACATCACTAATAAAGGCTTTACACAAGCGAACTGTACCCAACAGGTCTGGCAACATGATGACAATGTGTTGCAAAATTATGTGTGTGGATAGATAGAGTGACGTGTCTATACACTACAACCTAGATCTTGTCTATACACTACAACCTAGATCTTGTCTATACACTACAACCTAGATCTTGTCTATACACTACAACCTAGATCTTGTCTATACACTACAACCTAGATCTTGTGCCACTCCCAATTTGTGCTTTGATGGAAGGTCACAATGAATGCATCTGCTGCTGTTCACGACAGTCTCTGACTGGCCACTGCTTCAGAGTCAAATTGTATCCCACCCCAATTCAACCTCCACAATCATAGCCTAAAATTGGTCTTGAAAATCTGTCTCGCAAGGTTTTTTTTTTTTGTTTACACGACCGATTCTTGCACTGTTATATCACATAACATATTTGTTTACACGACCGATTCTTGCACTGTTATATCACACAACATATTTGTTTACACGACCGATTCTTGAACTGTTATATCAGACAACATATTTGTTTACACGACCGATTCTTGCACTGTTATATCACACAACATATTTGTTTACACGACCGATTCTTGCACTGTTATATCACACAACATATTTGTTTACATGACCGATTCTTGCACTGTTATATCACACAACATATTTGTTTACACGACCGATTCTTGCACTGTTATATCACACAACATATTTGTTTACACGACCGATTCTTGCACTGTTATATCACACAACATATTTGTTTACACGACCAATTCTTGCACTGTTATATCACACAACATATTTGTTTACACGACCGATTCTTGCACTGTTATATCACACAACATATTTGTTTACACAACCAATTCTTGCACTGTTATATCACACAACATATTTGTTTACACGACCGATTCTTGCACTGTTATATCACACAACATATTTGGCTGACAAATCGGACAAAAATCGATTGTGTAAGCTGGCGATACCAAAACAAAACAGTACAAAAGATTAATCCAATGGCAGAACAACATTTTTTATTTAATTTCTTTTAAGATATTAATATATCTACACAAATCACCCACTACAATCATTGGTGATTATGAGTCCAATGATAGTTCACAAAATTTTTATTAATTTCCAAACACTGTCTACCAGTCATTCTGGCATTTTGCAATAAAAAAAATAAATGAAAGCTCAGATCTCAATCGTGCAACTACCAAACAAAAACAGTCATGGATCACAAATATGGATTCTGAAGACTTTACAATTTGAATTTCACAAAAGATTATATTCTGTCCCAATTTCTGCCTGGCCAAATAGCAGGTGGTAGTATTGCTATAACTACTGTCTACTGTTAATATACTATAGTATAACTGTAATTCATGTGCTCTGTGCCTATATGCATCATGCTGTGTAATGACATGGAGTTGAAATATCTTATAATATGAACAATGTTGATGGAACATCTTATGTGCTCATGTGCGATCCCAAATTAATGACTGATTTGCATTGGTTTGTCAAAATACACTTGAGATATTTATTATTTACTTCCAGGTTCATGGCATACGAATGAAATCCCGGTGATTTTGAGGCAGTATTCCTTTGTGGCAAGTTTTCACCCCTTGGAAAATAAAATAAATAAATTTTTTAGAGGATGGTTGGCAACATATACATGTGTCAGTGACTGTAGGATCCTTTGTGCATGAAGACATGATGTAGTTGTTTTGGACACCATGTGATGGGGAGCATATTGTGTGTTGATTTTCTTGAGACAAGAATGACAGAATTTGACCTTTTTTCATGGTGGTTGACGAAAGTATAAATACTAATATCATAGTATCCGAAAATTCAAAATACAAATTTTCAAAAAGAATTTAAAAACGTTAACACTGATGCTAATGGAAAATAAATGTACCCAGTCTCTGTGTGTTGTTCTCTTATGTCTATGGAATTGTCACTTTCAGCAGTAAATTGATGTCGGTCACCATGACACTGCTGTTATAACACCTAATGGGAATATAATCACAATATCACAATCACATTTACACTGTCAGTGTCAATCAATAAAATCAATAAAAATAAATGTACAAGAAGGACACAACTGATGTTTGTTTACGACATACCTCTAAAGTGAAACAAAAGTCATGTTTTTGCCCTATGCACCTATAGCAGGTACTAAAATGCATTATATGTTATATATATATATATATATATATATATATATATATATATATATATATATATATATATATATATATATATAAAATGTATGTATGTATTATATACACCCTGTATATATATATATATATATAATGTATGTATGTATTATATACACCCTGTATATATATAATATATATATATATATATATATAATATATATATATATATATATATATATATATATATATATATAGTATATATATATATAAATATATATACATATATGTATATATGTATGTTTGCATACATATAATATTATATATATATATATATATATATAGACTATATATATATTATATAATATTACATATATATATATATATATATATATATATATATATATATATTTATATATATATATATATATATATATATATATATATATATATATATTTATATATATATATATATATATATATATATATATACTAATGTCTCTGAATTTTGGATCAACTTAGTTGCATTTCGCTGTATTCATTGACGCTTTTCTATGTCCTACTTACAATATGCAATGTTCTCCATACTTGTATGCAATATGTTATTAAACATATTCACACTGCTGGGACGTTCAAGTATGCCTACCTACGGCTACACTAGAACTAAGACTAGGCTTGGCTCTAAGGCAAAACTTAAGGCCAACACGGACCTGACCCGGGAGTGCATACATATATGAACCGGGAATTATAATTACTTTACAATAAAGATAAGGAGTCAATACTAGGTCTAGAATCTTGTAAATAGTGGATTATATGCACTTCCAGCTAAAACAAAATATATCACAATTCATCCTGAACCCTAGGCCTGAAGCCATGCCGCAAACATCGTGTCCTCGTGTCGTGGTGAATGCCAAACCCATATGACCTGATCCTATTCCCCGGCCCTTCAGTTCATACCTGGTCCTGGATGTGCGATGTCAGAAGACACCGCCGGCGCCGATTTTTTACCTGGATGCTGTCCAACCCCCGTGGCTAGGTCTGCCAGCCACCGTCACCTGTATCTCTGTTTTCACCTTTTGTCTCGACATAATTTAGCGCTAACCAACGGCCATACTCGAGCCGCAGAAGCAGAAACTGTCGCCCGCGTGAATCACTTGTACGCACTCGGTGATGGCGTTCTCTCCACAGGTGAGTAGATATATGGCTAATGCAGGTTCCCGGACCGCCGTCGCACGATCAGTGCATGTTACCGGGCGACGCGCGCGCGACAACTCCACCGGAGACGCCGGAAATACGGCAATTTGCGAAACGTCTGTGTCGATATTGTGCGGGAATAAACGTATTGAACGAACAGTGTTCGACTAATTTCACAATACACACGTTACAAATAACATATCACCGATCACCGGCATTCAGGAGCAGTCTTAGGAGGGATCTATGATGGGGTGTGGAAGTGGGAGGTGGGAGGTAGGTCCTACAGATTTGTTGGATGTGGGATTAGTGAGAGGTGGATTCTCAAAAATGGTGGGAGGTTGGCCCCAGAAACAGGTGGGATATGGAAAGTTGTCGTTGATCGGACGGATAATGACAGGCATTTCCTTGAACTAATTTTTTCTTCTTCTTCCTGTCACGGACTGGGCCCTTAAGATCGCTGTAGGTCCTGCGCGGCGCCTCTCACGCGGTGGGTTAGAGATAAAGACTCTTTGAGTCCACGACAGGTTACACATTTACCCACTGTGTGGGATCTTTTTTACTTGAACATAGACACCAGATAGAAGTGACCAACGGCTTTTAGCGTCTCTTCCGAAAGACACGGGCAAACTGGGGTGAACGAAATTGCCCAGGTTTTGAAACGGCAGCAGGTGGTTTTTAACCCCGGTCCCTTCGAGCGAAAGTCCGACGCTCGACCACCGCGCTCCATTTCGACCACCGCGACCCACTATTTGAAGTTGGGCGAGCACGCGCCACATTTCTGGATTCAAGGGACCCAGGCAGCAAGTGGGACGAAGTACTAATGATTCATCGCACATCCATACACTGCGGGGGGTAAATGACTTAGTCGTGTAACGTAGCATCAACTGGTGCTTCGGTTACATATATTTGTTATGACTCTCTTGGACCAGGCGGTTGTAAAAAATACGTGTGTACATAATTGCTTACACCGTAAACAAACCCAAAATCGTGGCTACTATAGTGGCTAAGATATAAGAACGATTAATCAACTATAAGCCTTACATGGCATCTTACTGAGCAGTTCTGTCGGATGCGTCCAACATACGCGCAAAGACGTTTAGTAATATTCCTGGTTCTGTTCAAACATACGTCCGCGCACGGATTACACACAAAAACACGGAACGAATTATTATTGGTATCATGGACATCACTCCCTCTCACCCACTCAGTCCTCCCCGCTCCCACTGGAGCATAAGGCGCCAACAAACCTTTTCCAACCAGCACGGTCTTGGACGAGTCAGCCATGCGGATAGCCAAGTCATCTTCATCTTCTCTGCTTCATCTCATCGACGATGTTGTTGACTTTGGTGCTTCACCTCATCGACGACTTGTTGATGTTGGTGCTTCACCTCATCGACGACGTTGTTGATGTTGGTGCCTCACCTCATAGACGATGTTGTTGATGTTGGTGCTTCACCTCATCGACGACGTTGTTGATGTTGGTGCTTCACCTCATCGACGACGTTGTTGATGTTGGTGCTTCACCTCATCGACGATGTTGTTGACGTTGGTGCTTCACCTCATCGACGTTGTTGTTGATGTTGGTGCTTCACCTCATCGACGACGTTGTTGATGTTGGTGCTTCACCTCATCGACGATGTTGTTGACGTTGGTGCTTCACCTCATCGACGGTGTTGTTGATGTTGGTGCTTCACCTCATCGACGACGTTGTTGGTGTTGGTGCTTCACCTCATCGACGATGTTGTTGACGTTGGTGCTTCAACTCATCGACGTTGTTGTTGATGTTGGTGCTTCACCTCATCGACGACGTTGTTGATGTTGGTGCTTCACCTCATCGACGACGTTGTTGATGTTGGTGCTTCACCACATCGACGATGTTGTTGATGTTGGTGCTTCACCTCATCGACGACGTTGTTGACGTTGGTGCTTCACCTCATCGACGTTGTTGTTGATGTTGGTGCTTCACCTCATCGACGACGTTGTTGACTTTGGTGCTTCACCTCATCGACGTTGTTGTTGATGCTGGTGCTTCACCTCATCGACGACGTTGTTGACGTTGGTGCTTCACCTCATCGACGATGTTGTTGACTTTGGTGCTTCACCTCATCGACGACGTTGTTGATGTTGGTGCTTCACCTCATCGACGACGTTGTTGATGTTGGTGCCTCACCTCATCGACGATGTTGTTGATGTTGGTGCTTCACCTCATCGACGACGTTGTTGATGTTGGTGCTTCACCTCATCGACGACGTTGTTGATGTTGGTGCTTCACCTCATCGACGATGTTGTTGACCTTGGTGCTTCACCTCATCGACGACGTTGTTGATGTTGGTGCTTCACCTCATCGACGATGTTGTTGATGTTGGTGCCTCACCTCATCGACGATGTTGTTGATGTTGGTGCTTCACCTCATCGACGACGTTGTTGATGTTGGTGCCTCACCTCATCGACGATGTTGTTGATGTTGGTGCCTCACCTCATCGACGACGTTGTTGATGTTGGTGCTTCACCTCATCGACGATGTTGTTGATGTTGGTGCCTCACCTCATCGACGATGTTGTTGACGTTGGTGCTTCACCTCATCGACGTTGTTGTTGATGTTGGTGCTTCACTTCATCGACGACGTTGTTGACTTTGGTGCTTCACCTCATCGACGTTGTTGTTGATGCTGGTGCTTCACCTCATCGACGACGTTGTTGACGTTGGTGCTTCACCTCATCGACGATGTTGTTGACTTTGGTGCTTCACCTCATCGACGACGTTGTTGATGTTGGTGCTTCACCTCATCGACGACGTTGTTGATGTTGGTGCCTCACCTCATTGACGACGTTGTTGATGTTGGTGCTTCACCTCATCGACGACGTTGTTGATGTTGGTGCCTCACCTCATCGACGACGTTGTTGATGTTGGTGCTTCACCTCATCGACGAGGTTGTTGATGTTGGTGCTTCACCTCATCGACGACGTTGTTGATGTTGGTGCATCACCTCATCGGCGATGTTGTTGATGTTGGTGCTTCATCTCATCGACGACGTTGTTGATGTTGGTGCTTCACCTCATCGACGACGTTGTTGACGTTGGTGCTTCACCTCATCGACGATGTTGTTGACGTTGGTGCTTCACCTCATCGACGTTGTTGTTGATGTTGGTGCTTCACCTCATCGACGACGTTGTTGACGTTGGTGCTTCACCTCATCGACGTTGTTGTTGATGTTGGTGCTTCACCTCATCGACGACGTTGTTGGTGTTGGTGCTTCACCTCATCGACGACGTTGTTGATGTTGGTGCTTCACCTCATCGACGACGTTGTTGATGTTGGTGCTTCACCTCATCGACGACGTTGTTGATGTTGGTGCTTCACCTCATCGACGACGTTGTTGATGTTGGTGCTTCACCACATCGACGATGTTGTTGATGTTGGTGCTTCACCTCATCGACGTTGTTGTTGATGTTGGTGCTTCACCTCAACGACGTTGTTGTTGATGTTGGTGCTTCACCTCATCGACGACGTTGTTGATGTTGGTGCTTCACCTCGTCGATGATGCTGTTGATGTTGGTGCTTCACCTCATCGACGACGTTGTTGATGTTGGTGCTTCACCACATCGACGATGTTGTTGATGTTGGTGCTTCACCTCATCGACGATGTTGTTGACGTTGGTGCTTCACCTCATCGACGTTGTTGTTGATGTTGGTGCTTCACCTCAACGACGTTGCTGTTGATGTTGGTGCTTCACCTCATCGACGACGTTGTTGATGTTGGTGCTTCACCTCGTCGATGATGCTGTTGATGTTGGTGCTTCACCTCATCGACGACGTTGTTGATGTTGGTGCTTCACCTCGTCGATGATGCTGTTGATGTTGGTGCTTCACCTCATCGACGATGCTGTTGATGTTGGTGCGTTCTGATTTCTAAGTTTGTCACTCGCTGCTTTCAACGTATTCCAGTACTGTGTTGTGTTGTGTTGTATCAAGATTTAAATTGCAGTCCGAGGCACAAGCAGAGCCGGTAAGTAACGAAGTAGATCTTCTTCGTTACTTTACTTGAGCAGTTTTTTTACTTTCTACTTGTAACGAAGTAGATTTTGGTGGATCTACTTCTACTTGTAACGAAGTAGAATTACGTGTTACTTCTGTAAATGTAACGAAGTATCGACACCTGGCATTTTATTTTTTTCCGTAACCAGTCTTCTGTTTCGCTAATTAAAAATTGACCGCGAAGCAGAGGCTGGCTGAGATGGACGAGCCATCGACCTCTTCAAGAGGCTGCCATCTGACAGCCCCTCGCCCGCCAGCGAGGACGAGTTCTTCGCGTGGGCTGGCGATGTATCCAAAGCTCCAACTTGTCGAACTGAACACTGCTCTGCCTGCCAGTGCAGCCTGCGAGCGTCTTTTTAGTGCAGCAGGCCACTGCGTGCGAGCATCGGGGATGTAGAGTTTGAGCAGCAGTTGTTGCTCAAGCTGATTAAAGCGTTCGTTTATCCTGGTGAGCCTTGCAATTTTTTTGCTGTCTTACCAGTGTGTGGAAGTATGTGTTTGTCTGCACGTGTTAAACTTAACAAGTACTATTTCGTTCATATTCTTGTGGGCTCGTGAGTCGTGGTCTACTTTTGTTTCTACTTCAAGTAGACATTTTTGTCTTTCTACTTTTACTCAAGTAGATTTTTTTGGGTACTTTTACTTCTACTTTTTTATGATTTACTTCTACTTTTACTCAAATAGAAATATGTTCTACTTGTTACAGCCCTGGGCACAAGGTAATCGATTGTTTTTCGATGTGTATTTCTTGTTTGGCATAGCAGCTGTCCCTCTCCACTCTGGCGTGACTGAAGCTTCCCAGAAAAATCGGGTTGGTGTCGGAATGAACAGGTCAGCCCGGGGTGAAATGTAAAGCGCTTTGAACAGTCCCAATGACTGGGTACCGCACTATATAAAAAAAGTACCTTTCACGTAAAAATCACACATTACGGAAACATGTTGAAAGGAACGGCCTACGCAGAATCAGCAAGTGGTCGGTAGGCCATATTTAGTCCGCGCTTGTTCTAATAAGCATTTTACGAAGGTAGAAATGCTAATGATGCTACATACAATAAATATAAATAATTGCATGCGTTCGAAAAAATTATAAGCTGTGGAACGCCCGAACTTTATTTTAATTTACATACCATAGGCTATCATAATCGTAACAATTTGATTCCCTAAATGGTATTTTTACAAATCAGCCCCATGCCGGTTTTGGCTGTAATGTTTTTTTCACTACCTTCACGCAATCTTCACACAACTCTATATATACACTGTTACCAACCACGAGTAAAAAAAGATTTTTGCTTGGACAGACCGGTGAAACAAAAAGTACTCGTTAAGTTGTCATGGTTACCCGATATAAGAATCGATTGGCTATTGCTTCATAATTGCGGCCGACTGTCGGCTAAATTGGAACCAGTCCCAATTTGACGGACCCAATAGTAGCCACAAATTGGCCTCACTAATGGGTCTCGCGACAGTGTTTACACGACCGATTCTTACACCGCGATACCGCGCGACACCATGTCGGCCGACCGATTGGGCAAATAACCCCTTGTGTAGACCAGCCTTAAGTTGCTACAACTTGTTTATTGAACTAAAACAGATGATTTTATATAAAATACATCACACTTCGTAACGGTCGGCGTTTTAAGGAAACGGGAGATTTAAGAAACAAGGCACGAGACGGGATATTGGGTGGACATCGGGTTCAGCGGCAGAGACCGATATGAAAGGCGCCCCGCGCTGCAAGATCTGTGTTAATTGTGTATTGCAGTTTGCAGTGAATAAAAGTATCAAACTGCGAGCGTGATTGCGTTGCGGTGTCGTGTTGAATTGCAATTAGTTAGATCCCGGCGGCGAGACTACTGTGTCTGAGCCCCTGGCTTGTAGAATGATTACACCGGGAGGGTTAAGCATTTGTCGTGGAATCACGGCCTACATTAAAGAGAGAGAACGTCGTAGGTTTCAGTGCGTTGCTGTTGCAGAACACCTCGACACAGGCATCTGTCGTTTGGTTCCACTTCTGCTTTTTCTCGTTGATTATTGTCATTAGTAGGCGCAGAATTTTTAATACAAATGTACTGTACTTTACCAAAGAAGCTATATCCTCAGGGGTGGGATATAGGTATCGTCAGACGTAGGTTTACATTTGGTGTTATGCTTGATGAGATCAGGTCCGCAGCAATTTTTCAAGCCCGGCCCAGGCCCGCAAGCTAGAATTTAGGCCCAGGCCCGGCCCAAGCCCGACCCAGACCGTGAATGTTTGGCCCAGGCCCGGCCCGCAAGTTTCAGGCCCATACCCGGCCCATACCCGCGGGCCAAAGACGGGTAAGCCCGCGGCCCGCAAGCCCGCGGCCCGCTAAGTTTAGAGAAGATAAAACTATAATCTTATAAGAAATAAGAAGCACAAATAAACTGTAAAATAGACTAACTGTTTTAATAAATAAAAAAAATAATATATGAACATTATATAATCAACTTCCGGCTACTTGGACTTGGTGCAGCGACTTGAATTTGGTGTAGATCATTTACAGAAATACGTGGAATATCAAATAGAATAAGTATTACTATTGCATATATATTATACACAAACGTATTGTAGACATATATTAGGAAACAGGTTTTGTTAATTATTAGTCAGAGGGAGTATTTTAGAGTAAGTTAGTTTCGGATTCTGTCAGGGAATTCAGCGAGCGTTAATAGGGGTGTTTACAATTCGAAAAATTAGATAACAGTGAATAGTCAGTAACAGTGAATATTGGTTAGAATAAGTATTAGTATTATACATATATTGTTCACCAACTTCTTGTAGACATATATTAAGAAACCGTTGTTGTTAACAGAGGTAGTATTTTTTTCCCGGATTCAAACTCAACGAGTGATAAAAGGGAGTTTGTTTACAAGTCATTCAACCCGTGCATCGAGCTATCGTTTACATTAGCAAATATATATATATATAAGATAAAGTGATTTATTTACTTAAATTACATACATAAGGTAATATCTGACATAGTGGTAGTCAACGTTTTCGGTAAAAAGGAATTAACAGCAGGACTTTAGCGTAAATTAGTACACACTCACTTCGTTGTTTTGTTACACAGTGTTCTCCGTATTCGCTAGGTGGCAGGATTTTTAGCCTAAAGTGTTCATTTGATCACAAAAACAGCCTTATTCAAGGCTAACGTAGCAAACTAATTAAAACTAAATTGTATGATGGCCCCGTGCAAACGACAGTTAAAGGCCACAAGGCACGTAATTTGTGGCAGTTGTAGTAACTGGGTAGATTTCGTCAAGTCTGGGTGCGAAAAGTCCTGGGCTGAGGTCCAGGCAGATAGTTTTAATTTTGAGTGTAGGGGATGCGCAAGGATGAAGGTAATAGAGGTGGAGTTGGAAAAGCTGAGACTGCTCGTTGTGGCAATGGTGGGAAAGGAACAGGGGAGTTGTGCCAGTAGTTCCGGTGAGGGAACAGTAGACGATAAAGTGGGGAAAGACACAAGAGATGCTAGGGAGAGCTCACCTCAGCCTGGGAGGAAGCTGAGAGGAGGGAAGGTGACAGGTCATAGGGAGACAGGACGTAAGGAGACGGGAAGGAAAGGAACGGGAGGGAAGACAACCGGGGTGAAGGAGAGGGGAGTAGCGGAGACAGGAGGGAAGGAGAAGGGAGTGGGGGAGACGGGAGGGAAAACAACCGGAGTGAAGGAGAGGGGAGTAGGGGAGACAGGAGGGAAGGAGAAGGGAGTGGGGGAGACGGAAGGGAAGGGGTCAGGACAGAATGCGATAGAGGGGATCGAAAGGAAGAGTTATTCTGCAGCAGTGATAGAGGGGGTGAGGAAGAGAGCGAGGGTGTTTGTGGGGGATTCGATAGTTAGGAAGACCGACAGAGTCTTAAACAAGGGAGATGATGTGGTGGTCTGCTTGCCTGGAGCCAAAATAGAGGCGATAACTGAGAGGGTAAAAAACATCGTAGGCTCGGGTAAGGGTGGATCTGTTTTAGTACATGTAGGGACAAATAACGTAGAGAGGGAGGGTACAACTGCCATAGTTAGGAAATATAGGCAGTTGGTCAGAACACTAAAACAGACGCGGGTTGAGCAGGTAATACTGTCAGGGATTTTACCTGTGATGGGCAGGAGGGGTCATAAATATCGAAATTGTCGGGGGATGGCAATTAACATGTTAGTCCAGAGGCTGTGTAGGGAAGAGGAAGTTGGATTTGTGGATTTATGGGAAAGTTTTGTTGGGAGGGTGATATGTACATGAAGGATGGGCTTCATTTAAGTGGAAAGGGGCGGCAGTATTCGCGGACAAACTTTCAGCAGCAGTAGATAGCGACTTGGGTACAATGACAAATATTTTTGGAAGTAAACATTCTTTAAACTAGAAGTGCAGGGGGGTTACCTAGAGGTGTCTCAAGCAGAACAAGAGACCACTAGCACAGATAAACCAATATCAAATCATCCGAAAAACATCTCTGAAAAAGGTTATAGATGCGTATGTTTAAATGCAAGGAGCATAGTAAATAAGAAAAACGAATTAAACATTATGGTAGAAGATATTGACCCTCACATAATTGGTATAACTGAATCATGGGCCAACATAGATATAACAGATGCTGAATTAGGACTGACAGGATACGTAATGTTTAGGAAAGATCGAATAGGAAGAAGGGGCGGGGAGTTATTTTATATGTTAAAGAATCTATTCAGGCTTATGAAATAAAACTAGAAAGGGAAGCAGATTGCGATGAAGCTGTTTGGTGCAAAATTGTTTCAGGAAATTCAAAATTAACTGTTGGATTAGTTTACCGAAGTCCAAACATAAACGAAGAGGACAACACAAAAATAAAAAACGCTATAAAGGAAGTTAGTAAAGGGGAATGTATCATAATGGGAGATTTTAACCATGGACACATAAAATGGAATTCTCTAGAGAGCACAGGGATTGAGGATCAACAATTTCTATGTTTAATCCAGGATAGCTTTCTTACTCAGCACGTACTAGAACCAACCAGGGAGAAAATGTATTAGATATAGTTTTGTCATCACAAAAGAATTAGTGGACAATGTAAAAATATTTGAACCATTGGGTAATAGTGACCATAATCAAATACATTTTGACATCAATGTAAAATCAGAAAGTAAAAATAAGAAAACGTACAAGAGAAACTTCCACAAAGGTAACTACAAAGATATGAGAAAATACTTAGCACAGCTAGATTGGAATAACATGCTGATGAATAAGACTGCAATTGAATGTTGGAATATTCTAAAATATGAAATTGAGAGTATCATTGATAAATTTGTTCCCTTCCGAAAACAAGGAAAACGGTGTAGAAAGAAACAAGTGTCAAAAGAGGCAATTAGAAAAATAATGCTAAAACAAACTATGTGGAGGGTTTATAGGCGTACCAGAAAGGAAGAAGACTATGCAAAATACAAAGAGGCACTTAATGCAGCTACAACTGAAATCAGACAATCTAAAAGAAGCTATGAGCAAAAACTGGCATGTAACATAAAAACTGACAGCAAGAGTTTTTATGCATATGTCAGGAGTAAACAAAACGTACAAGACAAGGTTGGGCCTCTAGAAGACAGTGCTGGAAATATAATATCACAGGGGTTTTTAATGGCGGAAGACCTAAATGGTTACTTCAGTTCAGCGTTTACAAAAGAAGATATTAGTTCATTACCAGTTGCTGATGCTAAATTTCAGGGGGCTAAATCTGACTATTTAGGACCGTTAGTTGTAACTCCAGAATTGGTAGCTAGGAAAATAAAGGCAATGAAGGATAACAAATCACCGGGAGTGGATGGGATTCCTCCAAAATTACTAATGGAAACAGTAGATCAAATCAGTATACCACTTGCAAGAGTATTCAACTTGTCATTAAAAGAGGGAGTTGTTCCGTTTGAATGGAAAGAAGCAAACATCATACCATTATTTAAAAAGGGTTCGAGAAATAAGTCAGAGAATTACAGACCAGTGAGTTTAACGTCAGTGATTTGTAAATTATTAGAAAGGTTAATTAAAGACCATATGGTGGACTTCCTCGTTAAGCATAAATTATTAAATTCATCTCAACATGGATTCCTTAAAGCGAGGTCATGCTTAACAAATGTCTTATGTTTTTTGGAAGAAATCACTAAGTGGATAGACGAGGGATCGCCAGTAGATATTATCTACTTAGATTTTCAGAAAGCTTTTGACAAAGTGCCACATCAAAGATTGCTACTTAAATTAAAAGCCCATGGTATCGGGGATAGCATAACTGACTGGATAGAACAATGGCTGACTGACAGAAGACAACGAGTTGTAGTAGATGGCGAAGTTTCAAATTGGAAATCGGTTTTGAGTGGGGTACCTCAAGGATCAGTATTAGGACCTATATTATTCTTAATTTATATCAATGACTTGGACGAGAGTATAACAAGTAACGTACTGAAATTTGCGGACGACACAAAACTGTTTAGAAAGGTTAATACTGATTGTGATAAACAACATTTACAAAACGATCTAGACAGATTAGTGAAATGGTCTGAGAAATGGCAGATGATGTTCAATTTTGGGAAATGTAAATGCCTACATACAGGACATGGGAACTTGAATGTAAACTATAAAATGGGAGCTACTGTTCTTGGTACTACTGTAAAAGAAAAGGACTTAGGAGTTACAATAAGCGCTGATATGAAAGTTTCAGAGCAGTGTGGTATTGCAGCTTCAAAGGGTAATCAAATTCTTGGATTGATTAGAAGAAACATAACATACAAGGGAAAAAAGTTAATTATACCTCTTTATAAAGCAATAGTTAGACCTCATTTAGAATACTGTATACAAGCATGGAGACCATATCGTAAGAAGGATATAGATACGCTTGAACGCATACAAAGGAGAGCAACTAAAATGATTCCAGAACTTAGAGACCTTAGTTATGAAGAACGCCTGAAAGAATGTGGTTTAACAACTCTAGAGACAAGGAGGTTAAGAGGAGATCAGATTGAAGTTTTTAAGATATTGAATGGGTATGAAAATATTGATAGAAATATGTTTTTCTCACTCAAGAAGGATAGCAGAACTAGAGGACATGAGGTAAAATTAGTAAAGGATCAATGTAGATTGGACATCAGGAAGCACTCGTTCTCACAGAGGACAGTAAATGAATGGAACAAACTGTCTACAGATTGTGTAACTGCTAGCAGCGTGAATATGTTTAAAAACAAGGTTGACACATATATCAGGAGGGCGGGTTATAAGTAGGTGAACATTGTTGGACTCTCGATAAGCCAATGGCTTCCTTGTCCACTTGCCATCTGGGCCTTTGGCTTGGATGGCAAATCTTGTTAAATCTTAAATCTTAATGTTTACTACTGAAATAGTAATGTCAGCTGTTGTTTAGTAGTGTCTAGCTAGTAGCTAGTACTAGCTACTACTATATGTCACCCACTGGCACTGACACCCAGTGGCATTTCCAGCAGGCCTGCAGTCACTAGCCTGAGACAGATCAGGTTGAGACATGTGTGAAGTACAAGTGTGAATGAATCAGTACTGGGGAAATTGTAGATACTAAATTGTAGTCACTAGTTCACACAATTGAAAATTTCAATTACCAACTGGGGTGGGTACTGGACTAATGGATACTGGCACTACTGGGCAGTGGCCAGTTGGCTGGTCATTCAGGCAGGCAATGTTTGGAAGGAAGGCCTAGACAATAGAATGTCCACTGGTTTGGTCAAAGGGTGATTAAGTTGATGGTTAAACAAATATGTTTAAAGTAAATATTTGGGGCTGGCTGCTTCCAGCCAGGTGAACTTACGTGGCCTGGTATGGGGTCATTTGATCTATGGGGTCATTAGATCTAGGGTACATTCATGCAAAAAATATGCGGTTTACAGAGACTAGACATCACGGATTAAGGGATAGAAAGTTAAGTTTGAGCTGAAGAAGAATGGTGGGAAACATGCATTAAATGAAGCCAGTGAAACAAGTGCCACTACTCCAGTGACGGTGTCTTGGAAAGCCAGTACATGTTTAAAGAATTACAATACAAAGATATGGGCATGCGACTATGCATATATTTTATATGAAATGTCTCTATTAAAAGAATGCACATTATTAAAATGATACCATAGGAAGTCCCATTGTTGAAAAGATATAAAGCACTATTGTCATTCATAATTCCATGCAAGGTCTCAATTTGCAACTATATAATACTAAAGAAATAATTTTAAGCATTCATTAACCGGAATTACACTTTATAATCAGTTTTTATTAATAATAAAATTAATAATCTGGGCTTTGTATGAATATTTTTATTATGTCCAAGCCCGGCCCGGCTCGCTCACACTAGGCCCAGGCCCGGCCCAAGCCCGATGTGTTTAAACCCAAAGCCCGGCCCGTGCAGGACACTAACAAGTACGAGATCCTGCAGCTCAATCCTGCGGCGGACGATATGCGCCCAACAGTTACTGTCTTGCATTATGCAAGCACACTGAACTGTTGCCTGGAAATCTGCCGTTCTGGCTGGAAAAAAACACCACTATATAGGCCCTACCCCTCTTTTTGTCACAACACTTGACACACTGACTGCAAGATAAACAGTGTACACTAAATCGGAAAGTAGATTCTTGCGAACGAAGGCTGCGACTGCTGGTTGGTTCCTCTTCCAGTATATTGAGGTCACGACTGGTGACATTTTTATTGACGTATTCCTTTCGACACATTTGATGGACAGTTTGTCCAGCAAACGTACTGACGCTGTCTCCATTGACATTCCTTTGACAAAGATGCCGTTTACGAATAATCTACCAGATTGCGAAATGATAGTATTGCGCTTGGAAATTATGGCAATTAACATACAAATTAAGTGACTTTCCCCCATACATTATGATCTACATTTTGGATAAGCGTGTTCGACGTGTACGTGTTTGTGGCTTGCTTGCCGCAAACCCCGTTTATGTTGCAATTTTGTCTAGGTTAGGTGACTTTTATGCCTAGATTGACTGGATTATATGTATTCCCCTGACATTGGTCGTTTTGATGGTTGGGACTCCACTAATTATGGTAGTCAATTTGCAAACCTATAAGTAATAGTCCGCCAAGCGTCCTTCCAAGGCTTTGTTCGGAACGATATTGTTTTATATACCAGGTGGCAGCACCATCCGACATGTCTGTCGAAGTATTCCCATACTTCACCAGGTGTCAGCACAGTTGTTGTCCAGATCATACAAATTCGTCAGTCGTTGCAGAATAAACGTTTTTCTCCTGAACATGTTGACATATTGCAGATATGCGTTTCATCGTTTTGGTAGCGCGATGTTAAAGAACACATATGTAGAACACAATGTTCAATGTGCGCTTTCATACATTTCTTGTAAGAACATTCGAACAGCATGAAAATAAAATTCAAGGAGTGTGGAGCCGAGTAATCCATGAGGCGTCGTGGCATGGGCATGTTGGGACGGCGATCCATATTGCGCATAAGGCAATACACAAGTGCCGAGATGCAAAATAGCAAGTTGCAGGTCGTGGGCATGAAATTTTTGCGAGAAATGGCAAACTGTTTGCAGAACACGGATTTTTCAGTATCATGGCTGAGGAAACGAGTGGCCTATCCGACCATGAACAGCTCGTAATTTGCATAAGACGGGTAAACGATAAACTTAAGGCCCGCGAAGATTTCATTTGTCTTCATAAATTAGAACACGCTGATGCTTCTACCATCACAGCCTTGCTCAAACATGTTTTATTCCGAATGAACCTTTACATAAACACAGTTAGATGACAATGCTATAATGGCTGCTATGATATACTCCCAGACATAGTTACAGAGTGATATATAGGCCTACTACAAGGCTCTGGACCTCATTATGCCGTTTGTCAAAGACAGGTTCTATCAACGCGGCTACAATATACATGAACTGTGAGTAGCTTCTCTTAAAAGCAGCTTGTGGAGACGCATGGAAAGATGAATTCTAAAGTGTTACTAATTGTCATGGTTATTTTATCTACGAGAGCTGGAGACACATCTAAATATTTTCACCCATAATATTCCGCGTGTAAAAAATGAGATATGTTCTAATGTGTTAGCATATTTACGATACCTGTCTTCACACCAGCAACAGCTATTGCTACAAGTATATCAAATTAGCAAAATTAATTTTGGTCATGCCATCTACAAACGCTCCAAGCAGTCATTTAGCGCCCTACGTCGCGCTACAACATACCTGGGGACAAATATGACTCAGATATGATTGAACCCTTTGACAATGATGTCTGTGTATGGGTTACACGTTATTTTGTACGTGAATCCAAACTACGAAGAGAGTGTAGTTGGAACAATGGTCGCCTCTGATATTGCAATGGCCAAGCCACATTGATGGAAAAATCAACGCAAATGAAGGTCTCATTTACCGATAGTTGCGAGCAGGGGCGACTCATGTGCCTGCAGTGTGCGTGTTCACAATTCATCTGTATTTGCAGATAGTGATGAAAGCAATATATCAGAATAGTGTTTTTTATAAAGAAGGTGGGAACAATATGCATATTTGTAAGGCCAAAAATGTACTATCAAATGCACCAAAACGCACTACTTTGTCTGCGCTTTTTCAAAATCTAACACATCGGAAAAGGGGATAAACCCCACCCCACCCCCGCTCGACGCTCGTGCTTCGCAGTTCGTTGGGCCGGACCATTTTCGCCACGCTTCTGTTTAAAACACAACAATTAAACAAGAGCACGTACAAATTATCATACCGAGTGGGCGAAGCTAATTTACAACGAACGACGCATTACTTAGCCTGCCTACTTCCTCGGGGTGGGGTGGGGTGGGGTGGGATACGTGGGGGGGGGTAGCTGAGTGTCCAATGTCCACCCCAATTGGCGACGGTCTTAATGGTCAACAATGAGGAGACGTAAGGACATGACCGCCTGAGGACATGAACCTATGTTCGCTTATGACCTCCTTTGTGCCTACAATGATCGTGTAATGCTCAAAGCAAAACAAAAGTCATGTCTACGCACATATAAAAGTTTGTAATATGATATCTTACAAATATGGTCGACATGTTGAACACATTTGAAGCTCTTAACAGTGCATTCTGCCTATTTTATCAATGCATTTAGTTAATATTGAAAAATAATTAGGTTAAATAAAAAATTATATAATCTTAATCTGGTTTTCAATGTTTTAGGAAGCCCGTGTATAAGAAAATTGGGTGTAAACCTGGAAATAGGACTCTTTTTGATAAAGCAACTGTTCTCTAAGCCAAATGTTCTCAACCTATGGTACGCGTACCCCCGGGGTACGCCAGAGGCTTTCCATGGAGTACGCGGAAGCTAAGGTTACGTACAATGGTGCAAAGATGTTGTAATTTTGTGTGGTCCGCGAAGGAAAAAATATGCATCTGTAATACTATCAAATTCAAACAAAACATATTCCTGTCAAGCAAAAATTCGACACTATTACAAAACGTCGTGATAAAAATCCATAAATTGCTATTCTCGAAAGACCAATTAACAGTTTTCCTAGTTCAGATACTTCCCATCTAAATTATTCGTAAGTTGCGACGAGTTCACCTTCAATACCAGCCTCTTCTGTCTCTTGTGCGGACCAAGAGGCTCGATCTGCTCTTCCACACAGGTCCGTTAGCTTTCGCGGGGGACGTGATGTCGCAGAAAGATGAGACTACCAAATTGTTTGATCGCGTCAGCATGGAGCAGTCTCGAAAAATCGTTGAAAATCTCTCGGACAAAGGTACGTAGCTCTTGAAGCTGGCGTGCTTGAACAACATCGTTTTTCACCTGAATCTTATTTCAAATTAATTTTACGAAAAACCAAACCTAACTAGTATCCACTGCAACAAACACGCTAGCTCGTTTGTGCAAATGTTGTATGTAGTTTTTTTGTGTGAAATCGTCAGACAATCTATTAAGCTACTTAATGCTCGTTCAAGCATTAATTGAAGTGAAAATCGAAATGCTGAAAAATCATGATTTTCACCCTTGGTGAAATTTCGTAACTTTATTATGTGATCGGCGAGAGGATTGAAGCATCGGCATCGACTCGCACAGTGTTTACCATTTTGGATATCCAATTTTTTGGATATCTATTTTGATCCTTGCCAGAGCTAACGACTGAAGTTAATTATTTAGATGATTTTAACAACAACCAACAATGTATGTTAAAGAAATGTATTCTCCACATTGCTAATTTTATAGCTTTATTTTGAAGCCAATTTTAAGGAAATATGTGTAACATAATGCTCTTAAAATGTCAGTGTTAATGTAATAAAATAACATGAATCAAATAATTGGAACACGTTGATTTTTGAGGCTGTGTGGGCCTAAAAGTGTACACTTTACGTGAAAACTAGATGTGACTATTTGGGATAGTTTACTATCGCAGTAGTGTCGCGATAGTTTCATGACTATCTGGATAGTATCGCGATGAGGAGGAGGAGGAAGAGGAGGAAGAGGAGGAGGAGTTTTTATGGTTACCGGGTGGTAAGTGAAAGGTGCATTAGTTTGAAAGACGCATTGGTTTTGAACCAACCAGAAAACACTAAATGTAATGACGCAGCTGTCGTCTTGAGTTTGTATACTCCACACCGTTAACACAGGAGTCTGTGGTGCTTCTGGTGTATGTAAACAAACGTGTTATCTATCAGTGAATGTACTTGGTAATACATTCTTTTTACGATGTTTCTTTCTGCGCGACTCGGGAGACCTTTGTATCTACGAGAAATCAGCTGTTGCACTAGCTTGCAGCACTGGATGGAACCGGTAACTTCATCGTAGCGGCAGTATGCCTAGACTTCGACCGACGCTGTTGTAAACACTGCGCGAGGGTGATCGCGTCTGAAGACGAGAACATTAGTCCCGGACATGATTTCTTGTGACTTTGACATTGACCTTGTTGGCGATTTATTGACACACAGTACGGTATGTAGTCCTACGTACGTTTGTGTTTTCCCGCCATCACAAATTGAGGACTCCGATGCCCTGGATTTCTTGTTATTACTGCAACGACTATTATACATGGGTCAATAATTATAAGGCATGCAGGTATCATGTTCCAATAACGTATAGGGGCTATATCTTCTTTTAAAAACTGAAATAACTAAATTATGTTATATTAGATTTGGAAAAGTAGGGAGCACACCATTTAAGTTCGGTTACGAAGAATGAGAAACCAAAGTAATTAAAATTAAAGCGCAAACTGCATTATATTTATAATGTTTCATTTTAAAAAATTCTACACAAAACTACAAAAATTCAGTGTGTTTATAGCCGCCATTTGACTATTTCTGAACCACCAAATCTTGCACCACTTTTCATCGCTTGATTAAATATTGTTTCTGCTTCTCGGCACGTAGGGCAGACGTACGCTACTGTAGAAGTGCACATCGTGTTTCGCCCCACTACTACGGCTGTCATTGACTGACGCCGGTCTACAAGCACGCGTCACAGGCACGCGACCTCCTGACCTTTGACACAATTAGCATGTCAGCACACCTGCACACGTGACAGGCTTTTAGGCGCTTATTGGCTGGCTTGTCTCACCCGAGTGTGTTGACGTCGCGCGGTCGACATCGTGACGTAGGGGAACATACTAGGGCCGTTGTACTCAGCTGGGCACTTTGTCAGTAAGCGGGTTGGCAAATATTGTCGCCTCACAAACTCATCCTGTAACAGGTAGGTTTTTGTCGAATGTCTGCGCTCCAACATACGGTCATTAGTTGAGCAGATCTCGCAATTTGCATGACCAACATGTAGGTTATTTATTTCAAATGTTCTTTCTTCGGTCGCGATTTTAGCAATTTGTTCAGTCGGCCTGAGGCTAATGTCTTGCTGTTCCGGGTAGTATGTACGTTATACAGCATCTATTCCGCATAATCGTATTACTGCTTAATGCCCCCGACATTTTAGCGTCATCTAGTATTTCAGGTTTTCAGATAAACCCGATGGAGTCGTGACAGACGTAAGAAAACGTCTGATATTGCAATTGCGTGTTCACGTATGATAAGTCTTAAGAGTATGTTCTGTGACGCGAGTGATGCCGATGGTAAAATAGTGACGTGACATATCGTACGTTACTTTGCGTATTATGGGGAAAGATGCATTTTGCAATTATCTGGGCGTTGCAGATGGTAAGTCGGTAAACCGCATAGCAACCAATTTGTAAAATGTGTAAACGAACGACCAGATACGTGAGACTAGTCTTTTAGTTGCATACATGTATGACATCACGTACGTATTGTCTATTTGACTGTAAAATGTGCTACTCGCGTAAGATGTGTAATAAAAGAAAGGACATAATTTTTTTAAAGTGCAACAAATTCACCCAGCGTCAAAAGCCTGGGATCGTTAACTAATCATTAAAAAAAATTTGGGGACAGAAACCCTTTTCCATTATATATATATATATATATATATATATATATATATATATATATATATATATATATATATATATATATATATATATATATATATATATGTATATATATATATATATATATATATATATATATATATATATATATATATATATATATATATATATATATATATATATATATATATATATATATATATATATATATATATATATATATATATATATATATATATATATATATATATATATATATATATATACTTCAGTAGTTGTGGAGGACACAATTTTGGGTAATATTCCGCAGATTTGGCTTTGCCAAATTTGGTAAGTAAGATCTTTGAATCCAGGAATCAATCAGGTTGCTTGCTGTGCACTGAATGTTTTCCAGGGCTGTGATATGCTTCATTACTTTAGGAATGAGGCCCAAACTTGGTTTGCATATAAATTCAAGACAATGGGCGAGCAGACAAGAATAATAGAAAAACACTGTTCTTCCTTGTGTTTGAATATACGTTGTATTATGCCCATATATATGCAAGAACATGTACTAACAGCTAGTTGGAATGAGATACATACTCAAATAAAATGTTTTTCTAAATAAAAAAGTAATATACTAAATGTATTGTTTTATGATTTAATACTATCTTCCTCTAAATTTCAGGTACGAATTGTTTCAGACAGTACACTTTAATTTATTTATGGTACTTTGGGTAGTAAGCCATCATTGTTCAACATCCTACTGTTTGCCACCTTGCATCAAACAAATTAATCTAGTCAATCCTACTAGTGAGCCAATTACTGTGCAGCCCTGTATGTTAATCTTCTTTGTAAGCTGGATTTATTTGCAGTATTCTGCAGTGTAATACTGGAGCCAGAGTTGCCTTCAACTGATTGGGAGGATTATTTACATATATGAAGCATTTGTAATCTCCCGTCGATAAGCTCTTTGTTTACAAACATGGTGCCTGTCCTGTCTATGTTAAAAGTGTTGCAAAGTTGCATAATTTCTTTAACAATGGGAGCCTTGACAACAAGCAGTGAATAACTTGTTTAAATGATCGATGAATGCTAAGCGAGTATCACCTGCTTTTTTTGTGATGTTAATGAAAAAAGCATTACAGGTAGCACCATACATGTGACATTTAAGAACCCTATCTGACACACATTTGTCATTGTGTCAGTCACATGTGCTGATTTACAACATATACAACCAATTAATTATTAGGTTTACTCTTGAGTGCTGAATAAGCGTCCCTATATGCGTATTTATTTGATGAAAATGCCACCCTATTCGCACCTTATTTGGCACTATATTATTATTAAATTTAGACACTTGTGCCAGCCTATATTCTCCAATAATCATGCCAAGTTATGCAGGGTATAATTTTTAGGAGAGCAATCGCTCTCATTCCCTGTTGATAGCGGTAATCAATCATCCATGCAGCGGTTTACCGCTCGTGCTAAAATCACTCCCAACTGGTTAAGTTTTCATCCTTTTGAACGACAGTCGTGAATTTAGCGGGATCTCGTGCTTATGAGGATCATAGATTTTGATCATTAGACCGTTAGATTTCCATGATTAGATGAATTGGTCAGAATCTTTAATTCTCGGGAGCTCGACATGGTATATTATTAGTTAAGACGCCATTATCACAGCATTAACCGACCGTAAATGGCCATCATGCGCAACGTCTCTAACCGGCTGATGGCAGTTTCCCCCGAAACGGGCTTGCGTATTCAATTCAATAAAACTTTAATGTTCATTTAAAAACGGAAAATTCTCTGGTTTTTTGCAGATATAAAATATGGTTACTGTATTGGCGGTGACGCGAATATGCATAAAGTTTATGCATATTCGGCAGAAAAAAATACCCTGCGATCCGCGTAATTTTCTAGGGATGCCTTGGCTTTACGTGAAGTAAAAAATTGCTTCAGCACTAAAAAAAAGACAAATATGCTAGTGACTTTTTTGCACTGTACTATTATTTGAACAATTTGCCCCCCATACTGTTATTCGGAACTGTACTGTAATTAAATTTGACCAATTTGCCACCCTATAGTGTTATTTGGCCTATACGTTTATTTGGCACCCGAGAGTAGCTGTAGTTCATACGTGGAGTAATCACTCCATCAAGGCACTGTTATGTGCCGTTTATTATTGAATAAAGTAGGCCACCGTCCCACATTTTTGAGTAGCATTCAAATTGTCACCACGTTGGCCTTTCATGCTGACAGCAAGGGGTCATGTTTACCACTGAAGACTGAATGTGTTGCACCTGTTGTACAGGAGAAGTCACGTGTGACGTCTTTGTCCTGTAAGGGTGTCGAATGGTCATGGGTGCTCGTGTTATCTAATAGTATTGCTGTTTCTTCTATATGTTGAGGGTTAACTAGTTCCAAGGTTAAAACAATATTTTGTTGTACACACATTTGTTGATGCTGTCTTAAACAAGTTGCAGGACATTATCAGTCCTGCAAAGTTCTTTCTCACATTACACTTTCAGTCTTGCAGAGTTCTTTCTCACATTACACTTTCAGTCTTGCAAAAAAAATTGGATTTCCTTCTCACAAATATATTAAACTGTACTTGATTCCATATTTCAGCCACATCCTGATCATTTTTTTTTCTTTCAAGGTTCACCTGTCAAACTTAGCTGACACTTGTCACATAAGTATTAGGAAATTAAATAATTCTGACAACAGTTGAATCAGATTTTCCCACTCATCTCCAAAAGGGGTGCATTGTAAATTTGTAATGATGGACATTTGGATGTAATATTACAACAGGCAACAATATTGAAAATGGTTAAATATCAACATGAACTTGCTCTTATGTTTAATGCTAGCGGCCAAATGTTAATCACTGTTGATATTTGTATTGGGAGCACAGCAGATAGCACAATGTCAGGAAGACCTTCGATCACTATTGGTAATATTAGGGGCACTAGTGCACTGTGCAGTCAGACCTCTCCAAACACTAACAGAGCTGGTGTAATATAAGGAATTATCAAGGATTCATTAGTTTCACAGCGTGAAATATGAATCACCTTGCCTGCATGGAATGATAAATCCCGCCAGGGCATGAGCACTGTGTCCAGGGCATGTGATAATTACAATAACCACTGTACATTAGTTAAAAACCTCATTAACTTGGTTATATTAGTTTCTTAGAAGACAGCTTATACTGTACTGGTACATTGTCAGATGTGTTTTGTACGACTGTTGTTAGTTATCACCTGTTGTGCTTAAGTGCCACACAAGTGACATTCATAAAAAAGATCAATATGAAGGGCTTAGGGTCTAGACAGAATCTGTGTACCTACTATAATACATTGTCATAGGGTTACATAATTTTTTATTGCAGACGTAAATGATAATTGAAGATGTGAAGTGGTGTTTAATGAGCACTTGAAGTCTACTGTGAGCAGGCTCTCGACACAGGCTGTGGGGATATGTAGCCAGAGTTGTGTAAACTTTACTGCAACTGGAGCATTTGTGAACACTTGTCCTTAGACCAGAGGGGTGTACATAAACCCAGTGGGGATGATACACAATGTTATACATTCTATGTTTGTATTTACAATGTTATACATTCTATGTTTGTATTTACAATGTTATAGCACAATTGAGTCTACATTGGTTGGTCCCTTGGTAATCTTTATGTCTGTTATGACAGGTGCTTCCCTATTAAATCCTATTTTGTAACTGTCGCTTTGTAAATGTAGATTAAATCAAATATAAACGATGATATAAAATTGTACCCCAAGCACAGTTTGTATCTAGTTAAAATGAAGCCTTTCTTATAAAGGTAATTTGCCAGACATTTTATCCCTAATCTTTGCCAAAAACTGTTATTTCCTTCGACTAGTTGTTTTGTAGAAGACATAAAGAAAACTGAAAAATAATCTTATATTACATTGTGTTTCCACAATCTTGAAATATGCCTATAAGTATTAACATCTGCTGTTTTCTTTCAGATCTTACGTGTTGCTGATACAACAAGTCATCTGGCCACGATCAAGGATGGGTCAAAGTACGTGTAGTCTCTTTTTGAGGGGCTGTCTTCTCTTCTCGGTCGGCGTATTCTTTGCCCTCGTGCTCAACCTCCTGCAAGTTCAACGCAAAGTCACTCTCTTTAACCCTGATGTCCTTGACAGTCTCTTCTCGTCGGCGTGGTGGGTGCCGCCCAGCTGTGGAACAGCTGCAGGTAATGATTGTGTAACATTTGTTAGAAAGTTGATCTTTAACTTCTAAGTTTTTATAATAAAAATTATAATGTTGATTTTACATTGACCATTTCATTTAATGTTGTAGTTGGTTCATTAGTAAATGTGTAAGGTATTTCAACAACTTTTGTAATAACTGTCATGTTTCTTTAATTTCTCTGTATACTAGGTAAATGAATCCTTCATTTTGAAATAAAGTTAAACCAGTCAGAGCTGTAAATGTTTTATTTCATGTCAGAACTGTAGACATTTTATTTCATGACAGTTCTTATTGAATTCATTCTGTCTGCCTGGGTGTGCATGCGTGATGTAACTATTGGAGCCCAGGTACCTGTGCATGTGTCTGCCAATAAATCGCTCCTCCACCTGGGTGAGATTGTTGCCCCCCCACACCCAGGTAATCACGAGAATGTGTTGTTCCAGCCATCATCGGCCTTCTCTACCCGTTTTTTGACCACAAGCTGGGTGAGCCCCACAAGTACAAGCGAGAGTGGTCAAGTGTGATGCGGTGCATCGCTGTCTTCGTGGGCATCAACCACGCCAGTGCCGTATCCTTGGTTTCCATGTTCTATGTGATGATGTTTGATTGTGTAGCAAAGATGTTAGATTGTATAGCAACCATGCAAACAAAGGATTTCTGATTTGTATAATTTGAAGTTTACCACGTCTATGTACACGTGTAAAAAATTATTGTCTAGAGAGAAAACTTTGCAAATTTTTTTACTCAGTTGTGAATTTCAACGCTATGAAAATATGTGATTGAATTGTTCTACCACATTTACATAACTAATGGTAACTTCTTATGCATGCAACAAATTATCACTCATTTCTATGTGATCAAGCCTCATGGCATGATATCTTGTTGGATTCCAATTGTGTATTGAGTCTGAGAAATTTTTTTGCCTTACTACCATGCACAATATGCATCTGAAGTTTAAAAAAAAATAAAACGTGAAGAGAACAATGTGTAAACATATTATGGTAGTAGGTAGCCAAGATGATACACATGTCAGTTTTAAGAATTTTCAGGATCTAAATGTGTAGATTAGTGGGTATGTTCCTTGACTGACACTACAGAAAATAGACTTCGCCAACAACATGCAGCTGTCATTGACCCTAGCTGCTCTGTCCATTGGCCTCTGGTGGTTGTTTGACCGGTCAAGAAGTGGCTTTGGCCTCGGTGTGGGCATTGCCGTGCTAGCGACGTTTGTCACACAGCTTCTGGTGTACAATGGAGTGTACAGGTAGGGGTCATTGCCCTGAACTCTCTTAGCAGTCTTCATTGTTTGTGTACCTTCATCAACAGGGGTCATTGGTTTGTTGGTCAGCAGGAGATTTGGATTCAGACTGATGAGTACATTGGGAACTTTTAAAACGGGTAAACATGTATTTGTTCTGTTGTTTGTTTGCCACCTGGTGGCGAGAACCCGCCAACCCTGATCTTCTTTGGCTCAAAGAATTACCTGTTTTTTCTGGTCTAGGCAATAGTCCAAAAATTCAGACTACAAAATGTTACACTTCAAACTCTCATTTGTCTCTCCCTGTGTTTCTCTGAATAATTGTAAGTATTTAGCCATATGGCATTGACTCATAAACCTGGGGTATCAGCTGGTTCATGCCTGCCGCTGGTGTGACCTCACTGGGGTAGATGCTCCAAATTAGTTGAATCAAGCATGAGTTATGTCTACAAACCTGGGGGTCCTTTTAATAGCAGATAACAAGCTACTTATGATTAGCGCTCATTCGGCAAACAATTTTCTAAAACAGTAGATACTTTTTACTAGTAGGTTGCCATCCCAAACTACAAGTTCCAGATGGCAAGTGGACAAGGAAGCTATTGGCGTATCGAGAGTCCAACAATTTTATCATCTACGTATAGCCTGCCCTTGTCAGATAGATATGTGTCAATTCTATTTTTAGACATATTCACACTACTAGCATTAACAATAATTTGACAGTTTGTTGCATTCATTTATCACCCTCTTTGAGAAAGAGTACTTTCTCATGTCCAACCTACGCTGGTCCTCAACTGATGCTGCTTTGTGTCCTCTGGTTCTACTGCCTTTTTTAAGTTTGAAGAACATATTCCTATCAACATCCTCATAGCCATTTACTATTTTAAACACTTCTGTTTGGTCTCCTCTTAGTCTCCTGGTCTCTAGTGTTGTCAAACCACATTCTAATAAGCGGCTTTCATAACTAAAGGTCTCTCAATTCTGGAATCATTTTAGTTGCTCTTCGTTGTATTCTTTCTAGCTTGTTTATGTCCTTCTTATGACTCCGCCTCCATGCTTGTATACAATATTCCAAATGCAGTCTAACTATTGCTTTGTACAGAGATACAATTACCTGTTATAACGCGGTGGTCGGGGTGCACGATTTCGGACCGCGCTGTACGCGAGGCGTATTAGGTGTTCTCATATCTGCCACCAGGGAGCTACTAAAAAACAGTGATCGCCGCCCGCTGCAACTTGCCCAAGAACGCTCTCGAAGCCATGTGTGCTTGCAGCACTGTCTTATACGCCAATATACAGTTTATGGAACTTACGAGTAAACTAGTATCAACATGTATTATGTTTAAATGTCACACCCTGTTGACTCATGAATAAAACACGTACATATACCGTTATGGAGTAGATCTACTACGATGATGATGTACTGGACCAATAGGCCTATGAATCAAAAATAATAACCTGGATATGAGCAGCCAAAAACGTATATGATTTGACAAACATAGTATGTAAACTGATAAAACACGGAAAACGGCAATAGGTAGAATTAATAATTGTTTCACTTCGTCTTTCAACCGATCTCGACCAAAGCATAAATTTATTACGCACCACTTAACATCGATTCATCGTTTCATATGCAGATAACAAATTCGTATTTTCGCACACCGGTAGAGCCTTGGGTTAGGAATTTGGCATGTTGGTTTTGCATCATGAAAATGATTAAATTTACATGTAATGGAAGTGTGTCAATTCAGCCAAGTGTTATGTTGGCATTGCATACTAAATGCATTTAAAACTGTTTATCTGATTCTTACGCGAGGCGTATTTGTGGATCTCGATTGCAATTGTCAAAGCGAAGCCAGAGACAGCGATTGATGTCGGCGGCAACGCAAAACAAGCAACACGTTGATACTCGTTCATTGACATTGTTCGCCTAATGTTTCTTGAGAATTGTCAAAGCAATTCTTAGCATGTTTAAGCAGGCTCATTTGGCATTTCCCCTGCTGGCAGAAATTTGGGGTCCACGACCAACCGCGTTATATCCGAATCCGCATAATAACGGGGTGCGTAATAACGAGGCACGACTGTACTTTGAACAAGTTCCGTTGCAAGAAATAGATTAGCTGTGATTTTGAGAGTTAAAGTGTGCTCTGGGAGATCCTGGGCTGTCAATGGAAACAACTTGGCGGTTACTTTCGTTTTGATGCAGTGAAGTACATTTGTCTTGTGGGACGTGGTGGCTCAGTGGTTAGAGTACGGCATTCAAGTCCACCTGCTGCCATTTTGAAACTTCATGCACCCTCAATTTAGTGTCTCATCTTTGGCAAGAGACTAAGTGCTGTTCGCCCCTTCTACCGGGTGTCTATCTCAGAGGAAGTAAGAGATCCCACACGGGGTAAATGCATACCTTGTTGTGGAATTCATGTCTCTACCACTTCAGAGTCACTGCAGATTGATTGATTGGATTCGTCTGTGTAATTTATTCCTATGTTGGAGGACTGTAGTTGAAACATGTCCTTGCAGATACACGGAGCCGGACTTCCTGTACGTGCGATCTTGGCTGCCATGTATATTCTTCTCTGGCGGCGTCACCATGGGCAACATAGGCAGACAACTAGCCATGGTGAGTGGGGGGGGGTAATTCTAATATTGGGTAGTATTTTTACTGCACTGTCAGACAGACAGGTATTTATGTAATGAGGAATGTTCCCATTCCAGTCATGTTATATAATAGAAATTTATTCATGATCATGCCATGATTATGGGGATGAATCTTTCAGTTGTGCTGTGCGTTAGATTTGTAATGAGGTCAGTGTAGATGAATGAATGCTAGTACAACACCCTGACATACAGCCGCAGGCCCGATTTTTGTTCAGTTGAAATTGCTGAATTTGAATTAATTTCGGTGTAATTGTAATTGAAAAAATAGAATGATGTAATTGTGAAATGAGCTTTTTAGATGCTGTGTGATTGTAATTGGTAGCATAAGGCATGGATTAACCCTAGGAGTGACCCGTGATAAATTTCCACGGTGTACACATGTTGGAGTTATTCGTAAGGGTGTTTTTAAAAAAATTATAACATCGTTAATAATTATCGCACAAATGTGATTGAGGTATCCTTTTGTTGCTAAAAAGACTTGTTATTATAATATAATGATAAAAATCATGGGGATATTACTATTTGAATTTCATAAAAAAGAAAGCAACAATTTTTATTTTCATCATGCTACCAGATAATTACAGAGTGGCTGTTTGTCCCTATGTCCAATGGGGGAAATGTAGCCATACATATTGGCTACAAATAAAAAAATATAATATTTACCTCAAAAAAGCCTCTAACATCGTTCTAACTGTCTGAACTAGTATAATAACATGATTCACTAATACTGTCATTCAATTTGCTGAAATATCGACAAGGCCATCGAAGAAAGAGCACATTAAATTTTTATTGAATCATAGTCGCTTGTGGCGCCATCTGGTGATTATGGTCAAACTATTTAAAAACATTTAAAAATTAATTATAGCTTTGCAGCGGTCTTCTCCGGAGAATTCTCAAATTAAAACTAATTGAAGCAATTTACCACAAGTACAAAACATGCAATTATTGATAGCTGGTGCATTCACACAGCAACACAGAAAATACGTCTTCAAGAACATTAAAGAACACTGCCATAAATTCAAGAATATTTAACGGTACTTGAGTCACAAAGTCAAATTCAAGATCTGTGTGAACCCTGATTGCAATTGACCCTTTATGAAGAACCTGAATTTATATTTTTAAGTGCTGTCATTGTAAATGACCTTCAATGAAGTACTGTAATTGATGCTCTATAATTGGTCATTGTAATTGATCATCGTAATTGTACTGAGCCCTAGTGTAGACTGACCAATAGCCGAATGGTCAAGGTCGTTCCATAGACATTGGAACATGTTTGTATATTTAACAACTGTAAAAGTATTTTTCTATGCATTTTGATAGGTCTAAGCAGATTTGTTTACAATTGCATTCCTCCATTGCAGTACGATTACATCGACCAAAAAGAACACAAAGAGTGAGCGTTGTCGCTGCAGTCATGTTTGGATCATTTCTTGAAAGATACAACCTGGAGGCATTTCACCAGAGTTTGTGGCATGTCCCGCAAGGCAGCAGCACAGTCATCATTTCATCATCAAGAAAGTCAGAACATTACCAGACAGATCATTATTCACATCATTACGGATCACTATTCACACCATCACAGATCATTGTTCACATCATCTCAGATCACTACCAGTGTCGCCACCTACCAGGAAACCGTGTGGTCAGCTGATGCAGTGGACATCGGACAAGTGATAAAGGTGCCATGCTGGCATGGCCTTTCCGACAAGGTCATTTGCAAGGTGAAAGGTTAACTAGCAGAGACGTAACTTGTTTGAAGGTCGTCAAAGATGTTCATCTTTGTGTAAGATAAGTGTAAGATAAAAATGTTTCTTGTCCAAGAATTGGACAGTGTGAGCTTCCATGCACACTTATGGAGGCTGTTTCTCAAATGCTGCTGAAGTTATTATTACAGAGAAAAGAAAGAATACATGATCATATTTGTATCTGTCCTGATTATTTTCTCCTTACAATACTGAAGTGGTCATCCAAGTGTTTTAAGAGTTTGGTGAATATGCTAATATTAACCTTACTGCTCGTCTTCTTGGCTTACCGTTTGAAGTTCTCACCCAGCAAAGTCTGAGGCAGCTAGCCTTGTAGGCGTGGGCATGAGTGTATATTATTTTGCGAATACAAAGATACGAAACCTTGTTAAATGTCTACATTAAGGATCCCTGTAGGTTATGCAAGTCAGCAGTCATTATCCGCGATGAATTAATGTGGGGGAGTTTTGAATTTCTTACGTTTCCTCGGCCATATGATTCACCGAAGAAGTCTCAGTTTGCTTTGACGTTTGAAATGTGTCACAATGCCTCATTTTTGTCTGATGTTTATCTTCAGGGAATCTTGATGTGGCATTGTTTGTGGTCGGATTCACAACTACAACAACACTGCAGTATTCCATGATGTATGTGTATATATTATATATATAAATATAGATGTGTAAATATTCAAACAACTTTGTGTAACTGTCGTTGAAAATGGCAGATGTGTGGGAAGATATATTGTGTTGTATGTAAGAGTTTGTAAACTGACGGATGCTTGAGTCCTCAAGTTTCTCTTTCTGTGTGTTACAAACAAAGTAGATTCCACCAAACCAGTGAAAGAATAGATTGTCAGTGTGAAACTGCCCTTTCAGTGGTTATTTATCAATGCCAAGCAAACCTGGGGTTGTGTACATTGGGGTGTAACAAATTGCCCACCTTTCAGTTCGTTTAATTTATTCAGCAGCAGTTAATTTTGTTCAGTTACCATTGCACTATTTTCAAGTAATGAGTTTGGTTTCTGCGACTGCTGCTGCATAAAAAGTATGGTTTATGAGAATATAAAAAATACTTCCCAGGCTAGACAAACGTAATTGACAGTTACTAAAAAGAAGAATACAAATGTTGATTATGTCTAGTTCAATTAAAATTATAAATACTCCAAATCAGTTAGAATGGTTTCTTTAGTATCATTATAATGGATGATGCTACTACCGAGTAATATTCCTCAGATTTACTGTGGGATACCCACACTGTTATTATTTTATAAGTGGGTGACTAATTCATTACAGTATGCTACATCCATAATTTATAAGTGGATGATTGTAATTCATTACAGTATGCTACATCCATAATTTATAAGTGGGTGATTGTAATTCATTACAGTATGCTACATCCATATTGGGCATTATCAGCTGTTGGTTTACAAACTAATGACAGATGAAGCAGAATGTATGTTAATTCTGCACGTATTGTTGACCGTTGGCTAGTATTTAGAGTGTGTACCAGTTAATCTCTACCGAATACGAGTTGTTTTAAAATCTGATAGGTCAGTGTCAAACAAAAATATTGGCACTTTGTAATTTAACATTGTTAACCGCCATTCAAGGATTATTTTGTGGCGTTGCATTGAAGGTGCATTTTGGAAAAACAATGGTAGACATATTCGTGATTTGTTAGTTACCATACACATTTGTTAGTTACTATACACATTTGTGTACCTTGATCTCATCTGGGGTTTACAACCCTTGGTCCTGCATTGTAATGTGGAGCAAATGAGAAAACCCTTGGGTAAATGGGCCAGAAGGCAACTGCCCAGGAGCAAAGCATTAGACATATATGCTACAAATGTGTGACTAAGTGCAACTTGACAGTCTTGTTAAATTATGTAAGCAGAACATTTCAAGTGTCTGTGTACAGTTTTCAACTCTTGTGTATGTTTTTTTTATCTCAGCTGTATGGTACACGTCCTCTACACCATAAAGTGCAATTAGATAACGCACAAGGAAACACGGATAACAATTTTTACAGAATCCAGTGGCAGATTTCTGTCAAACAGGTTGCCATATTGATTTCTAATTAATAATTGCTACTTATGATGTAAACAACAGGTGATGGTCTTATCTGCAGTGAATACTTGAATGTTTGAAGGATTCCTAAATGGTAATTTTATGCTGAAATTCCCAGCTGTTGTTATCAATTGTAATTGCTGCTTGCTTTTCACATTTTGATGTAAAACATTAAAAAAAGTACAGTATTTTTTATTTTATGGTACCAAAATTTGTCTTCATTTCTCAACACAGATTGTGTTGTGAACTTGGTGATAATTGGCTTGTCTTTTACTGCTTTAATTAGATTTATTTTACCAATTAAACATTGCTATTAATCAACTGATGAGTGGTTTGTGTTAGGGAAGATTGCCAGTGGCATAGCAGACTCTGTGATCCGGCAGACACCTAACAAATGTCTGAACGACATGATGTATTTATTTCTAATAATATACCATATCAGTGGATTGGACATAGGAGTTAGTGAAAATAAAGTTTGATGAAAACTGCAGATCCACCCTAGTGTTTGTTCTTGTTTATCATTGTTATTTGCATATGTGAACATGTTTTATTTCTGCATTGGATCATGACATTTGTGGAACACAGAACTGAAGTAATCAGTTGACTTTGCAGTCTTTGTTCTGCAATGGCATCATAGACGTACTACTGTAACAGTAAATTCACGAACACACTGTATATGATAATGAAGCCTATTTTAAATATGCCTTCTTCAAAGATGACACATGAATGCATTCAAGCCTTTCGTTTTAAGTTCATGTCGACTGTTACTAGATATCATAAATTCAAAAAAATTTTCCTCAGTGTTCAAAACATAAAAAACATAAATTTATCAACAGGGCATAAGTCTTTTGTACGGCATTACAAACACATTCTCTCTGTTCTTGCATGCACAAACTCGCTGATTAAAGTATTAGATGCAAGTATAGCTCTTAGTATATCATGCACATCATCAGATATATAAAGCTGATGATGTGCATTTATATATAAAGGGTATTTGTATTGCCCATAATGTATAAGCATGCATAAAAACATTAACATTAGCTTACATTTATATCATTAATAATATATAAATATATCAGTGGTTTCATGGAACAGTTTGGCCATACCTGGGGTTTCATCATTTACGTTACTGAATCACACCCTACCAATGTTGAGATTATGCAGATCATCACGTGTTTAAACTTAAACTCCTGACAAATATTTCTAATGCAAAGACAAGACTAACAGTGTTTCCATTGGTCTCCAGCAGGCAGTACCAGTACGTAATTTATAATTATAGCAAAGCCAAAGATATTTGGTCAACTATTTACTATAGTATCTTTGATTTATAGTCTTTTTTGGGCATTACAGCGATCTACATTTATTATGTTTCGTAGTCCATTGTGCATGGTTTCTATACATAATCATTGCATTTAACAAGATTTGCCATCCAAGCCAAAGGCCCAGATAGCAAGTGGACAAGGAAGCCATTGACTTATTGAGAGTCCAACAATTTTCATCTATGCGTAACCCGCCCTCCTGAGATATGTGTCAACCTCGTTTTTCAACATATTCACGCTGCTAGCAGTTACACAATCCGTAGACAATTTGTTCCATTAATTTAGTGTCCTCTGTAAGAACGAGTACTTCCTGATATCCAATATTCACTGGTCCTTTACAAATTTTACCTCATGTCCTCTAGTTCTACCATCTTTCTTGAGTGACGAAAACATATTTCTATCAATATTTTCATGACCATTCAATATCTTAAAAAACTCCAATCTGATTTCATCTTAACCTCCTTGTCTCTAGGGTTGTTAAACCACATTCTTTTAGGCGTTCTTCATAACTAAGGTCTCTCTAATACACAAAACAATAGTCTTAGCATAGGTAAATATGAGTTTACGGCTCGGTGGCGCTACCGTGCGGACACAATAATGGGTTTGGTACGGGCGATAATATAGGCGATAACTAAATAAATTGATCTGTTACAATAAGCATACATGTCAACTTTGTTTGAACTTAGATGTCCATATTGTATTGCTATATCTTTTACAGTAAAATAAATGTTAGCCATAACCGTGGTTAGTTTAATTTCAATTAACATGCTTCGCTGTGCCGTTGTCTGGAAGCTAGAGTCGTCGCGGTCGGGAAAGACGAGTTGTTTTGATAACTGTGATTTCTCGAGAAATTGCGAGATCGAACATGGTCGCAGTTTAGGACGTGTTTTCCAAGGCATTTTCAATATTTAATGTATATTACATCGCATATTAAGGCTTATTTTTAGGTAAGGCTTCATAGACAATAAGGTAAAACATCACAGACATTTTCCCTGTAAAAATGTGCGACGATTCACTTGATTTCCAAATTGTTCGCGTTGGCCGCAGCACATACACACGCTCTTTCGGTCTCAGCTGACACTTGGGTCGGGAGTCGGTGATAGATTCACTTCTGAGCTAAACATCCTCTCCCACATTCTCTCTAACGCTTGGTTTCGCATGTTTTCAGTGCCCTTACATTTCATCTGATAACGGCGTCCCCCAACATTTGAATGCTGTGTTATAGACATAGACAGATAGTCAGATACCATAAATATGTGAGCGTATTTTTTATTTTGGTAGGTATTTCATTGCATTTGGTTATTGTTGGGTGCAGGTGTATCTTTAATGAACACCTGAGATGGAACCCTGTGTAGCATGATTGCTTGCATGAATTGACATGGGTATTGCAATATGTTTATAACCATTATGATATAACCATGAGCATAACTTGATTGTGTGTTGAAATACACCACATTTACCAAGGCAGAGGTTACCTGTTTTCAAGTCTATCCCTATAAAACCTTCCATGTAGCATTAATACCAGTACACAGAAGAGGAAGTCGATTTTAAAGAGTTTATTCAATGTTGTCTGCGAGTTGTAGCCTATATATAGGCAGATTCAGATTTCCCATCACTTTGACATTCCTTATCACCATCATTAGTATTATCATCACAGCAATGCTATGCTGCCAGATTTGAAAAAAAATGACAGGCAAGAAAACAACCCAGCAGCATTAATATTCACCCTTGGCTGGCAACACCTTCAATGGTGGTGCATCATCAAACAAGCCATGACCTTTTGCAAAATTGCAAATAACATTATTGAGATTAGCCCCCCTCCAGACCAACTGACCCTGTCACATAACTGCAGACATTATTTTAAATGTTGCATATATATGATAGTCTATTAATGATACCCCTAACCTATTCACATATGGAATATATATATATATATATATACAGAAATAAAAAGCCCCATATCTTTTCAAGAAGCAATTATGAATCTTCGATTCCCCTCCCATTTCACCTCAACCATCACTAAGAAGAAACCCATACACCACTTGATGAAATTGACTCTGGTGTGTGAGGGGAACTGGTGCAAGCGCTCGTGTAACCCTACCCATTCCAGGGAGATTTTTCAATGATACCAAATCAAACAATCAAAAAGAATTTTACCTACATTAAATTATGCAGCTAAACCATTCATTATTATATAAATTAATCCCAGTGCATACACACATACTATGCACAAACTCCTGCAACAGCGCCAGAATGGGGTGTTTAGAGTGTAAATATTACCACTGCTGCAGTTGCTGCCCTAGACCACAGCCCGTCTGTGTTCATTGACCACAGACTCGTGTGATGTCACTGAAGCCGAGGCGGGTAGACTTTGACAAGACCTGGTCACAGCTACTGGACACAGTCGAAGGCATCATCACATGTGGACGCGTGGAGCGGTCCGTCTGGAACGACAGGTTCTCGTATCCTTGCTCAATGAAAGTGCAATCAGCTCAGTCATTGGCATTGTTTTATGTATTCCGTGATGGAGGAAAACATACAGGCTTTTCTGTTCATTTTGTATCTAATACATGTACAGTGACTGTATTGTGGTATTGTGTTTGATTTTGTCCTGAATAATACTGGTGACAATAATAACATGATGCACTAAATTTCTAAGTAATTGTACTTGTAATTGTAATGGATTACATTTGTGGTGTAATCGCTCCATCTCTGAGTTAAGAATTGTTACTAATGTAATGCCTAGGTAAGATTACTGTGTTTATTGAAGTTTGGAAGTTTGTTTTTTCTGAGCTAATCCCAGAGATGTGTATGCCTTGTGTGTTGCATACCCTGAGCCATTAGGGGACCGTCTCTATGGCGAGACGAAACAGTTCCTGGAGAATCATGTAGAGAAGTTGTACCAGGTGAGTTGTACTAGTTGAGCTTGTACCAGGTGAGTTTGTTTCAAGTCCAACTGTGACACTTGTTTTATAATATATAAAGAGCATTTTTGTATTATAAACATGAAGCACATATTTCTCCTGGATGCCATTTCTACGTGAATCACATGAGCAATTTTAACTAAATTAGACATTTTTAACACACCCTGTATGCCAGCATAAAACCTGTCCAAAGGTGACAACAATGTTGAAATAAGTCCAAAATAAGTTAAAATATGTTAAAACTGCTTCAACTGATTTAGCCTATCACAAATCTGGTTCATTGGTTTCCAAATATGTAGTGTGTGAATAGTTTATGTAACATCCGCAGTTGATTTAATAAAAAAAGTGCTTATTTTTTTTCAAATCATAAAAAGAATTGACTAGTCGTTAGATCTGGTAAGGATCAAAATAGTGGATATCCAATATGATAAACACTGTGTGGGTCAATGCTGATCATGGGCGTGACCTCAATCCTCTCGCCGATTACATGACAAATAAAAAAATTTTCACCAAGGAACAAAATCGTGATTTTTCAGCATTTCGATTTTCCCTTCAGTAAATGCTTGAACGAGCATTAACTAATTTAATAGTTTGTCTGGTGATTTCACAAAAAACTACATACAAAAGTTGCACAAACGAGCTAGCATGTTGCAGTGGATACTAGGTAGATTTGTGTTTTGTTTTTTTTTGCATTTTGCATTTTTTTATCTACACTACAGTATATTGACTGTTTGTTAAGCCATAAGTTCCTGCCACAACTCTCACCACTGACAGTGGTTGAGTGCATTTAAAACTTTAGCACCAATGGAGCAACATGGTTAACGACAAACACGTCACATATCTGCACCCAAAAACAATTTATTTATTTAAACACCCTGAAAAGACTAAAATTGCCCGAGTACAGTAACCTACTGTTGTTTCAACATTTAATTTCTAAACTTAAATAAAATTACTTTAGTCAGACATTGTATGATGCTGAATGTCAATGAATTTTAGTCAGGTATGCATTGTGTGCGTGCATGTGTGCGTGCGTGCATGTGTGCGTGCATTTTATTTAGTCAGTCACTTCATTAATGTCATTCTTGAAGTTATTTATTCCTTTTGTTCCCCGTACAGGAGCTGCTGGGAGGGGGCGAGGAGAACCTACTGACGTGCTACCACAGAAACTGGCAACAGTTCAGCAAGGGGTCGACTTACCTCAACCAGCTCTATGGGCAAGTGTCACCTCTGGCGGCATGCACACGCACGCACATGCACGCACACACACACGGCTTCGTGGGGAGACTGCATAAATCTCAGACCACGTTAGATGATGCAGCAGTTGGCTGTTGTAGGAAGAGTCTGCTTGGAATTAGTTCGACTGTCTTTCCGCCGTTACATTGCCATGCATAGACTTGGAACAGAATGGGTTAAGGATGCCGTTACTGATTTCACAATAACGTTTGGAAATTGTGACTGTTGTTGTCAGATTAATCTTATGTATTAAGATTATGAAATATCAGTTGTTCTTCACATCATGTTAAAGATGCAGTTAAAGTAAAACAGATATTGTCTGGGCATATCCAGGATCTTTTATTGGGGGCAAAATATGTCACCCAGTGCAAATAAGGGTCACAGAGGGTGTCAAACATACCAGTCCTGCCCGGTGCACAGCTGACGTCATTGGTGGGACTGCTCTCACCCACCCCCATGAATACACCGATGGAAATGAGAAATATTAGACATGGGTTATATTGAAATACACCACTTTCACTGTATGCGTTATCATTGATATTACACAACCTGTCCTGTATGCGTTATCATTGATATTACACAACCTGTCCTGTATGCGTTATCATTGATATTACACAACCTGTCCTGTATGCGTTATCATTGATATTACACAACCTGTCCTGTATGCGTTATCATTGATATTACACAACCTGTCCTGTATGCGTTATCATTGATATTACACAACCTGTCCTGTATGCGTTATCATTGATATTACACAACCTGTCCTGTATGCGTTATCATATTACACAACCTGTCCTGTATGCGTTATCATTGATATTACACAACCTGTCCTGTATGCGTTATCATTGATATTACACAACCTGTCCTGTATGCGTTATCATTGATATTACACAACCTGTCCTGTATGCGTTATCATTGATATTACACAACCTGTCCTGTATGCGTTATCATTGATATTACACAACCTGTCCTGTATGCGTTATCATTGATATTACACAACCTGTCATGTATGCGTTATCATTGATATTACACAACCTGTCCTGCCCTTCAGGTTGCAACTGTTCTCTGCTGTAGCTATCTCAATGCCCAGTTCATCAAGAAACAGAAGTACAGCGAGGCAGACCTCAACTACGGCGGCTTCGGCTTTGATCACATGGAGCAGATGCTCGAGATAGGAGAGGTGAGTCCTTGTGGAGAACAGATGCTCGAGATAGGAGAGGTGAGTCCTTGTGGAGAGCAGATACTCGAGATAGGAGAGGTGAGTCCTTGTGGAGAGCAGATGCTCGAGATAGGAGAGGTGAGTCCTTGTGGAGAGCAGATGTTACAATAATAATAAGTTAATTTATATGTCGATGTATATCTGTCCACCAAGAGCGCTTAGTATACATACATTAATGGGTTAAAATCAGATTTGTTGATGCTCATATCTGTAGTGTCTAAATAGTTTAAGTATTATGTCTGAGTACTTTAAGTATTATGTGCAGATGACGTAATAAAAGAATGGATACGTTTGTTAAATTCATCAAAAGAATGGACTATTATCATCTTGACTTTGGTCATATCTTGTGAAGATGTGAATAGCCATCTGTTATAGTATTGAGTAGATCCACTTTTGTCATTTTCTCTAGACCATGTAAAAAATTATTAAATAGTTTGTCAGATGATTTCACCAAAACTAAATAAGAAATATTGCACAAACGAGCTGGCATGTCATAGTGGATACTAGGTAGATTTAAGTTTTTTGAAAAAGTGTCTGAAATGAAACTACCTGAAAAGCCAAATTGAGGAGAGATGCTTAAAAGGGAAACAAAAGTGATGGTTTTCGGCCTATGCACCTGTAAGAGTTACCGAAACATAACCATGTGTAACTACAACTAAGAATATCATGTCAATGGTTTACAAGAAAAACCTTGTTGAACACATATTTTAATTTCATGAGCCATGCCATACTGTTAGATAACACTACATCAGTAGTGTGGTATTCTGGCAATATTTGCTCACCAAATGAAAATATATTCGTATACACCTATTCTTGCCAATAGGATATGGCTATTTGTGTCCAAACTCAACTTTGGCCTTTGTTTACTAAACTAGTCTTCTTCCTGGCAAAATAACACGTTTGTTTTAGACTGTGTTCTGTGTATGCCGGCCTCCCTTAATATGTCACTTTAGTAATAATAAATTATAGTCTAGGTCACCCCAATTTCATAGAACTGTGCCTACACTTATTGATCACGCTGGTTAACAACCCGGATTCTCCAACTTTTAGAACACATTCTGAGTAAATCACTGGCATGATATTCTTGATTTTAGTTGCACGTGGTTAGTTTTTATTATCTCTTAGGTGCAGAGCCCCAAAACCATGACTTTTCTTTCACATTAGTATACTATTGAGAGTACGATAATCGTAAATTGTTCACCACAGAAACCTGTTTCAGGATTCAGCTGTTGTTTTCTTCCTCATTACAAATCCTCTGTATAGTGAAGATATTTACACGATGCCTTAAGGAACATTCCCTCTTGTAGTTGGCTCTGGACACGTGGAAGCGACTCATGATAATGTTGCTCAAGGACACACTCCAGAGACTCATACTGCAGGAGATCCACAGGTACTCTTACTAACTAGCCCAGTGGTTAGAATGTCTCGCTATCAGTCGAGAGCACCGAATTCTCTTGGGCAGTTTTCTTCATTCTATGTTCCTCAGTTCACTTGAATAATCTTTGTGCAGTAATTGCAGTGTGGCTGATTGCTTCCCAGATAAGCCAAGTTGGCATTTGAATGAACATGGCTGCCAGGGGGTGAAGTGTTAAGCTTTTTGAATGGTCTTACAGACTGGCTCCCATTGTAACTTTGTGGTGGTGGTAATATTTGACACGGATGTAAAAAATTTGCAAATCATTTTAGATAGCGTAATCACCTCAACTGAGCAACTGACGCCTAAATACCCAAAATTATGTCTGCTTCACCGAAACATGATATTTTGTGTCTGGCCAAAAATGTGCCCCTGTACTGTAGTAGTCCGTAATGTACAGTTCTTTGCAGACACTCTGTCACTGTTTACAACCCAGTAGGTTGTGTTAACAGTGGTCTACAGTTCTTTACAAATGGTCTGTCATTGTTCAGAGACCACTGCGGACAGACAGTCAACTATGGGGTGCTACATGGGGTTATCAACTCCCTCGTGACTGTTGAGGAATACAAGAAACAGGCACCACTTAAGGTGGGTGTTATATCAAGCATTGTTGTTCGGGTCTTGGTAAGATTGGTTAGTCTATGCAATATAATTGTATTACATTGATTTTTTTTAGCTACATCATTAATATGACTTCTAATTGCAATATATATGTCATCATTTATGTCATCATTTAGTTTATGTAATTGTTGTTGCAGGTGTAATATTACCTTGTGTGTATTTTACTGCGTCCCTGATGCCATTGTTTAGTTACACTAGTAATAATGTTAACATTGTTTAGCTACATCAGTAATAATGTTAATATTGTTTAGCTACATCAGTAATAATATTATCATTGTTTACCTACACCAGTGATAATGCTAACATTGTTTAGCTACACCAGTGATAATGTTAACATTGTTTAGCTACATCAGTAATAATGTTAACATTGTTTAGCTACACCAGTAATAATGTTAACATTGTTTAGCTCCACCAGTAATAATTTTAAAATTGTTTGGTACATCAGTAATAATGTTAACATTGTTTAGCTACATCAGTAATAATGTTAATATTGTTTAACTACATCATTGATATCTTCAGCTATGACAATTGATATCATTACAGTTATATTAAGACTTAAAATCATTAAATGAATTATGAAGACTTATAAACTCAGTACAGTTATATAAAAATTGTACAATCATTACAGTTGTATGAAGATGTGTAATATCATTACAGTTATAAGAAGACTTCTAATATCATTACAGTTATATGAAGATTTGTTCGAGACGACCTTTCTTCAAGAAACTGGCAGATATTACCACCAGGAGGCGCTGAAGCTGCTCGATGTCTGCACATGCTCAGAGTACATGGAAAAGGCTAGTTTACCTTCTGTTTGGGCAAGTTCATAACATAGTGGAACTTGTTTAGGGATCAAAGGTTCACACTAGGGTCTGTACTAGATAAAGTTATGGAATTTGTGAGTATTTTTGGAAATAGGTGAAAAATAACGTAGCAACAAAGTATATATTGTTACTCTCAAAAGACTTAGTGTGCACAATTCTGGCACATGAATCACACTTAAGATAAATCCTACACGTCATACATGTCTTCCACAATATTTATGAAAAACCTGTAAGATGAGTCAGCACTTCAACTCAAAAAACTAGTATTCCAGCAGGATCAGGATCTGATCGATCTACATAGGGGTGTGATAGATAATAATGATGATCTAGTCCTGTCATTGCAAAACTAATTGTTTGTACAGTTTAAATCCCTGCTAGAGATAAGATTGACAATGGCCTATTACAATTATACGTCATCAAAAAGCTACAGTTACATTGTTATAAACAAGGTGTAATTAACAAAATTACTGAACTATAAATAGTGTAACTTCCTAGTTGTCAAATGTTTAAAGATTTATTGTTTTACTTTTTCACACATTTCATTCATCAGTAGATCAGTAGTTATATACACTAAATTGGTGCTTATAAGTAGGCACGCACGCACGCACGCATGAATTATATTGTGACCTGTGGTGTCGTCTACAGGTGATCCAGAAGTTGAACGAGGAAGACCTGCGCAGTCGTAAGTTCCTCCACCCGAGCTCCTACAGCAAGGTGAAGCGAGAGTGTGAACAGAGAATGATGGCTGACCACCTACAGTTCCTGCACGGGGAGTGTCGCGAGATGGTGCAGAAGGAGAAGCGACAGGGTACGTAGAGGGGTAGTGAAGGGTTAGGGGGTAGGATGGGGTAAATTGAGTTAGAGGGAAGAGTGTGTAAAGTTGGGGCAATGCGTGTTTCTGTTGCCTTCTTTGGAATTGGAAGGGGTAGATTAGTTGGGTGAATTGGGTTATTGAGGTAGTTTGCAAGGGAAATGGCAGGTTCCAGCAACCACGTGGGGCGCTGTGGCTCAGCGGTTAGAACATTGGACTCTCATTCGATTAAGCCCGGGTTCGAATCCTTTTGCTGCTGTTTCAAAACTGTTGTAATTTCATTCATCCTACGTTGCCACAGTTCACTCAGCTGAGGTAGTATTTCAGCGAATAGTCTTCACAAAATAATTACAGTGTGGCTGAATGCTTCCCAGAGAAGTGCTTTGAACAATCCTAATGACTGGATACCGCTCTATATAAGAATGTACCTTTAACTTTTTGTGTGTATTGAAGTATGAATATTGCCTGTTCTAAACTTAAACTGGGTCTAGTCTCATGGAGAATGAACAGGTCTACAAAAGTTCACTTATTTGAGCAATTTTATAGTCTTCATAATAATAATAATAACAAACTTTATTTATACACTTATATACAAATTAAGACCCTGTTCAGGACTGTTTACACATGACTAAAATACTATAAATACTGACTAATAGAACTGTAAATACTGACTAATAGAACTGTAAATACTGACTAATAGGACTACTATGTACTACAATGTAACACTGAAATTCCCACTTACTTGCTATTGTTCATAAAGACCTTTTGTATTTCTAGCATTGTCTCGTAAAAATACACATGTAACATGTGTATTGATAGCAACATTTGTGGAGCCAGCCACAAGCTTTTTTGAAGCAATTTCTGTTTAACAGTTACAATTTCTCCCCCCAGATGGCACCTCTGTGTTTCTGCTCAGTCAACATGTTGTGTGTTGTCTTGCAGACCTGCGTAATATGTACAGACTGCTGAGTCCCATACAGAACGGCCTGGGCGTACTTGTTAGTGAAGTTGAGGAGCATATTAAACAGGTTGGCCTTGAGTTGGTCATCTCACTACAAGGACAGAGTGTAAGTGACGTCATTTAAGACTTCCTCCCCAATTAGATTTTTTCGGTTGTCTCATTTCAGATTCATTTCCTGACAATTCAAGCCTACCTAGTTTCAACTGTAATTACCTCATTTGTGATTCATTTCCTGACAATTCAAGCCTACCTAGTTTCAACTGTAATTACCTCATTTGTGATTCATTTCCTGACAATTCAAGCCTACCTAGTTTCAACTGTAATTACCTCATTTGTGATTCATTTCCTGACAATTCAAGCCTACCTAGTTTCAACTGTAATTACCTCATTTGTGATTCATTTCCTGACAATTCAAGCCTACCTAGTTTCAACTGTAATTACCTCATTTGTGCAAATATGTTATTTACTTTTGATGAACTCATCAGAAAGACTATTAAATTATTTTTTACTGGGTCTGGTCAACATTTGACCGACAAATGGAAAAAGTGGTGGGTGTTTACATACTATGGCATAATGCTATCTACACTTTCACAGGTTACCCGATCTAATGATCAAAGTCACTTCTTTTGATGATTTTTAGCAAAACTACGCATTCTCCTATAAACAGTCCATGCATATTACTTTTCACACACTACAGATTTGAACATCAAGGAACCTGATTCGCAATAGGTGATTGTTGCCATGGTGATTGTTGCCATGTGAGTGTTGCCATGGCATGTTTCACACGTGGTAAAAACCAGAATTAAACAAAATCATTCACAAACTTCACCGCTCTTTTTTTCTCCAGTGCAAAGACATCAGCAAGTTATGTAACTTTGTAACTTTTCAAGAATAAAAGTGACCTGGTAACATTGTTTCTGTGTATTGTCTTACGGCAGGTACCTGTGCAGTTTGTTGAGTCAATGCTGGAGATACACATGAAGTACCTGGAACTTATACAGATTGTGTTTAATGGAGACAAACAGTTCGCTGGAGCTCTGGACAAGGTACCCGTCTCGCACGTTGCTGTTACTGTTACCATTACATCAGTATGGAGTAATTACAGTCCACTTTGTTAATAACTCAGCTATCATACAGATAAAATAGAGCAAAATTTATGTATAAAATAAATAGCTTAACCGGAATACATGTTTGTTCCCACAATACTGGGCACCAAAACGAAGACATATACATTGACAATTAGTGCAAGTGCGAAGTTAGGTCTCCTTGGTCTCCACCGACTATGATTTTAAAAGGATCACATTTTTACCAATGTGACGTCGAGTGGAACACATTGCTGAATTGTATAAGTTACACTTCGTCCACAAAGTTTCTTTTGCACGATAAAAACATTTCGTGTTGACATAAATTTTCTTGTGCTGTAAGCTTGTATGTGAGGCATCTCTAGTATTGTTGATGGTGTCTCTAGTATTGTTGATGTTGTCTCTAGTATTGTTGATGGTGTCTCTAGTATTGTTGATGGTGCAGTCATTCAGTTTCTAGAGAGCAAAAAAAAAATTTTTTTTTAATAATGATAGCTCAGTTTGCACGTTGTCTGTTGAAACGTTTTAACGTTGTTTCCCAATTCCAGGCTTGTGCCGCTGCCATCAACTACAAAAGTAATCCTAAGGCTATATGCAAGTTTCCTGAATGGGTAAGTTCACCTACCTTGACTGTCTTCATAATATTTAATGTTAATAAAAACGTAGAAGCGTGTCCAAATCAACTGAAAGGCCCTCCAATCCATTGGACAGTGTAGTCAGTAGCATTAGACAATCTGATAAAGTCGCCATTGATGATGTGATATTATGTGGTTGGATGACATGTTAACAGGAAATGTCAACATGCTGATTTTGGTTTGATATGTGGGTTTTTAGTTTAGATGTGAAGGCAGACAAACCTGTTTCAATAATTAAATACTTCTGTGTTCAGTTATGTCTGTTTTGTTATTGTTATGTTATTGTTATGTTATTGTTATGTTATAGTGACAAGTGGGCTGCAAAGTGTAAAAATGCAAGAGAATAGTTTTTAAAAATGTGTGCTCTGCATGTATTTTATTACAATGTGGTTTGACAACACTAGAGACCAGGAGACTAAGAGGAGACCAAATAGAAGTGTTTAAAATAGTGAACGGTTATGAGGATGTTGATGGGAATATGTTCTTCAAACTTAAAGAAGGCAGTAGAACCAGAGGACACAAAGCAGCATTAGTTAAGGAGCAGAGTAGGTTGGAAATGAGAAAGTACTCTTTGTCACAGAGGGTGATAAATGAATGGAACAAACTGCCAAATGATTGTGTTAATGCTAGTAGTGTGAATATGTTTAAAAATAGAATTATCAGATATCTGATAAGGGCGGGCTACACATAGTAGAGAAAATTGTTGGACTCTCGAAAAGCCAATGGCTTCCTTGTCCACTTGCCATCTGGAACTTGTCGTTTGGGATGGCAATCTTGTTAAAAATCTTACCTCAGGTGTGTCAGATAAATAAAGAGTAGTCCTTAGTTCACTCCGTAAATAAATACCCCTTCTTACGTTTAGGTTTTCCCCACCTTAACGATTACCGCAGTACCATTTTCCTCGGAAAAAATCCGTCAGCAGAAATGATCACTGGAAACTCCAGTTACTTTTAGCTTTGTGCTGTGCGTCATGGTAGATTTGTTTCTACAAAGGTGGCAAAATACTGTGATTCGTTGCTCAAGAAAAGTACGAAGGGCATTTCTGAGTCGGAGATCGATGACAAGTTGAGTCGGTCAATCACTGTGTTCAAGTACCTCGATGACAAGGATGTTTTTCAACGGGTTCGTAGTCTTTGATCTTTGGTAATTTCATCCTTATAATATTTTTGTAAAGTTCTGATTTGTCTTATTCCAAGTAGATGAGATTCAACCAAATCTGTGAAATCATTTGCAGCACGCCAATTTAGGAATTTGCCCTAACTTGTTGGGATTGTTGACATTGGTTGTTCTTTATAGAGGAGTTTCACTCATATACTTAGTAGTTCAATTCTTTACAGTCATGTTTGATTAGCAAAACAAGATTTTGTTTGGCTCTGTGCTTATGAACCAGATATGGGGCGATTGCAACAAAAATACAAAATTATGATTACTGTGAACATTTATGACTATGATTACTTTAAAAATGAGTAATCAAATATGATTACATTTGTATGTAATCGTTATTACAATCGTGCTTTCTTTCAAGAATCTAACTGTAACATTGATCAACAACCTTCATTACAAATACTTTGGCAGTGTAACTGATTACAATTACTTGACCTTTTTGACCAATGTAATCAAATATAAGTATGATTATTAAAACAGAAAGTTGATGGTGATTACGCACAATCATAATTGAATGTGTTTCTGTGGCTGTAGTTCTATGCGCGGATGTTGGCGAAGAGACTCATCTACGCCCAGTCTCAGTCTATGGACGCGGAGGAGGCCATGATCAATAGGCTAAAGGTCAGCCCGGCTTCATTGACTGTCCAACATACAAATAATTTTAGTTTTAGCTAAAAGTTGTTGTAGCTATACGTGTGTGTGGGTGCATGTGTGTGTGTGTGGGTGTGTGCATGCGTGCAGGTGCATGCATGCGTGTGCTTGCATGTGTGGGTGCGTGCGTGCGTGCGTGCGTGCATGTGTGTACTGTTACAAAGTAACAGATTATATGTTGCAATAAATCAACAGTTTATATGTTGCAATAAATCAGCAGATTATATGTTGCAATAAAATCATTAAATTTGTTGATTGATACTCCAGAAAAGAATTCAACTCTATTTTGAAGAAACAACACAAGGTTTTCACCTTACAACATCTGCAAATCAAATCAAATTCTATATACTTGTACTTATTACAATTGCAACCAGTCTCCAGTGATAGCCACGTCCAGTCATGATACATGCCTATAGTTTATCTAACAGTTCTAACACTGAAGCCTGTTCTGCTGTTGTGTCTAATGCTTAGTGCGTGTCATGTGCGTGCATGCATGTTTCAGCAAGCATGTGGCTATGAATTCACAAACAAGCTCCATCGAATGTTCACGGACATGACCATCAGCACAGACCTGAACAGCAAGTTTGACGACTTCCTCAAGAAGGAAAAACTCAGTCTCGGGGTCAACTTCTCCATCCTCGTCCTACAGGTGGGAGAGGGAGGTGGGAGAGGGAGGGAGATGAAAGAAGTATGTAGTAGCGGGACGGGGGGATGTTCTTTAGAACTTCTGGGATTGATTCCTGTAACGCAATGTGGCAGGTTTTTCAAAAGAAAGGCGTAATATTATATGTACATAGTTTTTCTTCATGACGTTTCTCAAAATAAACTGACACTATCATATTTACAAAAATGTTTTTTAAAATCACAAAACGTCACCCATAAAAATATAATTGTCAAAGTTCTTTTACCTAGAATATTACTTCTTAACAGTTCAAATATGGCCTTTTTGTTTTAGAAACTTCTATTGAAACTACTCGATTCAAAGCACGCATTAATAAAGTGAGCTGTAGTCAGCCAGTAATGTTGAATGCAAATCATGGGATGAGATTTTGAAAGGATCCTGAGATTTGACAAACATTGATTTCACGTATGAATAAAATGTTATTTTGCGTTCCGTGTTTCAGGCAGGTGCGTGGCCAATAGGGCAGAGCAACCTTCCCTCCTTCGCCATTCCTCAGCAACTGGAGACAAGTGTGAGGAGGGTATGTGTTACGCCCCGTACCACCTAAAGCGAAACAAAAGTCATTGTTTTGGGCTAACACCTAAAAGAGATAATAAAAACTAACCAGGTGCCACTAAAATCAAGGATATCATGACAGTGGTTTATTCAGAATGTGTTCTAAAAGTGGGAGATTCCAGTCATTTCTCCAGTTGACTGAGCACTGACGTGTTAACCAGCACGACCAATAAGCACATGCAGTGCTATAAAAATCGGGTAACCTAGACTATAAGTGATGTATTAAAGGAGGCCGGCATTCACAGAACCAATGCAAAGTCTTAAACAGATGTCTTGTTTTGTCAGAAAGAGGACTAGTTTCGTAAACAAAGGCCAAAATGTGTTACATAAGTTGAGTTTGTGTGCAAACAGCATAGCCATATAGTATTGGCTAATATAGGAATATGTATATACAAATATATTTTCATTTGGCGAGCAAATTTTTATAGACTTTTGACACTCGTGACTTAGGGTTATCTAACAGTCTGGCGCGGCCCATGAAATTAAGATGATGTGTGTTCAACAAGGTTTTCCTAGTAAACCACTGGCGTGATATTCTTAATTGTAGTTGCAAATGGTTATGTTTTAGTAACTCTTATAGGTGCATAGACCCAAAACCATGGTTTTTGTTTACCTTTAGCATTAACCTTGAATACACAGCATGTATGTCCATGTATATAAAAATCAAGTTGAAATAAAAAATAAGTGTACTGATTTCTTAGAAATAGCTGTTTTTCGAGGTTCAACATTCCATTTTCACAATGCCTCATGCAAACTTGGCATACATTTGGTGCATCAAACCCAGTTGTTTTAATTAGTTGTAATTATGTTGATGTAGAAATCGAAGGTATCTGAATTCTGTATTTGTAGTTATTGTAACATCTTGTCACTGTCATTGCTTCATTGTAACTTTACATGAGTAAAACTATGAAAGTTACGTGACTTACTAGTCCTTGCATGACTTACTAGTCCTTACATGACTTACTAGTCCTTACATGACTTACTAGTCCTTACATGACTTACTAGTCCTTGCATGACTTACTAGTCCTTGCATGACTTACTAGTCCTTGCATGACTTACTAGTCCTTGCATGACTTACTAGTCCTTACATGACTTACTAGTCCTTACATGACTTACTAGTCCTTGCATGACTTACTAGTCCTTACATGACTTACTAGTCCTTGCATGACTTACTAGTCCTTACATGACTTACTAGTCCTTACATGACTTACTAGTCCTTGCATGACTTACTAGTCCTTACATGACTTACTAGTCCTTGCATGACTTACTAGTCCTTGCATGACTTACTAGTCCTTACATGACTTACTAGTCCTTGCGTGACTTACTAGTCCTTGCGTGACTTACTAGTCCTTGCATGACTTACTAGTCCTTGCGTGACTTACTAGTCCTTGCATGACTTACTAGTCCTTGCATGACTTACTAGTCCTTGCATGACTTACTAGTCCTTACATGACTTACTAGTCCTTGCATGACTTACTAGTCCTTGCATGACTTACTAGTCCTTGCATGACTTACTAGTCCTTGCATGACTTACTAGTCCTTGCATGACTTACTAGTCCTTGCATGACTTACTAGTCCTTGCATGACTTACTAGTCCTTGCATGACTTACTAGTCCTTGCATGACTTACTAGTCCTTGCATGACTTACTAGTCCTTGCATGACTTACTAGTCCTTGCATGACTTACTAGTCCTTGCATGACTTACTAGTCCTTGCATGACTTACTAGTCCTTGCATGACTTACTAGTCCTTGCATGACTTACTAGTCCTTGCATGACTTACTAGTCCTTGCATGACTTACTAGTCCTTGCATGACTTACTAGTCCTTGCATGACTTACTAGTCCTTGCATGACTTACTAGTCCTTGCATGACTTACTAGTCCTTGCATGACTTACTAGTCCTTACATGACTTACTAGTCCTTACATGACTTACTAGTTCTTACATGACTTACTAGTCCTTACATGACTTACTAGTCATTACATGACTTCTAGTAGTATTATTGTTCTGTTCTGTCTTTAGAGTGTCTAATAAATTCTCATTTCAGTTTGAGCAGTTTTACAATGAGAGTTTCAATGGCAGAAAGCTGACCTGGATGCACAGCCTGTGTAGTGGTAAGTTGGAGCATTTTAAGAGTCTTTTTTCTGAAAATCCTAAATAAATATATGTCAAAATTGTTTTTTGCATATTTCTGCTAGAAGAATCCTCCTCTTGCCATTTCAAAGCTTGGGCAGTTGTTTTCATTGCACATTGCTTCAGATCACTCAGCTGTATGAATGAGTACCTGGCTATAGACACTGGTGGATATATGTGAACGAATAGGCTTTGCGTAGTAATTCTACCATGGCTGAATGCTTCCCGGAGAAGTTGATTTGGAATGAACATGCTGGGGTGAAGTGTAATACATTTGTGTAGCACCCACACCCTCAGGAACCTGAGATCAGAGGGCAACAAACCTGGGCACGGACACATAAGTATCAGCAACAAGGGACTGCTGAGGATTTATGGGGGAAGTGCAATTTTGAATAAATGTCATTTGTTTTATGCGGAAGGTTGCTATGGTTTCGGATGATTTTTAAAGTGATGAGGAGTTTGCTCCAGATTCTGGAGCAGCTCCAGAAAAAGCCAAGGTTAAGTTGAGTTTTAGGAGAGAAAACAATTGTGACGTAGACGACCTAAGCTGCCTGGGCATATTTGAAAGATCTATGCAGGAGACCAAATAGGGTGGCTGTTGTGTAGATATTTAACAAGATTGCCATCCAAAACAAATTCCCAGATGGCAAGTGGACAAGGAAGCCATTGGCTTATCAAGAGTCCAAAATGTTTTCATCTACGTGTAACCCGCCCTCCTGAGATGTCCAAGTACTTCCTGATATCGAATCTACACTGATCCTTTACTAATGTTACCTCATGTCCTCTAGTTCTACTATCTTTCTTGAGTGAGAAAAAAATATTTCTATTAATATTTTCATATCCATTCACTATCTTAGAAACTTCAATTTGATCTCCTCTTGACCTGGTTGTCTCTAGGGTTGTTAAACCCCATTTTTAGGCATTCTTCATAACGCATTTAATCTCCTCTTAACCTCTTTTCATCTGTAAAAGTGACCACGCAATCGTGGATTGTTCCAGCTGAGCTCAAGTTGACGTACCTGAAGAAGCCATACTTTGTGACGATGGGAATGTTCCACATGGCTCTTCTCCTTCCGTTCAACTCATGTGACTCTCTCAACTTCAAAGACCTGCTTGACACGTCCCAACTGCCCCACAAGGAACTTGTCAAACATCTGCAGGCATTACGAGAAACCAAGGTCATCACGGCCGAGGTAGGTCAAGGTCATTGCTAACTGGGCCAGTTATTTCAAGGTTGTTGCAAAGTCGTTAGTAGTTGGTTAGGCTAATCCAAGGTCATCACTAATTTGTTGGGAATTAAAGGTCTTCCTTCAGTTAGATTTTTCGCTCATCTCGTTTTAAGACTCGTTTTGCGAGTAATTGAACCCGATTTGCGATTGAGGAGGGAGCTTTGACAAGATTGCCATCTAAAGTAGCAAACGTGAAGCGGCAGTTGGACAAGGAAGCCATTGGCTTATCGAGAGTCCAACTTTTTATTGATGTGTAGACCGTCAGATATCTGTCAGTTTTATTTTTAAACACATTCACAATGCTATAATTTACACAGTCAGCAGATAATTTATTACAGTCAGTTATTGTCATCAGTGAGAATGAACCATATCATGACTAAAATAAAAGATTCCTGCAGTTTCTGTGGCAACGTAAGCCAGATAAAAGCTGCTATTGTTGTATATTTGGAACAAATATTTAATCAATTATATGAACATTACCAAACAGTAATGTGATTTTAGGAGGAAGTTGTGCTTTAGATGTTGGAATTGTCATGTTTAAGATTCCCTGAAATTAGTAAATTTGTAATCAAGAGTACTAAATTATTAACATATTTTTAAAACAAAACACAATATTAGGTACCGGTTTATTACTGTCCTATAATAATAATTTGTGTGTTTGTATTGAATGTTTTGTTTGCAAATTTAGAGATGTTGTTTTAAAAATGCATATAATATTAAGATTTGATTTGTAAATTGTAAAGCCATTATAATTTTAAATATAATTAATTATATTCTTTCTACTACGTTTTTGAATGTTATAAAGAATATTACTACATGCCTTCTTATGTTTATAATTTTGATACAGCATTGAAAATGCTATAAAAAATCTCTCATGCATGAAGAGGTTCTATGTATATGAATCGTTCAGTTTTCTGTGTGCTGTGACAGTATCGTAACAACGACCTGTGTTTCTGCTAGGATGAAGAAATAGGAGAGAACACAATATTTTACCTGAATATGAACTATTCAAACAAGAGGACGAAGTTCAAAATCGTTACTGCCTTCCAGAAAGAAACACAGCAGGTCTGTATTGGGAACATTCCATGTACAGGTAGTTTCTAAACTTTGTTACCTGCTGGAGCTTGTCTGCTGATGTCAGTTTTTAATACTTAGACTTTGAACAGTTGTTTACACTGTTACACAGTTGTTTACAATGTTTACGCTGTTTTGATGCTATGGTGAGAGAAGACATGAATGTTACCAGTGTTTGTGTAGTGGAGCCATCAGCTAGTTCTTCTTCCATTCAGAACATGTCTCTGTATTAGTCACATATAACGTAACTAGAGTATTGTCAAGCTGGGTGTATTCGCACCATTGTTGGGTTAGAGACAGCGTCCATGACAGGTTACACATCTACCCCATGTTGGGAGATCTTTTACTTCCCCTGGCATAGACACCAGATAGAAAGGACCAATGGCTTTGAATGTCTCATCCGAAAGACACAACTTCCAACAGCCTACCCATAAACCAGGGGCTACAGGCAGTTGGCAAATTGTATCCAATTGTTATAAAACGACTGGATGGGCCACTGACCTGTTGGTCGAATCCAGTACCTCCTGTTCATGAGGTGAGCGCCCAACCATTGAGCCACCGTGCCAGTCAGTTATTTGGTCCCATAAATATCTACTAGAACTATAATTTACACTCCTCTTATTAGAAAGAACAGTTCGCTATAGGCTATCTAAAGATGAGAATCCTAATTCCCTTAATTAATATGGCAATTTCTAAGGGACAGACACATTATATATACTGGGAATGATGTTGTCAATTTAGTTGCTTCGTGGCCTTCAGTGTCATTTTAATGATGACCACACCTATCACTTGGATCTTATTAATGATGACCACACCTATCACTTGGATCTTATTAATGATGACCACACCTATCACTTGGATCTTATTAATGATGACCACACCTATCACTTGGATCTTATTAATGATGACCACACCTATCACTTGGATCTTATTAATGATGACCACACCTATCACTTGGATCTTATTAATGATGACCACACCTATCACTTGGATCTTATTAATGATGACCACACCTATCACTTGGATCTTATTAATGATGACCACACCTATCACTTGGATCTTATTAATGATGACCACACCTATCACTTGGATCTTATTAATGATGACCACACCTATCACTTGGATCTTATTAATGATGACCACACCTATCACTTGGATCTTATTAATGATGACCACACCTATCACTTGGATCTTATTAATGATGACCACACCTATCACTTGGATCTTATTAATGATGACCACACCTATCACTTGGATCTTATTAATGATGACCACACCTATCACTTGGATCTTATTAATGATGACCACACCTATCACTTGGATCTTATTAATGATGACCACACCTATCACTTGGATCTTATTAATGATGACCACATCTATCACTTGGATCTTATTAATGATGACCACACCTATCACTTGGATCTTATTAATGATGACCACACCTCTCACTTCGATCTTATTAATGATGACCACACCTCTCGCTTGGATCTTATTAATCTAGGTGTTGTCTTTGACATTGACTTCAACTGTCGCCAGCATATTTCTCAAGTATACAAATCCTGTTTCTATTATACACCTGTATACGTGATCTTCGTTGAATTCGGCGTCACATATCTATATCTACTGCTAAAACAATATCAACAGCATTAATCAGTAGCCGTCTTGAATATTGTAATTCACTACTAAATAACGTTGCTAAGAGACTTGGCTAAACTCTAACAAGTACAAAATTGTCTGGCACGTGTGGTACTCAGGGCGCCTTCATTTTTACCTTTACTACCACTACTTAGTCAGTTACACTGGCTGCTTGTTACTTATCGAATTAATTTTAAGCTGTCCACTCTTACATATCGTGCTCTGTCTACACAACAACCACCCTACTTGGCTAGCCTCCTGTATCTTTCAAATATCCCTAGGCAGCTCAGATCATCAATTTCAGAACTAATTGTGTCTAAAACAAAACTTAACTTGAACAAACGTGCTTTCTGTCGCAGCGCCTAGGGTCTGGAATGAACTCCCCATCACTTTGAAAACATCTGAAACTATAGCTATCTTCCCAAAAAACTCAAGACATATTTAATCCAAATTGCATTTCCACCATAAATCTTCAGTTTTCCCTTGTTCTGATAAAGACTTTTGTGCGTCCCCGTTTATGATTATGCTTTATAAGTCTGTTTTGTTGCACCTCTGAGCTCAGGTTCCTGAGGATATAGGTGCCATAGAAGTTAAGTATTATTATAACGTGATGTTTGACCATGACCTCTGACCCCAGGAGGTGGAGAACACCCACATGGCCGTGGACGAGGACCGTAAGATGTATCTCCAGGCAGCCATTGTCCGCATCATGAAGGCCCGCAAGATCCTCAAGCACAACATACTTATACAAGAAGTAAGTTACACAACATACTTATACAAGAAGTAAGTTATGCAACATACTTATACAAGAAGTAAGTTACGCAACATATTTATACAAGAAGTGAGTTACACAACATACTTATACAAGAAGTGAGTTACGCAACATACTTATACAAGAAGTAAGTTACGCAACATACTTATACAAGAAGTAAGTTACACAATATACAAGAAGTTACACAACATACTTATACAAGAAGTAAGTTCCACAACATACTTATACAAGAAGTAACTTTATGACGCAACATGTTTATAAAAGAAGTTCATGGAATTGTACTAACTTCATGATCAACCCTCTCTACTCCCATGAACAGCAATAATCAATTATAGTAAAATTACTATGTTCATATAATTATGATGTAACTTAACCATGAACATTCAAGCCTCCTTTATCCTGTAGTCTCTCATTCTAACACGGACATTAGTATATAATCCAGTGCAATTATAAATGTTGTTTTATTGGCAGCTCTACCTGATATAATAATAAACATGGAAATATGGCATCTTACACAGCTCTGTTGTCTTATGCAGTTCTGTTGTCTTATGCAGTTCTGTTGTCTTACACAGTTCTGTTGTCTTACATAGCTATGTTGTCTTACATAGCTATGTTGTCTTACACAGTTCTGTTGTCTTACATAGCTATGTTGTCTTACACAGCTCTGTTGTATTACACAGCTCCGTTGTCTTATATGCTTTGTTGTCTTATACGCTCTGCCTTATGCAGCTCTGTTACCTTACGCAGCTCAGTTGTCTTACACAGCTGTTGTCTTACAAGGCTCTGTTGTCTTACAAGGCTCTGTTGTCTTACACAGCTCTGTTATCCACCTAGACAAAGCGCTGAGAGGAAGTGGTTTGGCAGCAGCTAACAAAGTACTCCAATGGGTTTTTGTGGATCAAGAATAAGTTTTCTCTATTTCCCTGTGTGAGATATTTTACTTCCCCTGGCATAGAAGGTAATGATAATGGTAAAGGTAGTGACTGACTGCATGTCGTGTGTTTTAGGTGATCAGTCAGTCCCGTACTCGTTTCACACCCAGTGTTAGTATGATCAAGAAATGTATCGAATCTCTCATAGAGAAACAATACATTGAGCGAACACCGAACTCCTCTGACGAATACAGCTACGTTGCGTAACCACGACGACAGCATTGTCAGTGACGTCTTCACTGCGCGGATACCACAATGGAGACTGCGAGGGAAATCACCAGAGCCGCATGTGTTATGGCCAACAATGAGAGACAGGAATTCAAGAGTGAACAAGTGACATGTCTAACACAGAGATGTGATGTTGTCTTCCAAGAATGCTGCATTAATGTGTTGATAAATGACCTGCGAGAGTTTAAAATTCAGCAAATTTGTACGAAAAATATCAACTAGTGTTCAACCGAGACCAGTCCATTGAATGCTAATGATGGTGTTCTGTATTATCTAATCACATACTGTGACAGCCGACTGTATTTGTACATCCAGACTAGTTGAGGAGGAATTGATTTGCCATTCACATGAACGGTGACACAGTAGAGGTTTGAACAATGATTAAACTGTTTTACAGCCAAACAAACAGTGGTTAGGCATGACAGTTCACTAACATTAACCAGTCTGGTGACTGGTTTTGGTTAGTTGCAACGAGGCAGCCAAGCGATAATAGGAATAATATTTTATCATAACCAATACATTTTTATTTAAACAAATTAAACATTTGAGAATATTAATACGGTCAACTTCTTATTTCACAAGTTTCACATGTTAAATTACCTGCATTAAGTGACCACCTACATTAAGAGACCACTTTTTCACCATCCCCTGAGGTTGAGCTGTCGTTTAAGACTGGTTTGACTGTATGTGTCTTTTGGGTATGAATAACCATCAATGGGATCTTTCATAAATGGTTTGATTCTTCAGAAAAATTTTCTGTTTACATCAGTCATTTTCCAGCCACAATTATCTTTTTGGGTGAATGTGTAATTGCACATGCTCCAAATCAAGTGTGTAGTTTACTTCTGACCAGTGGCTCAGCTAATCCACAGTAGAGTGTGTAAGGGATGTAGTTGTTGTTAACCCATATTTCAAACCGACACATTTATGGTCAGTCTGTTCAATCTGCTTCCACACCAAAATTTTTGAATTTCGTAAAAAATTTACCTGTGTGGTATCAACTACAACTTGTAGCTCGTTTGTACAAAGGTCTTATTTAGTTTTGATAAAATCATCAGACAAACTATTAAATAAATTTTATTTTGAAATTCCCTATTCACACTTTTGCAAGATGCCCGATCTGACAATTGACGTTCACTGTTTCGACAGTTTCAACAAAAGTACACACCAACCAGCTGCATATATTACTTAAATTACTCACATACGACAGATTTGAATATCACTGAACCTGATTTGTAAAGGGCTAAACGAAGCACACAGAATACTGTACCTTCGTTGTTGCTGATATTGACTGATGACATATTCATTTTACTAGTCACATGACAGAACCAATTTGTCTGACTTTGGAAATGCATGTGAATTGATATAAGAATTTACGATGCCATTGGTGCTCGCTGGTTATCTAAAGCAGTTGCATCCGACGGCATCAACGCTCACTAGGCGCTGACAAATGCAATGCCCCAAAGCACATGAGAACTGTGTATGTATGATACTTAGAATTAAAACTGTACAGTTTGAAACACAGACTGGGTATTTTGTCATACAAATATAATAATATATATTATATAATATATATTGATAATATATATTATATATATATACATATCACTTACACTGTATATGTATATATATTAGTGCCCTGCACAGGCCTGCAATTAGAATCCAGGCCTGCAAAAATTTGTCAGGTCCAGGCCCGCAAACTAGAATTTAGGCGCAGGCCTGGCCCATACCAACAGCCCAAAGACGGGTAAGCCTGCAGCCCGCTAAATTTATAAAAGATAAACCTATTATCTTATACTAAAAACGAAACACAAATATTGTATTGTTTTAACAAATAACATAATAAAGAATATATGAACATTGTATGTCTACTATTCTACTGTCCATAGTGTGCTGGGCGAGTTCTCGAAATCCAACACCACCAACTGCTTCAAACGGACGAATATCCTGAAGAAAAATAATCAACTGTTTATTGTCATTACTATTAAGTATTATAACATATTTTTATATATGGCTTTAATTTATTGGCTTATGTTTATGGTAGATTTGTTTATCTAACCCTAACTTAACCCTAATGCAAACCACAACCCTAATTTAAGTTAACTGAATTAGCTCAACTAAGTTAACTGAATTTATTTAATTAATGTTACCAGTTAGGGCAATTAATTTGGTATTAATTGATATTTCAATTAAATGTCACCCACTGGCACTGACACCCAGTGACATTTCCAGCAGGCCAGGAGTCACTAGCCTGAGACAGATCAGGTTCAGATGTGTGAATTAGTACAAGACCGTGTGAATGAATCAGTACTGGGGAAAGTGTAGACACTAAACAGTAGACACTAGTTAACACGATTGAAAAATACCAACTGGGGTGGGCACAGGGCAGTGGTCAGTGGGCAAGTCATGTACATATGTGTATATATAGCACAGTGACAGTCAGCCAACCATGTGCCAACCGTTGGTGCAACAGCAGCAACTATTGTTTGCACAACGTTCCTTTTCCTCTCTCCTCTGTCCGTTTCCTGCCTCATTCAGCAGGTGGTCAGTCTCGAAGGTAGATGGTCGGTGGCCAGGTCCACCCAGTTTGTGATGTTGACATGGCCTTGTTAAAATAAGTTAGGACGCTCATGCTGGTGGTCTTCTGACTGGGCGCGAATCACACGAAGGCAGCGTTGGTTAAATGTCTTTAGGGAGCAACGACAGACGACCCAGGTTTCACTCAAATATAGGAGTGCAATGACACAGACTACTCTGTAAATCACGACCACGATCTCCTTCCTGGGGTAGTGATCGTCAAAGTATCGGTGGCGCAGCTTCCTAAAGGTGATGGCACAGCAGATTCGGGACTGGATTTCCTCTTTGACGTGTTATAGGTGTATGAATCCCATGCTGGGCACACTCGAGATGCGGACGAACCAGGGTGAAGCTAGCAGATCGCTTGGTTCCTTTCCGAGCAGTTGAACACGTTCCTCCGAAAAAAGCCAACACTCGGTTAGCTTTGGTCGACACGTGAAAGGTGAACGTTCCACTGAGGTTGTCGAAGAACATTGGTGGTATACCGCAACCTTTAGACAACACCTGCGATGTCTCCATTGGTGGTATACCACAACCGTTGGACAACTCCTGAGATGTCTCCATTGGTGGAATACTGGAACCAATGGACAATTCCTGAGATGTCTCCATTGATGGAATACTGCAACCGTTGGACATCTCGTACAGCAGACCTCGGGCTAATACACAACAAAAAAGATATTCTACTATTTTACAACCAACACAAGTATACATGGGTCTAAATTCAAGCGACCAACAATTTGAACATGCAACGAGTATTGCATCACGTGCGTGACGCGGTTGTTTCTGGTAATACGTTTGGTGTTCCCTCAAACAACCTCGAGCGTATTGATGGCATATTGGCCTCAGGCATTTGGTTAACATTGGTATCATGACTGTCACATATGAACTACCACGTTATCCCGTCGTGGGGACGGGCATATTTGCTAGTATTAACAATCAGAATAACATTTTGTGCAAGAGATCGATATTCTAAGTGTTGTACTTGCATTTGTACACAATGAGAAGAGTTGAAAATGAGTTCAATCAAGATCAAATTGAGTGATATCGCGGTCGCAATCCCATTCGCTCGCAGCGAAAATAAGATTGACGTGCAGCCCCATGAAATTGTATCCCATCTCCCAAACACACAACTTAAACACTCATGAATGCTACACACGTGGCAGAAATTGTGTTTATTACCAGAGCCAATCATGAATAATATGCAACAAAGTGGACTACAACAATACTACTTCAAACACTATCCTTGATAAATTTTTTACACACTGCTTACATAGTTTTATTACTCAGGAGTCTCCCTGACCTCAGTCTCAGTCTCATGGTGGGACGACAAATTAAGAGGACTGGGAGCCAGTGTGATGCGTGGTGGCAGGTTTTCACGTTGGTGCAAACATCTGAAATAGCGATTGCCGAGATTCACAACTGTCATATGTGAAACAATAATCCATTTACGTAGTTGACAAAATCAGGTCCTTGGTCCACGGCATCCTGGCGACCCAGCGGTAGTGTGACTACCAGTGTACTGCCCCGGCATATATCCTACACACAATGCGTCAAATCATTTGTACTTTGTCCCACTTACTGTCTTAGTCCACCTGTTTCTGGGAATCAAAACGCAGACCAAGCCGCGCTCAATCTTCAAAGAGTGCTTCCATGAAATTCATATCATCACCCGTTTGACCAGCGACGACGGGTCCACAAGTTGCAATCTTGTTAAATGTTGTTAACTGTAATTGGTTGTGGACCACAACCAATTACAGTTAACAAGATTTAAAAAGATTGCCATCCAGAGCAGACTATATGTAACCTGCCCTCCATAGATATGTGTCAACCTTGTTTTTAAAACATGTTTACGCTGCTAGCAGTTACACGATCTGGAGATAATTTGTTCCATTCAAGTTAAATTCCCGTATTCGAGCCCTGTAGACTCCAGCGAACAAGCCCACTGGTTAACACGGCAATTGAAAAATCAGCATCTTAACAGATCGGTGTGCCAGGGGTATTGATGTAGCCACAAGCCCCTGGAGGCGAGGTAAACAATGTAAATTAATGCATTTTTCAGTGCATGCCAACACGAGTTTGTTCTGCTGTCTGCTTGTGCCACACTGGCTGTTCAGAATTAACCAAGTTACATTACACCTTGAACATATACTGTGTATCACATAGGTACACATACATAGTATGAAAGAATACACTATGGCACTGACATACGATTCTAGTTTCACATCTGTGAGAAGGTTTTCACTTACTTGATGTTGTGAATTATTTTGAACGTGTGACACAAACATATGGCATTATACCTGTGTGAATCTTTTCATGAGTCTTAAGGTTACTGGACAGTGTGAATGATTTTCCACATGTGGCACAAGCGTATGGCGTCACACCTGTGTGAATCTTTTCATGAATCTTAAGGCTACTGGACAGTGTGAATGATTTACCACATGTGGCACAAGCGTATGGCGTCAAACGTGTATGAATCTTTTCATGAGTCCTAAGGCTACTGGCCAGTGTGAATGATTTTCCACACGTGACACAAGTGTATGGCTTCAAAAAAGGGTGAATTTTTTCATGAGTCTTACATTTATTAGACGTTTTGAATAATTTTCCACACTGGGCACAAGCATATGGCTTCACATCAGTATGAATTTTTTCGTGTCGACAACAGGCCCTAGAGTCTGTGAATGATTTTCCACATGTAGAACAACAGTAAGGCTTCACATCCAAGTGAATTCGTTCATGAACCTTAAGGTGAAAAGACCGTGTGAATGACTTTCCACACGTAGAACAAGTGTACGGCTTCACACCTGTGTGAATTCGCTCATGAACCTTAAGGCCATAAGACTGGATGAATGAAAGTCCACATGTAGAACAAGTGTATGGCTTCACACCTGTGTGAATCTTTTCATGAATGCTAAGACTACCAGACGTTGTGAATGACTTTCTACACGTGGCACAAGTGTATGGCTTCAGACCTGTGTGAATCTGTTCATGTCTTTTATGGGAACTGTAGTTTGGGAATGATTTTCCACACGTACAACAAATGTAAAGTTTCACACCTGTGTTAATTTTATCATGACTGAATTGTATGAGTTGCGTTGTGCACAAATAGGCGACATAGTAAACGACAGGTTCCACAACTGTGTGTTTTTTACTATCTTCTGAGACACTCTGATCATTGTATTGGTCTATGTTCTCAATGTTCTCACTGAAAGACCTCTCTACAGACCAGTCTGTGTGATCTACTTTCAAAACCTCTTTCAACAAACCTCCCTCACACACGACCCACTTTCTGGCCCCTCCATTGCTGCTGTTACACTCTTCATACTCAATCTTCTCTGACTTCACTTGGATGTGCGGCTCCTTTTCGCCGAACTGCAGAAATGCTTCATTTGAATGTGTTTCTGCCGGGTAGTCTTCCGACTTCACACTTTTTAGACCTGGAGATCAGAACAATGGTTTTGATTATTAAAATGTGTTACAGCTAACAGTATTTTACTGATAAGCATCCCTTAAAATATCAACAATTCTTTATTTTTTAGTCTTAGTTGCTACGTCACTGCTGTAAACATAAAATCTTCAACATCTATAAAAGTACAATGACAAATTACACAAAACTCAAACTAATTGATACACATCTCATATATATATATATATATATATATATATATATATATATATATATATATATATATATATATTATGAAAGTGTTTCTGTAGATTACTTAATCTGACAAGTGATATAATTATTTTTTGTCGTAGTATACCTTGTAGGACTTGGAGGTCCTCAGAGCCCTGTTTCGCCAGACTGACTGAAGCATCAGGTCCACAGGTTGGAGACCCAATGGGAGACTGGCTGTTTGAAGATAACATCTTTTGGCTGATGTCTGCTTGAGTGCATCCAGTGTCTTGTGGTACTGCATCTGAAGATCGCAGCACATTCCCTGTGGATATGTATTGTTCTTCTTCAGACTTCATTGCACAATTAGTTCACTGAAATAGAATAATTATGTCATTTATTGTATAAAATAACCTTTAAGTCATAGACTGTAGATAACAATAATTTCCATAAAACTCCTTCCTCAAATTATTCAGCCTGACACAAAACGGATTAGTTGATTATCAAATATGTAGTGTGTGAATAGTTTTTTTTATATAATGCACAATCAGTTTTTATTAAAATCAACAAAATAATTTCACTTGATTGTTGGATTGGGCAAGATGTTAAAGTGTGAATAGCTGTCATGTTATATAACAGTTTTGTTATTTTTCCTCAGAATTTTTACTGACCCTGTCAAAAAGTGTTCGATGATTTCACCAAAACTAAATAACTAATTTTCACAAATGTACTACAAAGAGGATCACTCAGTTTTATTCAAACAGTCACAACTTGGATCACCACCTATATGCAGATGATACACAGATTTAAGTGGACAAGGAAGCCACTGGCTTATTGAGAGCAGGGCTGGGTCCAATTATACAAAATTATATCAATTACAATTACAGTCATTATTTTCCAAATCAATTACAATTACACTGTTTCAATTTCAATTAAAATTACATTATGCGGAACCAAATATATTCAGCATTTGTTAATTATGCATTTTTGCTGAATTTCAATATTTTGTACACAATTGATAAAGAAATATAACGGTAATGTGTGTACATTTTGTTGAATTGTTACTATGAATTATACTAAATAAAAAGATAGCCGTTTAAAACATATTTTTAATATATAAAAATACAATGCAATATCCAGACATAATCCTACAGGACATATTCCAATGCAGACATTTATCCGTGCGCATTTTTTTTATTTTTCTTTGGAAAATACTAATAATAGGGTTTGATGTTTTTACTTCGAGGTTGTAGCTCCTGATCTAAGCTGACATTCTTAATTGGTCTGCCCTTTGCTTTGTGTGAGTTGAGAATGGGAAGAGAGGTCATATAAACGGTCCTTGCCACCTGACCTGTCTCCAACACACCACAACACAAGGGGTGTAATTGGCTTGCTAACTCTGCAATGTTTCACTGAGCTGATATTTTCTGAAGCAGTATCAGGCTACAGGTCTTTCCATGTTGTTTAAATACCAGCTTAGCCTATGTCTGACAATGTCTGTGCATTGTTTATTGCTTCCTGGCTGTTACCAACTTACTGAAAAGGCTAATTGCTAAAGCTACCCACCACTAGCACCCCTGACCAGTACCCAGCAGACAGTGAATACTGAGACTTTAATATAAATATATATAAGTAGGTGTTATTATTAGTCTTGATTTTCAACTCATGTGAGATTTAAATTATATTTTTATTGACAATTCGTTCAGGTAGTTTATGATATGAAAAGTAATGCAATTGATTGTAATTGAAATATATTTTCAATTATACAAAATATAACAATTACAATTACAGCAACATTTCGAAACCATAATCAATTACAATTACACAATTTTGCTGTAATCAATTACATAATTGGACACAGCCCTGATTGAGAGTCCAACAATGTTCATCTACGTGTAACCCGCCCTCCTGAGATTACACAATCTGTAGACAATTTGTTCCATCCATTTATTGTCCTCTGTGAGAACGAGTACTTGTTGATATCCAATCTACACTGATCCTTTACTAATTTTACCTCATGTCAGGGTTGTTTGATTTAAATCATTGATATAATTTAGCGTGTAATATTGCCCAGTTACAACACCTATATTAGCAATGCCGGAGCTCATTAGGCAGCGCTAGTAGTGCAAGCAGCAAGTCAACCAAAACGTGTACCCAGAGAGGCCCGTTTATAGGGGGTGCCTTTAACGGTCCATAGCAGCTGATATAGACCATGTATAATAAAAGTGTGCATATGCCTGTAAAGCTGAATAAACGTTCTTTACTCTGATGTATATCCTGTTTTATTTCTTTAGGTGAGTGTTTTGTTTTTCAAGGTGAAAATCCGGGATTCACCTTGATTCACGAAAAAACAATTGTATGTCTTTCATTGATCATTTATTAACACAAAATATTTTTTTAATTTTGGCTAGGTCTGGCTAGTAATGCACTGTACAACTAAAACAACCCCCTATCACTATCCACTGACACCAAGAATTATCCAGCTATTTGAACGTTAGGTGGCGCCACACACGTCAGAATAATAAATTACGCGATGTCCTAGGCCGCTGTTGTTTCAAGTTCGTCTTTCTCGTCGTAGTTGTTGAAAGTTCATAAATATCCATTCTTCAAGTACGTGTGTAAGTAATAATTGATCTATCTAACTATATTATCGTGTAGCAGTGTATGTTTGAAGTTCTGGAGGGTATTTTCCTCATTTAGGCGGGAGATAAAACATGTAAACAAACTTGCAAAGTGACGGCGTGACTGACCTGTCAAACGATGTCCCAGCAGACAAGACGAAGAAAGGCATCCATTACTCACATTAAGCTCAAAGCTGACAGTCTTACACTTGGAATGTTAATATGATTTACACTGTGCTTTCTGATTGTTTTTCATTATAAGTACTATCATAGCTGTGGATACGACTTATGTATAGTGACTAATGACTAGTATTATTAGTAGTAATGTAAATATTTAATGTTTATGCCAAATTTATCTATTTTGGATATGATGATGGCCTAGATGATGGGTGAAGCTGTATGCAACTCTAAAAATGATGTACAACTGATAGTTGGTATGCAGTATTGTGTCAGAATGGTTATTCACTCAAAAATCCACACATATTGATATATGATACTTGTAATGACGTACATATTTATAGTAGTTGTTTCTTATTTTAAATACTGATACACCCAGATAATGCAATAAGTATGACAATAAAAGCTTACATTTCATCCTACACGATACAGCTGTGAAAAGGCTTCTGTCAAAATCTGCATAATAGTTCGCAGTTAAAACCTTGTAACAATATTTTCATATACATAATAATGCTAATGACCTACACATGTCAGTCATGCTTAGAAATAGACACCAAGTTTTAAAATGTCTCTGTAGGGTATATATTGTTTTTTTTCTTTTTATCAACTGCCCCTGTATAAATGAGCAACATAAGTGAAAAATAGCACTGTTTACAGTTTTCTTGCAACCAAAATAATGGATGCACTGGTGTGAATGACCCTCCACACAGGTCGAGAACATTTAGTACTTCCACAATGCGTTAAAAACATTATATTAACATTAATATTAGTAATTTTGTTTAAGCCAGGTACACTTTTAAACAAAATAGAGAAAACGTGTTTTGGAAATGTTGACGGGGGTGTCTTTAAAGTGCTCTAACATGAAAACTAATTAACCTACAGCCACACACAACTGATTCTTAATAATATATCTTTCCAATGATCATCATCCTACATGATACACATATTCAAATATTCATCTTGCATCAGCATTTCTTCAGCTGTGAACATGCTTCTGTAAAGATACATAAAAGTTTGCAGTTTAAAAAAATCTTGTAAAAAATATTGTTCACATATATAAAAAATGCTAATGACCTATACATGTCAAACATGCTTAGAAGTAGATACTGAGTTTTAAAAATGTATCTGTAGGGTATATACTGTGGTTGTTTTTTACTTTTTACCAACCGCCCCTGTAAAAATGTGCAAAATAAATGAAAAATAGCACTGTTTACAGCCCTCTTGCAACAAAAATAATGGATGCACTGGAATGAATGACCCCCACACAGGTTGAGAACATTGAGTACTTCAACAATATGTAAAAAAAATACAGTAACATTAATATTAGCAATTTGTTTAAGCCAGGTACACTTTTTTAATCAAAATAGTAAAAAAATGTGTTTTGGAAATGTTGACAGGGGTGTCTTTAAAGTGCTCTAACATGAAAACTAATTAACCTACAGCCACACAACTGATTCCATGATGTATCATAATAATATATCTTTCCAATGATCATCATCCTACATGATGCACATGTTAAATATTCATCTTGCATCAGCATGTCTTCAGCTGTGAACATTCTTCTGTAAAGATACATAAAAGTTTGCAGTTTAAAAAAATCTTGTAAAAAATATCGTTCACATATATAATAATGCTAATGACCTATACATGTCAAACATGCTTAGAAGTAGATACCGAGTCAAAAATATATATCTGTAGGGTATATAATGTGGTTGGTTTTTACTTTTCACCAACCGCCCCTGTAAAAATATGCAAAATAAGTGGAAAATAACACTGTTTACAGCTCTCTTGCAACAAAAATAATGGATGCAATGGTATGAATGACCTCCACACAGGTTGAGAACATTGAGTACTTCTACAATATGTAAAAAAAATACTTTAACATTAATATTAGTACATTTTTTAGATCAGGTACACTTTTTTTATCAAAATAGAAAAAACGTGTTTTGAAAACGTTGATGGGGTTGTCTTTAAAGTGCTCTAAAATGAAAACTAATTAACATACAGCAATAGACTATCCCTACAACTGATACCATGATGTATCTTAATAACAGGCCTTTCCAACGATGTATAAATCTTTGCAATAACTTAATTATCTCAAAATGGTCCAGCATAGCTACCTATATGTCGCAAACAATTAAGTTAGTCCAATTAGCGAAAATAAAAAGTTAAATAAGGTTCACGGACCGCATTTCCCAGTTAGAATAAGTAAATAAGTCGTTTCGGCCCACGAAGCCCGCATATACGGTTGGTTCGGCAAGTGCTAGCAAAAATACTTCACTGTTCACCGGTTACAAAAACGACTGGTTCGGCCCATGGACCGAACCCGTTATAGGCCGAAATCTTTACTAGCATAAATACATAATGTTTAATTCGTTTTTCTTATTTACTATGCTCCTTGCATTTAACACATTCTTTCTTACTCACCTTCCTTATAGCCTTTTGTAGTTTTACACCGGTATTACAATGTTATCCTATATTTATTAACCAATTAATGTTGTGTGAATTACCCGCAGAACTTCGCTGAATAGATAACTGACCTTGACTCTATCGAAAGCTCAACGTCACTGACGCGTCGCCCCATCTATTGGAAATCTCTCCTCCAGATGCTAATGTAACAATAACCCACAAGAGGACGCCACTACTAGTAGCGGGCATCTACACGAACGAGGCCACAGACCGAAAGTTGTTGCATTCTAAACACTTCCAGAGGTGTAACTACGTATACATTCTTGTGGAAGCACATATCTAAGAGAGGTTGGTTGTCCATTTTAAAGCAAACTGTTATCAGTTGCAATCTGGTGTATTTCGAAGCCAAAATAAAACACTCCTATGGCGGAGATAAACAACTCATGGCCATGCACCCGCTTGACACCCACCCCTGATAAAAGATGGATGTGAACCTTCAGTATATCATATATGTATATATGTATATATGTATATATGTATATATGTATATATATATATATATATATATATATATATATATATATATATATAAGGACTTAGTTTTAATGTGCTAGGATTTTGCAGTTTATTGAGGCGAAACAAAAGGCATGGTGTTGGGGCTATGCACCTAAAAAAACTAACAATGTGCAACTAAAATCAAGAATATCACTCCAGTAGTTTACTCAGAATGTGTTCTAAAAGTTGGAGAATCCAGCATGACCGAGGGCTGGCATGTTAGCCAACGTTACAAATGGTTATGTTTTAGTCATTCTTGTAGGTGCATAGATCGGAAACCATACCTTTGTTTCGCTTTAAGATTGTTTACATTCTTAAACTAAAACAATTGAACTGGTGCGTTATGCATCCAACGTATTGACCTTGTGAATAAGCGAAGGGCCAATCCCGATAAGCGCAGTTGTCACCGTAGCATCGCATGACCATAAATGACCGCTCTGTTGCGGCTATCGAGACAGACATCACCATGCAGCAGTATCACGACTGCCGTATACATGTAGGATCAGGATGTTTGGTCTCGACACTCGCCATCTCTCATCTTGCTCTCCATTTTGTTGCTGACGCAGATCGCCTAGCATGTCGTCCTGGAAGACATCGTACAGCTAGACAATGTTCTCTGGTGTCAAACTCATGCACCCGGGCCGCTGTCGTGGTATTTGGCCACGTATAGTGATTCTGAGCTGTGTCCATGTCCTGCAACAAGTGATCCACGAACGGCAGATACAATGCCATCATCCAATACTGGTTGGACGTGTCAGTTATATCAGTAAGGTAAGCTCTCGCGGGTACGGCGCCTCTGTCTACCGTTATTATGCGGCTTGCTTGCCTCAGTCTGAAACCTTCCCGCTAGCTATAAAACACTGGCGTTAACATTGTGTCCTTTGCAGTAAGTGTAGATGACACCGGGTAGGCCTTATCAGCTGTCTGAGTCGTGCTTGCATTCCACGATGGATGCAAGTCAGAATAGGGACGGACCATTCAATTTCTGGGAGCGGGTTGGGTTTTCTTTTAAATATTTGTTTGCCATATTGATATGGAAGCACGTACGTACGTGCGTACGGCTATCTACGCGCCTGTCTATTACACAGAAAACGTAACGTTTTGTTGTTCGATATGTTTATTATCGGAGGGTATCTGATATAATAAACATTAATCTCCATGACAGCCACACAAATAGTTTCCATAACCAAAATTAGGAGATTATCTTGGAAATATTTAAACAACTTTATTACAATTAACTTAGTGTGGATCATCCACGATGGACACGCATGTTGAGTCTGGAGGGTGACTTGTTTCTCTAGGTCGACTGATGCGTTGCAGTAGATCACGTGACCGAAAAGGAACGTCGCTGTAGTGTGCTGACTGTGGCAACGCCAAGGTGCGATGCGGTGGTGCGAGGCGATGGCGCAATACAATGGTGCGATGGAGCGATGGTGCTATGCGATGAAGTGATGAAGCGATGCAGTGGAGCGATGCGACAGCGCGATGCAATGCACCGCCCCATTGTGTTAACAAGTTCAGCCCAAAACAGCCATCAAAGTTTTCCAATAAAGCCATCGCAGCATGACCTCGCTACACGTGCTCACATCGGCAGATTGTTCATTCGACCTGCCGTAAGTGTTCAGTTTTTAGCAACCCTGCTGTTGGTGGCGGCATCTGCTGCAACGGCACACGTGGCTTTATCTGGAAAGACAAACATACCCGTATTTGTTATCATTACGTATAATATAGAAGAAGGAAGAAATGAAAATAGTTGAACTAAAATCATGCCGTTACATAGACTTTGAAAAATATTGCTTACTAAAATTTCACACAATGCACTTGCTGTGTTGGTGTGGTAGGGGTTTTCCCGTGAGTGAATTAGGACAAATAAACATCATTAATTTGCATTAATATCATCCTTCTCCTGGTCGCTACACAGTTGGGTGTTGGTCACATGACCCTGCCACTAACACCAGGCACGCGCCGTAGAATCTAGGTTTAGCATCAACTGATCCGGTCTTCAACATTGCGGATGACCGTCGGAGTACATTCTTCTCATCCGCACAGTAGGATGCCCGTCGGAGTCCATTCTTCTTATCCGCACAGTAGGATGACCGTCGGAGTCCATTCTTCTTATCCGCACAGTAGGATGACCGTCGGAGTCCATTCTTCTCATCCGCACAGTAGGATGACCGTCGGAGTCCATTCTTCTCATCCGCATAGTAGGATGACCGTCGGAGTCCATTCTTCTCATCCGCACAGTAGGATGACCGTCGGAGTCCATTCTTCTCATCCGCACAGTAGGATGACCGTCGGAGTCCATTCTTCTCATCCGCACAGTAGGATGACCGTCGGAGTCCATTCTTCTCATCCGCGCAGTAGGATGACCGTCGGAGTCCATTCCTCTTGTCCGCACAGTAGGATGCTCTCAACACAAGTTTTGAAGAAGGCTAGTTTGGTGTCAAGAGCGGACTTCCAGGCTTTCTCTAGTATGTTACACGCAGTCCAGACTTGTGCTTTCCTGAGTTTGGAGTCCGTCATTGAGATATGTAAACAAATATTATGTAAATAAACTCATTGTTCTGGTGACTCACGTCGTACGTTAATCATCCTGGTGAATTTGTTCTCAAAATGTATACCACGCCTATAAAGGCTTACATCACAACGTTATTATTTGGGGTTAAGATTTGGGTAAACGTTGTGGCTCGTAGGCATATTACTTTATAAGGAATTGAACATTTCCACCTACCGGAAGAGCAGCCCATTTCCGGTTGTGACCCCGTGGCATGACGGGGAATTGGACAGCGCCGGCGAAAAAGACTGGGGCAATTCAACATTTCCGTTTCCATGGAGATAGATGTTGGATAGCGGTACGGTTGTCATGGCGGAGACGCTAGTCAATGGATACGGTTGGATGCAGTTAGCGGTAGCGTTGACGGTGCCTAGAGGACGAGTCGACGCCGGCAGTGCTGAAACAGACGATATGGCGTACTGTACTGAGACGACGGTAAGAATAATTACAAGAAGAGGTTAGAATGAAGAAGCACCTAAAATGAAAGTAGTGACTGCGGAGGGGAGCAGGATAACAAGGAAGAGGGTGATAAGGGAGGCAGAAGGTGAACAGGAAAATCACGATTAAGTTGGAGGAATGGTGTCAAGAGATCTGGAAAAAGTAGGTGGAAACGCCAGAGAATGGGAGAAGATGGTGGAAGACCAAAACCTTCTAGCGGGCGGAAAAGAACTCGCCATGCGGCCCCATCCTGCCAGGGATCAAGAGACGGACATTGCTTACTCGAACTTTATGCACTTCAGAAATCCAAATGTTTTCCTAATTTTCATACACATTGTTCGAAAAGCTTTCGTGCGCATAACTTATCGGAAGTACTCGGATTATGTGGTTACCTGATTCAGGTCCAGGTCCATAGTACCCGATCTATCAAGAATACCACACCGATTTCGCTGTTCAAATGTACACATTTCCTTGAAGGAAAATTAAATACCTATGTTTTGCTAAAACTAGAACTTGCGGAATAATGAGTTGTTTGTCAACGCCAGCATAAGCGACTAGTATCGTATAACGCTCCTTCCGGTGAGTACAACAAAATGACATGTACCGCGAACTCTACCAAAATTATGGAGAACAAATTGGTGAAATCGTTTATGGCAGAGGAAATATATTGAAACTTGATTAAGGATAACTATCACTCGCCGTGCTATATTGTGGGTATTATGAGATATATGCCCGACAATATGAATGTTGAAAAGCAAGCGTTTGTGAAGGGGTGTTTTGTGCGCACCTGGACCAGGCGCGTGGCCGAACCTGTTCGGCAACTGCTGCTTCTGCTGTTTTCTCCACTTCGCCCGTCGATTCTGGAACCACACCTACAACGTAACGAGGACGTGTCACACACATGGTGTGTACTGGTGACTGAACACGATCAAACATCGGCAAGAGAAAGTTACAATCTCGTTAATTGGAGACGTAAAAGAACCACTGAGGTCGACATGCACCCTGGTAGTGACCACCCTGGCAGTGACCACCATCAGTGATCACCCTGGGAGTGACCACCCCCAGTGTCAGCACAGAAAGATTGGCTTGGCGATAATGTTTTGAAAAGGATTTACTCTAGTTAGATGAGGCCTCGTAAAATCATCAGATTCTAGTAGCGTCGACAGACACAGACTAGTCAGTTAAAAGAATATTGCCGAGTCCTGAAAACAACTAGGAAACTAGGAACATAAGTCGACAGTGCTGATCGAGTAACACAGAAACCTACTATACGATGTTCGTCTCTTAAGTCTCAGGGAAGGAGATATCTTTCTAAGTTTAACAATGTTGTCATTTTTCCGGCTTTCCTTATTGTTTAAAATAATCTGCATTTTGAAACCAATTTGAATTTGACCAAACATGAGATCGCCTGAAAAAGAAGGGCAATGTGAACACTGACAAATAAGCAGATCTCCTTCCCGAAGAAGGAGACTCGGCCCTCAGGACCATCCCCACTGGGCAGGCATTTGCCGGACAGTGAGATAACAACGAACGAAGAAGTTCACCTGTACACGGGCCTCGGTGAGGTTGACAGCGAGAGCGAGCTCGTCGCGACAGAAGATGTCCGGGTAGTGAGTCTTATGAAACGTCTTCTCCAGCTCGCTCAGCTGGTAGCTGTTGAACGTCGTCCGATACCGACGCAGTTTCTTCGGTTTCAGCGACAGCGACGTCACTGAAACACACACCACTGTGTGGAGTCATCGTCTACTCTTGGTAAGAGGCCGAAAGTGGTGATCGTGGCATGGAACTATTTGCTATAGTCTCCCGTGCTCCAAAGCTAGTGGTAATTTACTGGTTGTCAGTCAAGCGTTGGCTATTTTGAAAAGAAAAATTATCACTACCAATGTGGCCAGATATGTGGTCTGTATGACCAGTCACGCTCTTGATTTGACCAGGGACGCAGTTGACACGACTTGCTTGACCAGGATCTATTTTGTGGCTCACAGAGATAGCTATTTATGTTTATTTCATTCTAGGTAAATGTTTACAGTCATTATATATACGTCTGAGTTTGTGTTGTGACTGATTCCCGGTGTATTTATTGCGAGTCACTCAACTGAACGCCACAACAACAACAACTACCTGAACGCCACAACAACAACAACTACCTGAACGCCACAACAACAACAACTACCTGAACGCCACAACAACAACAACTACCTGAACGCCATAACAACAGCATCTACCTGAACGCCACAACAACAACAACTACCTGAACTCCACAACAACAACAACTACCTGAACGCCACAACAACAACAACTACCTGAACGCCACAACAACAGCATCTACCTGAACGCCACAACAACAACAACTACCTGAACTCCACAACAACAACAACTACCTGAACGCCACAACAACAGCAACTACCTGAACGCCACAACAACAGCATCTACCTGAACGCCACAACAACAGCAACTACCTGAACTCCACAACAACAGCAACTACCTGAACGCCACAACAACAGCAACTACCTGAACGCCACAACAACAGCAAATACCTGAACACCACAACAACAGCAGCTACCTGAACGCCACAACAACAACAACTACCTGAACGCCACAACAACAGCAACTACCTGAACGCCACAACAACAGCAACTACCTGAACGCCACAACAACAGCAACTACCTGAACTCCACAACAACAGCAACTACCTGAACGCTGCGTGAGGTCTTGGAACAGCGATCCCGATCTGGCGTCGCTGGGAAAACTGGAAAATCCTGCTCCTGAAGGCAGAACACAGTCAACAGCTACACTGAGTTTTGTTACTCAACCTTTTCCTCTGCTACCGCGCTGGCATATTCGCTGCTATCTCTCCCACCCCGGACTTACTGGACGACAAAATAGCAACATGCCGTTCTAGTTCTACACTGCGTGATATTGCGAGGATCCGAACATCACTTTTTGTCTGCGTGCGTGGGTGCGTGGGTGCGTGCGTGCGTGCTTGCATGCGTGCGTGCGTATCTTGATGTGTCGTGTGCAATCAAGTGTCACTCTTAGTTTGACTGGTTCACACATCACAATGATCAGTGGAGTCTAGTCCTCGTGTCATATTGACTGGTTCACACATCACAATGATCAGTGGAGTCTAGTCCTCGCGTCACGTTGCATGGGCCTACAATCGTAGTCGGAAGTTACGTGCAACTGTCGGGTGATTCCATCCAACTTTTAGAACCCGGTAGTATTAATCAACTAGATGGGTGTTATACAAGAGTGCTGCGAACTGCTTTCAACATACGCAGGTAGCAGCATTTGACTAACGCAGAGCTTTACATCAGACTGAGCAAAGTTACAAACAAGATACGGGAAAGGACACTGACATTTGCTCGGAATTGTTAGAGACACAATGATGAATTGGCATCAAGGAACGTGGGACTGGAGCCTGGAGAGGTGCATACTGCAATGAGGGACACATATGTCTGGAGACAGATGGTTGGAGTCAACAGAGGTCAAACACCAGTGGTCGACATGATAAAGACGATGCTGTAGAGTAGTTCCGTCTCCTTAGTTTGAAATATGTGAAGACAACTTTAGACTTACCGTGTGACGTCAGTGCGGCACAGAATACCCTGTCAGGTGGCGCCAGCAATCCGCTGATGGAGTAATGCTCGGGCATCGCTGGACGCTCACACTGCGCATGCTCAGTTGCCTGGTTCCGGTCGTACTCGCGTGGGGCATCTGTGTGGCCCTTTGCATTCGACAAGCTCTGGAGGCAGTTCGCGCTGTCCATAAGGCTGGTGATTCGGTCAGAGTGGGAAGTGAATTAGCTAACGTCGTTAGTAAGTCCCTTCGGCACAAGTCGACGGCACCTTTCCCGTCCGAGCGGTTTTATTCGATCTGCGCTGAGCGACACCCTTGTAAGGATTCGGTGCTAATCAACGGGCCCCTGCTTAAATAGGTTCGCTAATAACCTGATTGAATGTGCCAGTCATTATAATTAACTCGGCCGTCATTTGAAATGGAATGTCGCCGTCTCGCGTTGTTGCGACTTCTCTAAATTACGTTGACGGAAATGAGCAAAATAACACGAAAATGTGTGCACAAATGTCTATTTTGATCGTATGACCCTGAATTTGACTACCTGCCAGAAACACGGTTAAATCCATACGATTACGGTATTCTCTCTGTCTCTGTCTCTCTGTCTCTCTGTCTCTCCCTCTCTCACTCTTTCTCCCCCTCACTTCCCCCTCTCTCCCCCTCCCTCCTTCCCTCCCTCCCCCCTCCTTCCCTCCCTCCCCCCTCCTTCCCTCCCTCCCTCCCTCCCTCCTCTTTATCTCTGAAGCCCGGGTTTGCCTTGTCATAAGTGGGAAATATTTCGGCCGAGTACCTGACAATTACTGCGAGAAAGTAGGGTCTACTTTATCCACGGCTGAGCTAGTGTACTGCGAGGAAGTATGGTCTACTTTATCCACGGCTGAGCTAGTGTACTGCGAGGAAGTAGGGTCTACTTTATCCACGGCTGAGCTAGTGTACTGCGAGGAAGTAGGGTCTACTTTATCCACGGCGGAGCTAGTGTACTGCGAGGAAGTAGGGTCTACTTTATCCACGGCGGAGCTGGTGTACTGCGAGGAAGTAGGGTCTACTTTATCCACGGCGGAGCTGGTGTACTGCGAGGAAGTAGGGTCTACTTTATCCACGGCGGAGCTGGTGTACTGCGAGGAAGTAGGGTCTACTTTAACCACGGCTGAGCTGGTGTACTGCGAGGAAGTGGGGTCTACTTTATCCACGGCGGAGCTACTGTGTGTGTGTGTTGATGAAGGCGGAACGTTTAGCGTACGTCATAGGACTGGGAGACGGTGGTTCATCATCAACTGCATCCATGATGTAATAGGACAACCAGTCATAGCTGTCCACACGCAGCGAGCACCAGCAGACGATTGTCTCGAGTAACAATTTGTTCTGCAGAATGCATTGATTGTTCTGCTAGACCCATGCAAGGAGTCAGCTGCGGCACTGTTGTCGTACACACTGCCTGCTCCGCGCCTCACGCCACTCGATGCTGCCCCGCACAAGCCTGGCTGCCTCGCATCTGGTCGCCAGGCTCGCTCTTGCGCCACCGATCGCTACACCCTTTCGCATAATGTATAACACGCCGAAGAAAACAAAGCAAAGAAAATAGTTACGTATAGAGACAAGTTAATAATTACGTTGAAAGCTTGTGCGCTGTTGTAGCGGACGGCGGCAGTTTTGCTTTCCGTAATTTGTGATTCTGAGCTACAGTAACCTTACGTTACCGGGAACAGGGCAGCAACGGTCGGTGCCCTATGCTGAAGGGCCGTTTACACGAGCGATTTTCGTCCGATTATGTAGCACGATACGGCGCCGTACTACATAATTAGACAACAACGCTCGTGTAAACACCACGATTGTGCCGTGGAACTGGTTCCAATTCTACGACAGTCGGGGGCGACTTTTGAAGCAGTGACCGGTCAATGACCGCAGCGATCGACAGGTGCTGCACTCGCTGTGACCTTCTCTCACCCCCTCTACTTCCCTGCATGCATTCTTCCCCGCCTGTATCCGACGCCGTTCCTCCACCTTCAAACTCCATTTAGTCAATTTATTTACTATAGAAATATTGTAATATGTTGTGCATATTAGAACCAAGGACTTGACTTGGATTCAGTTGCAAAACATTTGGTGGTGACTTTAGGAGTAGCCTATTGTGAGAGCATCCAAAATGGCAACTGAAACTGCTGAAAGGAAATCGTATCTGAGCTAATTCCGAAATCGACAAAGTGCACAAGTATCACCTTTGTGACGTCTGGCAACCTTCTCTGACCAGTCTGTACACGTGATTTTGGTCCGATTATGTCGTAGGGGAGACCGGGGTTAGTGCACCCCCTTGGACACTACAGTCACACTAATAGATCTTGAAGATCAGTTTCGGCCTTAAATTGAACGCAAATATCTTGCCCACATTTGTGCTATCAACAAATGTTACAAGACAATATATAAATCTGACTCTCAGTCACCAAAATCAGTTTTCTATCTCACAACTTTCCAGCCAGCAATTCATGGACGTCGGTTTCCCGCTGCACGTAATTTTATGATCATGTGACTTAGTCGTGTGACCGCATGAAATAAAAGCCAGTTGGCGGACTTGCCCCGAGAGCGGACTTGCCCTTTGTCTACTCTACAACCAGGTGTGGCACGACATAACCGGACCAAAATCGCTCGTGTAAACCACCTGCTCCTGGTGCCTGTCAAAGAAGATTTTACTGATAATTGCTGAATAACAAACGGGACATGAAACGTTCTTGTATGTCGAACGTCAAATGTTGGAGATTTCAATATCGACTATATCAAAATGACGGAGACTCTGTACAAATGACGGAGAGTTGACATGTATACTCACACGCGCCCGACTTGGAAGCAAGAAGGACGGAGCAAAAACCAGTTGGTTTTTAGTCGACGACAGGTTACGATGACACGTGTCCCATTCCTTGGCATAGACACCGGGTAGACTGGACCTGCGACTTTTAGGGTCTCGTTCGAAAGAACACAATTTCAAACGGCAATATGTGGATTCGAATGTCGATCCTCTTTATTGAGAGTTTAATTACCGTGTTACTGGCAACACTGTGGACTGTGAAATCAACCGTGTTATTGCCACTACTGTGGAATGTGAAATCAACCGTGTTATTGCCACTACTGTGGACTGTGAAATCAACCGTGTTATTGCCATTACTGTGGAATGTGAAATCAACCGTGTTATTGCCACTACTGTGGACTGTGAAGTCACCGTGTTATTGCCACTACTGTGGAGTGTGAAGTCACCGTGTTATTGCCACTACTGTGGACTGTGAAGTCACCGTGTTATTGCCATTACTGTGGAATGTGAAATCAACCGTGTTATTGCCACTACTGTGGACTGTGAAGTCACCGTGTTATTGCCACTACTGTGGAATGTGAAGTCACCGTGTTATTGCCACTACTGTGGACTGTGAAATCAACCGTGTTATTGCCATTACTGTGGAATGTGAAATCAACCGTGTTATTGCCACTACTGTGGACTGTGAAGTCACCGTGTTATTGCCACTACTGTGGAATGTGAAGTCACCGTGTTATTGCCACTACTGTGGACTGTGAAGTCACCGTGTTATTGCCACTACTATGGACTGTGAAGTCACCGTGTTACTTCCACCACTGTGGACTGTGAAACCATCGTGTTACTGTCACCACTGTGGACTGTGTATGTCACCGTGTTACTGTCACCACTGTGGACTGTGTATGTCACCGTGGTACTGTCACGACTGTGGATGTCACCGTATTACTGTCACCACTGTGGATGTCACCGTGGTACTGTCACCACTGTGGACTGTGTATGTCACCGTGGTACTGTCACCACTGCGGATGTCACCGTATTACTGTCACCACTGTGCACTGTGGATGTCACCGTGTCACTTTTACCACTGTGGACTGTGGATGTCACCGTGGTACTGTCACCAATGTGGACTGTGGATGTCACCGTGTTACTGTCACCACTGTGGACTGTGGATGTCACCGTGTTACTGTCACTACTGTAGACTGCCCCACAACCTGCCGTCTTCTCGTGTCATTCTTTATGCATAGCGTAAAATTAGGTGCGCCCGCGCGCGTGCGTGCGTTTGTGCGTGTGTCACGTGGGTTGCGATTGAATTAATCGCTTAAATCGAACAAATGACGTACAAGTTACGTCATGGTTGTAGTGCTACGGCACCCCTAGCAGAGACGTGGAGTGTTCAAGTTATCCCACGCCATGTCTGGATGTATGCCAAATCACGAATGTAGGGCATATTAAATTGCGATATGTGAATTTAAAGAATTCATATGATGTGACATAAGTGCAATTGAGCAGGCATATTCACAGGTTTGTTTGTAGAAGCTATTGGCTGTGAAATGGTGCATTTTTTTGAGAGTTTAAAAGGCGGAGGGATTTATGGGAATTTTTCTGCTATGGGCCACGTGGGCGCATGAATACAAGGCTATTTTTTTTTAAATTGATGGGCATCGTATGTCGTGGCGTTTTAAAAGAGCTGGAGGTATGTGATTTTGATAAAACTTGGTCAGCATGGCAATGAGACGATGGCAGTTGCTGTGAAAAAGTTTCAGAATGTTTAGTGGTCACGTTTTCTTATAATCTAACAAAACGTTAACATGGCCACCAATGCAATTTTCAACTGTGGTCTGACTCCGTCAGGGGTACTGACGTATTCTGCAGCCCCTGGCGGCGGGGATGGCTCCAATGCCGCCAGGTCAGCCTTCGACAAAACAGTGACGCTGCGCAGTGGACTAGTAGTGTCCGGTATGCAATAGTGCTGCCATCTGTTGAGAGCATGAGTGTGTAGAACGCATCCCATTTTATTTAAATCAGTCGCCCGTCATGGTAGAAATCGAAGGGTGTCGGGCATCATTTTCAAGAATTACACTGGATACAATATACCACACAAAACGTGTGCTACAATGGGGAAATATTATCCAGGGACGGTTACAAAATTGTGCCGAAATGTGTGCATGGAATCTATATGTGGTGAATGTTTTAACAGTGCGCCATCTAGCGACTTTAGAGACACTACTAGTACATGGCGCCTGTTTTATTTTTTAGCAGGTAGGTTAAGCACCATAGGCGGATGTGAACCAATGCGGTGGTCGGATTTCAGCACGTGATGCATACATTATTGAGAATCTTTACACGTGGTGTGATACGGCAGGTTGCGCCAACACGTGCATGTGTTTACTAACAAATTTTATGGAAAAGACGGCGTTTGTTTGGCATCAGATACGCGTTTCGCGCATGGTATGTATGGCATGTGTGCGTGCGTGCGTGCGTGCGTGTGCGTGCGTGATAATTAATTGTTTAAAATAAATAACCATAGTGAAAATGTTTGCATCCACGTAGCTAGCAACAGGTCCTCCACAATTGCCGACTTGGTTTTGAAGGCTGGAGACGGGCTCTCGGTGATGGCGGAAGGACAAGGGAAATACATTTTTTTATAGTAGATCCAGTTTATTTAAATAGGGTGCAACTAGACGTTTACATATAAGCTATAACCCCGTGCAATTATATCCTTGCAATTAAGTTCTAAAAAGATCAATGATATCTGGATCAGATGCCAGATGAAGCTACAAGTACTTGTAAAAGTTAATTATATGTGGTAGTTATGTTGCCGGTTTTTATATGCATATAAGCTTATACTTTAGACTGTAAATACAACACAAACAAGGAAATAAGAATTTAAATTACTACATATTTTATTGCATTGCAGTCAATTTAGGTAGGGGTTGCTCAACCATTTTATATAGGGGTTGCTCAACAATTTTATATAGGGGTTGCTCAACATTGACATAATGCAAAGATAGGCCCGTAACAACACAACATCTTTATTAGTAATTATAGTACTCACGGATAACATATTCAAACAATCCACGTACAACATATCACTGATTAACTTATCACTACACCCATGTAGCATGCATTGTATTCGACCAACATATGCACAGCGGGTCAAAAAAAAATACAACGTACCCCACACCCCCCTGTAATATGAATATTTTGCAGTGGGACCGTCAACGTGTATTTACAATAAGAGGTAAAATAAATCCAATCCCGAAACGTACATACCTCGAACAAGAGTAGAATCGATTATGGCCAAGATACTATCGATTTTTAATTTATCACAATTTACAGATCAATCAATCTGGCTTAAAAAACATTATGTCTAATAGGGAAATGTTTCACCCACTATTACTAGTACACAGTAAATGTTTCACCCACTATTACTAGTACACAGTAAATGTTTCACCCACTATTACTAGTACACAGTAAATGTTTCACCCACTATTACTAGTACACAGTAAATGTTTCACCCACTATTACTAGTACACAGTAAATGTTTCACCCACTATTACTAGTACACAGTAAATACGTATTCAATGTTATTTTAGTTGTTGTAACCACACTTGCTGTGACATTTACTAAGTGTTGGCCTAAGTTGGCAATGTGTTGTAATGACAAGCTTTCAATCCCAACTGTGTGACTGAAGCACACCAGATTTCTTAAACACAAAAGTTCTCTTTTAATCACGATTTCTACTCTATTGCAATGGAAGCCAAATGGCACATAGAATTAAAGTACCCGAAATCAAGCAAATCCAACAATTAGTACACATTTAAATTATCAGTAATCTGCTATAAAATATTACTACAGAAAGCTGTCACAGAGTCCATAAATAAAAGGGGGAAATTAGCTTAATTGTCATTGGCTATGGCTAATAAATAAAAAAAAATGGTCAGGGAGAATTGGCAATACACAGTATATGAAGGTATATGTTTTTAGCCCTATATACATAGGTTATACCACGTCACACAGAAAACTCAATAGCAATGTAAGCAATGAAAAGGTTAAATTTCAGGCATGTAGTATTATAGGATATATCATATATGTCACACAGACAATAACAACCCAGACAATTAAAACTGTATAATAAACCTAGAAAATGTGACCGCTTCTAGTTTGTCCAATGCCGTATGAGGGCATGGGGCTGTCCCACATACACAGTGAAACATATTACATAGTACTTCGCTTCGAATATCAGCATACCAATTGAACCCTGTAACATGGTGCTCATAACCAGTCGGTAGGATAAATAAATATCAAAAACCATAGTAGTCTCAAACACATCATATCAATCAACATCCTGAGAACAATCTAAAACTCCCTAATCATATGCCACCTCAATTATGGAGTGTTGGTCTGGGGGAGTAATCTAAATAATAAAATTGTCAAATTACAGAAAGGGGCAGTTAGAATTATAACTTCTAATAATTACCTGGCTCATAGTGAACTAATTTTTAAGAAACTTTACCTCTTAAAGCTTGATGATATATATATATATATATATATATATATATATATATATATATATATATATATATATATATATATATATATATATATATATATAGAATTCAACTACTCAGATTTATTTACAAATTGATCAACAAGCAGCTGCCTGATTATTTCAACCAAAACCTACTCTTATACAATACCCAGCGCCATCAACATGCCATTAGGGCAGGCACAGATGTATTTATACAATATCCAGTGCCATCAACATGCCACTAGGGCAGGCACAGATGTATTTATACAATACCCAGCACCATCAACATGCCACTAGGGCAGGCACAGATGTATTTATCCCTAGAGTCAATCACGAATTCTCAAAAAGAAACATCAGGTTCAGCATAGCAAAGATATTTAATAATTCTCCCGATATTATTATTAATAAAATATTCACCCACAGTATCCATGGATTCTCCACCTATATTAAAATATACATTATTGAAAGGTATCAAAATGCTTGTACTATTATTAACTGTTATATATGAAGAACATAATTAACTTAAATCCCTATGTATACGTCGCCTTGTAGTTACTAGCTAATTATATCTTGGCAGATTAAATGTTGTCTTTAAGATAATTTTATTGTAATGTCTATTGATGCATTTTTTTATTTTGCTTATTATATGTGTACATGTGCACATGTATATGTCAGCCACTGTATGAACTTTTGATTGTAACCTTTACTATGGCATATTCATATATTATTAGCTAAATTACTCTGTAAATATATTATTATTATTATACTACAATTATTATTCAAGGTGGCTCTCATGGTAGCGGCATTTAAATGTCTTAACGGGAGTCTCCTGACCTAATGTATATACTAAACTATAATATGTACTTGTAATTATTGGTCTAATAAATTTCATTTCATTTCATATAGATCACATTGTCTATCAAACTTGCCTTAACACTACTGTATTCTTCGCCGAAGTTACGACAGTTGCAACGAAAAATTGCCGTCATTGTTTATGCCATAATTTTTGTACCATGACATTGTGACCTTTAGCGGCAAACTTTATCAATAAAAAACAATGATGCATAAATTATCACTAAGGTTATTACGCACGCACGCACGCACGCACGCACGCACGCACGCACGCACGCACGCACGCACGCTTACATACCCGAAACTCGTATCTGATGCCTGTGGGGGGTACTGCCATACCAAAGCGGTGGGGTGTGCCGCCAGAGCCCCATGGAGCACATGGAGAGAAATCAAGAAATATATGGTCACCAAGAGAGAATTATTGAACAATTTATTTAATATCTATTTAAGTGTAATGTAAGTTTTCATTCATCCCCCCCCGGATCTGATGTTGGTCATTAGTCGCCCCAACAATGCCAAACAAACGCTGTCTTTTTCATAAAACTTGTTAGTAAACACATGCACGTATTGCCGCAAGCTGCCCGTATTACCCCACGTGTAAAAATTCTCAATAATGTATGCATCACGTGCTGAAATCCGACCACCGCATTGGTTCACATCCGCCCATGGTGCTCAACCTACCTGCTAAAAACACGCTGCCCAGTGCCTTGCGACAGTCTCGCTTATCCGATTCTCGCTCGCCATCATGAATTCTTGACTCTTGAAATAAGGACGACAAATCACAGCCCAATAATGCATTATTTATTAACACAAATATTCAAGCAATATATTTTATGCGCTTTTAATCAGGTTACACATCATCATATTAAAATCAAGTACATTCATCCTCATTCCGTCAATAAGAGTCGATTCTTGGCCAACCTTTTCAACACATACAAATTGCCTGGTGCAAAAAGTTGACTTTCGTGTTAGTTTGTGCGATTATCAGTGTTGCTATAATTCGTTGTTGCTAAGACCTGATGTGGCAATGATAAATCTGTATGTAATTAACTGTTTTAAATTTAACATTTTAATGGGAGGCGAGATAAAACGTGTCCATAACAGTTAATATTATAGAAAAATTTAAGCCCTTGTTACTATATATTATTGATAAAATTAACAGATTCGCCCAAACATAATTTATTTAAACACACACCATCGGCAATCGGGAAAAGTGGACGGAACCCAATGCAGTGCTGCCACCATGTGGCACAATTTACACATACAGGCAAGTTGCACACAGGAAAAGTTAACTGACTGGACAAAGTTTTATTATTATACTAGCACGATCAAAACACATGGAAGTAGACTATCAATGAAACAACTATTACATGTAAACCCGGTGGGCAAAGTTAAAAAATATTATTAGCAATGAAGACCTGATGGGCAGTTGACAAATACTATTATTAGCTTTGTAAACGTAATGGGCAAAATAAAAAAAATACTATTTTTAGCATCATAGACCTGATGGACGAAGTTGAAAAATATTATTATTAGCACTGTAGACCTGATGGACAAAGTTGAAAAATACATCAATGTTTTAAAGTTATTAAAACATCCGTCTTCATAGCCCCTCCCATCGTAGACAAATCAAGCATTCAAATCATAACCGTCTTCATCCATTTGGTTGAACATTACGCAACGTAACACCAACATATTTACACAGTTGTAAATACAACCCCTTCATTGTAAATACAATACCTTCATTGCTCATACTATTATAAAACCAGCAGCATAATAATCTCTTATAATTAATATAATTGATGCACTCAGAATTTGTTCAGCAGTAATTATGTAAGTAAATCAACATTGCAACAGACATGATATGCAGATCATCCTTAGAAAGAAAACTACCAACAAATTATAGCAATGGCATATTTCAGAGACACGTGTAAGCTTTAGCTGTTGTAGTATGTGTAACCTACAAGGTTATTATCAAGAAACAGTTATAATGGACATATACAAACCTGCTAATGCGATGTGTTCTTCTCCTAGCACAGCCTGTTTACTAGTTTTTAACAAGTAAACACATACATGATAGAAGAATGTACTTAAGTCTTAGACGCACCATAGTAACATAAACACGGCGCTGTCCACATGGATACCGTGCATTGGCATGGATACCATGCGGTATGTGGTGTGCCGACTGACATTAAATTACCCCTGGCAGCGGCGACCTCCAACGCGACAGTCAAGTGCACTGTGGCCGCCACCGTGATTGACGTCGTACAATGCCTGTAGGGGTAGCATGCCCTAGAGGCAGTACGACGTCAACACGTGCCCTCTCCTTCACCGGCACACCTAAACCCTTCCGATCTCACTTCCAGTAAGTGAAGATTGATCCTGTTTTATTTAATGCAACGACAAAGATGACCCAGTCTTCGCTAGAAAAACGAAACCAGACTGAACTAACTCTGATCTTCACGAAGACTAGTTTCACTTTTGTCTTACTAGTTTCACTTTCGCTATGCGGGTGAACAGGAAAGTTCAACTGGTTAATGTTATATGTCCATCTTCGACATGAACCTCGCATCATATCTCGACAGCCCCGCCACAGAACGTGCATAGACTGCTCGACACCTCACAAGTGGCGCTGCAATGCACGCAGGTCTTGACGACGGACACGAGATCACCACTGCTCCCACCTCCGCCCGGCTGACCCCTAAAACAAAAACAAAACACCAGTCAGCAAAAAATGTGGTTTAAAAAAACCTGCCTGAGATGTTTATCACTGCTGGACATTTCTGGTTTAGACCGCACACGAATGTTACATATCATGATGATTTAGTATACAACTATTTTCAATTACAGTGGACTCCCACTATAAGGCTTGGTCAAACCTTATCCAATGTTCCTTATATCCATGGGTAAATAACACAGCGCAGGACAGAACAGGGATTTCAGGGTTGTTCCTTTTAAGCAGACATTCCTTACGTTGGGGGTCCGCATAGCGAGAGGCTCCTGATTATAAATATGTGCTTCCTATGTCATCCATTTACTTGGAGTTATGTCATCCATCTACTTGGATTTATGTCATCCATCTACTTAGAGTTATGTCATCCATCTACTTGGATTTATGTCATCCATCTACTTGGAGTTATTATTTGGATACGTAACTGTTTTATATGGCATATGTTTATTTTTTGCACATTGCATTACGTCATGTAGGATATCATAATTTACATTAGGGTTTACATTAGGAGATTGGTCGAGTTTACTGTAAACATTTGATGAGAAAACCATGTGTATAAAATCAGATATTGAATCAGAGTTCTGTACAGTAATTTTTATATATCTTGGTAAAGGTTCTGTGTGGGAAACTGTATTTAGAAAAGTGAAATATGGTTGGTGGTCTGATAATTGTTTAGTTAAAATGCCTGATTTAGGCTTCATTGTAGATTTAGTTAATTTGCAAAAGAAATTATCAATTAGGGTTCCATCATTTTTGGAGAGCCTAGTAGGAAGTGTGATGTGGGGGTAAAAGCTATATGATATTAAAATATAAAAAAATTCCGCGAATACTTCTTTTTCATTTATTTTCAAAAGGTTTCTATTGAAGTCTCCTGCAATAATAACATCTGAGTTTGTTCTGTCAAATGACGAAATGATAGGTGTGAATTCAGAAAGGAATTGTTCATAATTTTTCGTTAAGGTCTCTTGGGGGCCTGTAAATGTTACCAATTATTATATCTTTAGAAAGCCCACCATCAGTTACTTTAATAAATTTACCTTCCCAATTGTCATACTGATTAAGAGACAAAATTACTTTGTAGTTAAATGGTTTGCTTAAATACATGACCAGACCACCTTTATTACTACGTTTTGCCTTGTTTAATGCACTGATATCCCTCAAGTTGTAAATGACGCATATCATCATTCTCGGAAAGCCAGCATTCCTGAAAACATATTAAGCTAACTTTAAAGTTTATCAGGTTAAGTTTTTCTAGGAAGGCTTCTATTTCACTATGTTTGGCATTAATTGATTCTATGTTTGTGCTTATTATATTAAAACGTTTGTTGTGTCTTTCTGCCAGTAACTTAACATTATCAAGATCATAATAAGGGGAATGATGTATTGGTTGAAAGTGTTTCATTTAACTGTAATATATTAAATAAAGAATTGCAGTTAGTACCTCCTTGAAAATGAATAAATGTTTCATCATCATCCATTATTTGGATACGTAATTCTGGTTAAAAAATATGCAATTAAAACAGATTGTCTGCTATATATTACACATAATAACATTTGAGATACAATATAGAGTCAGCATGTATGTTGTGCTGCGAATCACACAATTGCCTGTGTAAGAATATTAGAATAGTACATGTAAATACTGATACGAATGCTATTATTTGGGATTAACAAGAACAAATATAATAAAAAGAAAAATGCGTAACACAGAGATCATCGAGGTACCGAGATTAATAGTGACAAAACAAGTCACAATACAATGGTGAGATAGGGCTGCCAATCATTAACAATCGCACGTGCCCATTAAATTATATGTGCACATAGGCTTATGTGCCATGTAAACTGGATACGTAGGTTCATGCTATGTGAAGGTGTGCAAGTGTGCAAGTGCCAGATAATGCTTACGTCATTTGACGCAGCAGTGTTTCGGGAATGTCCACAGGGGTTACGTAACGCAGGCGTCAAACACGGCGCACCTTGAAACATGCATCCTGTTTACTTCGTACTTGACGGACAACACCCCGAGTGTCTTCATACAAGATATTCCCATTGAAAGACCAACAGTCAGAAATCAGTCAATTTTTTTGCTTTCGAAGTTCATACAGAAGTTCAGAACGAGCTTTCGTGAGGTCTTCATTGACAAATAAACGAAGGTTTAGACCCGAGGCTGTATTGTGCTGTTTTAGGTTGATTCAAGCTCTGTATATGGGGTCCCTCCGACGTTCGCTATTTAGTCTAACAATAAAAAATTATTGTAGTGCGTGGTCGCCCGCCATCCGTTTTAGGGCGGCCAATTCTGTGCACTCGCTCAATCTCGTGAGACTGCAGGGCTAGAGTTAACTTCATATGATCATTGACAATGTCTAGGATACTACAGCTAGCATGCCGCAGTGGATACTAGAGCTAGCACACCACAGTGGATACTACAGTTAGCACGCTGCAGTGGATACTAGAGCTAGCTGGCAGCAGTGGATACTAGAGCTAGCACGCCATAGTGGATACTAGAGCTAGCGCGTCGTAGTGGATATTAGAGCTAGCACGTCGCAGTGGATACTAGAGCTAGCACGTCGCAGTGGATACTAGAGCTAGCACGTCGCAGTAGATACTAGAGTTAGCACGTCATAGTGGATACTCGAGCTAGCACGTCGCAGTGGATACTAGAGCTAGCACGTCGCAGTGGATACTAGAGCTAGCACGCCACAGTGGATACTAGAGCTAGCATGCCGCAGTGGATACTAGAGCTAGCACGTCGTAGTGGATACTAGAGCTAGCACGTCGCAGTGGATACCAGAGCTAGCATGTCGCAGTGGATACCAGAGCTAGCACGTCACAGTGGATACCAGAGCTAGCATGTCGCAGTGGATACTAGAGCTAGCACGTCGCAGTGGCTACTAGAGTTAGCATGCTGCAGTGGATACTAGAGCTAGCACGCTGCAGTGGATACTAGAGCTAGCACGCCGCAGTGGATACTAGAGCTAGCACGTCGTAGTGGATACTAGAGTTAGCACGTCGCAGTGGATACTAGGATTAGCACGCCGCAGTGGATACTAGAGCTAGCACGCTGCAGTGGATACTAGAGCTAGCACGTTGCAGTGGATACTAGAGCTAGCATGCTGCAGTGGATACTAGAGCTAGTATCTGCTGTGGATACTAGAGCTAGCACGTCGCAGTGGATACTAGAGCTAGCACGTCGCAGTGGATAATAGAGCTAGCACACCGCAGTGAATACTAGAGCTAGCACGTCGCAGTGGATACTAGAGCTAGCATGTCGCAGTGGATATATAGAGCTACCACGCTGCATTGGATACTAGAGCTAGCATGTCGCAGTCGATACTAGAGCTAGCATGCCATAGTTCTAACAAGATCAGCAGCACTACCAGGTAATGCAAAAATTGAACTTTTCCGACGATGTAAGGATGGGCTTTTCTCATGATACTCTAGGTGTTATTTTAGGGTTAGACCACCAACAGGCTCAGGGTGTGAACTAAAAAAATATTTGACTATCAGGCTATCTGGTACAGCTACACCAAGTGTGCGCACTTTGTGTTTTGTATTAAAAAACATACAAAACTTTGTTGATTTCGATGATTGTAAACAATTATTTGTGCTAAATTCATATAAATCAGTGATTAAAATTTTTTTTTGGAGTGATTTAACGAGAGACTCGGGTCGGATTTGAGGGATTTTTGACAAAATGAATTTTTAGTTGTTGCCATTTTCGTGTATATATATTATTCAACTTGCTGCCATTCCAACATGGCGCATATCACGGGAAAGCCCCATATTCATTCTGCATGATGGTACAAACATAGTATGGTCCTGAAAACTATGCAGTAAAACATTACCTATATTTTATATAATGAACCATCAATGTAAAATTTCATGATGAAAAAATACATTCAGATGTAAAAAAATCATGAAAGCAAAAGTTTTTTTAAAACTGGGAAAGTCAACTGACTGTTTTCATTGGGGTTATGTGGAGTAACTACACACTAAATTTGAGTCCTCTAAATCCAATGGTTACTGATATAAGTCACACACAACATTCAATCCAAGTTGGCTGCATACCGTGGGAAAATCTTAACGAAACTTTCTGAAATTTTTTACAGCATTACGGTTACCTGGACTTACAATATCTGAAAGTTTCAGCTCTGTAGGTTCAGTGGTAATGAAATAAGAAAATAAAATATGTTTAGACACAAGTGGCGCCTTAAATCATGATTTAAAGACCTCCTGCAGTGAAATTACAATAATGACATTCAACTGGCCAGCAAGGCAGCTTATAGTATACCAAATTCATGTAACAAAATATTAACAGCATCTATTAAGTTAATTAGTCACCACAGCCAGATTAATGATAGCCATCTGGCATCGCTACAGAGCAGTCCGCGAAATCTAGGTCAGGCAGCCCGTGACGTCAGAACAGGCGGAAACTGCTGGGCCTACTGCGCGTTCAGCCGTATTGTGCGCCATTGTTTACATTCTTTTAATCCATCCATTGATAACACAGCATCATACTTTTCATTATAAAATTCAGATAGTTTGGAACTATTACATATATTTAGCAAGTGCAGGCATGATAAATCGTTGTGTAGTGTTTTTGGTGCAGCAATACGCCAAGTGAAACAGTAAGCCTATACACAAGTTTACAAGTGACAAACATCTTCGACAGATATGGGCCCGATTCCTCCGCAGAACCCATGCACGTTGGCATTTAAAATAACCAGTTTTCATATGCAGCAAGCATTTGTTTTAAAGTTCGACATGGGATACGCCAAGAGCCTGGTGTTGAACGAAACTGCAATTCCAACCATCTTCCCACTGTTACTACGGACGCCAGTAGTGGAAAAAAGACCACACCCACAGCCAGTACCAGTACCCGTGGTGTCACAGCTACCAGTTCAACGTGCCAGCGGTCCACAGTGAGAAACATTGAAGTCCGGCTTATATTTAACATAAATATTTATAGCATGCTTATAAAATGCTAGCACTAAAAATAATTTACAGAGTATCTAAATAGACAAATTCTCACTGCGAGACGAGTTCAGCATGTGCACCGTCGCCGTCGGACAGAGCTTGTTTATCCTAGACCCGCACAGACACAGTCTCTGCCTCTGGCTTATGCATGTAGGGTTGTGGGCCGGTCAAAGGGCTTTGGGTCTGCATAACACTCCCCAATATCACTATCCACATCTTTTAAATACGAAATAGTGTCATCACATAAAGAATCAGATGAATCCAACATTGTGTTGTGAGATTGGCCTTCCCGTTGTGACGTCACGAATACCGTCCGCAGTCGCTAGATGTCGCTACAAACTGGTACATTCTGTGTGCACAAAACATGATCAAATAAGCTCTTTTACAGGGTGACCGAGGGAATAAAAAAATTATTTGAATAGCAGTAAATTATTTTTTGAGTATGGACAATGCAGTTTGGGAAGAAAAAATTTCATTTCGCATACCCTTTAAATCAATGATATAAATCAAATGATTTAAATCAAACAACCCTGCACCTCAGTGCATGCCAAGACAGGGACATTATGGATTCTGAGATTACGCAAATTATCTCTGACAGATGCAACAGAATTTGATATTAGATGGGTACGAGAACTGTAAGTTAGCAGCCATCATGTATATGGTACATCTCCACCTATCTGACGTAATTTACTGTACACAATGCTATAGTACTGCAATAAAAAGCTTTATTCACACAGCCACCAAGTGGAATGCTACATTATAATGCCATGCTTTGTTTTCTAAAAAAAGATTTGATATCACCACTACATAGCCATCAACATACTCCAAATCCATTACTCTGGAATAAAAAACCACGTAATGCGATTACTTGGGTGACTGTGATTAATTGGGATTACAATTGTAACTGACTTTAAACCTAACAGATCATGATACAGCGGTCTCTTACAACGTTCAGTTATATCATTGCATCAGTCATAAGGGCTGAACAGAGCAATCTATGACAGTCAATTTGTTATAGCTGTAGGCACAGAATGTTATGCAATACAATATTAGATTAAACTTGCCCAATGGAACTACAGGTTGCTCAAATGCATGGTGAATGAGTGGATTTTACGAAGGGCATCTTAGATTCTAATAATACATTTTTTTATCTTAATTAAATACAGGATTTATAAACATGTAACCAACATAATAAAAAACATGCTTACATGGCAAAAATATTTGATAAAAAGTATACAGTAAAACCTGCAGCCAGATGTTGTAACAATGCATTTTTTTATTTTTTAACAAATTAAGATGTAACAAAATTAAATTAAGATGTAAACAAATACAGATTCTACAGGTAAGGTAGTCAGATATAAAGACATGGACATAGCCATTACTGGATGCAAGAAAGACCAAACCTGAGAAACCCAAGGAATTACTTTGGCATCACTAAATACACCAAACACTTTTATAGGCAGATATAAAAATAACTTGGACAAATCTTGGTAATGACTATAAAATTAGTCAAAAGTGAGTTTGGCATCTTTATGTTAACCACGTAAATGATATGAATGTGTTAATCTTACCCATTAATGACCGTGTAGCTATCTTGTGAAGATACTTGGCTCAAATCATTTGCATGTGGATTTTTTACTTGCTGAGCCCTGAAAACACAAAGTGTGTAGATAATAATTCATTTGACATATGAACCATGATTTCTTAAAATCTAATATGCAAGTACAGTCGAGTCTCGTTATAACGCGGTGGTTGGGGTCCACGATTTCAGACCATGCTGTAAGTGAGGCGCGTTAGGTGTTCTCAAATCTGCCACCAGGGAACTACTCAACAACAGCGATCGCCACCCGGGGCACCAAGTCCAATAAAGCTGTCGAAGCCCTGTGTGCTTGCAGCACTGTCTTATATGCTAATATGCAGTTTATGGAACTTTTTAAACGAGTATACTAGCATCAATGTGTATTATTTTTAAATGTCACACCCTGTTGATTCTTGAACTGAATAAAACATGTACGTCTACAATTTTGGAATAGATCTACTACCAATATATGCTTACAAATAAAAAATAATAACCTGGATCTGAGTAGCCAAAAACGTATATGATTTGACGAACATAGTATGTAAGCTGATAAAACACAAAAAATTACAATAAGTAGAATTAATAATTGTTTCATTTCGTCTTTCAACCGATCTCGACCAAAGCATAAATTTATTACGCACCACTTAACATTGATTCATCGGTTCATATGCGGATGACGAATTCGTATTTTTGCCACCGGTAGAGCCTTGGGTTAGGCTTAAGAATTTGGCATGTTGGTTTCGCGTCACGAAAACGATTAAATTTACGATGTAATGGAACTATGTCATTTCATTCAAGTATCATGTTGGCATTGCATACTAAATGCATTTAAAACTGTTTATCTGATTCTTACGCGAGGCATATTTGTGAATCTCGATTGCAATTTACAAACCGTCGAAGCGAAGCCAGAGGCAGAGACAGCGATTGACGTCAGCGGCAGCGCAAAACAAACAACACATTGTTACTAGTTCACTGACATTGTTCATCTAATGCTTCTTGAGAATTGTTAAAGCAATTCTAAGTAGGTTTAAGCAGGCCCATTTGGCATTTCCCCTGGTGGCAGAAAATCGGGGTCCACGACCGACCGCGTTATATCCGAATCCGCGTAATAACGGGGCACGTAATAACGAGGCGCGACTGTACTTGAAACATACTTTGTACATCGGTTACTAATCTGAGCAACATTTTGAATGATTTTAAATTTGATTATATCACTTCAGTAATCCTCCGGTATATCTTTATTTATTTAAAAATAAAAATGCTATACATTTATTTAAAATTAACATTAAAAAAATTATTTTTAAAATATCTTTTTTCCTCAATTTCTAGACATTTTCAACATACAGTATTTTGTAAATCACCAAAACAATCAAGACAAGCCCCCACTGCAAAAAAAAATATTTACAAAGAAATACATATTAAATTACTGACTAACACAAGCGTATTATTTCTGAGAAAAAGCTGTCATGTGACCAATAATATGGTCACATAACACTAGCAGCCAGCTCATTCGCACAGATGAAAGTATTATAGTACACCTGCCAAGCTATAGACTTTAGTTTTTAGTGTTGACAAACTCATCTGTCGATTGACAAAACTCGCCTGTCGATTGACAAACTTACCTATTAATTGACAAACTCACCTGTTAAGTGTGTAAATGTGCTGCGCTTGACTTTGATTCATGTCAATCACAAGCTGCGAATTATCAGAGTTCTCCGACATTGGAGGGCCGAAACCTCTACTAGCCGTTGTCATGGACGATTTCCCCATTCCGCAGACCTCGCTGGTCAATATACGCAGTGTCTCGATACTACGGGTGGTGGGTGGAGTGGGGTGTTGACACACTGCCAAGTTAGAATAGGGTATAGCACCTGGTGGTATAGAGTACGTATAGCCATTATTTGCTAGGTTACCAGGGTTGTAATAATTTGTAGGGGATGGGAGGGGAGTTTGGAGAAAGGATGTGGGGGAAGGGTAATTAACTGGGGGCAGTCCTATTAGGGTTCGCTTCACAAAGGTGTCCGCAGGCTGTGGTAATGGGTTGAAGTCACCCGAAACTGCAACAAAGAGAAAACAACTGTACCTAACAGACAAGTTAACATATATAGTTCATTACAACACACACTGTAGTCAATCATAAATTGTAATTTTTTTTACAATAAATCAAATAGATTTTTTTTCTACGAAATTTTCCTAGATTTCCTGGTCTGGGGAGTCTCGCTTCTCGCTATTAAAGGTCTGCTGGGTAAACATGTTGACAAAACTAGTCGAGGGTACAGGCACATTCAGCCACAAGATCTAACAACAACATAATCCAATGATGAAGACAATAAATCAAAACAAATATATAATAACATTAAAACAAACCTGTGACCAAATGAATAATGCACAAATCAGATATGAGGTCAATTCCATTCCGGAATTGGAAATGATTTTCAAAAGTCAGTTGGAATTGATTTTTTTAATGGGAATTTATTGTTTTTGGAATTGGAATTGATTTTGTTGGAACTATTCAATTGATGTTGTTAATCTTTACCCCTTAAATTTACTATTAAAATCATATTTGCCTGCTATTAGTATGTCACCCTGAATCTCGTAACAGCCAGGAAGATTATAGCATATACACTGTCTACTCTGTTGGAATTGACCCCATGTCTGGAACAGATGCAAAACTCTGATGACAGCAGAAATTTCTCCCTTCATAAAACCTCACAATCATCCCAGTAATTGCTATGCACTACGTTCGCTGGTGGCACTAGATTTATCCACTACAGCAGTAAAATACACTTTTGTCTAGATGTAATTCACCCACAAGCAACACACAGGTATTTATGCATTTATTCTTCATAGAAATATTAAATTATACAAATCAAAACAACTTCCAAGAAATGATTTTATGGAGTCATCTGCCCAAATTCACACTGAATGAAATACAAATGTCACACACAGAATGTGCAATCAAGCCAGCCATGGTGGTGAGTGTGTTAGTTTGTCTTGTCTCTGCACTAGGCTAAAGCTAATTATGATGCTGCACAATTATGTTGAGACAGGGCAATTTGTTTAATTCTTTGTTCATGAATAGTAGTAAGCAGTAAAAGCTTTATTTCACGATGGTGACCATGTCACGCGTATCGCATGATTTTCAATGGGCCATCAATCACTTCCACTCTTACATACACAGTTATATAACGAAGATAAAATATACACATTAAAACAATATATAAACAAAATAAACCATAAATAAATACCTATGTAAAATGTGTCATTACAAACCAAAAAATTATTATATAAATATTTTATATAAATTAATCAGTTAATTAGAATCACACGCACGAACATACGCACGCACACAGGCACTCCAGCCAGCATTATATTCTTTAGGATTTAAAAGCTACTAAAATTCAATCAGGCATGATAATTATTATCAGACAAATAGCATCGCAAACGTCATACATTACCATGTGACACTAGATATGAATTTTACATATGTGAACAAACCCATTCTTAAATGATTACTACTTGTTTTATTACTTTATATTACATTATTTAATATTTTATTATACTTACGTATAATAAAACTGCATCAATAATCTTTTGGATATTATAATTAAAAATTATAGAATATCCGTACAACCAATTTCAAAATCTATCAGATTCAGGCACTGCAATGACGTCACAAGCATGTCCGTCAGCACGACCCGCAACTGTGGTTTTATTCTTAGCCAACAGATGTCACACTATGTCTATTATCTGAAGGTTAAGATATTTTGTCTATATGCTGCAGCCAATATTCTTTCATATACAAAAACAGATGAAGCCACATTAAGGAACTGAATAATGTAGGACTAATTCTCTTACACGACAAATACTGTTTGACAGATACATACACTTGTCAAATATAACAATCTGTAACATAAAATGTTCACCTACAATCTGGTTCCTTTCAGTATGAACAGACACGAGAACAAGCAAGCAAGCGTCTACACTTCACGCAAGACAACGAGTCACACAACGAGTCACGTCAGGCAACAGCTTTTTCACCACGGTTCTGATAAATGACACAATTAACCTGACCAGCGTGAAAGGCAGAAAATTGGAAAATTAAACAACCTGAGTGTGCCTTCATAAAACATAAACCGTATTTAACAGTAGAAGAAACAGCCACATGTATAATCAGTTTACTGTGCCTAATCATGAGCCACTGGATCTGCGCTGGGGTGTAACATTTGATCCTAGTAACAATAATTTTAGATGTTTATCACAATTATAACAAAATGTGATGATTTTTTATGAAACGTTAGTTTGCCACATACAGATTCTAAATTAACAAATTGAATGAACAGATTTTATTGAAAGTTTTTTGGAATGAAACAAACAACCTTTTTTAGAACGGACCTTTAATCCTGGAAATGGGCTAGTGAGCTGCATGTCTGTTAGGTGGAGCCACCAGCACCAATGGTTCCCAAGGATGCCTGCTGTACCGTGTTACCTTGCATGCATACATGCACGCACACATGCACGCACCTTGTAAGGTGATATACAAGCTCTCCCAGAAACATAAAATCTCATCAGGTCTGCAGATGAACATGTTGATTACTTCAAGGTGTCGTCAGAGATCTTGTACACAATGTGCACATGAACGGAGACATGCTCAAGGCTGCATACTGTTGGACTGAAGCCACCGTTTTTCTGTGATTCCTGAGTCACAAAATCCAGTGTCTGACACAGAATTCGCTATCTAACAAAAACAATACATTTTGTGACATATAATTATTTATGACTGATCAAGTTGCAATGGTAGTTGAGATAGTTAATTAATATGCAGAGCCATAGTATAAAACGCTGTAATGATAGAACAGTACGATCATCTGGCATACATTAACCATTTCAGTACTACAGTCCTGATCTGCTGTGACCACTGAATACTACATTCCCAGCAAGAAAATCAACTGCATCACTTCAAGATTTAAGCAACAAAAATGCATTTATGAATAGGAATATCATATATATATTCTGAAAGTACGATAATCAGCGAATAAAATGAGCCATATCATTTTATATTTTGGTGTCATGGTAACCAGCAATCCAAGATGGCCACCACGATTTCAACGTTTTTGCAGTTGCTTAACACAGTTGTGTGGCAGTGTACATATTTAATGTAAACTAGTCATGTTGATCATGCTAAAGGAGTGTACTATGATATAAAATACAATATCAAGTACATTTTGTGGAGTACAAGAAAGTAAAAAACAAGTTATTTATCTGTATTTTATAAATATATGACAGAAGTGTTTATTTGTATATTTGCTAACACATCCATCGCTACTGGACCGATTCCAATCAAAACTGCATGTTGACAGATTCCCAGACACCTTTTCCTTCTTGCAAAAAACAAACTCCGGCAACAACGCATCATCTAGCATTGATAGTACAGTGCGCAGCTCATCCTCAGGGTTTACTCCGTCACTTTCATCATCACTGGCAACTGAAAATACTCCCGCTGTCAGTGTCCGTTTCGCCTCCGGCGCTTTGTCACTAAGTTCGCCAACATCATCATTATTTCGATCATCAACATCCGACAAAGATTCGTCACTAAAACTATCAAATAATCTGTCCAAAACATACTTCGATAAATTGCCAGTTGAAGTAATGCTGTCCGCCACTGCGTCCATCATACATTTTGATAATCCATCATTAAAAACCACAAAAATCTCCGTAAAATTATATCGAGCGATAATCAACGATTGCCTTTACAGAATAGCTCATTCATTCGCCATGACAACCGTATATAACAAGTGGCTCCACGTAGTGGATAATTATGAGTGAAAGCGATTTAAATGGTGAACGTAGCCAATGACGAAGATTTGGCCTGTCGCACTGTAGCATCACACCAAGTGGCAGGAAATTCGGCCTGTCGTATTGAAATGGTTAATACAAAAAACAGTGATTAAACATGTTTAAATAAATTGTCAGGTTCAACAAAACTGCCATAAACAAGCCACAAGGTCCACATGGCAAGTGGACAAGAAAGCCATATCTGCTTATCGAGAATGCAGCAAGATTTCCGTAATGTGTGGCCTTGTCAGGGTAATGCCTGTTTTGTTTTAAAATATATTCACATGGCTGGCACTTACACGATCATCACAAATTAGTATTGGTTCTATCCTCTATCTTTTGTTGCGTCCTATGATTTTGACACCATAAGTAATCTCCAGTTCTAGTTGTATTACGGAACAACCGGATATTGCTTGTCTGGGTGGAGAACCAAAATGAAAGCAAATAAATTCAATTTCTTTGTACAAATTACCACATCCTTGACACAGCCATCATTACATAACAGCAGGCACACTGTATTAGTGTGCTTGAAATTGAATTCATTTGCTTTATTTTGCACGGTAGCATTGCGGTTAGAACATCAGGCTCTCAATCGAGAAAACCAGGATTTGAATCCTCCTGCTGCCATTTCGAAGCTTTGGCAATTTCGTTCATCCCACATTGCCACAGTTCACTCAGCTATATAAATGAGTACCTGGCTACAGACAGAGGTGGACATCTGAACTAAGTCTTCGCGCAGTAATCGCAACATGGCTGAATGCTTCCCAGAGAAGTCGAGATACCGATGGAATGAACAGGTCTGCTGGGGGTGAAGTTTAAAGCACTTTGAACAGTCCCAAGGAAACTCTGTACAAAGTCGTATAAATCCATATAGATTTTTTTCTTAATTTATTTACCATCCTATAGCATTCCTATTCCGATCAACTGTCACCATTTGTCTTGCTGCTAACTATGTATATATATATATATATATATATATATATATATATATATATATATATATATATATATATATATATATATATATATATATATATATATATATATATCAAACAAAATCCACCAGGGTACCTTTTGGCCAACAATGTAAAGGACGTCAGGTGAAGCTTGTTCTCAAACTATTTAGGTTCGGAGTGTAATGTATATCGTGTGAATAAGTAACCATAGACAAGACATAGAATCTGTATAGCAATATAGTTTATCCACCGATCAGGGAATAACGTATATACATACTCCTGGTCGAGCCGTACAATCACACCCCACTCCCAATAGTAAAGAATGATACAACCAAATGAAATTATACAATAGTAAAATAATAGGCGTAGGATCTCTAAAATAACCAAGCGAAACATAAATACAATGTATGATTACTCCTATAAGGAGTATCGTTCACTTTAAATCAATGTTTGTTCACGTCAAGCAATCAATCACCAGCCACGAAAATATGTAGCCAACTGATAGAGGTTCAGGCTATCAATTAAAAATATATGAACATAATGAACTAGTAACGTTTGTTGAAAGTAGCCTTGATGTCTTTAGACTTCTCTTCATTGCATCACAACAGTCTGTTTCAAACAGCCACATGCTGACAAAATACTGGTAATAAAAAAGATACCTTTTATTTCTTACGGCGAGACAAAAAGGTGAAATATCGCATGACATCATATGACATCGACTGCTATTAGAAACCTCTGGAAGACTGTCGAATATTCAGCTGTTGTACAGGAATTATTTCCAGTACAGTTTTTAACTATCGGCCGTTGACTTGTCTTGCAGACTGAGTTGGACAGAGAAGTAATGAACTGTCTTGGTATGAACAGGTAGCAGACGTGCACTTTGGCCCATTGGACTGTGTCAACCAAGGACATACAAAGATATCTTCTGCAGTGAGGTAGCAACACATCCAGGGCTGCAAGCTAACACAGGCCCAACAGCCAAATACCTATACTTTTGCAGTTGGGTTGGTTGTGTCCATGAGGTTGTCAGCCCATATGGCCGGTTGTGTCCGTGAGGTTGTCAGCCCATATGGCTGATTGTGTCTGTCAGGTTGTCAGTCCATATGGCCGGTTGTGTCCGTCAGGTTGTCAGCCCATATGGCCGTTGTGTCCGTCAGTTTGTCAGCCCATACGGACGGTTGTGTCCGTCAGGTTGTCAGTCCATATGGCCGGTTGTGTCCGTCAGGTTGTCAGCCCATAGGCCAGTTGTGTCTGTCAGGTTGTCAGTCCATATGGCCGGTGGCTTTTACAGCCTTATTGAAAGTTTTATCACTTTTTGTAATTTCATCCATAATAATGTTTTCAATAAATCTCATCCTGAATTCTGATACAGGAATTGAATCACATCATTGATAACCGTGTCTGGAAGACTGTCGAATATTCAGCTGTTGTATAGGAATTATTTCCCAAATACCTATACTTTTGCAGTTGGGCCGGTTGTGTCCGTCAGGTTGTCAGCACATATGGCCGGTTGTTTCCTTCAGGTTGTCAGTCCATATGGCCGGTTGTGTCCGTGAGGTTGTCAGCCCATATGGCAGGTTGTGTCCGTCAGGTTGTCAGCCCATATGGCCGGTTGTGTCTGTCAGGTTGTCAGCCCATATGGCCAGTTGTGTCTGTCAGGTTGTCAGCCCATATGGTCGGTTGTGTCCGTCAGGTTGTCAGCCAATATGGCCGGTTGTGTCCGTCAGGTTGTCAGCCCATATGGCCAGTTGTGTCTGTCAGGTTGTCAGCCCATTTGGCCGGTTGTGTCCGTCAGGTTGTCAGTCCATATGGCCGGTGGCTTTTACAGACTTATTGTAAGTTTGATCACTTTTTGTAATTTCATCCATAATAATGTTTTCAATAAACCTCATCCTGAATTCTGATACAGGAATTGAACCACATCATTGATGACCGTGTCGGTGATGTTTATGTCCAAGCTATCAGGGTTGGTATTGGTCAGCCTGGTAGATTTTAAAACTTAGTCTTACCAGATCAGGCTGTTGGACAAATATGTTTGTCTTAACCCCTGAATACATTTTGTTCCATGCCAGTCTTAAGCCCTTAGGCCAAAACAGGATTTTTAAGTCTGTTTTTATAAGTGGACAGTGACGCCACCTGGGAAATGTCAGCAACAACAGTTAAATTTATTGTAAAGTGAGCGGTTGTCAAACACACGGATGACACTCATCACTCACAAGCTGTGTTAACTGCTGGCTAATCTACCAAGTATTTAACCACTACTGTCTTAATTGGATTACACTTTGCAGTATGAAGATGACATTATTAAATAATATTACTATGTTAATTTGCAAATTGGTTGGTTGAAAAAAGTTGATGAAGAACTATATTTATTACGTAGTTACTGAGTTATTGTATAATTATTTTATATGTACTCAATTTGGCCGAACAACATTTACAAATGTCTAAATAATAAGTTGATATGAAACTTTTCACGGATTTGCATACACCATTATTTCTGTACAAACCTGTGATGAGCTGCCATTCTCACTTAACCACAAATGTGGTTGAAACAAAATCTTTTTATCTGTACCTTTACACAATTATAGAAATAAACTTACAGTACTGGCCTCATAAAACACACAGGTTGCAGAATAAAAAATAAAACCAGCAGATCTATAAAAATTTATATATGGACTTTTTTATCCAAGCAAAACATCAATGTATGACACAGTATGAACCCATGTGATTTAACCTCTGACCCCCACCTACATCAAAATGAAATTTCGAATTACATCGACCAGTGAATATATTTCAGACATGTTAACATGTTCTCATCTTTCAGGCTGTAACATTATATTATTTACCTACACACACCCACTCCACCCCATTTTGTTCATAATCAAACATTTATGTTTTTAGATGGTCTCTATTATTATTAATTAATACTTTTTAAAGAAGTGAAACCCCATGAAATCTAATCAAACTGACAGCACAAATATACTATATTGGACACCAATCCTTCTAGTCATACTTTGGTAGACAAACCTTGAAATACCTAATGTCACCGCCTATTTTTTTGCCATTTTCTCTGCTTTGTCCACTGCGATGTGACAAAGTGCATCAACACTTTTAGAGCTTCGTTATCTACCAGTGATTCGTTACAAAAACACTATGACAATGCCTCTGCCTGTTGGATTGTCAGAGTACATGGATATAAATACGTTCGTTGCTAAAAGCTGACACACCGTTATAGAAAATGCAAAGTACATTGACTGTGGCCAACCACGGTGTCATTCAATAGACGCCTGAGGCACGGGGTGGGAAGCATGTTATACATTCTGACAGCAACATGTGACAGAAGTCATCATCCTTGCAAACAGACAAATTACTTTCTCTATGGTGTCTGACAAGTCAGGTATTGCTCATCAATGTCGTGTGTTAGAACCCATGGTCTAATAATAGACCCATTGTGTAATACATACCGATTTTGTAATAAAATCAAGCCCATATTGTAATATGTACAAATTTTGCAATAACATCAAGCCCATTTTATGATATTATGTACCAATGCAGTAATACAAAAGGTTCATTCTGTAATAAACCCAGGTACCCATGCATTATGTGACAGCATAAGGTCCATTTTGTAATAATGTCAGGGGCATCCATTTTGTAATAACATGCAAACCCCATATGCATTGTGTTGTGAATCAAGACACTGTTGCTTCAAAACGAACCATACCGTAACTTCACTAATAGTTGTTTTCAACAGTGCACACATTTGCCAGAAGATGGCAGCACAATTCATAAGCCACACCGCAGTTCATAACCTGCTTTATCGCTTCTAGATAATTCATTTCCCCGGGTCACAGTAGCCGAATAGTGGCCGAATTGAGGGTGAGCCACTCTCCAGATGGTGTGACCATGACTCCACCATCTATTAATACACTAACTTTAACATCTATTAATACACTAACTTTGGGGGCATTCTGGCAGTGTCCCTTCCCAGGCATCAATGTCCACTCGCCTCTTTCTACGTTAATTCACCTTGCAACAGTGACCTCTGATCTACCAATTGGCGGTGATAACATTCATTCATAAATTTACTCATAACACACATTCGTCACTATCCTAGGGACTCATTATATGGGTAGTGGCGGACGGATCATAAATGTGGTATTTGGCCAACAAAAGCCACACAATGGTTCAACACTCAAATTGCCAACTGTGTCCGACAGGTAGATAATAATTCTAAATAACTACCTTCATGATTGCTTAATGAATTAACTTTTCCAATGTTAAGATACATTGGTAAGGTTAATGTTTTCTTTACTACTTCATTAGATCTTTCGTTCAATGGCAACGTACCAACATTTCTAAATCATTTACCGGGCTGGGCCGAAATTGAAGTTATCTGCTTTGGGTGTTTTTCTGAAAATTATGTGTGTTAATGAAGCATCAATGTTGAAGGAAATCAAATCATAGTAATTTTTTTTTAGGAATCCTAAGAAAAGTTATAATGGCAGCCTATTTGAAAATTAAACGTGGTTACGCCCCTTTTGCTACATGGATGGGTGTAAGCTAGTTGACTAGTATTTAACAATGTACTTTCTCAAGGCATTGGAGCACAGCTCTACTATTGTCATGTGGCGAAAGTTTCCCTTGTCAGGAGTTGGTAAATGCGTACAGCGCATGCATGCGCAAGCGCAGTAAACAACATCACCAGTCAAGACAACATTAATTTTGCTGCCAGAAGCGGTAGAGTTTTCGTTTCTGTCTTTTTCTAGTTTGTCTTAGTTTATGTCTTCTTCTAGTTTGTCTTAGTTTATGTCTTCTTCAAGTTTGTCTTAGTTTGTCTTCTTCTAGTTTGCCTTAGTTGATGTCTTCTTCTAGTTTGTCTTAGTTTATGTCTTCTAGTTTGTCTTAGTTTATGCATTCTTCTAGTTTGTCTTAGTTTATGTCTTGTTCTAGTTTGTCTTAGTTTATGTCTTGTTCTAGTTTGTCTTAGTTTATGTCTTGTTCTAGTTTGTCTTAGTTTATGTCTTTTTCTAATTTGCCTTAATTTCTGTCTTTTTTTCTTGTTTTTTTCTGCAAATAATTTAGTTTATGTCTTCTAGTTTGTCTTAGTTTCTGTGTTCTTGTTTTTTTTCTGCAAATAATTTAGTTTCTGTCTTCTTCTAGTTTGTCTTAGTTTCTGTCTTCTTCTAGTTTGTCTTCATTTATGTCTTCTTCTAATTTGCCTTAATTTTTGTCTTTTTTTTCTTGTTTTTTTCTGCAAATAATTTAGTTTATGTCTTCTAGTTTGTCTTAGTTTATGTCTTCTTCTAGTTTGTCTTAGTTTCTGTCTTCTTCAAGTTTGTCTTAGTTTATGTCTTGTTCTAGTTTGTCTTAGTTTATGTCTTGTTCTAGTTTGTCTTAGTTTATGTCTTTTTCTAATTTGCCTTAATTTCTGTCTTTTTTTTCTTGTTTTTTTCTGCAAATACTTTAGTTTATGTCTTCTAGTTTGTCTTAGTTGATGTCTTCTTCTAGTTTGTCTTAGTTTCTGTTTTGTTCTAGTTTGTCTTAGTTTATGCCTTCTTCTAGTTTGTCTTAGTTTATGCATTCTTCTAGTTTGTCTTAGTTGATGTCTTCTTCTAGTTTGTCTTAGTTGATGTCTTCTTCTAGTTTGTCTAAGTTTATGTCTTCTTCTAGTTTGTCTTAGTTTATGTCTTCTTCTAGTTTGTCTTAGTTTATGTCTTGTTCTAGTTTGTCTTAGTTTCTGTCTTTTTCTAGTTTGTCTTAGTTTATATCTTCTTCTAGTTTGTCTTAGTTTCTGTCTTTTTGTGTCTTGTTTTTTTTCTGCAAATAATTTAGTTTCTGTCTTCTTCTAGTTTGTCTTCATTTATGTCTTCTTCTAATTTGCCTTAATTTCTGTCTTTTTTTCTTGTTTTTTTCTGCAAATAATTTAGTTTATGTCTTCTAGTTTGTCTTAGTTTATGTCTTCTTCTAGTTTGTCTTAGTTTCTGTCTTCTTCTAGTTTGTCTTAGTTTATGTCTTCTTCTAGTTTATCTTAGCTTCTGTCTTTTTCTAGTTTGTCTTAGTTTATATCTTCTTCTAGTTTGTCTTAGTTTCTGTCTTCTTTTTTCCTGCAAATAATTTAGTTTATGTCTTCTTCTAGTTTGTCTTAGTTTCTGTCTTCTTTTAGTTTGTCTTAATTTATGTCTTCTTCTAATTTGTCTTAATTTCTGTCTTCTTTTTTTCTGCAAATAATTTAGTTTATGTCTTCTAGTTTGTCTTAGTTTATGTCTTCTTCTAGTTTGTCTAGTTTGTCTTAGTTTCTGTCTTCTTCTAGTTTGTCTTAGCTTATGTCTCTTATTTTCTAGTTTTTTTTTCTGCAAATAATTTCACAAGTTATTCAATTATGTTTATACATTCTAACATTAGAATGTAAACTCTAATTGAAACAGGTGTTAACCCCAGAATTAAATGTGTCAAATATCAATTTGTTTACAACATCCTTTACTAGATGAAGTTTAATTATAAAGATGATTGTACAGCAGGAACCCTACCTGTGTCACTTTCACTTTCTTCATGCGTCCACATGCTCCTTGTCACCCTCTTACCAAATACATGTCACTGATAACAATAGTAACTACACGTGGGTGACTGTGTACAGAGGTACAAAACATTGTAGAACAATCAACTTTTATATTGTAAAACATTACCCAAGCATTTAAATTGCTTTAGTAATAAAATATTCAGAAGTTAATACTACTATTATCATTAGCTTGACCTAGCATTCAGACACAGAACACTGGCTGTTATTTCTCATTTAATCATTTCAGTACGACAAGCCAAATTTCTGGCCATGTGGTGTGTGACGCATGACAGGCCGAATTTTCAGCATTGGCTATGTTACCATTTAAATCACTTTTATTCATAATTATCCACTACATTGTAATATACGGTTGTCATGGCGTATGAATTAGCTAATCAGTAACGGCAATCGTTCATTATCGCTCATTATAATTTTATGGAGATTTGCGAGGTTTTTAATTATGGATTATCAAAATCTACAATGGCGTACGGTACTATTTCAACTGGCAATTTACCGCAGTATGTTTTGGACAGTTTATTTGATAGTTTTAGCGACGAATCTTTGTCGGATGTTGATGATCGAAACAACAATGTTGGCGGTGAATTGTACATTGGTATACAACTGTGTTCAGCAACCGCAAAAACGTTGAAATTGTGGTGGCCATCTCGGATTGCTGGTTACCATGACAACTAAATGTAAAATGATATGGCTCATTTTACTCGCTGATTATTGTACTTTCAGAATATATATAATAATCCTATTCATAAATGCATTTTTGTTGCTGAAATCTTGACTTGAAGTGATGCAGTTGATTTTCTTGCATATTAACTGGTGAATGCAATATTCACTATTCAGTTGACGCAGCATATCAGGGCTGTAGTACTGAAATGGTTAATCAAGAAAAAAGGAGGAATTATGTTAGAACAGCCTGTCAGACTATCTGATGACACAATTTGTCAAGTTGGAGGAATGTGGACCGTTCAATGTTGGTTGCTGCACATTATCACAACTGGATTATTTAAATATTTGTGCTAGTGTGCTGTGATTAATACCTGTGGTTTCAGTTATTATTTCACTACAGGAACTTAATCAAGTAGACACGTGTGTCATGTTTATTAAACATTACATAACACCGTCATAGATCAAAACACGACAAACATTAGTCATACAGAAAAGTCGTTACACGAAAAAACCACAGCAAACATTTCCAAATGATCTCTTTGTGAAGAGAAAAGAAAAAATATTAGTTGGCATCAGAAATGTTTTACACACACAATGACCACTGACTGCGACGGTAGACATCGAATCAAAAAAGCTTGAAAGCAAATCTACAGTCGAGACTGTAAATGACATGAACAAAACATCCAGTTGATACGACGGTAATATGTGATGTATATTTATAGGGGGTTTCTGGTACTAAGTAGCTATTGTATGCATACATCTAATAGCTACATCACCGTTATGAATAGCCAACGAAAATCAACCGCTGCAGTAACGCGCTCTGACATTTCTAGAGTCGATCTATCTTCGGTCAAATGCACCGAACAAGTTCACAGAACGTGCTTACAAGCCGGTCAAAGATCATGCACGGAATAAACAGGCAACCTGATCGTTCACGGCAACAAATCAAATGGCTATGTTTTTTCCGGTGCAAATGACGGCGGTTTTGTGCCAGCATCCATAAACATTTTCCCACAGGCTGGTTGATAATGATAAGACAGTGCAAGTTTGTAACCTTTGCAAGCTAACCAATGTACATCGGTGAAAGCAGTGCTTTCCAAGAGTAATGTTTTCTGGAACGAAAAACCCCTGGAGCAAATTCCAGCGCCTGATAAACTGTGTGAAAAGATGGAGACCATAGCCACAGAAACAGAGCATGCAATGGGGTAGGGGACGAGCCCTAGATTACCCTCATTTGACAGGCTGGGAACCCAATAAAATCTGTAGGTCATACTATTTGGTAAAGGGGGATTCAGAATAGGTAGATGGGTTAGGAGTATTGTAAACATAAAAAAATCCAATAAAAAACTTGGCTGGAGTGAGTGCCAAATGTTCACTTGGACTATCTAAAAAAATTGGAAAAGGTATATTTTTAGGAAGTTTTTTCCATACACTAAACTGGCAATGCATGCACTTTTGCCAATTTTTCTGTTTTTGGATAGGGGTGTGGGTGTATGGGGTCTATCATATCTTATCCCAAACAGGGTGATGACATAATCCCTCTCCATTTCCAGAAAATCTTTCAATGGAAAGCTACATCACGACAGTTGTGCATCAGGAGAGGGAGCCTCCATGCAGTTGAACACCCTTCCCGTTGCCAGCTACCACAGCTACCACAGCTGGCTAATACAACCATGTAAGATAGGCAGGACTTTGATGAGTATAAAGGGTAAACTTAGTGAGACTGGGTAGATCTGTCTCTCCCAACAGCTGTCACCCCAGTCTACCTCACCCTGGGCCAGTCCGTCTCTACAATCAACAATTAATATTAATCATGAAACAAATGTTTCATTTCAATGTGACAGGGGCACTGCAGTGACTATTGTTTATTGCAGACAAATTTAGTAGTCGGTGCTACTGTAAATTAGAGCCATGGTCCTTAGTATTCTCTCTAATAGACACCCTTCCTGTAATGGCACCTTTCCCTTGCACACACTTGCGACGATGACACTCCCTGATGGACACATTTATGAGAAACCTGTCCCCAACGAATATCTGTCTAATGAACACCTCACTATAAAGGACACCATATTCCAGTATAATCCAATATGCACAACTGCTACAAAGATAAGTTTGATGATAATATAGATGAATGTTGTTGGCTTTGTTTACTCTATGTTTGATGATAAATTATAAGAATGCTAATGGATTTGTCTACTCAATGAGCTTTACTGGATTTGTTTACTTTAATCCAGCTGTGTTCAAGAGTACAGACCCTGAAAGAGAAGCACAATCAACAAAAGTAAACACGACACAATAAGCAAAAACAAACATCAATGTTCACGTGGAAAACTCTTTAAAGGGTCATTTCTTCCTCGGACCTGTTGAGATGTGTTTATTTAAACTGTTTAATACAACCGGGGTTACATACTCTTACAAGGAGATAACTGTGTTACAATGACAACCCTGGAAGGAACATATAATGACAATGTACTTGAACTTAGTTACAAAGTGACACTAGTGCACCAACAACAGTTCATCCTCATGGGGTTTAAATTTAGAACACTTGCACCAACAATAGTTTATCCTCATGTGGTCTAAGTTTAGAACACTTGTGCCAACAAAGAGGTTATTAGGCACATAAAATACTTGCAAATCTTATCCATCACACTTGAAAGAGGTCCCTGCTTTTTCCACACAGTACTTTACACTGTAGAAGTCAGATTTGTGCCAAGGTTTATGTGATATGCCTGATGTTTTTGCTTGGCCCAAAAAGTAGCCATTATTTTATAAAACTTTTAAACTGTAATGTACAATGACAGTCATGTCGAACAACATAAATTTAATAAAAATAGATACAAACTGTAATATTTATGAAGAGTCATGTCCAACTAGCTGACATAAAATAGGTGTGAATCTACAGTAACTGAGATATGAAGACTGCATATTTACATTTCCTTCACCTTCAACCCTTCACTGGGACAGTTGTAGGGGTGCCGTTCATACAGTCCACTTGTTGTCTCACATATTCATTTGTCTTGTGTTCAGTATACAAAATTTGGAGGAGTCTCCTAACGCATTTCATTTCAAATGTTTGAACGCGTCTCTCTGTCTCTGCTGTCAGAGCCCAGCTCTCACATCCGTAGAGGAGGATGGATACAGAGAGTGCTTTATAGAGCTTGAGTTTCGTTTTAAAGCTGATGTTTCTGTTCCTCTACGTGGTGTTGTCTTCACATAGCAGACATTGCCACTGCAATTCTTGTTTTGATTTGAATTTAAACTACATCCACCCAATTATTAAAACTACCATCACAATGTACAACAACAGAGTCTTTGCCAACTTTGATTTTACAGACATACGTATGAATGTGCATAAGAATAAACACGTGCTTGCACAAACATGCATGCCCAAAAATTGCAGAAAACCATGCACAAACCAACAATAGAAACACGTGAATCTACAAAGTCACGAACAGACAACTAATGAACACGCGTTACAAGTGCTTTCAAAATTTTTTTACTTTTATGTCTTGCAGACAAAGTGACTAGAGAGACTGTCACATGATAAGTTGAAGTCACACTAAGTTGTCATGGCTTAAGGCCGTGATGTCATTAAAGCTAATCAGGTTTACAGCTTCCTCTTTTCTACAACAAAAAACTACTCGACTGCCATAAATAACTCACTGGTGTGATTACCTAATATATTGTACTTAGAGGGGGCATTAGGCCATAGTCCCTCTTTGCCTTAAATTTGTGACTTTTTCTGTATGTAACCTGTTGCATTGCTACATGGAAGCATGGTAAACTATTGGGTCACTAAGCTTGCCCCCCCCACCCCGTTTGCGAGATCCTAGATACACCACCAATCTCTACTAAATATCTTTGATGACACATTTGTTTGAAATCCTTAATATTTGTTGCACAATTCTAATTGCTACTTGATTGGTAGCAGCATTGAGACACCAACCTGAGATGATAAGATATAACCTAGTGTTGCTGTCCTCCTACCAGGACCACTATTACATGCACACAGCTATTACATTACTCAATCAGGCCAAGGTGCAATTGTACTGCACAACAATGACCTTTCAGCATGTCTGGGATCTTCCGAGGGGTCGGCTCAAAATACTGATGCTAAAACAGGCTGATACACTTGTATAGAGGCAGGTGTACTGGTAATATCTGGCATGGAGGCATATGTTCTGGTGTATAGGCAGTTGTACTGGTGTGGAGGCATATGTACTGGTATGGAGGCAAGTGTACTGGCATGGACACAGATGCACTGGTACGGAGGCAGGTGTACTGGTATGGAGGCAGATGCACTGCTATGGAGGCAGATGCACTGGTATGGAGGCAGATATCCTGGTATGGAGGCAGATGCACTGGTGTGGAGGCAGATGCACTGGTATGGCGGCAAATGTACTGTTATGGAAGCAAATTTAACAAGATTTAACAAGATTTGCCATCCAAGCCAAAGGCCCAGATGGCAAGTGGACAAAGAAGCCATTGGCTTATCGAGAGTCCAACAATGTTCATCTACTTATAACCCGCCCTCCTGAGATATGTGTCAGGATGTACTGGTATGGAGGCAGGTGTACTGGAATGGAGGCAGATATACTGGTATGGAGGCAGGTGTGTTGGTATAGAGGCAGGTGTACTGGTATGGAGGCCGATGCACTGGGAGGGAGGCAAATGTACTGGAATGGAGGCAGATGCACTGGTATGGAGCTAGATGCACTGATATGGAGGAAGATATACTGGAATGGAGGCAGGTGTACTGGTATGGAGGCAGGTGTACTGGTATCGAGGCAGATGCACTGGTATGGAGCTAGATGCACTGACATGGAGGAAGATATACTGGAATGGAGGCAGGTGTACTGGTATGGAAGCCAATGTACTGGAATGATGCAGGTGTACCCAGCTAAGACATTACTCAAGGGAGGGAGGGAGGAAGATGTATTGGGAGGGATGAAGATGTACTGGTATGGAGGCAGATGTTCTGGAAGGGAGGCAGATAAACTAGGAAGGAGGCATGTGTATGGGGAGGGAGGCAGATGTTTTGGGAGGGAGGGAGGCAGATGTAAAAAGGTAAATTCTTATATAGCGCAGTATCCAGTCCTTGGGACTGCTCAAAGTGCTTTACACTTCACCCACTGGCAGACCTGTTCATTCCAACGCTATCTCGATTTCTCTGGGAAGCATTCAGCCAAGTTGCAATTATTGCACGAAGACTTCGCTCAGATATCCACCTCTGTCTGTAGCCAAGTACTCATTTATACAGCTGAGTGAACTGTCTGTAGCCAAGTACTCATTTATACAGCTGAGTGAATTGTGGCAACGTGGGATGAACGAAATTGCCAAAGTTTCAAAACGGCAGCAAGAGGGTTCGAACCTGGCTTCTCTCGATTGAGAGCCCAATGTTCTAACTGCTATGCCCCACCTGTATTCGGAGGGAGGCAGATGTACTCGGAGGGAGGCAGATGTACTCGGAGGGAAGCAGATGTAATGAGAGGTTGGCATAGGCATGGGAGGAAGGCAGATGTACTGGGGAAGCAGAGGCACGGAAGGGCGATAGAGGCAAGGATGCAGGCAAGTGCATGGGAGGAAGGCAGAGGCATGGGAGGAAGGTAGAAGCATGGGAGGAAGGCAAAGGCAGGAGATGTTGTCTGTTCTAATTTATAGCAAACAGATGATTACACGTGCGATTGTATCGGTTCACAACGGCGTAATGGTTTTATTCCAGACCTAGCTGACAGACATGAAACTAATAACAGCAAACTACACTGTATGTTTACTACCAACATCACAGGAGGCGGGTGTATTGGGAGGAAGGAGGAATGGCAGGGAGGCAGGGGGCATGACAGGGAAGCAGGGGGCATGGCAGGGAGCATGGCAGGGGGCGTGGCAGGGGGGCAGGGACATTGTCAAAATGGTTGCCAATGATAATGCAACAGTAAACTGTAAACAACTGTATACCAACTACTGCATGTTTACCTCTATTTATCTTCGTTTTATAACATTTTAGTTGATCATTCCTTCTTTCATCCTCCTTGTTGCACAGCTATCTGTTGTAGCTGTGCAACAAGAAGGCTTTCTCCCTGGGGGAACAGCAGACAACAGCACAACCCAGTGCTGAACTCAAAAACTATAAACCCAATCAGTCCTTTTTATTCTTACAAAATTTAGGTAATAGATAACAAACACAAAACATTCACTTGGATAATATCAGCTAACCTAAAGGTATCCCCAATTTTTTAACTTAACGCTCTCCCAGTTTGTAACCAAACCTGATAATTGATGAATTCAGCATGAGTTATGTCATCGGCAATGCCATGCTGATTGTAGAGACACACAAAGGGGACATTGAACAACACAGAAACTAGGGTGGAACCTAGTGTAATTTAAAGAGCCTGTCACACTCCATTACACAACCATATGTGCTCTTTTTAGCACATTGTGATACTTAGTGCTTAAACACTATCTTGTGCCTTGCAGCTACCTGTTTTATATGTAGCTTGTGGTTACAAAGTAACTAATCGTTAAAAAACTAATTTATATGACAACCTTAATCATAGGTCAAGGGTTCTAGGTCAGGGTTCGGCAACCTTTTTGAACGGAGGGCCAAATTAGTTACTTGGAATAGGTCAGCGGGCCACACATACACGCACGCACATGCAAGCATGCGCGCACATAAGGATATTATCTTTCTTGTAACACATACAATATATATATATATATATATATATATATATATATATATATATATATATATATGTGATGCCACACGCCAAAACCAGGCTTTTCTCGACAATTTTACAAAACCATTTTATTACAGATTCAAATAGAGGAGATACACAGCTTTAAAATGACACCAACATGAAGAGTGTACCTTACTCATGGGCCAAGATATTACACTTTTAGTGTACACGTTCTTGGAATAATAGTTTTGAGAAAATCAGCTTTAAAAACTGCATTGAAAAAATGCTTCTCCCGTAGCAACCATGCACTTATAATGCTCCAAATAGAATGAAATTTTGTATGTTCCTCCAGTAGGTGTGTATAAATTAAATGCAGAAGTATAAAGTGGAAACACCTATTATTTATTGAATGTCACCTCATTTACTACCAGGTTTGGTATTCCCGGAGACTACCGCGAGCACTGGGTGCCGAACCCCTAAAGTAAATCCCTGAAATATCTTAAAATGAAACATTATTTGCACATTACATATATAATAACACTACACAATGTCAGTTTCCCCAATTTGGAAAGTCCGCTCCCGCTGGCGCTGAGCCAACCAGTGCAGGCTCAATGTTGTCTTCCCCTGCCCCTGCCTAGGCGACTTTCACGGGCTCGACGCGGCCTTCGAAGTAATCTTCAATCACTGCAGCTAAATTGCTGTCCTCGAGATTGCACCCCCTCGCACGATCCAACTCGGTAGCTAAATAAGCTTCTTTCGATGCCATAGTGCAATTCATTAACGAATCGAAGACAAAAACAGCTGGCGAACAAAGACGAAAGGAATGCGTAAACAAGCCGACTGCGCATGCGCGCTTACGTTTCGACCAATCAGCGAGCGTTTCGCAACTTCCATAGCAACAACAGCACTTTGTTGCTGGATAAAGTATGTATAATAGGAGCTGTTCTATTGGTCTAGAGTAAGAGATTCCCAATCATACGTGTAGTTAACGTCATAAGCTTTCCAGCCATGTATAACATTTGGGGTTTCCCACTTGTAAGCGAGCAAAGACAGTCGATCAAAAGCGCGTAAACATGGCTTTGTTTCAGACTTCTCAACCACGACGTTAATCAGGCTTTCAGGGCCCTCAATAAAGTGCTAAATATTACTAGTTTGAACAATCTTTCAGCTTATATAAATGGATTTATGGAAACCTGGATAATTTCGTTGTTCGACTCCGTCGTTAACCGATTTTCGACAATTCGAACGGGCACCATGCATTTTAGGCTCCTGCGCCGAACAAAATTTAGCGAGAAGCGCCTGGTTTTGGCGTGGCGCATCACATATATATATATATATATGCATGCAACATACATACGCTGCTGTCGTAAATAGGTCTGATTTTGAACAACAGTTCGATGGTCACTATGCTGTTCAAAAACACACATTATTCATGTTACGTGTTCTAGGCATGCAGCTGATGCCATGTTGACCCGTGTGAAACTGACGCCTGATGCTAGAGATGTCGCTGCGCCACCAAGTGTCCCACATCTGGCTGCAGACTTGACACTGTGAGCCTCAGCACGTCGTCCAAATGTCCATCTGTTAGATGCGTTCATGGCTTGCATTATACAAAGTTCATCTTCATTTTTCACTCCCTGTTGCGAGCCCTGAGACTTGTCAATCGGTCAGCAAACTCCTGTCTCAGCAGCTCAATGAATGCTACGAAGGCCTACATGCCCGGAGTGGCTGGTTTGTTTTCTAAGAGCGTCGGGAAGTAATTTGCGTCCCGCGGTTGTGTCTCCCACAATTGAAACCTGGTCTCGAAAGCGCAGACAAACGGGCAGAGTTCATTGATTAGTTGTTCTAAAAATGCAAAATCGCACATCAATAAGGGGTCAGTGAATGCCGGTACTTCTCCACCCTTCTTCTCCATAAATACGCTAATCTCATGTCTCAGCTCGTACACGTGGCACAGCATGGCACCCCAACATAGCCAGGGCACTTCGCTTTAGTGCAGGAATTGTTAATATTGCACATTCATCTGGGACGGAAGGTGCTGGAACTGCCAGTGATTTAACGAGTGTTGACGAGTGTTATTCATAACATAGAAACATAGAAAATTCATGTCTGCATGTGGGCAAAACTTAATTAATTAAAGTTTTAAAGAAGTGAGAAATGTTTGATATGTTCATCGCGCGGAAATGGTATTACCGGGTTGCATTATGTGATATGTCTCGCCTAGACGTCTCGTCTAGAATTTAGTCTAGACTATTTTTTATTTTATACATCAATATTGCGGGCGCGGGCCGCGCCATGCATAATCTCGCTATCAGTCCGCGGGCCGCATGAAATAGCTCTGCGGGCCGCAGTTGGCCCGTGGGCCGCAGGTTGCCGACCCCTGCTCTAGGTAAATCTTCTGTATGTTTGCGACAAGCAAACACCCATAAAGGCACCAAACAACAATTCTAAAGCCCCATTCTGCAGTAGGGCTACCTATTTGTCATGAATCGAACGAAAACGTGTTTGTCTGGTTTTGAGAAAACTGCTGAAAACAATAACATTTTTACTTTGAGTGTAACACGATTTTGTCATTTTGGTTGATTTGAGACGGAATGCCACAGCTACTAAATATTGCAGAGAATATTATAGATAAGCTTATAAATATTGCAGAGATTATTATAGATAAGCTGCTAAATATTGCAGAGAATATTGTAGAATAGCTGCTAAATATTGCAGAGAATATTGTATATTAGCTGCTAAATATTGCAGTGACTATTGTAGATTAGCTGCAAAATATCAGGCTTGTTAACAAATGCATGTCATTTGAATGACAATGCAAATGTTTCATTTGATTAAAACGCAAATATAATTTTCCAGGAATGCATTCAAATGTAAATGCCTTGGGGTCACACTCAAATGCAAATGTTTTGGTTACACATTTGCAAATGCATTTGAATTAATTTGGCTTTATATTAATGTTTTAATAATCTACAATATTCTCTACAATATACAGGAAGAACTTAAGATAATACTATATGCAGATGACCTTGCAGTGGTGGCTGATAACAAAGAGGATTTATAGAAAACATTGCAAGAATGGAGTAACACCTTTAGAAAACATGGCCTCCGAATGAATCTGGAGAAGACAGAAGTAATGTTAATAGGCGAACAAGAGGTGGACTTACATGTAGTTGTTGACGGAGAGACCATTAAACAAGTGAACAGTTTTGTATACTTGGGCAGCACAGTGTGTGAGGATGGAGGAAGTAGTAAGGAAATACAGAGGAGAGTGCAAGCAGGAGCAGCAGTGTGGAGGAGAGTGGAAGGCATTATGTGGGACAGAAAACTGGAAAAACAACTAAAAGGAAAAGTGTTGGAAGCCTGCGTGGTACCAGCCTGTACATACGGGTTGGGAACACTGGCACTGACAGAGAGACAGGAGGAGAAGATGCAGATAGCAGAAAACAACTGGGTCCGAAGAATATGCAAAGTAACCCAAGAAGATAGAAGGAAGAAGAAGGAATTGAGAGAAGAGATTGGCATAAAAAAAACACCTAAAGATGAAAGTAGCCGGAAGCAGAATGAGATGGGCAGGACATGTGCAAAGAATGGGTGAAGACAGACTGTCAAAAAGAGCTTGGAAAGCAGAAGAGGCTGGCAGAAGAAGAAGAGGAAGACCAAAACTGCGATGGAAAGACTGTGTCAAACAAGATCTGGAAACGGCAGGTAGGAACAGCCAAGAGTGGAAGACCACCGCAGAAGACGAGAGAAATGGAGAACATTAACAATGAAAATAGAAGAAGCAATCAAGTGACTTGGACCCCCCCCCAAAAGGGAGCAAGGGGAAGAAGAAGATTAATGTTTTGTTTTAATATTTGGAGAAAAATAATGTCATCCAGTGGTGACTCTTGCTGGCCAACAGCCACTAGTTAGAAAAAGGTAAGTTCAGGCAGGTGGAAATGAGGAACAAACAATTGACAGTTTACTGCGAACTACAGCAGGGAATGAAAGGCTAATCATTCAGGCAGGTCAGAATGGAAGGGTAACCCAAGACAATAGACTGTCCACTGGTTGGGTCACTGGGATGATAACCTGGCAGATAATTACAGCTACCACTAATCACTCTCTCTGCATTTACAATTTCACAGATGCATTTGAATGCGCATTCAAATGCTCAACATTCAAATGCGCATTCAAATGCATTTGCATTTGTTAACAAGCATGCTAAATATTGCAGAGAATATTGTAGATCAGCTGCTAAATATTGCAGAGAATATTGTAGATCAGCTGCTAAATATTGCAGAGAATATTGTAGATCAGCTGCTAAATATCGCAGAGAATATTGTAGATCAGCTGCTAAATATTGCAGAGAATTTTGTAGATCAGCTGCTAAATACTGCAGAGATTACTTGTTAAATGTCTTATGGCAATAAAACATGCAAGCTGCAGACACGCTGCTAAACACTGACTTTTTTACTGACTATTGCAGAGATGCTTTCTGGTACAAAATGCTGCTAAGAAATAACTAAGCACAGCAAAGATATTGCAAAAGTATATTTAGAAACGCTGAAGTCATATTAGGCAATGTAACATAGTAATAATAACTTCCAAGTAAATCAATAAAAAAATGGCTAAAAATACTACTGAGAGAGAAATGACCAAATGTAACTATCTGGTATTGATGAAAAGATCTTTTTAAACCTGCTAAAGAAACCATGCCAAATACTGCCTAAGATAATTAACTAAATGATTTATGCTATTAATATCTAAACACACCAACTTGCTCCACACGGGCAGTAATCGAACAATTCCCTATATTAATATCTTTTGCATGTTGCAGAAAACAGCTAAAAGGTTACATTTTCCAGGAAATCCTATTTTCATCGCCTGATGCAGACGGCCAATTAAAGCTTTCACAAAACTATTGTGACACAACGTAGCAATGGGAAAGATACCCAGCCACAATACATAAGACTCTTATGACACAACGTAGCAATGGGAAAGATACCCACCCACAATACATAAGACTCTTGTGACACAACGTAGCAATGGGAAAGAGACCCAGCCACAATACATAAGACTCTTGTGACACAACGTAGCAATGGGAAAGAGACCCAGCCACAATACATAAGACTCTTGTGACACAACGTAGCAATGGGAAAGAGACCCACGTCACAATACATAAGACTCTTGTGACACAACGTAGCAATGGGAAAGAGACCCACGCCACAATGCATAAGACTCTTATGACACAACGTAGCCATGGGAAAGAGACCCAGCCACAATACACAAGACTCTTGTGACACAACGTAGCCATGGGAAAGAGACCCAGCCACAATACATAAGACTCTTGTGACACAACGTAGCCATGGGAAAGAGACCCTGCCACAATACATAAGACTCTTGTGACACAACGTAGCCATGGGAAAGAGACCAAGCCACAATACATAAGACTCTTGTGACACAACATAGCCATGGGAAAGAGACCCAGCCACAATACATAAGGCTCTTGTGACACAACGTAGCCATGGGAAAGAGACCCAGCCACAATACATAACACTCTTGTGACACAACGTAGCCATGGGAAAGAGACCCATGCCACAATACATAAGACTCTTGTGACACAACGTAGCCATGGGAAAGAGACCCAGCCACAATACATAAGACTCTTGTGACACAACGTAGCCATGGGAAAGAGACCCATGCCACAATACATAAGACTCTTGTGACACAACGTAGCCATGGGAAAGAGACCCATGCCACAATACATAAGACTCTTGTGACACAACGTAGTCATGGGAAAGATACCCAGCCACAATACATCAGACCCTTGTGACACAATGTAGCCATGGGAAAGAGATCCACGCCACAATACAGCACCAATATCAACTCCATTCTTCCTGTTAAACTTCTTACACACTGAGTGGCAAATTATTTAAACAGCAAATCCTGTTGGCTGGTATCGATTTCTAGGTGTCAGTTTGCATTTCTAAGTTCTAGGAACGTCTTCTTTTAATGGTTTTCTTTACCATTCACTGAGTTACATAATTAAAAGATGTAATGTAATTATTTAATACTTTTGTGTCACTAATCAAAGTCATTTTGCAGGAACAATAATTATTTTTCACTACAGTGAACTATGTGGACCAACATTCCGTGAACTATAGCCCAGTATTCTGTGACCTGGGCTGTATTGTGTCACTGTGTTCACTTGTGAATTATGGGCAGTATTCCGAACGATGGGCCAGTGTCCTGTGGGTTGTATCATGTGACCTGTGAGTTGTATCATGTGACCTGTGGGTTGTATCATGTGACATGTGGGTGGTATCATGTGACCTGTGGGTTGTATTATACGACCTGTGTGTTGTATTATGTGACCTATAGGTCACAAAATGTTGTGGCCTATAGGCTTATTTTGTGAACAATTGGTTGTATGTGGTCTGCCTACAAACCAATCACTGGTCACAGTTAGATCCCTTTCACTTGCGCTAATAACCAAACAAATTTAGTCTAAATTTCAAAAGATTATGAATGACGAATCAGAACTTGTTTTATATCACAATGATTATTACCGATGGCTGCATTTTTATCTATCATGTGCTTATTAATAACAATTCAAACCTTCCATTTTAAAGCTGGTTATCATTGGTCATCGACGTTTACCTTTAACAACTGGGTAACTATTAACGACCAATCAAACATGATATTTGGAATAATAATAAATTACATATGTGTAATGCACCATATATCCCAATAAAAACCAGCTACAAGGCGCTAACAATGTTAAAATAAGTTAAACAAATTTACAATATGTTAAATAAATAAAAGGTACATAAAAGTTATTGCTGCCGTTTACAATGTCACAAAGGCTGCACACAAAAATGTCTTTAAAACTGTCTTGAAACCTGCAACTGAGTGTCACGTGACCAATACTGCCCAATGAGAACTTACTTGTGGCCATATCTTCGGGACTCTCCTGGTCGCATGTGATCCCCATCTCCTCATCCTGTTGTTGATGCCTGCGTAGTGCAACTTGAGCGGCCATTACTTTTTGGCGGAGCGCGATCAGCGCGCACTTATCACATGTGCATGTCTTGAATGGGCAGAAGCGTTTGTGTCCCTTGACCGGCACTGACTGCCCGTGGTTGCGACATCGCGCACACTTTGGTGCTCGAGATTGTTGATTCTTCATCTCACTGTTCATCCTGCACAATCAACAATGCACCGTAACTGTCAGGTTTCTCCTCGGTTTTTTCCACTCGTCTCATTTCAAACCCATTTCACAAAACATTCAGCCTATCTAGTATCAATTACATGACATGCTAGCTTATTTCTACAAATAAAAAAAAATGTTACACGAAAAAATTTCATGAAATGCGTTCTAATAAGTGTACACCTAAGTTTGTAGATCAAGACGATGTCAACAATTCGCTCAGATGACATGCGGCCTTGGCCTGGGCGCGCAGCTGCCTGAGCTGGCTATGCCACTCGCAACGTCTACATAGAAGAAGAAACCACATTGACTTTTATTGTCATTGACATTGGTCTTAAGTCAGCAACGTAATTCACGTGTGCTCGTTGAGAAAACCGTCCAAAGCAACGACATGCCAATACCTTCCCAATAACGTTGGCAGGAAATATAGTAACATTTCGCCATCAACTAAAAACCTCGTTAAAACTCACTTATAGTCAGTCCATAGCTCCTCAGCGTACCGATCCCACTGTTAACTGGAATTGTTAAACCGACTAGAACTGTCTAACCCTTTTGTTCTGGTGCGATGCTTAGCTTTGGTTTCCTGGAGATTTTAGCGCAACAGAAATGTTTTATTGTATTGTATAGATGATCTCAAGTCAGCGATTCTCATTCACATCTGTACAACATCATCTGGTTTGAGTAGTGTAACAATTTCCTGCAGTGTAACAGTATTAACAGTAACAATTAAATCAATATTTATTACAAATTTCATCATGTAATAACTTACAATTATCACAGGAGTTCACGTGTGATAAATCACAAAATCAGTCTTTCATTACTTGCAATTATCTCAACAAAATCTCACTCGAAATCATTCACCAACTTGAATACATTAATACATTAAGTGTCTACTCTTATCACACAATTGCACATCCACAAGAATAAAAAATATTACATTAAGTGTCTACAGCCCATATTGTTTCATGGTAATTAAAGTCATGGGTTATCTGCTATCACTTTCATCATGTAATAACTTGTAATTATAAAAACAAGTCACATTTAAAATAAGTCACAAACTTGAGTACACTAATGCATTAAGTGCCTACATCTTATCACAAATTTCCGTTTTCTTTCGGCGATGCCTGTGATGACTCGAACATCTTTACCTGTAATACAGTTACAGCTGCATTGTACGCTTCGTCTTCATGATGGCTAGCTGCATTAAATAGTTTTTAAAGTCAAACTTTTTAGGGCATACTAGTTCATACGTCAATTTAAATTAAAGTTGCATTCTTATAACATATTTACAACACACATACATGTTCTGGTTAATGTGCAATAACATGATAAAAAGCAATATTTATTCCAAAAATCACTTGAAAAGCTTGGGATCAAACAATTATTTTTCTGTGAAGTGGATGAAAGGATTTAGTTATTGAGTATTGTGTGTGGTTAACCAACACAATAAATCAAAGGTTAATAAACCATACTGTGAGGACACATTGGCAACGTCAAAGCCACTAAACAAAGGTGGGTCCTTGAAACTGTATTGATACGTCAGTGCCTTGAGAAGAGAGCTGTGTGTTGTTGAGGCAGCTGACCATGATTGACTCAGTGCCTTGAAAAAAGAACTGTGTGTTTTGTTGTTGAAGTGGCCGATCATGATTAACTTAGTGCCTCGATGAGAGACTTATCATGATTAACTCAGTGTCTCGATGAGGGACTTACCATGATTAACTCAGTGCCTCGATGAGAGACTTATCATGATTAACTCAGTGCCTCGACGAGAGACTTATCATGATTAACTTAGTGCCTCGATGAGAGACTTATCATGATTAACTCAGTGCCTCGATGAGAGACTTATCATGATTAACTCAGTGCCTCGATGAGAGACTTATCATGATTAACTTAGTGCCTCGATGAGAGACTTATCATGATTAACTCAGTGCCTCGATGAGAGACTTATCATGATTAACTCAGTGCCTCGATGAGAGACTTATCATGATTAACTTAGTGCCTCGATGAGAGACTTATCATGATTAACTCAGTGCCTCGATGAGAGACTTATCATGATTAACTCAGTGCCTCGATGAGAGACTTATCATGATTAACTCAGTGCCTCGATGAGAGACTTATCATGATTAACTCAGGAATCACTTCATATTATTCATTCATTCGTAAATTTATGTATAACGAAATAAGTATAAACGCACACAATTTTCTTGCAGAATAACATATAGTAGATATCATTCTGACTCATATTTGTTATTATAAATTTTCTTGCTTAAGAACAGAAACACACATACATATATAAAGGCGGGTAAGATATCCAGGGTGGGGGGAATATACCCTAGGGGGAATATGTCCCGGGGGAAGATACCCTGCCACACCGGTATTTATTTTAAATGAAGCATACAAGTTTCAGTGGTTAACTTATAACTCAGTATAATTAAAATTGTCTTTATCCTCGAACTATATAGTATATCTACATTGACAATGTAATAGTATTTTTAATATGCTTTAATCTTTATTTATGTAGTATATTTTCCGTCAAAAATTTTATAAAACAGGAATTCAAAAAGCAAGAGCAAGAGGAAATGTTCAATGTAACCCAGCAATATATACATACCAGCTACACAGTGCTACAAGCTCTATGTTAACAAATCAGTTTACTGCTTCTCACTTGGTTTTTATTGGCAGAACATAGATTCATTACTATTATGCTATTGTCTAGTGTTAGAACATCAATCAAAGCAGGCAGAATGATTTTTAGCAAAATTTAACAAGACTGCCATCCCAAACAACAAGTTCCATATGGCAAGTGGACAAGGAAGCCATTGGCTTATCGAGAGTCCAACAATTTTCTCATCTATGTGTAGTCCGTAAGCCGTGTCAGGTGTGCGGGCAGTGCATTTTTTGTAACATTTCATTGGTTGATGCAACTAGGTCAAAGTTCACTCATGTTTGTTTAGATAGATCCACCAGCAGTAGTGAAAAACCAATGATAAAAATCATGTTCCAAAAGAATGCATTCAGTGGGGGGGGGGGTCACCTGAAAATGTATTTCATGTTAGAACTCATTGCATTTTGCCTGGCTAGATTTGAAATTGGGAACACAATGACACCAAGATCATTAAGATCGCACTATCCACTAAAAAGATATGAACAGTTGAAGATGACAGAAACATAACTTTTCTTGCATTTTATTGTAATGGAAACAGCTTCGGAAAAACTGTTAAATAACTGAGGAATAATGAGTCCAAGCTAGAATTTTTAAATGTAAAAGAAATCTTTTAATTGCACCAAAATTGGAAAATGTCTTCTATCAGGTTTTTGGCGTGCCCGACAACATGGCAACTTCCATTTTACGATAACGCAACTAGAAGTAGGTCAAAATGGTGGCCATCTTGAATTTGTAATGAGGCGATCTTTAATAGTGGTAAAGTTAGAACATTTCCTTCACCAATGGGTTTCTGGCGTGCTAGACGAGATGATGACCTCCGTTTTATAAAACAATAAAAAATAAGTCGAAAGTGGCAGCCATCTTTTTAATAAGGTGATCGCAACACATTTGTTTTGTCTTGTATAAAACTTGCATGTTGTAAACTTGAATATATGAAAGCAGACGAAGCAAGAAAATGAGGTCATGCAATTATGCTGACCTTGACCTTTGTTGTAAATAATCAAGATGGATGCCATTATTTTAAGTGGATATAATTGGTAAATGTTGCATATCATTTCTGGGGTTATCACACTGCTGATTTCAATTATGATGTTGTTCTTTCCATACCATATAAGGGAAACTATATAATATGATCATGGTAAAATATTTACAAGGAAGTCATGAAGATTCATTCTCCGAACAAATGTTTTCAGGAAATTTAGAAAATGACTTTTTAGATTAATTTCAAAGTTAGGTTTTCAGCAGAAAACCAGTAAGTGATCGTGGCAACACTATTCAGTAATTAAAAAATAAATTATCAAAAGAAGGAAGAGTAATTGTGACAACTCATTCCTTCTTGTAAAATTTCAACTTTGAGAAATATATCACAACACGTAAAAAAATATAATCTATAAAAGTTTTTCTACGCTCAGTAAAACCATCCCAACTGAACACAGATACAGTGCAAGTTAAAAGTCAGTCAAATTGTAACGGATTCTCCCTGGTCTGACAGGAATCCATGTTTAATATTAACTACATATTTTGTTTTTAATACATCACTAAACTTATTACAAAATATATAAAAACACCAAGATTTTGGTGAGATATCTTTTTATATGGTTTACTATACATAAAAGGCAAAAATAATGCCAATGTAACTTTAAATAGCATTTTTTTTATATTTCGTAGTTTAAGTTTGATCTAAAAAGTTATACTGAAATGAAGCTTGGAATCTACACTACATGATGACATCATTCATCTCATTAATATTCATGAGGCTCACCCGCGAAATCCCCTTCAAGCAGCCACGAGGTCACGACAGCCCGCTGTCAGTGCAGGTGACTCGGGTCAATGCACAAAACAGATCATATTAATTAATAAAATTCTATGTGCTTTTATTTATGGACATAGAAAATAAAAACACAACATCGATGAGGACAAACTAATCTTCACTATGGCTCTTTTAGATTTAAAAAATAATAAAATTTAAAGCCTACAGGACGAATTGAAAAATGACATTATCAATAGCTCCATGTGTAAACATCATGATCAACAGCCTCGCTGGCCCTGTGTGACCCCTGGCATTCAGCCAATATTTCATTAGTGAAAATTTACAGAACACTTCATTGGTATATTTGCTTCATTGGTAACATGTTATCGATGCACAAGCTCTGTACGGCAACATTGTGTTTGGTATTTTAGTCTATCAAATCAATATGCAATGCAGCAGGTCATAAAATTAACTAGACAGAAGATTACGTGTCTGGAGAAAAACACAGAAACACCTTGTGCAAGAAGTCCTTTATAGAAAATTATTATGTCTTCAGATGCTTCGAGTACAATTCATTAGCAATGTGATCTAACATTGTGACTGCCCAAATCTGTTTTGCTAAACTACAATTTTTAAATATGATATTCGGGTGGGTGGGGGAGACTAAACATAAAAAAATTGTCAAATAATGTAAAAGAAATTGTGGTTCATTAAAAGACATGTGGGTGGGGGTGGAGAAGATTTTAGAACATAGTTTATACTAGATACAATATGATTTTATGATAAACGATCAGACGGTGTACCTTTAAAGTGTCCTTCAGCACAGTGGATGACATTTATCGTCCAGTGTGTAAGCTTGCAAACTAACATTCTACTTGGATGACAATTTTCTATCATTTCATTTGGAACGTCCTAGTCTGTTACATAACCCACCAGTCAAACCTCTAAGTGGCTGTCACGTTTCTTTATGCTTCTTCTTTATTTACTGAACGTACATGGAAAAGATAAATGATGTCTAATCAAAACCAGACAATGTTCTGTCTTCTAGCAACTATGAATCATCTTGCGTCAGCGCAACTAAAATGTACCTGAATAATCCAACAGCAAAATGTGCATTACTAAAGACATCTCCATGAATAAATTTCTCACGAATACAGACAGGATTTATCACTTCCCTACTGTCGTGTTAAATAAGTGATGCAATTTTTGTGACATAAAAAGTGTAGTTTACATCACTTGAAGCGGTTCGTGAGTGATGTAAAAATGTGGTAGGAAAAGTAATTTCACTTTAAAAATTCCTCCTCAACTGATTTTGCTAATCAAGTTCTGTAGTGCGAAAATAGCTTAGGTAATATTTGCAGTAAATTTAATAAAAGACAGTACTTTTGTTAAAATCATCGAAAGAGTTGACTTTGATCGTTAGATTGGGTCATTTGTGGAAGTGTGATTAGTGTTATTTCATCACAGAGCCAGATTACTTTGCCCATTTTTAGCAAAATTTTGACCAGATCTGGTAAAAAATAATTTAATTGTTTGTCCAGTGATTTCATTAAAAATAAATTTCAAGAAAATAAACAATAAAATTACCATGCTGACTAAAAACCCTCAATATGTCCAAATATGTGCAGCATCAAATTAGATCTCCCCCTGCAAAAATTTGCTCTACTATCTCTGTCTATCTTCTTAGCAGACATGATTTCAAACTATTAAAACATTCATGTTAGACAAAGCAAATTATAACCGATATAAACTGTAAAATTAACTTTGGTTTTCACCGACATGTTGGCACATCACTGACACATCAGTATGTCATTGACTAAAACCAGATGACACATAAAATAACTAATTAACCATATTACCTGTTTTACACATGCATGCCTTTATCTTAGGGTTGGCAAACCTATATTAAAAAGATATCAACAACTCTTCCAAATATTCTTCATATTAATCAACAATTAACAAAGAAACAAGAAGCTGGCCACAATGTATTTAAAAATACACTGATAAAACAAGCGTATTAAATGGTATACATACCTAGCCAAAACATAACCAACTGGCTTATCGGTGCAGAACTGTATTAGTACTTGCATGACCTGTAACCTCTGACCTTTCCCCTCATCACTGGGTGCATCTTCCCACTGTAAGTATTGTTATCTTGTAGACGACACATTTTAAACAAAGAGGACAAGTGAGCATAAATCAGGAGTGTGTTTAGATAAATAAGACGTATTTGACGACAGCTCTCTCGGTGCATTCTTCTTTAGAGAATGCCAGTGTAACAATGTACAGACTGATGAGATTAACAGGAGCAAGAAGACAGAAAGTATCTTCACACACCTGACATTGTAACACAATCAGCATCAATTTGATGACTGCTCAAAGGCCCAGATGGCAAGTGGACAAGGAAGCCATTGGCTTATCGAGAGTCCAACAATGTTCATCTACTTATAACCCGCCCTCCTGAGATATGTGTCAACCTTGTTTTTAAACATATTCACGATGCTAGCAGTTACACAATCTGTAGACAATTTGTTCCATTCATTTATTGTCCTCTGTGAGAACGAGTGCTTCCTGATGTCCAATCTACATTGATCCTTTACTAATTTTACCTCATGTCCTCTAGTTCTGCTATCCTTCTTGAGTGAGAAAAACATATTTCTATCAATATTTTCATACCCATTCAATATCTTAAAAACTTCAATTGGAACTCCTCTTAACCTCCTTGTCTCTAGAGTTGTTAAACCACATTCTTTCAGGCATTCTTCATAACTAAGGTCTCTCAGTTCTGGAATCATTTTAGTTGCTCTCCTTTGTATGCGTTCAAGCGTATCTATATCCTTCTTACGAGAAGGTCTCCATGCTTGTATACAGTATCCTAAATGAGGTCTAACTATTGCTTTATACAGAGGTATAATTAACTTTTTTCCCTTGTATGTTATGTTTCTTCTAGTCAATCCAAGAATTTGATTACCCTTTGAAGCTGCAATACCACACTGCTCTGAAACTTTTATATCAGCGCTTATTGTAACTCCTAAATCGTTTTCTTTTACAGTAGTACCCAGAACAGTATCTCCCATTTTATAGTTTACATCCAAGTTCCCATGTCCTGTATGTAGGCATTTACATTTCAAAAATTTTAACAACATCTGCCATTTCTCAGACCATTTCACTCATCTGTCTAGATCGTTTTGTAAATGTTTATCACCATCAGTATTGACCTTTCTAAACAGTTTTGTGTCATCCGCAAATTTCAGTGCGTTACTTTTTATACTGTCGTCCAAGTCATTGATATATATCAAGAATAATATAGGTCCTAATACTGATCCTTGAGGTAAGACACTCAAAACACATGTCCAATTTGTAAATGTTGTTTATCACCATAAGCATTAACCTTTCTAAACAGTTTTGTGTCATCTGCAAATTTCAGTACGTTACTTGTTATACTGTCGTCCAAGTCACTGATATATATTAAGAATAATATAGGTCCTAATACTGATCCTTGAGGTATCCCACTCAAAACCGATTTCTAAGTTGAAACTTCTCCATCTACTACAACTCATTGTCTTCTGTCAGTCAGCTATTGTTCTATCCAGTCAGTTATGCTATCCCCCAATCCCCGATACCATGGGCTTTTAATTTAAGTAGTAATCTTTGATGTGGCACTTTGTCAAAAGCTTTCTGAAAATCTAAGTAGATAATATCAACTGGCAATCCCACGTCTATCCACTTAGTGATTTCTTCCAAAAAACATAACATATTTGTTAAGCACGACCTCGCTTTAAGGAATCCACATTGAGATGAATTTAATAATTTATGGTTAACGAGGAAGTCCACCATAATTATGATTTTTAATTAACCTTTCTAATAATTTACAAATCACTGACGTTAAACTCACTGGTCTCTAATTCTCTGACTTATTTCTCGAACCCTTTTTAAATAATGGTATGATGTTTGCTTCTTTCCATTCAAACGGAACAACTCCCTCTTTTAATGACAAGTTGAATACTCTTGTGTCTTAAATTTGTTCTACTGTTTCCGTTAGTAATTTTGGAGGAATCCCATCCACTCCCGGTGATTTATTATCCTTCATTGCCTTTATTTTCTTAGCTACCATTTCTGGAGTTTTTATATGAAGTTGCCGAGTATTTGGGTATTAAAGATGGTTTCTGCAAGCATACTGAGGGGACCAACGTTATATACTTAACATATACACACACTAAAAATATTGTGGAGGCCAGTCCCCCAAGCCCCCCCAAAAAAAATATGAAAATGAAATAGATCAGTGCCATGCCATCAATCATGGTCAATTTAACCTCTCGTGACACATATAATAATAATATATTTATCGGAACCAACAACCGACTGCATTATCTAGCAAGACTGTACTTGACACAGGCATTAACAAATGCTCTCGGAACAATGGGAAATGATAGCTAAGAGATAAATGTTTAAGGTGACAGCATGAACCGGTCATGGTAAAAGTTGCACCTCCTGAACTATGAAACGAACAAGTTTTTTGTCGCTACAACAAACTAAAGTTGAGCCAAGTTTTTCTTGCATTCTTTTTTTGCATATGAGCCATCATTGAAACTAGTAAAATACTTTTTTTAACATTGAAAACAGCCAACATATAAGTTGAAAGGCAATATGACAACATTTCATGTGGAACTGTCGGATTTTAGCTGATCAATGCAACAAATCTTTCAGTGCCACATGTAGTGTTTTTATTTGATTTTATTTTTGGTATTTCTTGTTAACATCTGTCTGTTGAAACTGACATGACAGATTATACGTATAGATTATACGTATAAGACAAGATAACTGAAACAATTTGCAGCAAGGACAGGACTAAGAATAAACAAAACTCAAGTGTTGAGGTTAAACAACAAGTGTGAAAACAGAATACTGATTGATGATCAAGAACTAAAGGAAGTAGACAAGTATAACTACCTGGGTGCTACCGTCAGTACGTAAGGAGGAGGCGGTGATGACATTGTTAGCAGAATTCGTAAAGTTACAGTATCTTTCATGAAGCTAAGGCAAATATATACACATTGAGATCTAAATTGAGGCTTTTTAACACACTTGTTAAACCAGTGTTGTTGTAAGGAAGTGAAACATGGAATATAAACGAAGGCGACAACAGAAAGTTAGATACATTTTTTTTCAAGTGCTTAAGACGAATTCTACAAATTAGATGGCCATACCTTGTATCAAATCAAGATATTCTTGAAAAAACAAAATTGAAGACAATCAGCACCGAGGTCAAGTGAAGAAGGTGGCAATGGACATATCCTACGAATGGACAAGAACAGCACATATGAGACGGGGTTCATCTGGACACCTGAAGGTAGAAGAAAGGTTGGTTGACCAAAGACAACGTGGCCATCAACTGTTGAAAATGAAAGACACATACTTGGGTGGAACTGCTGGAACGAGGCCAGACATGTAGCAGCTGACAGAGCGAGTTGGAGGAGATGCACTTTGGCCTTATGGGTAACTGGGCCTGAAGAGGATAGGTGAGGTGAGGTGATACGTATAGTTCCCAACAGACGCACAGTACGCGAGTGTGAAGGTTTGGGTGCGCGTCTATTAGTTTCTCTAGTGGCACAAGCTGACTGGGGCAGGTGGACGCATGCATGTCACGTACATGCAATGCAAATCAGGCAACACTTTGCTAACAGCGAGCGAGCAATAAAATAAATAAATGCAAGTATTTCTAAAGAGTCTTCAAGGTGGCATCAGTTGCAGCAGTACAGCCATCATTTTCATTTAGTGTGCCTTCACTTCTAAAAATCTATGTTTTTGCACGTGGTTTCACTTCTCAAAAAGGCAGTGCACATGTATTACGTAATGCGCTTCTATTGGGAACTATACGGTATTCATCTTTGTCATAAACTCTTTCTTGTGGCAACTACATATGTAATTTTTACAACCATGAAATTAACTACACAATTTGTTAAAAACACTTCAAATTTGGCATGCACATCTGTTTATCTGTTTGGCATGCATAGTTTAGTTCATGTGAAAACACCCCCTATTAAATGACCTAATGAAAATAATCGGTTTAGACAGCTACAGAAATTCAAACTACAAATATACTCTAACTGTGCTTGTTGAACATATTTCTATTTGAAATATAAACATTTTAACACATTCATAAATATTTTGTTATGTGAATTTTCCATCGTTGTACTTTAGCAACTTTGAAATTTGCACCAGGGATATTTAACACCCAGGGCTTCACATTTGAAAGATCACTCGCCTAAATATGCCAAAGTAATTTAGGCGAGCGATTTGTTAGTTTTTTTACCATGTGGTGGTGCCACCATTTCCCATTCGGATCCTGCCGTTGTTGCCATGAAATTTTTATTGGTACTTGCTAGCGCTATGACTTTTGTACTATGAAATAAAGGTTTACTTTAGTAAACCCCATTCATTGCAGTTGGTGAAACGGTTTTGAATTGCAACATGTCATCGATCACTGTAGGTGTAGCCTAGGCAAGGCCAGTGCCTGGCAGTGCGCTGTGCCCATGGCGATGGCCACGACACAGCACGGGTTTCGTGTGCGACTTCACTTAGGCAGTTTGAAAATTGCAACTGCGATTCACACATGCGCAACGTACTAGAATGAGATCTAATTTTATAGTCATAAATGCAAAATATGAATTCACCATCCGCACATGAAACAGTAAACCAATGTTAAGTGGTAGCGGAGAGGTGCGTCGTGAATATGTGTTCAGAGCAGTTGAAAGACGAAGTGGAACAATTATTAAAATTGTCGTTTTGAATGTTTAATCAACTTTTACACTCCGGGTTCGGTGGCTCAGATCCAGGTTATTATTTTCGATTCCCATTACATTGTAGTCAGTCAATCAGATCATAGTGAATTATTGTCGTTCCCTCATCTATTCCATAACTGCACATGTATACATGTATTTTATCCAGTTCGACATACAACAGTATGTGACATTTAAATATAATGCACACTGACGCTAGTCCACTCATTTGATAACTTTTTATAAACCGCACGACCAGCACATCGTGGCTTCGATGGTGTTCTTGCAATCTTGGTGCAGTGGGCTGCGATCACCATCGCCGGCGACAGGTGATATGGGAACTCCAAATATTGGACCCCGAACACTGCGTTATAAAGAGGGTAGACTTTCCTAGTGAATCCAATACTCAAGAAACTTTTTTTTTACCTTGTCAAGATGAAAACTTGCAGGCAGCGAGCAACTGACGAGAGCGATAAATCACTCTTTATTTTGTTGATTTATGTGAGCGATAGGGAGCGGGAGCGGGAGCAATCGCTCACTTCAAACTGAACACCTCTTGCACTAAACACTCACCAGATAACAGCAGCAGTCCTTCCACTATTTACAAAGTATCAGATGCTGATATCTACACTCATAACCTCCTTGAGGACTTGACACGCCCTCTATCAACTACACAAGACATCCTCACTGGCAACACTGTAATCAATGTATATAAAACACCTAAAACTGAGATAAACCAGGGCCCGAGGCTATAAATAATACTCAAGCTCAACTCGGTTTCATCCTCAAGCCTCGCTTTCACACTATACTCAAACTCAGGTGATATTATAAAACATCTTATGCATGAAATCGTGCTCAGAGTTCAGCACAAAATGCTGAAATCCTGAGTATGCTCAAGACTGTGCTCAACGCCGTGCTCATGCATAAATGTATTGAAGTTGTTGAAGGTTTGTCAGTGCCCTTTGTAAGTAGAATATATACACACAATATGCAATTTACAATATACAGTGTTGTTGAGGTTTTTTGAGAGATTGTTCAAAGCGTACACTAGGAAAACATATCTAAGGAAACCTTCCATATGTCTATATTTTTACTACCAAAATGAATAAAATTGTAGGTTCATGATGCTAAAAATACGCTGTTCTAGCCTCATTAATTCAATGCTTCAGGACATCTAAGAACTAAGCAGTGCAGGTGACAAACTAAAGCTTTATATAGTGTTTACATCTTTCAAATAATTCATTGTAAATACATATTTTTTCAAATAATAATTTAAAATATATCACAACTATCCTAAAACAAAGAAGAACGACATACTTTGGGAATAGTACGTGATCGGAAGATAATGTACCAACGAAAATGATTAATTAAGGGTCATGCCACACATAACTTGGGTTAGGATATGTTGAACAGCTGACCTATAAGGTTATTGTCTCAAGAAAAGAGTATGACAGCGTAACATAACTTTACACACAGCAAGACGGTAGTGAAGGCCGCGACAAGTGCAATGCATATATGTAATATAATACTAATAGTAACATATATGTAATATAATACTAATAGTAACATATATGTAATATAATACTAATAGTAACATATGTAATATAATACTAATAGTAATATATGCAGCATACATTGCCTTGTGCAGTAACCTACTTCAAATATAACTTAAATTATGATAAATAAAATAATAAATGTTATGTGGAAATAACGATTCACAAGTGCAAATAATATATTCACTTGGGCACTCTCATTATAATTATTATTATTAAGAATTACCACTATAAATCAATGATAACATAGTTTATTCCTTCAATTTACACTTGACTGTTTGAGTTCACATTAGTACCATACTTGTCTTATTATCTATCAAAATATTAATCATTAAGGAGTAATACAAACTTATCTATAATATTCAATGGAATCCATTTTAGCATATCATGTATTTAATTCAATCACTTTATTCCGGAATATTACACCCATATAAAAGATAGGTAGACTATAACAGAGGGTAATCCCCGTTACACAAACATGTGACACCCCATGTCAAAACCAACAATATGGACCATTATTCACACCGTCAGAAGCAGCTATTTCTTAGCTTTAATTTGATATATCACATGACTACCACTGCAGTCTCTGGGTTCACTGCACAACAATCTGAATACATTACTGTGTACCACATGTGTTCCACTATAACTGACAAGTGCATGGTTAGCTACAATATGATCTAAACGGAGTAGATTTAACAAGATTTGCCATCCAAGCCAAAGGCCCAGATGGCAAGTGGACAAGGAAGCCATTGGCTTATCGAGAGTCCAACAATGTTCATCTACTTATAACCCGCCCTCCTGAGATATGTGTCAACCTTGTTTTTAAACATATTCACGCTGCTAGCAGTTACACAATCTGTAGACAATTTGTTCCATTCATTTATTGTCCTCTGTGAGAACGAGTGCTTCCTGATGTCCAATCTACATTGATCCTTTACTAATTTTACCTCATGTCCTCTAGTTCTGCTATCCTTCTTGAGTGAGAAAAACATATTTCTATCAATATTTTCATACTCATTCAACATCTTAAAAACTTCAATCTGATCTCCTCTTAACCTCCTTGTCTCTAGAGTTGTTAAACCACATTCTTTCAGGCGTTCTTCATAACTAAGGTCTCTCAGTTCTGGAATCATTTTAGTTGCTCTCCTTTGTATGCGTTCAAGCGTATCTATATCCTTCTTACGATATGGTCTCCATGCTTGTATACAGTATTCTAAATGAGGTCTAACTATTGCTTTATAAAGAGGTATAATTAACTTTTTTCCCTTGTATGTTATGTTTCTTCTAATCAATCCAAGAATTTGATTACCCTTTGAAGCTGCAATACCACACTGCTCTGAAACTTTCATATCAGCGCTTATTGTAACTCCAAAGTCCTTTTCTTTTACAGTAGTACCCAGAACAGTATCTCCCATTTTATAGTTTACATTCAAGTTCCCATGTCCTGTATGTAGGCATTTACATTTCCCAAAATTGAACAGCATCTGCCATTTCTCAGACCATTTCACTAATCTGTCTAGATCGTTTTGTAAATGTTGTTTATCACCATCAGTATTAACCTTTCTAAACAGTTTTGTGTCATCCGCAAATTTCAGTACGTTACTTGTTATACTGTCGTCCAAGTCATTGATATAAATTAAGAATAATATAGGTCCTAATACTGATCCTTGAGGTACCCCACTCAAAACCGATTTCCAATTTGTAAATGTTGTTTATCACCATAAGCATTAACCTGTCTAAACAGTTGTCTTCTGTCAGTCAGCCATTGTCCTCTTGTGCTGCGTCTGTTCAATCGCACACCGTGTGCGACTTCTCACACAGCATCATATTGACGACGGGTTGATTTTTTTCCGGTGCCTTTTACCTAAAAAGAAATGCTTGCAGGTGAAATTCTTCATCCACCACTGTTTATATATGGAAGTATCTATGTTATCTTCATCATAAAGAGAGAGTTCTACTTGGCCACTTGTGTATTTGAAGAAACTGCATTATTGCATCAAAGAGCTCTTTGTTTCATACTCAGCTAAGTACATACTCAAGACATTTTATGACCTCCGTTGAGCATGAAAACTCAGCTGAGCGTGACATCTCAGACTTGAGCGTGACATCTCAGACTTGAGCGTGACATCTCAGACTTGAGCGTGACATCTCAGACTTGAGTGTGACATCTCAGACTTGAGCGTGACATCTCAAACTTGAGCGTGACATCTCAGACTTGAGCGTGACATCTCAGACTTGAGCGTGACATCTCAAACTTGAGCGTGACATCTCAGACTTGAGCGTGACATCTCAGACTTGAGCGTGACATCTCAGACTTGAGCAGACTTCAGCTTCAGTTTGAGTACAGTTTATAACCTCGGGCCTAGATCTAGCTGTGATTCCAGGCATGTTAGGTGTTCCCATATCTGCCATCAGGGAGCTACTAAACAACAGCGATCACCGCCTGCTGCACCAAGTCTAAAAACGCTGTCGAAGTCACTGTGTGCTTGCAGCACTGTCTTATACGCCATTACACAGTTTGTAGAGCTTATTAAACGAATCATCTAGCATCAATGTGTATTATTTTTAAATGTCACACCCTGCTGAATCTGGAACTGAATAAAAAGTGATGATGTACGTGTATTGGACCAATAGGCTTACACATCGAAAATAATAACCTGGATCTGAGCAGCCGAAAATGTATATGATTTTACACACGTAAGCTGATTCAACACAGAAAACAACAACAGGTAGAATTAACAATTGTTTCACTTCTTTTCTTCATCTTTCAACCGATCTTGACCAAAGCATAAATTTATGATGCACCACTTAACAATTCATCGTTTCATATGCGGATGACGAATTCATGTTTTTGTGCACCAGTAGCATTTTGGGTTATGCATTTGGCATGTTAGTTTCGCGTCGCGAAGACGATTAGATTTACGATGCAATGGAAGCATGCTATTTCACCCCAATGTTATATTGGTATTGCATACTAAATTGCATTTAAGACTATCTGATTCTTACACGAGGCATGTGTGTGAATCTCGACTGCAATTTACAAACAATCGAAGCGAAGCCAGCAACAGCGATTGATGTCCGCAGTAGTGCTATACAAACAACACATTGACACTCGTTCTAATGTTTCTTGAGAATTGTTAAAGCAAGGCTTAAGCAGGCCCATTTGACATTTTCCCTGGGGGCAGAAAATTGGTGTCCACGACTGACCGCCTTATATCCGAATCCGTGTAATAACGAGGCACGACTGTAATAGGGTCAATTAGAAGACGTTGTCCACTTCAGGAGGTCAGCTTCCTACAGCGGGTGTTAATGTAAATTGTGCTTCTCCATAAAATTCTGCCCAAACAGACAATGTAAACACCACAATACCACCAGAAAATATTATATCTGCTTCATCATACAAATTTTTTATGCAAATTTGCCTAAAATAATTTTTTTTTATAAATTACATATTTTCTTATGTTCATCACACAGGCTTGAAATTGAATGTAAAAAGCTAGGCAGATTTGCAGCAAACTCTAGAGGATTTTGTTTGATGTATGTACATGTGGTTGCCTCCTGGATGGTGAAACTTGATTCTGATAAAACATAGCGGATTTTTTTTGATGCTGGAACATTTTGTAGCGGGATGAATGACAATACTAGATCAGCATTTGAATGCTAGACTGTGAAAAAGTACACGGCTTTGTACAGAAAATATGGATTTGAAAAAAACAAACGTGGTTGCCAGGTCTGTGGAAATAGACTGCTGGAAATGTATGATGAACACAGAAAAATCCACACATTATCACAATTTTTCTATTTGAAACAAATCTGTATAAAAATTGGATATAGCCATATACCTCCCCAAAATGTGTATTGTATTTTATTTTTATACAAGGGAAATCCAGACGATGCAGCAGATTTACCGAAGGTTGCAAGGCTATAAATTCACTGCTCCAGGCAAACAGTCGGAACACTTCCGGTTTTCATACTTCATGACAGGTGCATCATTTTGACACAATATCCTAATGTTCAAAAAGTGAGTCCACCTTCCAGTAGTTACCTCACCTGACCATACGAGCTCTGCCCAGGTATGTCACCATTCCGCTGTTGAACACCAACTACAGGAACAAAGTTTTTACACTTACCTAATCAAGCTCACTAGAGCAACCCAGCATTACCTGCTGCATTTCCTGAAATGGGGACAGTTTTTTAATATAAGAAAACCCACCTTTATGGGACAAGCTTCGACTGCCTGGGGTGAGAACTACTCAACCACATCAAGTTGGCTGTGTGCAGGACTAAAACTAGGAACACATGAGACCCTCAAAGTGCTCTGTTTTGTATTCGACATAATCTGTGACCTAGAGCGGTTGACGCAGACCACGACGTTCACGTATCATTATATCATGAAGCGGTAGGTGTCCTTGCACAAAGCACGCTAAGGTGTACTCTGGTACACTAGGTCACTCATGCCAAACCAGCCCTGGCCACACGCTGGCAGCTTCTAGACCAGACCAAGAGGTTTTCTAGCACATGTTCGTATGACGGAATCAGTAAAACGTGAAGAACAGTATGGGTGCCAACAAAAGTACACGTCCCATTTTTGTTTTAAAATGACAGAACAAATTCATGTGCGTCGATTTTTGAAAGGAGTAAATAAGTTCTATTTTAGAATATTTGCATTCAACAAGAGAAATAATATATGTTAACCATATGTAGGCAACATCTGAGCCCAAAACATCAAACAGATATGGGAAAAACACAATTCACTTGTAAAAAAGGCAACCGTCTTTCCACTATAACATCCACAAAGGCTGGATGGGAATGCTTGTTATGTACAGATGTATCAACCAAACTGTCAACATAACAATTGTATAGATGTATCGACCAAAAGTGCTGTCAACATGTGTCAACGAAACAAAAATATTGTTAGTTACGAACACTACTCGGCTGGTCTGTCAAGCGATATTATGAGATCTGAATGACTACCACAGGGTAGTACAGTAGTACCTGCCTTCAACGGACCCTCCGATGAGCAGGCACCTGCTATGGCAGGACACTTTCTCAATGTACGGACTGTTTTACCATGTTAATGTCCCTCTGATGAGGGGACACCTGGTGCTAAGGCAGACAGTAATCATTATTTTCGTAATTTTTTTCTCAAAATATTTTATTTCCAAAATGGCACCGGACAAACAGCATGGTATGTAGTGGGAAAAACAATGTTATATCGCAAATTGGGATATATGGCTGTTCGTCGTGGACCCCGATTTTCTGCTGCCGGGGGAAATGCCAAATGGACCTGCTTAAACCTACCTAGAATTGCTTTGACAATTCTCAAGAAACAGGTGAACAATGTCAACGACAATGAACGACTGTCAACAAGTTGTTTATTTGGCGCTGCCGCCGACATCAATCGCTGATGTTGGCTTCGCTTAGGCGGTTTGAAATTGCAATCAAGATTCATAAATCTGCGTCGCATAAGAATCAGATACAGTCTTAAATGCAATTTAGTGTGTAGTACTAATATGACACTGGGGTGAAATGGCATGCCTCCAATCTAAACAACGCGAAACCAACATGCCAAATGCCAAAGGCGCTACGAGTGCGCGAAAATATGAACTCGTCATCCGCATACGAAACAATGAATCGATGCTAAGTTGTGCATCATAAATTTTTGCTTCAGTTGAGATCAGTTGAAAATCGAGGTGAAACGATAATTAATTCTGCCTATTGTCGTTTTCTATGTTTAATCAGGTTACATACTGCGTGTGTCAACTCATATATGTTTTCGGCTGCTCAAATCCAGGTTATTATTTTCGAATCATAGGCGTAAAAGTTCAGTACATCGTCATCATAGTTCCATAACAGCATACATACATGTACTTTATTCAAGTTTATTATTTTCGATTTGTAGGCCTATAAGTTCAGTACATCGTCATCATAGTTCCATAACGGCATACATACATGTATTTTATTCAGTTAACGATTAAACAGGGTGTGACATTTAAAAATAATACACGTTGATGGTAGTTGACTCGTTTAATAAGCTCTATAAACGGCATATTGCCGTATAAGACAGTGCTGCAAGCACACAGTGGCGTTGACAGCATTCCTGGACTTGGAACAGCGGGCGGCAATCACTGTTGGTTAGCAGCACCCTGGTAGCAGACATGGGAACACCTAACGCGCCTTATTTCAGCCCTCCACTCCAGCATGCCTGTCCCTCTGCATATAGGGACACTTTTGCTTGGATACAGAAGTGTTCATTGAAGGCAGGTACTACTGTAGTTTCGCTTAGGATTAGCCGACTTTCGACCGCCTTTGTGAGCTCAGCAAACAAACAGTGGTGCCACATCATGGGTAATCGATGAAAACCCACAGCGCCACCTATAGGCTTATGATTTGGGCCCTTTTCACTGGCTTATTATATTTCATCGTCTCCAACTCTGTACTCGAACTACATGAAAAAACAATAAAATCCAAACTAATTGATTGAGCTCACCACTGACCTGAAAGACTGCATGTATTATATCTGTATTTGGGTTATTCCATATGAAATCAACCAAAAAAGGCCCAATATTTTCTCGACCCCCTCCAATTTTAATAAAAAGGTCAGTGCCCTTTGCAACAAATATTTTTGTATTGCCATATTGCATATCTATGAATAGGGCAACCTTTTGGCTTTATATTAAAACAAAAATAAGCACTCTGTGACCACTAAGGCCAAAGTTATGTATAGATGTTAAAATGATCTTATGATGTAACATGAAATTGTATGAGAATTGTAAATAAAAAACACTTATGCATCTCAAGATTTTATACATCTTGATGTCATATGGAATGACCCATTTATATCTATATTGGTAGATGTGATGTACATTTTAGCTGCCAGAAAGTTTATTAAAACCATACAGGTACAGCTAAGTAGTATATAAACAATCAGCAACGGTGACCAACATCACAATCTGATCAACTTGTCATCTACCAATCCTTTCATTAATGTTATTAAAAAGTATAGTGGCGTCATATTTAACAGTGTGGAAAACGTGCTATGTGCAAAAAGGTAAAAAAAGTACAGGTGCCACTTAGTAAAAAACTGTACAGGATAGACTGCAGATTTTGTAACCTACTCAGTAGACATGGAGAGAAACCTGCCTACCTGATATCCAAAACGATTAATGGCCTGTTAACTGTTTAACCAATACACTGTATTTAACTATGTATGGAACATATCTTTTAAGACATATTATCTGGTGAAAAACTCCTTTTGCTAATGGGGTGCACTATCTATTTGTAGTTGCAAAGTTGGCTTTTTCTGATGCAAAACAGGAGTAGGAATACTATTTGAAAGTCTAAAAATAGCACAACATCCATGAGTAAAAAAGGTTTTCTGAATGAGGCATAGAAAGTGAGCACAATGGCTGTTATGCAGAGTTAGACTGTTTCCTAACCTGATGTTATGTTAATTTCATAACCTTATTGGAAGACTGAAAGTTAATAGTAGGAATGATAACAATTTTGGGAACTTCTCCCGTCTCTTAGATCCAACAAGATTTGCCACCCAAAGGGCCAGATGGCAGATGACAAGGAAGCCATTGGCTTATCGAGAGTCCAACAATGTGTGTAACCCGCCCTCCTAAGAAATGTGTCAACCTTGTTTTTAAACATATTCATGCTGCTAGCAGCAGTTATACAATCATGTCTCGTTTATCCACACACTTTGGTTTGCCTGGATTAAGGAAGTGTGCAGGTTGTTGAAACATGTAATAATGCAGGAAATAACGTGTATCGAGATTGCTCCCACCCAAAAGCATGCGAATTACTGAAGAAAACAGATTATCGAAGAAAGGATTAAAGAACCTCTACTGTGTTAGCAGAACAGTTAATTACAAACTATCATAATAATCTGTAGAAATGTGCCAATTAAAGATCCAGATTTCAAATAAGAATGTCCAGTGCTCTGATCCTGTGGTCTAATGACTAAAATGACTATGTTTTTTTTACCTCAGTTGTTGTTCCCATCGATCAATAAGAAGAACATCTCTTAATCACGAAAGCAACCACCTTTTGTATGCAAATAGAAATATTTTTTTCACAACCAACCTACTGACCTACAAAACTGTGTAAGAATATAACTGATTATGATGTCTAGTGTCTTTGGAACACAGACTATTTATGACAATGGCAGACTATTTATAACACTGGCAGGTCTAAATAATAACACTACTTGTTTTTTGTTATTGCTGCATGTAATGGTTCCGGGAGTGGAATCAAAGCAGGTGGGTTCCTATAGGTACCGTGGATCTATGCACACTTCCAGATCCAGAACCATCACAGCACTAGTTATTAGAAATAAAGTCATAATTAATATTATAACAGGGCTTCACATTTGAAAACAACAGGCGAGCGATAAATCGCTGGCCTAAATATGCCAAATTAATTTAGGCAAGCGGTTTGTTAGTTGTTGTTTTTTAATGTGTGGTGGCGCCACCATTTCCCATTCGGATTCTGTCATTGTCGCCATGAAGTTTTAATTGGTGCTTGTTGGCGCTGACTTTTGTACAAATAAATAAATGTTTACTTTAGTAAACCTCATACATTGCAATTGGTGAAACGATTTTTAACAAGATTTAACAAGATTTGCCATCCAAGCCAAAGGCCCAGATGGCAAGTGGACAAGGAAGCCATTGGCTTATCGAGAGTCCAACAATGTTCATCTACTTATAACCCGCCCTCCTGAGATATGTGTCAACCTTGTTTTTAAACATATTCACGCTGCTAGCAGTTACACAATCTGTAGACAATTTGTTCCATTCATTTATTGTCCTATGTGAGAACGAGTGCTTCCTGATGTCCAATCTACATTGACCCTTTACTAATTTTACCTCATGTCCTCTAGTTCTGCTATCCTTCTTGAGTGAGAAAAACATATTTCTATCAATATTTTCATACCCATTCAATATCTTAAAAACTTCAATCTGATCTCCTCTTAACCTCCTTGTCTCTAGAGTTGTTAAACCACATTCTTTCAGGCTTTCTTCATAACTAAGGTCTCTCAGTTCTGGAATCATTTTAGTTGCTCTCCTTTGTATGCGTTCAAGCGTATCTATATCCTTCTTATGATATGGTCTCCATGCTTGTATACAGTATTCTAAATGAGGTCTAACTATTGCTTTATAAAGAGGTATAATTAACTTTTTTCCCTTGTATGTTATGTTTCTTCTAATCAATCCAAGAATTTGATTACCCTTTGAAGCTGCAATACCACACTGCTCTGAAACTTTCATATCAGCGCTTATTGTAACTCCTAAGTCCTTTTCTTTTACAGTAGTACCCAGAACAGTATCTCCCATTTTATAGTTTACATTCAAGTTCCCATGTCCTGTATGTAGGCATTTACATTTCCCAAAATTGAACAGCATCTGCCATTTCTCAGACCATTTCACTAATCTGTCTAGATCGTTTTGTAAATGTTGTTTATCACCATCAGTATTAACCTTTCTAAACAGTTTTGTGTCATCTGCAAATTTCAGTACGTTACTTGTTATACTGTCGTCCAAGTCATTGATATAAATTAAGAATAATATAGGTCCTAATACTGATCCTTGAGGTACCCCACTCAAAACCGATTTCCAATTTGAAACTTCTCCATCTACTACAACTCGTTGTCTTCTGTCAGTCAGCCATTGTTCTATCCAGTCAGTTATGCTATCCCGATACCATGGGCTTTTAATTTAAGTAGTAATCTTTGATGTGGCACTTTATCAAAAGCTTTCTGAAAATCTAAGTAGATAATATCTACTGGCGATCCCACGTCTATCCACTTAGTGATTTCTTCCAAAAAACATAACATATTTGTTAAGCATGACCTCGCTTTAAGGAATCCATGTTGAGATGAATTTAATAATTTATGCTTAACGAGGAAGTCCACCATATGGTCTTTAATTAACCTTTCTAATAATTTACAAATCACTGGTCTGTAATTCTCTGACTTATTTCTCGAACCATTTTTAAATAATGGTATGATGTTTGCTTCTTTCCATTCAAACGGAACAACTCCCTCTTTTAATGACAAGTTGAATACTCTTGCAAGGGGTATACTGATTTGTTCTACTGTTTCCATTAGTAATTTTGGAGGAATCCCATCCACTCCCGGTGATTTGTTATCCTTCATTGCCTTTATTTTCTTAGCTACCAATTCTGGAGTTACAACTAACGGACCTAAATAGTCAGATTTAGCCCCCTGAAATTTAGCATCAGCAACTGAATTTTGAATTGCAACATATCACCGATTACCGTAGGAGTAGCCTATGCAAGGCCAGGGGCAGTGTACTGTGCCCGGACCGTGGCCACGACATGGTACTGGTTTCGTGTGCGACTTCGCTTTGCGGTTTGAAAATTGCAGTTGACATTTACAAATGTATAAGAATTAGATGTAAAGTCATAACTCATAAATGCAGCTTAGTAGGCAACACCAATATAAACTAGGGTGAAATGGCATGCTTCCATTGCATCATAATGCCAAACACACAACTCGAACTCGGTGTGCAAAAATACGAATTTGTCATCCACACATGAAACAGTGAATCAATGTTAAGTGTTGCTGGAGATGTGCGTCGTGAATTTATGTGTTCAGAGCAGTTGAATGACGAAGTGGAACAATTACTAAAATTATCGTTTTCAATGTCTAATCAACTTTTACACTATGTGTCAACTTATATACATTTTCGGTAGTTCGGATACAGGTTATTATTTTCAATTCCCATTACAGCGTAGTCGGTCAATCAGATCGTAGCGAAATATTGTTGATCCCTTAATTATTCCATAACTGTACATGTATAAATTAATTTTATTCAGTTCGACATACAACAGTATGTGACATTTAAACTTAATACACATCAACGTTAGTCCACTCATTTGATAAATTTTTATAAACCGCGCGGCCAGCATAGCTTCAATGGCGTTCTCGCAATCTTGGTGCATCAGGCTGCGATCGCCATCGCCGGTGACGGATGATATGTGAACTCCGAATATTGGAGCCCGAACACTTCGTCATAAAGAGGTTAGACTCTCCTAGTGAATCTAATATGCAAGAAACTACTTGTCAAGACGAACACTTCCAGGCAGCGAGCGATTTTTACAATTGACGCAAGCGATAAATCGCTCCCTAGATTATTGATTTGCGCGAGCGATAGGGAGCAAGAGCGATCACTCGATTCATACGTTATGCCCTGTTATAAACTCAATTGCATCTAATATAATCTCAGTAAATTAACATGAAAATAACACAGTCTCAACACACTGCTGTGCCCCATATTGTCTCAACCGGCAAGGGAAATTATTGGCAGTTAAATTGATTTTATGCATGCAAAACCAGTAAAAATCACATAAAAAATCTAGTAAAATTGTTCAAACACTTACAGATTATCCCTGAACAGTGTCAACAGCCATTACATGCAACAAATATTCCTACAAATAAGGTTTTACAACAAGCACCATTGTGTAATTGTTGGGAATTGGAACCGTGGCAGACTCGTACCATGAATAACATTGGTCATTCAGAACTGTAAAAATTTAAACCAACACCACTACTTTTCATACAAAGATGGTTATTTAATAGGTAATATTTTGTAATTTACAATATTGACTTGTAATTGTCACTAGATTTATTTCACATCCATTTCTATTTTACTAAAACATATTTATTACAAAAACAGTTATAAAATATCTCAACCTTGGACCTTTTGTTCCAGGAGAGTGATTTGTTGTTCTTACATAGCCACTGTGGGGTGTGGTGGTCATGTAGTAGGGCGTCAGACTGTCGGTCAAGGGGACCGGGGTTGAAAACCACCTGGGGCCGATTCGAAACTTAAGCAATTTCGTTCACCCCACTTTGCCTGTGTCTTTTGGAAGAGACACTAAAAGCCGTTGGTCCCTTCTATCTGGTATGCACCAGTGCATAGTTCACTGTATTCACCCGTTGTCATATTCATTTGTTGTGATTTTCTGTTTTATGATGGTCACATGGTATACCACGTGATAGCTGACATGTGGCTACTTCCTATAATGGCAGCAGCCAGGAATAGTTCGTTTTCAACGCATTTTCGCGCCATTGGTGGGCATTTTAAAATGGCCGACACCGGAAGATCTGGCCATGAATATTGCAGTTTATCAACATGAAAAGTTTATTGACAGAGTTTATTGACGATTTAGATGGTAAAATGTGTGATAGTGGATCAACTTTGCCGTGTGTCAGATTAACACTGTATAAAAATTTAGTTTATGGGCAATCTAGGAATTGTGGAATTGTGTGAGAACAATATCAACTTTGCCATGTATGAGATCAAATTCTGGAAAATCAGTGCCAGTTATCCTATTTGGTGGTGATGATGACGACGTGAACAACTTCAAATTGATGACATATTGTAGTTTTTAACTTATACGCTTGTATTACATATGCCACAGCTGTTTTCCTAATTGTCTTAAGATCTTGTCTGTGTTGTAAGATGTAAATATTTCATGTCTTGAACTTTTGTACTCACATTTTAAATGTTTACCCAACAGAAAATAATAAAAAACATGTTTAAAGTATGAGAGGATATTTTGTTTATGCAATTCTATTAAAAAAAAAATTATTTCAAACATTCAAAGTGTTTTTATTAGTTAAGGTGTTTTAAATTATACATTATACAAAGGCATGAACAATATAAATTTACGTAACATAGGTGCAGAATTTTGAAAATATGCCTCTCTTCCCAGATGCTGTCAGGATAAAAAAGGTTACACTTTCACAACAGATTAAACATAAATTATTGACCTTGTGTGTTGAATTGCAACAGCTAACACGTTTGTTCGGCGTAACAGCCACTATTGTTTAAACACAATCAGTCAGCTTCTGTTCATCGCCATCAACTGAAAACTGTACAGAAAACATTAACTTGAATCACTTATTACATGCAAAAGTATTTGGAAAAAATTCCCACATCCCACACAATTCTCCCTTTCCTAGAACTCATTATGCAGTGTTTGAAATTAAGGCCTTTTTATTGACAGCCGCCGGCTGCTAAAAAGTTATCGGCCCCACCCCGCCAATTCAACCTGGCAGCCACGACTGGGTCAGACTGAATTTGTGATGCACGTTACAGTACTTACTAATATAGGCTAATTCAATATAAGATACAATTGTGACAAACTACTTATTCCTTGCCAGCAACAGATCGCTGCCAAGGCAAAGGCGAAGTCCGCACATGCAAGGGAAACCCTCGGCATTTGTAACATGGATGCCTATTGGATAATTCACATTTAATAGACCCATTGCATGATGACGTCAGCCGCGTAAACATAACACTCTGCGCAGTGCACACTGGGATTGAATCAGGGTCCAGCCAGCCGGACGCGATAAATATGCACGGACGCACAGCACACAGCAGCGTTATACTTATTGTCGACGATTATCATGACGAAAACTAATTGTTGTCTACCGTATTGTCACGCAACCAGTAAACGGCATACGACTCTGAAATTGTATACACTTCCTAAAGATGCGAAGGTGCGTAAGCGTTGGTTTCATCTATTCGTAACGGTAATTTGAAGGTGAACTCGAAAGGCACGAGTGTATGCAGTTTGCATTTTTGCGGCGGTCGCAAGACCTACGACATTAATCACCCCACCATATTTCCGTGGACATCGGAATGGGAAGCGGTTGTTGAAAAGTATAACGACGAAGTCACAAGACAAAGTCACGACCACAGCTACACCGCAAAGGCGAACAGTCCTAGGCTCCTCACATTAGACAGACCGAAGTCTGCCAGCAAGACTGTGCGCGTTCGGCACACACTGAACTCGACACATCAACAGGAACCCAACGTCGCCATGAACAGTGTAAGTGACTACTTATTTCTTATCAATGCTATGAATGGCACTGCATTCTTGTTAGTGTCAATGCCCATTGTTTTTCACTGCACCAGGGCAAAATACGAATACGTAATCTTTAACAAGATTTGCCATCCAAGCCAAAGGCCCAGATGGCAAGTGGACAAGGAAGCCATTGGCTTATCGAGAGTCCAACAATGTTCACCTACTTATAACCCGCCCTCCTGATATATGTGTCAACCTTGTTTTTAAACATATTCACGCTGCTAGCAGTTACACAATCTGTAGACAGTTTGTTCCATTCATTTATTGTCCTCTGTGAGAACGAGTGCTTCCTGATGTCCAATCTACATTGATCCTTTACTAATTTTACCTCATGTCCTCTAGTTCTGCTATCCTTCTTGAGTGAGAAAAACATATTTCTATCAATATTTTCATACCCATTCAATATCTTAAAAACTTCAATCTGATCTCCTCTTAACCTCCTTGTCTCTAGAGTTGTTAAACCACATTCTTTCAGGCGTTCTTCATAACTAAGGTCTCTAAGTTCTGGAATCATTTTAGTTGCTGTCCTTTGTATGCGTTCAAGCGTATCTATATCCTTCTTACGATATGGTCTCCATGCTTGTATACAGTATTCTAAATGAGGTCTAACTATTGCTTTATAAAGAGGTATAATTAACTTTTTTCCCTTGTATGTTATGTTTCTTCTAATCAATCCAAGAATTTGATTACCCTTTGAAGCTGCAATACCACACTGCTCTGAAACTTTCATATCAGCGCTTATTGTAACTCCTAAGTCCTTTTCTTTTACAGTAGTACCAAGAACAGTAGCTCCCATTTTATAGTTTACATTCAAGTTCCCATGTCCTGTATGTAGGCATTTACATTTCCCAAAATTGAACAGCATCTGCCATTTCTCAGACCATTTCACTAATCTGTCTAGATCGTTTTGTAAATGTTGTTTATCACCATCAGTATTAACCTTTCTAAACAGTTTTGTGTCGTCCGCAAATTTCAGTACGTTACTTGTTATACTGTCGTCCAAGTCATTGATATAAATTAAGAATAATATAGGTCCTAATACTGATCCTTGAGGTACCCCACTCAAAACCGATTTCCAATTTGAAACTTCTCCATCTACTACAACTCGTTGTCTTCTGTCAGTCAGCCATTGTTCTATCCAGTCAGTTATGCTATCCCCGATACCATGGGCTTTTAATTTAAGTAGTAATCTTTGATGTGGCACTTTGTCAAAAGCTTTCTGGAAATCTAAGTAGATAATATCTACTGGCGATCCCACGTCTATCCACTTAGTGATTTCTTCCAAAAAACATAACATATTTGTTAAGCATGACCTCGCTTTAAGGAATCCATGTTGAGATGAATTTAATAATTTATGCTTAACGAGGAAGTCTTATTTGTTATACTACAAGCACGCACGCACACTATATATATATATATATATATATATATATATATATATATATACACCCACACACATAATAGTAGGTATTCCAAAGTGATTTTTCAAACTCCACCAAGTTATTTCTAAATTATGCCATTTGATAGAGCTTTTGATTTTGAACACAGTGATATAAATTTTATATTTGTACTCCAATATTTAGCAGAGATATGATTTTTTCCCCGATTTTTTAACTACGTACATTTTTCGTCAAAATCCGAATTTGGCCGAAAGGCCTACTTTGAGACACCACAAATATCAAACAACACAACCTGAACTCTCAAAACTTTTGTTTTTTTTATTCAGCATACATATAGACCACACCCAATTTTTTTCAAGCACGTAAGATCAACATACAATTCACAATTTTATTTTGAAAATGTAAATTTCCTTAATTTGCGCTGATGGGTCAAAACACGTCAAAATTTATAACTCTTTGACAGTTCATAACTTTTGACATAATTGAGGTACAGGGATAATTTTTGTATCTGTGGAATGGTATAACTTTCATCAATGCATTTAAAACATACAGAGCTTGGGTTCTTTAAGGTTAACCTTGACTTTTACAGGCAGTAAAGGGCAACCTATCGCAATTACACAAACGTTTCCCTCAAATAAAACAATGTGCCGAACAGTGTTTATGATGCCAAAACTGCTATTTTGTGTAGCTACTTGCACACAAAAAATACTAGGGAGATAAATTACTAAAAGCTATTCAGATGTAAAATCATATCTATCATTTCAGACTCTTCGTGACCTTCAGTCAAGAGAGGATTTACAGACTCGTGATTTTCTCATAATCTGTTGAAATTGACTTCACGGCTGGCATGAACTACACACGACCGTACTGGTCATTCTCTACATAAAAGTACATTGTTTGTAAGCCCTTAACATTATACATAAGCAAACAATAATAAACCAACATAAAAAGCATTGGACACATATATACCATTTATTAAATGTTTATTAATATAACAAATACACTTGGTCAAATGCAAATACAGTGTTTTTTAATTGTTAAATACATCTAAGTTATAATACAAATACATTTCCTTCCCAAGTATGCATTTCATAATTAGCGTATCTGCTGTTTTACTTATTTTGTCTTCTCTGTCATCCAAATTCCTCGTTTTGTCTACTGTGTACTATTACAATTTAGGACTATTACAAGACCTGGTTGTATTTGACAAACATCAACTGTTGAAAGTGGTCGTCACTCAAGTTGCACCAGTCAGCCAGGATGGAAGATTTTCACATCACAAAACCTATATGAAGCTCCAACTAAAAAAAAGTGGAAATCAAAATTAATTACCAACCAAACTGGCAATCATTCCAGTTTGGTTGCCAATCTGTCGGTCCCTGAACCTCCGTTTGGGATTTGAAGTGCAGCTTATGAAATGGAATAAAGTAAAGTGACAGTTGACTTGTTCATAATTTTACAATTCACTGAATCAGCCAATATACAATTACTACAGTATGATAAAATAACAAATTGCCTGTACAGTCAAACAAATACTACGTGCATAAACTGATTAAAGCTTAAGTTAATAATATAAAGTTGCATTATGCCAGTTAATCTAAAAAATGGATGGGTATTCTGCCCGAGAAAAAAATGTCAGTGCTCATTTAATAATATACCAATAAACAAAACAAAGTTTATAGGGTAACCATGAAAATATTTTCGCTAAAACATGTATAATTGCATCCTAACTTCGTGCATAGGCCATCGCGCAATATCGTGGCAACTCGGTATTGCAACGCAACAAGAAACAACCTGGTCACGTGATCAACGATTTTGTCTCTTTCAGCAGAAACTAACACTAAATAAGATATGTTAATAATTCAAATGCTTCGTATATATTTGGGACACAAACTGTTGGTATTGTTGGGTAGACAGGTTGCCTAAAAAGAATTAAAACGTTCGCATCGTATGGGGGACCGATCCCGTGAAAGTCGGACGCATGGCATCGGCTTCGACTCAACTATTTGATGCTAAACGTTATCGCGTATTATCATTAAACTAATCAAATATTACTTCACAAAATGAAAATATACAATAACTTACCTTTCTGGGTGAAGTTAACATGTTTCTGAGTGACGTTCTGCGAAGCAGATGATTCCAACGTCTCACAGCGCGGACACGGACACACCTTCGCCGCCATGTTTTCGAACTCGCTGGCATTTATTAGTGGGGGGAACTTTGACCGGCCAGCGGAGGGAAGCCATTGTTTGATTACAGATTAAACAAAGTTTTTTAAAAAGAACACATGCTGGCCTATTTAATGATATATTGCATGTTGAGAAATAATTTTCTGGTTCATGTCAAGCAACAAAAAGAAAATTTCATCATCGAAAAATGTTATCTTCGCTGGATTCGTTTTGAACGAAAATTATATGTATCGATGGCTGAACATCTCCCCTATGACCTTAAAAAAAATAAGCGTCACCCGAGGTTATGCTGTCCTCCGCGAAGCGACGAAATATGGTGGCATGCAAATGTCGGCGACGCGAATTCGGAACATCGCTTTTCGCGGCCACCAACCCCTGTCACTTTCAAAAATTCATCAACAAATAAGGAAGCCTTTTTAAAACAATTGATAATCACTGAACAACAGAGGAAAGATAACAACATTTATTGAGGTAAAATTTGTAGCTCAAAATGGTATAAGTAATTTTATATTGATTTTTGAACATCACCCAAAACCGGCCTTCTGCAGCAGTTTTCGCCAGCCGCGACAGCCACTTTGGAATACCTAATAATAGTTACCAGTCATTCAGAGCAGTATAATAATTATTAGGCATACATCAATAACATATTTTTAATGGTTCATTTTGTGTGTCCAGGCAAGGAAGGCTTTGATCCCAGATGACTCGGATGTACAAGTACCAATCCTAGACCTAGGTGATACAGATGTTCGAGACGACAGAGAGGTCGAAAGTATCACTGAAGTTCGCACAGATAACAGTACACCTTGTACTAAGGACAATGTAAGAATACAAGACTAATTGGCGTACAATTTTAGACAGTTCTCACCTTAACAAAATGTCTACTTTTCACTTTAGTGTGCACATGTCATTAACTGTGAAGATGGAGCTGATGAGATTCAAAAGTGAACATGGAAATTGTATTGAGAGTATTAGTTTTTTACATATAATAATGTAGGCATTCACAATACATGTGCATTGGCTTGACATAAACAAGAAAAATAAACAGAGTGATCGTTAAAAGATAATCATATATTTATTATTTCACTGAACAGCATTGAAGGTACACATGTCCATATAGTTATGCAATGCCCTATTAAAAGATATGTTTATGTCACGTGCATATTGATGCCATATTTCATATCATGAAGCCCCCACAACAACCACAAACAGTCAAGTAGCCTTACTATAAAAATCAAGCACATGCATAACATTTATTTGACTAGGTTATGCTATTCATATGTACAATATGAACAAATGCACACTGACATAATTATATAGAGTGCAAAACTGTATATCAGGTAACAAGACAACGATTCATAGTGCTGCCATCCCTATATAATATTTTGTCTAAATGTTGTGGTATTCACTACGTTTAAGTTATGTTCATAATGATATGTTGCAGATGAGACCATACTATGAAGACACGCATGTTTTGATGCAAGATCACTTGCAGCATCTTCTGCAACAAATCGAGAGTTGGCTTGCATCTGACACAGCTGACATTACAGCAGCTAAACGCCTCATGCTTGTGCTGATAAAGTTGTTACGTGGCTACAAGGAGCAGGCAGAAACATTGTCTGTCTTGCGTGATTTGGATTGCTTCAAGCTATCACGATTTGAGGGCAGTGATGCCGATATTCGATTCTGGACTGGGTTTTATTCCTACGATGCACTCAAAATCTTCTGGGAGCATTATGTCGAACCGAACACGAACAGCATACGTTACTGGGGTTCAGCAAATGCTGAATGTGATGCCAGTCTAAAATGTGGACCAAGGCGAAAGTTGTGCCCTATTGATGAGCTGTTCTTGGTGTTGGTGAAATTTAAAAGTGGCTGTGCCAACAATGAACTGGCCGAATGTTTCCACATCCACGAATCACACGAATCGCGAATATTCATCACGTGGATTAAACTTGTCCACATTGTGCTGTCAATCATCTACATCTGGCTGCCCCGCGGCAAAGTAAAGAAATATATGCCAGCCTGCTTCAAGCCTCTATATCGTGACGTACGTGTCATAGTTGACTGCATCGAAATCAGAACAGAGAGACCTTCAGACTTTGAGGTGCAGTGTGCAACATACAGTAGCTACAAAGCGTGTAACACACACAAAGCACTGGTCGGTATTTCACCCAGTGGTGTGCCGACATTCATCAGCGAACTGTATGAAGGCTCCATCAGTGACAATGCCATCACAAACCATTCAAAGCTGAGAGAACTGATGCAGCCTGGTGATGCAATGATGGCTGATCGTGGCTGGACGTGCGCCAGCTGGCTGGGCAGGAAAGGGATCAGGCTGATAACGCCACAGTTTCTTCATGGGAAGCAACAGATGAACATACCAGAGCTTGTAGAAAGCGTATCCATTGCGAGAGTGCGCATCCATGTTGAGAGGTGCATGGGGCGCATCAAGCAGTGGCAATTTTTGCGTCAGGCAGTGCCTCTGACATATTGGTAGTCTTTATAATCTTCGAGGGGCCTCTTCCTTGAAACAGTTCGTCCAAACACGTGCTTGACGACTTTCCGCTGCCCAACGATTAGTGGTTTTGTCGCCCGCTTTGTTGCACGCTTTGGTCGATGCCACACCTGAGTCTTGTTCGTGCAGCAGTCCGGGTTGCGCATCGTTGTCACATAGTCCAGCATTGCAAACAAGAGGGCTGCCACGTGGTTGCACTTGCCCCCTGCACCTGCTGGACACTGGCACGATGCGAGCAAAACAAGGCCAGATTGTCCATCAATTACACACTTCACATCATAACGAATTTCACGCATCGAAGCCAGCACTCCAGACCTGATGTGAACAGCACCATCCGCAGCACAATTCAAAAGAACTTCACCTACGTTACCAGACGCAAAAAAGTTGTACCCCTTAACAAGAGGTTTTTCTGCCATTGGCAACATCACAGGTGCACTCAATGCTCTTCCGGTCGCATCGATAATGGCTACTTGGCGCTTTACCAAGTACTCGACAATGGACATATAGGAATACCGCAATGGGATGACATCCATGGACTCTGTCCAGTCAGCTACAAGCGGTTCCGCAATGTCCTTTATGCTTCGTAAATGCTCTTGGAGAATTTTCATCGTAGTCCCGCGGTCAGGGTCGAAAACAAATTTCGATAGCCCGTTGCTTTGCAGTTCCTTCACTCTGCAAAGAAAAACATGCTATAAACCATTGTCTGGCATATTGGCAATTGTAGACTTAATTAAGCTTTGATTAAATGTCCACAACCCATGAGATGAGACATAGTCATGTCACAAATCTGTTAGACAGACAGACAGACAAAATCGTTTATTTATCCATTTGTACATAGTATTACAGTAACTGTAATTCCTATTAATTAATATATTTAGTACAACGTGGATTTGGGAGACTCCTATTAAGACTAAAGAAGTCGCTCTCATAGGAGCCACCTTGGTACGTTTTCATTGAATTTATTGTATATTTCCGTTTGTGTAGATTAACGTTAACACGTACAGCTAGATTAATTATTTATTATTGACCATGCGTGCAAGTGTAGCAGTTAACTTCGGTGCATATGCATACATAGCTTTTTATAATAATTTTTTTAGCATAAGATATATATCCCTGTAAGCTGTGTGTGGTCACCTTATCTTTTAATATGTCTGGAGTATTGTTGATGATATGTGGTAAATTATATTTCAGACACTTTTTTGCAAATTCGTGTTGTGTTCTAAATGTGTGTATTTTGTTGTGTTTACGCGTGAAATGATTATGTATGTGTGTATTCTGGTTTATCGGCCAGCTTTGTAAGTATGCTGGTAATTGTTTGTGTATGAATTTATAATAAAATCGTAGTATCTGTACTTTAAGTAAGTCTTCAACCTTTAGAACAGAGAGGCTTTTAAATAATGGTTCCGTATGCGAGTTATATTTGGTTACAGATATTATTCTAATTGCTTTCTTCTGTAATTTTATTATCCTATTACACTGATAGCCCCAAATCATTAGGCAGTAATTTATGTGGGGTAATATTAATGAATTATACAGTATAATTCTGATACGTTTTGGTAAGACATGCTTCAATTTGTTTATAATTCCGATTGTCCTAGAACACTTATTTGCTATTTTCTCAATGTGTTTATTCCAATTTAAATGTGTGTCTAATATTAAACCTAAGAAGTTGAAATGTTGGACTCTTTCAATGTTTACACCATCTATTGTTAGTGTTGGTACTGTTACCTTTTTGTTTGGCATTTGAAAAATCATATATTTAGTTTTGTTGATATTTAATGTTAATTTATTTAATTTTAACCATTCTGCTATGTTGTGTAGTTCTGTATTTATCATATGTTCAGTATTTGGATTGTTTGTACCATTTGTAAAAGACCCGAGCGTACTTACTAGAGAAGTATCATCGGCATATGTAATGAATTTAAAGACATTACTGGCTTGTGAGAAATCGTTAATATATATAATGAATAACAGAGGACCTAGTATTGAGCCTTGTGGGACTCCCGTGTTTATAGGTAAGACATTTGATTTTATGTCATCAATTTTTACAAATTGCTCACGGTTTGTTAAGTAACTCTTTAGTAATTGTAATGCTGATGGTTCCAACCCATAATGTTCTAATTTTTTTAAGAGGATTGTGTGGTCAAGTGTATCAAATGCTTTCGATAAATCAAGAAATATACTGATGGGTAATTGGTTGTTATCCAAGTGTGTAGTGATCCTATCGACTATTTCTAGAGCTGCATATTCAGTTGAATGGTGGGGTCTGAATCCATATTGACTATCAGACAGTAGTTTTGTATTAGTAAAATACATGAGTAATTGGTTATTCATAATTCTTTCCAATACTTTTGAAATAACAGACAGACAAACCAGAGCTAGTAATTGTAGCCGGTAACTTGTGAAAAAAATTTCAGAATGGTTTCTTAGACTCACTCTTTTCCTAGCCCTAACCTCAGCTTCCTTACCCTTAGGCGGCCTACTTGCAGTATGTTGATATATCCATATCAAAAAGGCGGCCTACTTGCAGTATGTTGATATATCCGTACCTTCCAGTATGTTGTTATATTTGCAAAGCTGTTACTTTCTTGTTTGGGAAAACAGGTGTTCGAAATGCTTGCTGAGTTGCATTTATTTGTGGGATGTGTGCCATTGTGGCTTTGAGTCTGACACGGACACATTTCAGTACTTTTGCGATAGCTCGGCGGTATCTACAAATTGATATTCACAACTGATTTAAATTATAAAAAATATATACAGTTAAACTAAATGCATCCCATTGGCATTGCGTAGAATACTACCCCAGGTAAGTGGTGTGTAAATGTGGCGACCCTACTTTCAATAATAAGCGAAAAATCTGGGAGCGGGCCCAAACTGCAAATGTATCCACATTTAATTGGTATTCATTTATTGCCAATATTGGCATAAATTCCATAATATCGCTCACTTATGTGAATCGCTATTGTAAAATGCAGTACAGACATACCGCTTTCATTCGTATCCACGTTCACTTAATATCCATATAAGATGTGAACAGTATACGTGCACGCTTACCTTCGAACGAGTGTCGAGTGATTATCCGAGTTTGTGCTTGTCAAGCCACGGCATTTAATCCAACGCCTGAGTGCATCGGTCGTATTCTTTCCGACAACTTTCTCAGGCAAAAGCGCACCCTTAATATCACTTTCCTGAAATATAACTAATGCCTCTGCCATGTTGTTTCTTGCTGCGATTGACTCACATAAACACGCAAAATTAACACGATGACACAGCAGAGTAACGACACAAAGGTTGGAAAGCGTAACGAAAGCAGCCGTATTTTTAAACAAAATGGCAGGCGAACCCTGAATTAAGCCCACAATGCATTGCGCTAGTAGTTTGTTTACACTTTTGACGTCATCATGCTTCAGGGCAATTACATCAGTATCTTGGGGAATACCAGGGAAACACAAAATCATAGATGGCGGACAAAATTGCAAGAATCGTAGAGTTCACAAATTTTTGAAGGATGTTATGCCAATTTACTTCATACAGGTGACACTAAGGAGGCAGACAATCCGATTGACAATATAATCTGCCAATGCTTTCTGATTAATGTCATATTTGGCTGTGAAAGTGAACTTTGTAGGCTTCGATTTGGAGTGAACTGAGAACGACATAGATTTTTGTCCGTGCTAAGCCAGGCCCCATGGCAGTGGCAAAGCGTCAACATCACACGTTACTTTCAACAATTATTGTAACTGTTTCACAAATAAAATTCACACTGACATGTCTATTAAATTAATTTATTTATTTTATTGGTCTGCTAGTCATAAGAAATGAACAACAATAGTTGGTATGATTTATAAAAATATTATTTATTCTAATTTAAAGCAGTGGTTTAGTTTTACACACAAAAACTTTGCTTTATTATGACTTGTATATTTATAATTTATACATTTTTGTGGGGCCAGTTCAAACTCACCTGGGCTGGGTTCAAAATTTTAAAAAATCTGGGCAAGTAAATTTTTTGGGGCTAATTTCAGACACTGTTATGTGAGTAATGGTAGATTGATCTGGACTGTGTTCTAGGCTTGGTTACCACAGAGCTGGTTCCATATGAGTTGATACACTGTCTAACTAAAGAGACTACAACTTGTATACAATTGTAACTGTTTCACGTCTTTAACATGTTGAAACAGTTTCCAGAAGTGGCTGAGCGATATCAACACTTCATAAATGTGTAGATAAACCAAGCAGGAATGTGGCACTGCAGTATAAATACGGCAACACTTGTCAAGAGAAGTCAGCCAGTGCATTTAATGCAAGTGATCAATGCATTATTGTTTAGTTTAAGGTCCAAACTTGAACCCACAATGGTAGAACCCTCGAGGCCTATGACGCAATGGCTGACATTGTCATTTGTCAACCCCAGGCAAGACAATGTCACAGATAACAATGGCATGGTAATACATAAAATCACACTGAAAACTACTTGCGATAGAATCATAAATTGTAGATAAAATATCTTAAACAAATACTTTTTGCAAATTGAAATTCGTGGGCATTAATTTTAATCAGACAGATGCCTTTTGGGCAGAACAAAACCAGGGACCTTCTACTGTGAATTAAAAACAGAAAATGTGATGATTACTGCAGTAGTGCTGGGATCCAGTGGCAACCCAACACTGCCCCGCTCCCTTCCCTGATGGAAGACACTGCCACGCTCCCTTCCCTGATGGAAGACACTGCCACGCTCCCTTCCCTGATGGAAGACACTGCCACGCTCCCTTCCCTGATGGAAGACACTGCCACGCTCCCTTCCCTAATGGAAGACACTGCCACACTCCCTTCCCTAATAGAACACACTCACACACTCCCTTCCCTAATAGAACACACTCACACACTCCCTTCCCTACTAGAACACACTCACACACTCCCTTCCCTAATGGAAGACACTGCCACGCTCCCTTCCCTAATAGAACACACTCACACACTCCCTTCCCAAATGGAAGACACTGCCACACTCCCTTCCCTAATAGAACACTCACACACACACTCCCTTCCCTAATGGAAGACACTGCCACACGCCCTTCCCTAACAGAACACACTCACACTCCCTTCCCTAATGGAAGACACTGCCACATTCCCTTCCCTAATAGAACACACTCACACACTCCCTTCCCAAATGGAAGACACTGCCACACTCCCTTCCCTAATAGAACACACTCACACACTCCCTTCCCTAATGGAAGACACTGCCACACTCCCTTCCCTAATAGAACACACTCACACACTCCCTTCCCTAATGGAAGACACTGCCACACTCCCTTCCCTAATAGAACACACTCACACACTCCCTTCCCTAATGGAATAGTGTTAACTGTTTCAGTGCCAACCTAAATTGCAATGACATCAAAGAAATGCCAGGCCTTTTTTAAACAACACGTTCATCTAAACTTATATTTTTATGTGTTTAGTGAGAACATTTCACCAAGTAAACTACACATTTCCGGAAAGGGAAGAACATTTTCTATTTATTTCAACATACATAATAGTCAGGTAATACAACATGAATCACTTCTACTAACATGTGCCCTTTGACTGTTTAAGCTGGTAAATATACAATATTTTGGTTTTTTGTTTTCTTTTGCACTCAGAAGCATACAAATCTACGCATCATTAACCCAATTTACAAAGACTATTGCCAACACCACATAAGAATATTCTCGCCAAAGACATCTGTTACTTTCACAATTTCATTTATGATGTCACAGGGCTTCACATTTGAAAACAACTTCGCTCGCCTAAATATGCCAAATTAATTTAGGTGAGTGATTTGTTTTTTTTTTTTACTGTGTGGTGGCGCCACCATTTCCCATTCGGATTCAGTTATTGTCGCCATGAAATTTTAATTGGTGTTTGTTGGCGTTGACTTTTGTACAAAGAAATAAATGTTTACTTTAGTAAACCCTATACAATCCAATTGGTGAAACGGTTTTGAATTGCAACATGTCACCGATTACCGTAGGCGTAGCCTAGGCAAGGCCAGTGGCAGTGCCATGGCCATGACACAGTACTGGTTTCATGTGCGACTTCGCTTAGGCGGTTTGAAAATTGCAATTGAGATTCACAAATATGCCACGGATAAGAATTAGATGTATAGTCATAACTCATAAATGCAGCTTAGTAGGCAACACCAATATAAACTGGGGTGAAATGGCATGCTTCCATTGCATCATAATGCCAAACGCACAACTCAAACTCGGTGCGCAAAAACATAAATTTGTCATCCGCACATGAAACATTGAATCAATGTTAAGTGGTACCGGAGATGTGCGTCGTGAATTTATGTGTTCAGAGCGGTTGAAATACAATTACTAAAATTATCGTAGATCCAGGTTATTATTTTCGATTCCCATTACAGCGTAGTCGGTCAATCAGATCGTAGCGAAATATTGTTGATCCCTTAACTATTCCATAACTGTACATGTATTTTATTAATTTCGACATACAACATTATGTGACATTTAAACATAATACACATCGACGTTAGTCCATTCATTCGATAACGTTTTACAAACCGCATGGCCAACATAGCTTCGATGGCATTCTTGCAATCTTGGTGCAGCGGGCTGCGATCGCCTGTGACGGATGATATGTGAACTGTGAATATTGGAGCCCGAACACTGCGTTATAAAGAGGTTAGACTTTCCCAGTGAATCTAATACTCAAAAAAACTAATTGTCAAGACGAACACTTGCACGCAGCGAGCGATTTTAACAATTGACGCGAGCGATAAACCGCTCCCTAGATTATTGATTTGTGCGAGCGATAGGGTGCGAGAGCTATCACTCGCCTCAAACGTGATGCCCTGATATCACAGGCTTTCTCCTAAAGGTTTCCCCAAATGTCACTATGGCAACTAAACACAATCAAATGAGATTTATAAACATCAGAAGTCTGATGTTGTACTCTGGGCTTGTGTAACATATTTATTGTTTTACCACTTGTCTGTCACTGTTTTCTTGGTGCTCCAATTTACTTTCCCTTACCAACTTGCTGAAAGTTCTTCCTTTTTGTTAGCAATACTCAATACTTGTTAGTTTGTCGTTGTATAATTTCTGCGCACATTTTTACATCCCTTTAATAATGCATGTAATGCTACACTAACTCTAGGGCTAATTATTTAGGGAATTTATATTTTTGTCAACTTTAAAGTTACATAAGTTTAGCCCATGTAACCATCCTCATGTACAGTGGCTCCATCTGCAGGAACAAGAAACTGAACTTTGTCCTAGTTTCCACATCAACCAATCAGATCCGTTGTTACTGCATTCAGGCAAATAAAATTCTGCAAATGTAGCACTTTAGTTTTTTCAAACCCAAATGCATGTATGTAGGTCTGTGAAATGTGGCTAACTGAAGAAAAAACAAACATTTTACCAACAAAAGGCAATCTTTTACCAAGGTCACAGTGACCGTGGGCATGTTATTCACACTCATGAGACAGACTAGACAGAGAGACACCTTATAGTCAGTGAATACATGAATAGCAAATACACAAAAAGTAGTGGTAATCCGTTTTGAGCATAGTCTGCATGAATGCTCTGATTTGATCTGAGCATTAGCAAACTAATAATGTTACACCTCAATGTTACACCCAGCATCAGTGATACACTCTGTACCACCAGCAGTGATACACTTTGTATGCACATCTGGAAGAGATCACAAAAGAAATAAAGTAAAAACTCTACCACTGGTAAGAGAAGACAAGTGTATGCATTTATGATTATTAATAGTTTCTTTTCTCTGCTGTTCGGTGCAACACCCTATCGTAGATTCCTGTGCTGTCGCAGGTGTTGCGTAAAACATCTGTCATAACAATAATAAGACAAAGAAAAACTTGGCCTTTCTCAACAGAGAATTTATCTAGCACCAGCAGTTATTTTGTAACAAGTCCTTGAGCATCTTATATGAGATAAATTACAAATTCAGGTGCAGGACTAGAGGGCAACTCCAAGATAAACTCATAACACAACGGCCACCATATATCTTGTTTTGCCCACAAAGTAGTTACAAACTAAAATGCATTTAACAAAACTAAATTTACAACAAAATGCCACAACTGTCCAAGTTCAACATCACAGCTGTTATTTCTGGAGTTCCATGTTAACACTGGATTGATAGAATTCATACACAGACTGCAGCATTAACAGGCAAAACAAGTTAGTTTCTATAATGTAACTGCACCACACTCATTTTCTCCTAAGTATTAATACTGAAAGAATCATGCCATAAAAAAACAATACATCATAAACAGTTGCTACAGAAAGAGGACATTTTCTACAAAATGCATTTCCACATTATATCACTGTGTTATGAACAGACGGTTTTATGGAAGAAATTGTGTTTTATGAGCTTGTAAACCTAAGTGTAATGACGCCATTGCTTTCACAAGAAAAATCCATGAGCCTTCTTCATGGCAAGTGCTGCCACCTACCCTCTAACTGGAGAAACATTTCATGTGAGCCATCAGGTTGATCAATCCAATGTGAGGACAATTTCACAACTGATAACTCGCACATAATGTTTCAGTCGAAAGTTCTGCAGCCTTTATAAGAATAGTGTCGCTATCTGTTTTATTTATGATATTATGAAACCCAGGTACACTCTAACATATTTTATTGCTAAGACAATTGGCTAATGTATGTAATTGTTTTTTCTTAGTCAACATAGTTTTTCCGAGTCAAATTGACAAAATGCTTTCCATTTTATATAATATTTTAGCCACTGGTGAATTGGCAAATGGTTAGTGTGAGCCTGACCTGTGGTGAATGGTTAATACATGTCTGGCCATTGGTGAATGGTTAGTGTGAGCTTGGTCATTGGTGAATGGTTAGTGTGAGCTTGGTCATTGGTGAATGGTTAGTGTGAGCCTGGCCATTTGAGAATGGTTAGTGTGTGTCTGGCCATTGGTGAATGGTTAGTGTGAGCCTGGTCATTGGTGAATGGTTAGTGTGAGTCTGGCCACTGGTGAATGGTTAGTGTGAGCCTCGCCATTGGTGAATGGATAGTGTGTCTGGCCATTGATGAATAGTTAGTGTGAACATGGCCATTGGTGAATGGTTAGTGTGAGCCTAGTCATTGGTGAATGGTTAGTGTGAGCCTAGCCATTATTGAGTGGTTAGTGTGAACCTGGTCAACGGTGAATGGTTAGTGTGAGCCTGGCCATTATTCTCAGAACTTAATATTTCAACACACGACAACAAAAAGTTGCCAAATATACTATGCTGTTTTTTTTTGACAATTTTATTGCCTAATATTGCCTCTAGTGTCATCTTGACTCTAACACAGTTCAATCACCACTTGTTAAATGCTCATATTTCATTTTCCTTAACACAACATGTCTATGTTGATATGTTGCTTGTGAGAAAGAACAACTATCCCAGACACCGAGACTAACCAGGTACTTCATCATTGCATCTTCGAACTTAATATGGTTGCAACTTCAAGAACATAATTCCATGGTTATAAACGATACTTCATTGGCAATGCCATTATTCAGCAACAAGGACACACTGAAGTTGAATATCTTACCCCTCCAATTTATTAATATCAATGCTAAATTGAAGCAGGATGAAGAAAAAACTAAATCATTTATTGACAGACTGTGTGTCGACACTGTTGAGACAGACAGAAATCTGTTAAGTCACTGATTGTGTAACAGACAACAAAGACCACGCATGATAGGACATACCTCAGGTCTTTTCTTGTTATATTTGTGACAAATCAGGCTTCACCGATACCTTTTTCAGCATAGCGAATTTCCATGAGAAAGAGGAACATCTTGTTAAAAAATAAAAAGATTTTGACATGCGATATATGAGAGTTTGTGTTCAAGCAGACATGAAGCACTACACTCATTTATTTTGCCACATTGGAGTAGATCCTTTCAGAGTGGTGGGGGGTCGAACGACAAAGTGTCTTCGCCAGGGGAGAATATACTGTTTCAATAATGGCATAATCAGCAGGAAGTTGGACTAATCAGAAATTAGTTCTATATTCAATAAATGCTACTTCAACCCATTCAAGTTCAATCCACAAAAAAAAAATTTACATGTAATAATTTATTATTATTAAAATGGAATCTTTTGCAAAGTGCAGCCCCACTTGTTCTCTGGTTATTAACCCTTTAGACCCCACGCGTCCGAAAGCGTCCGGACGTCTCCTCCCCGCGGCGCCCGAAAGCGTCCGGACGATGGAAATGGCTCTGTAGGTGCTACCATCTTGTGGATTGTTGTGAAACTAACACAAAATAATTTATGCATATCTTAGCTTTGAATTGTGGGTAATTTTTCTATGTGGTTCCATTGAAAATTTTTGAGAAAATCGCATTTGAAGTAGAGCACCCGTGAGTTTGAAAAATGGCCGCTTCTGGTAGATCGCCTACGTTCACAGTAGACCAAGTATGCGCTATGGTGTATGGAGATTCTTCAGATGAAAGCGATCTAGAGATTGATATGGAGGTAAGAGTTACATGTGATGTGAAAATCGTGAATGAATGAGCAATAAAACTAAAATGGCGTCGGTCTTTGTGCAAGAGTGCCATGGTCACCGATCTCGGCCAGCTCATCTGTCAAAATGTAAACACTGACATGATGTGTTTGATGCTAATCTATTTATTATATTTTATGTACTTTGTCATATGGTGAATAATAAAGCAAATAAATAAATACTAAAGAGATTATACGGTCGTCGTTCTGGAATCTGGGCGAGTTTTAGTCCACGGAATGTAAACAACGGTGTGCTCGGGCCTGGTGCCTGGACGCTGCAACTGGCCTGGTCGATGCCTGGATGGTTGATGTTGCTTCAGAAATTATTAAAAATTTGATTTTATTGACAGCGTTTTCAACATACATGCAATTTCTTTGTAATGAGTATATTTATATACACATGGCTATTTTTTGGCAAAAATTTTGATGTTAGATATTACTGAGAAAATTATTTGCTTGTAAGAGTGACAGTTTTGTTGGAAACGATATGCAACATGTAATATATTGATTACTATCCTCAATATCATAACTAACATGTTTTCTGTTGTAGATAATTATATTTACATGACTGTTGAAAATAGAGTATTAGTTTTTTGTAAACAAATAGAGTAATTATTAGTTTTAGTTTTGTATTGTTATGTTGAATATGACATGTGTCACTTGAAAGAGTTATTTTTTATTCACTTCATTATTCTAACTAATGTTTCTTTGTCTCAGGTCGCAAGTGGCAGTGAGGTCGACACCGACAGTGATTCGACTCAGGTCTCGGAGAGGAGTGAGCGAGACAGCATTGCTGACAGCATCGCCAGCAGCGACAACGGCCAAGTAGGGGACCAGGGCAGAGGACGTGGTCGTGGCAGAGGACGTGGAAGAGGTCGTGGCAGAGGACGTGGAAGAGGTCGGGGATATGCTGTGGCAACTCTGGCTCAGCCAGCCCCTGTCGATCAAGGGTGGGAGAAGGCAGAAGACGTTGCCCCACCAACCGTGAAGCCGTTCACAGACGCCAGTGGACCAACTGAGATGCTCCCTGCCACCAGCACGCCGTTGGCCTTCTTCAGCTTGATGTTTGGTGCTGACTTTTTCGAGACACTGGCCGAAGCAACCAACTTGAATGCTGTGGAGAAGCATCCACCCCTGCAGGTGCTGCCCATGGACGTTTGGACACCTCCGATCCGAAGTGGCACATGACATCTGCGGACGAAATGCGGCACTTCTTTGCCATCAACATGGTGATGGGGATAAGCGTCAAGCCCGAGTACAAGGACTACTGGCGAGGTGACACTGTGCTTCGGGATAGCTATGTCTCAGCAATCATGACCCGGCTGCGGTACGAAAAACTAACACAATACTTCCATTGCTCGGTGACAGGACAGGAAGATCCCGCGGACAAGGTGAGGAAGGTGAGACCGATGATCACCCGTTGCGAAGCAAGGTTCGGGGCATGTTTTCGGCCGGGAAGAGACATTTCCATCGACGAGGCTATGGTCAAGTTTGACGGGAGACTTGGCTGGAAGCAATACATGCCAATGAAGCCAGCGAAGTGGGGCATGAAGCTTTGGTGCCTCTGCGATGCGAGTCTGGGTTCTGCAGTGCCTTCTCGGTGTACACTGGAGCGACAGCGGGAACAGTGGCCTTGACCTTGGGTACCGCGTCGTCATGGGACTGATGAAGAACTATCTGCTGGCGAACCGCCACGTATACGCAGATAATTTCTTCACATCTGTTCACCTTGCGAGCGACCTGCTACAAGCGGACACCTACCTGTGTGGCACGACTCGGGCCAGCAGACGGGAGTTTCCAAACGCCTTGGGTGAGACACACCTCTTCAGCGGAGAGTCGGTCAAGTGGACCAGTTACGATGGGGTCATGCTGACGAAGTGGCACGATAAGCGTGACGTCTACATGATATCCACGAATGACGCAGGTGGAGAGATCGTGCGACAGACCCGTCGCAACCACCGAGACGTGAACCTGCATGTGCCGACCTGTGTTGTGAAATACAACAAGTCGATGGGGGGAGTCGACCACCTTGACCAGATGCGGTCATACTACGGTGTAGGCCGGTCTGGCAAGAGATGGTGGAAGTACCTGTTCTGGGCCCTCCTCGACATCGGCATCATCAACGCCTGCACTCTGTGGAAGCTGTGCAATCGTCCACTGCCCAGCAACGAGCGCCGGTTCTCCCTGAAGACCTTCAAGGTGCTGTTGATCCACGAGTTGGGAGATCCGGCCATCGCTGCTCGCAATGCAGTGGCGCCACCACCCATGATTCGGCTGACGGCTCAATACATAGTAGAGGAGCATGCTGTTGCTGGGCACCCGCTTGTGCGCTTTGATGGCCGCAAGCGAGCGTGCAAACTGTGCCAACGAGATGGACGCAGAAGGACATCTGGCCGCGCCATTGAGTCCAGCTTTGGATGCAGTGTGTGCAATGTGCACTTGTGCAAAGGCTGCCATGTAAACTTCCATGCCTAAAATGACATGTGTGGGTGGTTGGGTGAACCTGTTTGAATAAAACGTGACAACGTCTAATTTCACATTTATCATGTTTTCAGAATATTTATTTCCGACATTTCAGACCCGAAAATTACTACAAATTATAGACATACACAAATCACACTTACACCGTTGGATAGGTAATTCAAATAGCTTCAAAACATATGCAGGTTGTTCCGGTGAAAAATCAATACTTTTGAACATAAAGTGTGATTTATGTATAATTTTATGAAAAAAATATGTGTTTCCGACATTCCACATCCTCAAATGGTAACACATAATTGACTTTCATAAACAACACTTACACAGTTGGATAGATAATTCAATTATCTTTCAAATAAACATAACTTGCAATTATAAGAAATCAATACTTTTCAAGCTACTGCCAAAAAACTACACACACCCGTAAATTCCAAAAATTAGTCTGACAACCTGGGGAACTGGAGCACATATGTAATGCATTGTGCGGGGTCTAATGGGTTAAGCAAAATTACCTCTAGAATAGAGAAAAGATATTAAAATAGATATTTCATCTCGATTCTAACATTTTAATGGACATGGACATTTTGCCAAATCTAAATGCAAGTATTCCAGCAACCTTACAATATTTAACAAAACAACATTGTCATCCGAAACAAAAGCCACATATATTGCAAACAGACAAGGAAGCCACTGGCTTATCAAAAATCCAACGATTTTTCATCTGCTATTACAAGATATTTGTAAATATGTTTTTAAACATATTCATGCTGCTAGCATTTTATACAGTCGGTGAGTAGATACAATGTTCCATTCATTTATCGCCCTCTATGCGAACAAACACTTTCCAACCATAGCTAATAAGGAAATTAAGAAACGTCCAAGAAAACAACCCATACAAAACTACAGCCAACCCACAGGCTACACATCTCTCACTCTACTGATCTCTCTCTACCAGTCAACGCAACTAAGTGAACAGGCGCATGTCATCTATTTCACCCTGGACCACCAGAGAAGATCACTGTAACTGCATCTTCCACAGATACCCAGGGTTTGATCTCAACCGTTACGTAGCCCTTGAAGTTGAAAGGCTCTTGGTTTATTCAAATCCATCTTCTAATAATTAATTAGATCCTGGCAGATGAAAAGAGTTTGTGTGGAAGGGACCTTTAGTTTAGGCTACGATCTCACAAACCACTATGTGGGTAGGCTTTGCCTATGGGGAATGAACTATGACATTGTGTAGAATAATATTGTAATAATACTGCAATATATTGTTATATCAATAACTTGCACTTGAAAGCAAACAATTTCAATTTCAAAAGGGAGCAATCCTAAAAATTATTGTCTTGTTTTTCAATTATCAACAAATGTCACAGTTATGACAAGAATTCATAAAACAATACCACTATGTTAAACAATCTCACCAATTTGGTACTAAATCATAAAATGCCTTGTAATAATTTATTTCACCCCCTCTTGGAAAGGGCAGCTTCATGTCAAAGATTAGATTAGAAAAACACACTGCCTATTGTGTGCCTATCAAAAATAAATATTGCAACTTTTAATAATCTTCTAATCAAGGTTTGGCCTTGTGTATGTTTTCTCAGAAATCGGCTCGTCCACCAAAATTTATCGTTTGGCAACATAACACACCTAAAATATTACATATCATGATTAGATACAATTACATGAAACAGCCAGTGATTTTTCTCAGCTGAATCAATATTATAATCAGACATGGATTCTATTACAGACAATCTATTACTGTTATCATTATTATACGCGTTTTACGGTTAGTGTTACAGTTTCATTAACTACAACCTATTACCTAGATAATACCTATAACTATTACTAGTGCATTATATTATCCCACATACTTATTCATAAATACAACTTTTTATTTCAATAACAGAAACATAGCACTTATACTACTATTACTTATTATTATTTTAGAATTACTTCGAGACAACACGTTATCTATTACTATTACACTTTACCTAACTCATAGCAATTTAATTATGACTATTCCAGTAATCTCATTCATGATAGTTAACATTGTTTTACCAATACATTTTATCACTTAAATTTATTTTTATAAAAATATTTTACAAAATAAAAAATTTATTATTATTATTAATCATACATATACATTTATTTATTTGTATTATTGCTATATTTATTTGTATTATTGCTATATAGGATCTGGCGCTATACCAAATAAAATATGTTATTATTATCACAAAATTAATAAATTTTAGGGTTTAAATTTTGCAGTTAGTTACCAGCATCCCCCACCCCCATGGAAAAATTCTACAAGAGCCATCTGCCAATCACAGTTTGGTTCAACACAAGTATATTATATCATCCAAACCGTCACCTTATTGTGCTATGATATTCACAGTCATGAACAACTTTCCATCACTAGTGAGAACATTTTTTTACCACATGTCTAAATGAACTTATTATGGTGATAGCTGTAGAGGCGGAGTGGCTGTTATTGAGGTGGAGTGGTAGTGGTGGTAGTTGTAGAGGTGGAGCATTAGTGGTGGTAGTTGTAGAGGTGAAAGGGTAGTGGTGGTAGTTGTAGAGGTGGAGTGGTAGTGGTGGTAGTTGTAGAGGTGGAGTGGTAGTGGTGGTAGTTGTAGAGGTGGAGTGGTAGTGGTGGTAGTTGTAGAAGTGGAGTGGTAGTGGTGGTAGTTGTAGAGGTGAAGTGGTAGTGGTGGTAGTTGTAGAGGTGGAGTGGTAGTGGTGGTAGTTGTAGAGGTGAAGTGGTAGTGGTGGTAGTTGTAGAGGTGGAGTGGTAGTGGTGGTAGTTGTAGAGGTGGAGTGGTAGTGGTGGTAGTTGTAGAAGTGGAGTGGTAGTGGTGGTAGTTGTAGAGGTGGAGTGGTAGTGGTGGTAGTTGTAGAGGTGGAGTGGTAGTGGTGGTAGTTGTAGAGGTGGAGTGGTAGTGGTGGTAGTTGTAGAGGTGGAGTGGTAGTGGTGGTAGTTGTAGAAGTGGAGTGGTAGTGGTGGTAGTTGTAGAAGTGGAGTGGTAGTGGTGGTAGTTGTAGAGGTGGAGTGGTAGTGGTGGTAGTTGTAGAAGTGGAGTGGTAGTGGTGGTAGTTGTAGAGGTGGAGTGGTAGTGGTGGTAGTTGTAGAAGTGGAGTGGTAGTGGTGGTAGTTGTAGAGGTGGAGTGGTAGTGGTGGTAGTTGTAGAGGTGGAGTGGTAGTGGTGGTAGTTGTAGAAGTGGAGTGGTAGTGGTGGTAGTTGTAGAAGTGGAGTGGTAGTGGTGGTAGTTGTAGAGGTGGAGTGGTAGTGGTGGTAGTTGTAGAAGTGAAGTGGTCGTGGTGGTAGTCGTAAAGGTGGAGTGGTAGTGGTGGTAGTCGTAGAGGTGGAGCATTAGTGGTGGTAGTTGTAGAGGTGAAGTGGTAGTGGTGGTAGTTGTAGAGGTGGAGTGGTAGTGGTGGTAGTTGTAGAGGTGGAGTGGTAGTGGTGGTAGTTGTAGAGGTGGAGCATTAGTGGTGGTAGTTGTAGAGGTGGAGGATTAGTGGTGGTAGTTGTAGAGGTGGAGTGGTAGTGGTGGTAGTTGTAGAAGTGGAGTGGTAGTGGTGGTAGTTGTAGAGGTGGAGTGGTAGTGGTGGTAGTTGTAGAAGTGGAGTGGTAGTGGTGGTAGTTGTAGAAGTGGAGTGGTAGTGGTGGTAGTTGTAGAGGTGGAGTGGTAGTGGTGGTAGTTGTAGAGGTGGAGCATTAGTGGTGGTAGTTGTAGAGGTGGAGCATTAGTGGTGGTAGTTGTAGAAGTGGAGTGGTAGTGGTGGTAGTTGTAGAAGTGGAGTGGTAGTGGTGGTAGTTGTAAAGGTGGAGTGGTAGTGGTGGTAGTTGTAGAGGTGGAGTGGTAGTGGTGGTAGTTGTAGAAGTGGAGTGGTAGTGGTGGTAGTTGTAGAAGTGGAGTGGTAGTGGTGGTAGTTGTAGAGGTGGAGTGGTAGTGGTGGTAGTTGTAGAAGTGGAGTGGTAGTGGTGGTAGTTGTAGAGGTGGAGTGGTAGTGGTGGTAGTTGTAGAGGTGGAGTGGTAGTGGTGGTAGTTGTAGAGGTGGAGTGGTAGTGGTGGTAGTTGTAGAGGTGGAGTGGTAGTGGTGGTAGTTGTAGAAGTGGAGTGGTAGTGGTGGTAGTTGTAGAAGTGGAGTGGTAGTGGTGGTAGTTGTAGAGGTGGAGTGGTAGTGGTGGTAGTTGTAGAAGTGAAGTGGTCGTGGTGGTAGTCGTAAAGGTGGAGTGGTAGTGGTGGTAGTCGTAGAGGTGGAGCATTAGTGGTGGTAGTTGTAGAGGTGAAGTGGTAGTGGTGGTAGTTGTAGAGGTGGAGTGGTAGTGGTGGTAGTTGTAGAGGTGGAGTGGTAGTGGTGGTAGTTGTAGAGGTGGAGCATTAGTGGTGGTAGTTGTAGAGGTGGAGCATTAGTGGTGGTAGTTGTAGAGGTGAAGTGGTAGTGGTGGTAGTTGTAGAAGTGGAGTGGTAGTGGTGGTAGTTGTAGAGGTGGAGTGGTAGTGGTGGTAGTTGTAGAAGTGGAGTGGTAGTGGTGGTAGTTGTAGAAGTGGAGTGGTAGTGGTGGTAGTTGTAGAGGTGGAGTGGTAGTGGTGGTAGTTGTAGAGGTGGAGCATTAGTGGTGGTAGTTGTAGAGGTGGAGCATTAGTGGTGGTAGTTGTAGAAGTGGAGTGGTAGTGGTGGTAGTTGTAGAAGTGGAGTGGTAGTGGTGGTAGTTGTAGAGGTGGAGTGGTAGTGGTGGTAGTTGTAGAGGTGGAGTGGTAGTGGTGGTAGTTGTAGAAGTGGAGTGGTAGTGGTGGTAGTTGTAGAAGTGGAGTGGTAGTGGTGGTAGTTGTAGAGGTGGAGTGGTAGTGGTGGTAGTTGTAGAGGTGGAGTGGTAGTGGTGGTAGTTGTAGAAGTGGAGTGGTAGTGGTGGTAGTTGTAGAAGTGGAGTGGTAGTGGTGGTAGTTGTAGTAGTGGAGTGGTAGTGGTGGTAGTTGTAGAAGTGGAGTGGTAGTGGTGGTAGTTGTAGAGGTGGAGTGGTAGTGGTGGTAGTTGTAGAGGTGGAGCATTAGTGGTGGTAGTTGTAGAGGTGGAGCATTACTGGTGGTAGTTGTAGAGGTGAAGTGGTAGTGGTGGTAGTTGTAGAGGTGGAGTGGTAGTGGTGGTAGTTGTAGAAGTGGAGTGGTAGTGGTGGTAGTTGTAGAAGTGGAGTGGTAGTGGTGGTAGTTGTAGAGGTGGAGTGGTAGTGGTGGTAGTTGTAGAGGTGGAGTGGTAGTGGTGGTAGTTGTAGAAGTGGAGTGGTAGTGGTGGTAGTTGTAGAAGTGGAGTGGTAGTGGTGGTAGTTGTAGAAGTGGAGTGGTAGTGGTGGTAGTTGTAGAGGTGGAGTGGTAGTGGTGGTAGTTGTAGAGGTGGAGTGGTAGTGGTGGTAGTTGTAGAAGTGGAGTGGTAGTGGTGGTAGTTGTAGAAGTGGAGTGGTAGTGGTGGTAATTTTAGAGGTGGAGTGGTAGTGGCGGTAACTGTAGAGGTGGAGCATTAGTGGTGGTAGTTGTAGAGGTGGAGCATTAGTGGTGGTAGTTGTAGAAGTGGAGTGGTAGTGGTGGTAGTTGTAGAAGTGGAGTGGTAGTGGTGGTAGTTGTAGAGGTGGAGTGGTAGTGGTGGTAGTTGTAGAGGTGGAGCATTAGTGGTGGTAGTTGTAGAAGTGGAGTGGTAGTGGTGGTAGTTGTAGAGGTGGAGTGGTAGTGGTGGTAGTTGTAGAGGTGGAGTGGTAGTGGTGGTAGTTGTAGAAGTGGAGTGGTAGTAGTGGTAGTTGTAGAAGTGAAGTGGTAGTAGTGGTAGTTGTAGAGGTGGAGTGGTAGTGGTGGTAGTTGTAGAGGTGGAGCATTAGTGGTGGTAGTTGTAGAGGTGGAGCATTAGTGGTGGTAGTTGTAGAGGTGAAGTGGTAGTGGTGGTAGTTGTAGAGGTGGAGTGGTAGTGGTGGTAGTTGTAGAAGTGGAGTGGTAGTGGTGGTAGTTGTAGAAGTGGAGTGGTAGTGGTGGTAGTTGTAGAAGTGGACTGGTAGTGGTGGTAGTTGTAGAGGTGGAGTGGTAGTGGTGGTAGTTGTAGAGGTGGAGCATTAGTGGTGGTAGTTGTAGAAGTGGAGTGGTAGTGGTGGTAGTTGTAGAAGTGGAGCGGTAGTGGTGGTAGTTGTAGAGGTGGAGTGGTAGTGGTGGTAGTTGTAGAAGTGGAGTGGTAGTGGTGGTAGTTGTAGAAGTGAAGTGGTCGTGGTGGTAGTCGTAAAGGTGGAGTGGTAGTGGTGGTAGTTGTAGAGGTGGAGCATTAGTGGTGGTAGTTGTAGAAGTGGAGTGGTAGTGGTGGTAGTTGTAGAAGTGAAGTGGTCGTGGTGGTAGTCGTAAAGGTGGAGTGGTAGTGGTGGTAGTTGTAGAGGTGGAGCATTAGTGGTGGTAGTTGTAGAGGTGGAGCATTAGTGGTGGTAGTTGTAGAAGTGGAGTGGTAGTGGTGGTAGTTGTAGAAGTGGAGTGGTAGTGGTGGTAGTTGTAGAAGTGGAGTGGTAGTGGTGGTAGTTGTAGAAGTGGAGTGGTAGTGGTGGTAGTCGTAGAAGTGGAGTGGTAGTGGTGGTAATTTTAGAGGTGGAGTGGTAGTGGTGGTAGTCGTAGAGGTGGAGTGGTAGTGGTGGTAGTTGTAGAAGTGGAGTGGTAGTGGTGGTAGTCGTAGAAGTGGAGTGGTAGTGGTGGTAATTTTAGAGGTGGAGTGGTAGTGGTGGTAGTCGTAAAGGTGGAGTGGTAGTGGTGGTAGTTGTAGAGGTGGAGCATTAGTGGTAGTTGTAGAGGTGGAGCATTAGTGGTGGTAGTTGTAGAAGTGGAGTGGTAGTGGTGGTAGTTGTAGAAGTGGAGTGGTAGTGGTGGTAGTTGTAGAAGTGAAGTGGTCGTGGTGGTAGTCGTAAAGGTGGAGTGGTAGTGGTGGTAGTTGTAGAGGTGGAGCATTAGTGGTGGTAGTTGTAGAGGTGGAGCATTAGTGGTGGTAGTTGTAGAAGTGGAGTGGTAGTGGTGGTAGTTGTAGTGGTGGTAGTTGTAGAAGTGGAGTGGTAGTGGTGGTAGTTGTAGAAGTGGAGTGGTAGTGGTGGTAGTTGTAGAGGTGGAGTGGTAGTGGTGGTAGTTGTAGAAGTGGAGTGGTAGTGGTGGTAGTTGTAGAAGTGGAGTGGTAGTGGTGGTAGTCGTAGAGGTGGAGTGGTAGTGGTGGTAATTTTAGAGGTGGAGTGGTAGTGGCGGTAACTGTAGAGGTGGGGTGGTAGTGGTGGTAGTTATAGGTGTGGAGTGGTAGTATCTATGGTATAAGATGGTAAGAGGGCAATCATACACTCTTACTTAACTCCAGTTTTACAACAAACAAAAAACAACTCAGAAACCATAGAGTACAGTAACTAAATTACAAGTGTCATGTGACTGTGTACTGTTTGTATATTATACATAAATCGGTTCTCAAATTGGTATGATTGAGTCCTTGTTCTATATAACTGTGTGACCTAATGACTTGGGCAGTAGCCTAGTGTGTATTCAACCGTGATATTGCATTATGTCTGTCAGTCTACCTTAACCAAACACATTTCTATTCTAATGTGTCAAACTTTTCTTCCATGACTTTCTCCTCTAACTTATTTCCCACCACCAATACCCACTCGTCTATGCGGCCACTCCAGGACTGGGTGCTGGAAAACACAGAACCTACCCCCTAGAAGAACAAAAGGAGTTCTGATTCTTACACACTTAGCAAATTATAATTCTATATTACCAAGACATGTTTCTGTAAGATAAACATTTGTAATTTGAATTAAATAATTGTAATGGATAAATAATTATGATGTATGGGGTGGGGGTGGTCACAGTCAACCCCCCATGGGTTGCCAGCAGACAGTTGAAAAATCACATTTTTATCAGCTTGGATGGTTATTTTAAAATAAAAAAGCCCACTGACAGAGTGATAGATCACAATGCCAGCTGTATGTCCTCTGGACAGAATCACCACAGTAAGTGGCATTGCCAGTTGGCAGCCCACAAACCATTTCGCCAAGCACGGACAGAGCTAGGTGTTGGCCTTGGAAGGAACACTGGCTATAACAGTCCAGGTGAACTTTGTTACATTAGCATTAAGAAATTACTTTATATTTTAATCGTGGAACACACACACACAGAATAATGTTCATCCAAATAGCTTCAATATTCATTAATTTTTTATTATTTTTTCATACAGATGAGTTTATGCACATCCCCTGGTCATCTGGGCCCCTGTACGCACTTCTTTCATTATACATGTCAGACTCAAGTTTATTTTGACCGAAGATTCAATATTGTAATAATACAAAATACATGGTGAGGGAGACTCCCATTAAGACATAACATGTCGCTAGCATGGGAACCACCGTGGATATACAAAACCATAAGAATATTAATATATTAAGAAAAAATACTAATACTACTAATAATAATCTGGGTCATTACCTCTGTATCGACATGTCAAATGTATGATTAGCTATGTACATGATATAAATGTATACTTATTTTTTTACATACCATATAGGCTATGAGTTTACAGTAATATTATCTGGACTATTGCTAACAGCTGTAGTTATGCTGTATCTAATAAATTTATTTGCAAACACATGATTATTTCAGGATATAAACAGGTGATTTTGCCATCGTGTGTCATACCGGTGTATTTCAGAAGTTTGGGTATAAGGCATGTTATCCAAATATTCTGGTATTTGTTTATTTATTAATTGATGGTAGAATTTAAGTTTACAGATGTCATTGACTTCCAACAATTTAAGTTTACAGATGTCATTGACTTTCAACAATTTAAGTTTACAGATGTCATTGACTTTCAACAATTTAAGTTTACATATGTCATTGACTTTCAACAATTTAAGTTTACAGATGTCATTGACTTTCAACAATTTAAGCTCTTTACAGATACGTTCAGTTATGTGCATTATATTTGCTTGACGCGATTATTTGAATTGCTTTTTTTAGTTAAAAAATGTGTTGAGCTTAATAACCCTATACCAATATACCATAATTTATGTTAGGTGTTAAGCGAGTTGTACATTGTCCGTAGAATATGTTGAAGTAGAAAATGTTTCACTTTATTTAGAATTCCAGTGATTTTAGATACTTTGTTAGCTACTTTGTTTATGTGACTGTCCCGATTTAATTGATTATTTCTTGTGATACCTAAAAAATTATAAATATTCAATTATTGTTCAATTAATTTGCAAACCAGGTTTTTTACTTTCTTTTGTGGCATATAGAAAATCATAGCTTTAGTTTTGTTGACATTTAGAGAGTTTGTTGACTTGAAGCTAATCACTTATCTTTGTTATCTCTTGGTCTACATTTCTATTTCACTTATCTTTGTTATCTCTTGGTCTACATTTCTGTTTCACTTATCTTTGTTATCTCTTGGTCTACATTTCTGTTTCACTTATCTTTGTTATCTCTTGGTCTACATTTCTGTTTCACTTATCTTTGTTATCTCTTGGTCTACATTTCTATTTAAGTTACCAGATCGTTTGAAAATATTTAATGTGCTGGTTATGGTCGTATCATCAGCATAAGTTAAAAAAAATTAAATGTCACTGGCGATTGCTAGATCATTAATATATATAATGAACAACAGAGGTCCTAATTATTGGCTCTTGTGGAACACCAGTGGCAGTACCTAATTATAAATTTAATGTTTCCCAATTGTACATGTTGTTTACGATTTGATAAATAATTCTTCAGATTAATTACTGCGCTTTTTATGCCATAATACTTTTAGTTTATCTATGAATGTTTTATGGTCAATAGTGTCAAACGCTTTTGACAAATCGAGATATATATTTATTGGAGTGAATGATTTGTCCAGTGCCTGTATGATTCTGTCTATGATTTCTAGGGTGGCAAGTTCAGTTGAATGTTTCTTTCTGAAACCATATTGCCTACTGAAGTACAACTTCCTGGTGTGGAAGTACTCATGTACTCATGTAGTTGGTCAAACAAGATGTTTTAAATAGCTGGTAAGACTGAAATTGGATGGTAGTTATCAAAGATGGTATTATATATGATATATTTTGTAGACAAGCTAGAATAGGATTTGACTCATCATTAAATGTCTTATGATTCTCAATCACATCTCTTGGTGGTCTACATATATATATATATATATATATATATATATATATATATATATATATATATATATATATATATATATATATATATATTATATATATTCCCAGTACAATGTTTTTCTAGACATTATTTCCAGTTACTTCAATGAACTGTCCTACCCATACTTTTTACACTTTGTTGATAATATTTTATAATCACATTTGTTATTAAGATACAGTGCAACCTCTGTATTATGGTCAGTGACCATAACAGCGAGGTGACCTTAATAGTGAATATGGGCACTAAAGCATCATGGGACTTGGAGAAATGTCATATTGAGTAAGTATATCATGTGTAATGTGGTGGTTGTATTATTGATGTATGTAATCACATGTACACAAAACCATTCCCATGTCACAGCGTTGACTTGCAATAAAAACATGTCTTAACAGCTGTTCAGTTGAAACTCTGAATAAATGCACACTCACAAACACAAACAGAAATTCCCAATGTTGTTTTTTTGTAAGCCGTAACTTCGCGTAACACCATAAGGCATTTAGTGTGCTCGTTTGCGGCAAAATTATTCATACATCAGATCGACCGATGTTTGCTAGTTGGTTTTGTTACATATCAATAAGTATTAATTGTTGGCACGATACATTATTTGCTGACATGACAACTCGTGATATATTTTGTTCAGGATCGAACATGAGTTATCCACAAGAGGCGCCACGGTTTATTATGGGGAGCCTATATTATATAACCACACGTGCTACGTATCAGAGGATTATTGAACTTAGTTCGTTATGCCACTTACTCTGCAACATTTTGTTACCTCTAGGGCCTGATATTCCTACAAGTGCTCATTGGTGCTTCAGCACACAATAGGGCGCCTAGTAATATACGGTGTCCTATTGTTAGCGTCAATGAACAAGCCGTTGATAGCACCGTGTTTTTCAATAAAATTTACTCAGCCGCTAAGCTTAGGCCTCAGAATTTTTCTTTCAAAGTGTTAACTAAAATGACTGGTGTCTTGTTTCTTGCATTGTTTTCTGAAGTTAACTGGTCACTCTGTAAATACGCAGACGCCAGTGCGTGGCTTCATACTGAGATTGCCTTTGACGGAACGGCAGCCGCCCACGGCTGCTTGCCACTACAGCCGCCAAATCTTGGCTTCCCGGCTGTGACTAACTGTAAGTGCTGGGTTAACCTGCGGGCAATCTCAACGTTTTGCACTGGGTTACCGACCGTATTCCTGAATAGCGAGGTGACCGGATTAGCAGGACTAACGTCCTATCTTTTACTGTGGAAATCATTTGGTGACCATAATGGGGGGTAACTGTATTACCGGGGTGACCATAAACCGAGGTTACACTGTATATTGATAGGCCACCATGGGCGTTACATATTGTGCCTTCACTGTGCACATAAGAAGTCTACAGGTGTACAGCTTCCTCCTTGTACAAATGCCCCTACACAGTGACCTCAAACTAGCCGTGACTCACAAAATTCATCTTGAATACAATTTAAAATCATTCAAATAATCCATCTGTTCATTCATTCCTACAAACACTGAAGCCACTGTCAACAAAATAGCATGGCACAATGTCATGTGTTTGTCATTGAGGTAATATGACAAAACGACGCCAGGGAACATAATAAACGATGCCTTATGCCGGCTTCCATTGTGATGTCAGAGCCCAGACTATCCAACCCTGGGAGATGACAAATCGCCCCAGAGTAAATGAAGTATGGGATAGTCCATGATTTAGCCAGAATGAGTGCTTGACCTCGCCTATACAGTCACCCTGGTATGTTGTTACTTGCTTCTCAAGTTACCACTGCTGTCTTGTGTAAGTGACAATAGATGTCTTATTTTCACTTTCATGTTTGTAAGAACAAAAAGTACAACTTCACTGCTTTGAGGTTTACTTTCAGTTTACAGAGACCTAACTGATACAGGTGCATTAATGAAACGTTGGTTGCAATAAAAACCAAACCAAACCAAACCTATAGAAATGTCTACACAACACGTTTGTAACAGATTCGGAATTATGTTGCTCATTTAAAAGTTAAACTTTTCCTCCAAATTAGTTATGATATTAAAATGCAATTAAGAATGACGAATGCTTCCCATAAAGGTGATGGGTGAAGTGTAATGGACAGTTCCAAGAAATAGACATAGTAACATATCTCTACTGTGTATAATTATATACTTTTATTTCTTTTATAACTTCCCCTTTTCCCATGAATTGCCACAAATAACCAAATTTTTTGTGTCAGCAATGTATACCAATAATATAAAGAGATCACCCTTTATCACATTAACTAGTTTTGTCAACAAGGAGGGCATTATAAGACTAAAAAGTATTACTCAGGACCAGAGATCCAGGCACGTTATTAGTTTTTAAAAAACCTTGACATTTTGTATGTTACTTAACCACAAGTTACCATTTATATATTTACTGAAACAACATCCCTAAAGGTCACAGTGATTAAAATTGCTTCATAAAAAATAATAACAACAATGATGTAAGAAGTCTGGACTGAGCCTTTTTAATCACTGAAAACAATGCTTGATTTCATGGATTCACTTGCTGATTTTATAACTTAATTGATCGCTGTGTAAGTACATGTGGATCATTGTTCAGAAGATCACATTTAATTAATGCGCACCAGCTCATTATTTCATGAATTGCAAACCATGGTGATTACTTTGAAGGGGCAAAGCACAATCCAGGAAATTTACCTGCAACAAAAAGTTCAGCAAATCTTCAGTATTTAAATAACTTCATAACAGAAGGAATGATAGTATTTATTAGATAGTTTACAACAGGCAGATTTTTTATAAGCCCAGAAAAGGATTTATTCTGGATATAATCGGACAAAAAGTGAAACTCTAGGATATGTTAATGTGTGCGCACAAATACCAAACACTTCTGCAATCAAACATGTTCTATATAAAGATTACATAATTTTTTTTATGCTAATAACATGATCAATATTTATACACATGTAGTGCATTAAACTAAATCACTGGTAGCAACAGCGTGACAGAAGGTATGTGTCAATGGTGTGTCATCAGGTATGTTTCAATACAGTGTCATCAGACCTGTTTATAGCTATTATAGTTAACCAAGAATTTTTATGCGGTTTTGATCCGGTACGTTTATTCAGTTGAACCAGTATCCCATACGGTACGTTTATTCAGTCGAACCAGTATCCCATACGGTACGTTTATTCAGTCGAACCAGTATCCCATACGGTACGTTTATTCAGTCGAACCAGTATCCCATACGGTACGTTTATTCAGTCGAACCAGTATCCCATACGGTACGTTTATTCAGTCGAACCAGTATCCCATACGGTACGTTTATTCAGTCGAACCAGTATCCCATACGGTACGTTTATTCAGTCGAACCAGTATCCCATACGGTACGTTTATTCAGTCGAACCAGTATCCCATACGGTACGTTTATTCAGTCGAACCAGTATCCCATACGGTAAGTTTCGTCTACAACTGACAATACTTGAAGCTTTCAAAATTACAAAAAAGTAAAAAAATTGTGAACAAAAAGACAACGCATTCAACACATCATTGCACGCACTTCTGTGCTACTTCGGTGCAGAGCGCACATCATTGCACACACTTCTGTGCTACTTCGGTGCAGAGCGCACATCATTGCACACACTTCTGTGCTACTTCCGTGCGGATCGCACATCATTGCACGCACTACTGTGCTACTTCCGTGTGGATCGCACATCATTGCACGCACTACTGTGCTACTTCCGTGCGGATCGCACATCATTGCACACACTACTGTGCTACTTCCGTGCGGATCGCACACCATTGCACGCACTACTGTGCTACTTCCGTGCGGATCGCACATCATTGCACGCACTACTGTGCTACTTCCGTGCGGATCGCACCTCATTGCACGCACTACTGTGCTACTTCGGTGCGAAGCGCACATCATTGCACACACTACTGTGCTACTTCCGTGCGGATCACACATCATTGCACCCACTACTGTGCTACTTCCATGCGGATCGCACATCATTGCACGCACTACTGTGCTACTTCCGTGCGGATCGCACATCATTGCACGCACTACTGTGCTACTTCCGTGCGGATCGCACATCATTTCACGCACTACTGTGCTACTTCGGTGCGAAGCGCACATCATTGCACACACTACTGTGCTACTTCCGTGTGGAGCACACATCATTGCACGCACTACTGTGCTACTTCCGTGCGGATCGCACATCATTGCACGCACTACTGTGCTACTTCGGTGCGAAGCGCACATCACTGCACACACTACTGTGCTACTTCCGTGCAGAGCACACATCATTGCACACACTACTGTGCTACTTCCGTGCGGAGCACACATCATTGCACCCACTACTGTGCTACCTCGGTGCGGAGCGCACATCATTGCATGCACTACTGTGCTACCTCGGTGCGGAGCGCACATGTCGAGAAGAACAAACCATAAAAGTTGATCAATGGCCTGCGTGTGGCGCCACTGTTACATCCACATGAATGCATTTCCTGTGCACGTACACGTGCAGTTGGTGTGTTCTCGAGCGAGGTTAATGGGGAAAAAGATTAAGAATGAGTTTAAATTATGATAGTAGTAATTATTAAAGACGTCGGACAGCAAGGTATTTTTGGCTGACAATAAACAATAATGTCCTGTTGAAATATACCCTTTTGTTGCCGACGTGTCTATCCACTTGTGCAAAAAATTAAGCATTTAAAACCTTTCAAATTTGTCAGGCCAAGTTGAAAGCGCTACTTAGTGGCTGATGATGTCATATTCATAAGGCGAAGTGCCATAAACATGACAACTGTACGACAGTGTTTCTGATGCAAGCAACTTCGAAATCTCTTCCGACAGTGATGACGATATGTCTAAAATGCCAATAGATTTTGGATGTTCAATATTTCGGCAAATTGCATGACAGCATTAGTGAATCATGTTATTATACTAGTTCAGACAGTTAGAACGATGTTGCAGGATTTTTTGAGGTAAATATCAGCAAGTGGCCACCGCGATTTCTGCTGGCTTCCACAGCCTGCACTGCCACAGTAAATAACGCGGGACTGACGGGCCTGTTTGAATCGGCATATTGGTGTCGGAAGAAATCATAAAAATAAGTTCTCAACACGATTCATTTTTGTTTTATTTTGTAGCAAATATGTATGGCTACATTTTTCCAATTGGACATAGGGACATACAGCCACTCAATAATTATCTGGTGGCATGGTGAACATTTTTATTTTTGCTTTCTTTCTTTTGTTACATTCAACTATTAATATCCTCATAATAAGAATATGTACTGTAGTTTTTATAATTTTATTACATTAATAGGGAGTTCAGGCAGGAAAATGAACTTGGACACACAAACCTTAATCTCCACTCATTGGAAAGATCCTGCTCTAAGGAACAAAATAACACAAAAATCTTTCAGATTTGTCAATCCATTGATTTTCTATGAATATTTTAATATCCGATAAATAAGCATTTCTATGAAATAATCATAGGGATTATGAACAGCCTTTTGTCTTAGCAATGGCACCATTTTGGCTGCATAATTAGCTATTTCCACCATTTATTATGTGCTAGCATGGTTATTTCTAAACGAATCACTATAAAACTTGCCATCTTTACATAATTTTAACTGCTGAATCCAAATCTGGTCGTGGATTTTGAACATTGCGAATATTAATGACCTAATTTGCATATGCAAATGTCCTAATTGCCTAAATATTCACATTATATCAGTTCTAATACTTCTAAGGCATAAAATACTGAACTGAATGGGAACAAAATAGTAAATTGACATTTATAAACACTCTTAATTTATGTGTGCAGAGCACAAGATGGCTGCTCATCTTCCAAGATGGCGGCCATCTTGGATTTCAAAGGGTATGTCGTGTACGATGCCAAAATAAAGGGTAAATACTTTAAGATAACTGGTCACCAAGTAGCTAAAGACACATGGTAAGCATTGATTACCAAATATTTGGGGGCCATTTCAAAATGATATGATGAATACCAACGATTCCTCGAACGAACCGAAGAAAAGATGACACATGGTCAGGCAGGCGCAGTCCCAACTTAGGAAGGAGACGAAGAAGGTCATGATGCATATGAAGAGTCTCAGATTCCTCAATTTTCTTGATTAGAATGTAAAAGAACGCCACATTTGGTGCCTTTTCCTCTGGTAAAGTGTTATCTGAAACAATAAAAAATGCATCAACAAGTATGAAACTACATAATTTTTTTACAAAACATGTTAAATATATGAGAATGTAGATACAGCAATTTAAGAAATATTCTCACATGAAAAAGATTTGTAAATTGTGTTCTACAATACAGTTGTAAAAACAAAATGACTACATAAATCTTGTTTGCATTAAGTTCTGCATGCAACTATGGACATAAATACATCATGTGATTGAACTAAATGTAGCTTGAAGATGCATTGCAGGTTACAGAATAATTAAACCAAAATTAAAACCCCATGTAAAGATCGGCCGACTTGAATTTAGGGAGTGCACTTAATAAATGGAATAGCACAGGAAGCCAATACGCATGCGCAGCGGTGGAGAATCCATGCGAACAACGGCGCATGCAAATTTAGTCTGCTGTTACATTTACTGTCGATATCCCCCCGCCGATACCTACTTGTAATGAAAGTCGTAAACAAACTACGACAAAGTTATTCTAACGCTAATATATCAATGAATATAGGAGGATTTTGAAAGAATGATATGTTCACTAAACATCAAAAGTGATAAGTATCATCCTTACCTTGGAGAAAATGGTCAATTTCTGATTCGGACCACCTGCTTATGTCAAAGAGTGTCTCCAGCATCTAGGCGGCATAGGCCATGGTTGAAATGGGTCAGACCTGTCGGGGAAAAGTACAATTTTACACTTGTTCTTCAAATTAATATCACAAACCACGTAAGTGATTTTTATCTAAATAAGTTACTCTATCAAATCGTACTTGCCGATCAGAAATCGAGGCGACAGATTTTTAAGAAATCGACAAATTTTTCGATAATTCTTACCTCATTCAGAAGCCGCAATGTTTATGTCAATTCAGCATCGCTGGCATCATTCTCGGGAATTCCACGGTGAAAAAAAGGCTATTTAAAATAGCCTATCCAAAGAGGAACAACTGTTTATCTTCTTTTGAAATGTAGGTATCCCCCAGAAAAATGGCGCTGTCGACTTGCATCTGCTGGATGCAGCGCCACGTTCATGGATTAATTAGCAATGAACGCGATGAGATATAATAGTTTTATTATTGAGGAACAATAAGTTATATTATAACAGTATTATGGATCACTTGAAAACATTATGAGGGACGTTTCATGTGAAAACTGTGGTCTTCAAGTTTGTGGTATGCGGAGGCCAAGTAGTACTTTCGCCGCCGTTGCTTCGAGCCACAGCGGTATCGCTGAACTCCTTGACATTAACTCTTTTTATCCCAGAGGCCTATCCAAAATAAGCCTCCTAGTTCCCAGGCAAATTTGCTTTCGCACCATTTTAATGTTTTTTTGTCTGAGAGTTCCTTGTTCATGTTGTATTTGTAATGCTTTATGTGTCAGTATGTACCATAACTATATGTGAAACGAAAGCTAATTAAATTATCTTTTGAACGGTGTGAATTTTATAAATGTAGGTCCATTTTAACTTTACTATATAGATTTTTACAAATGTCTGAGTTCATTAAAAAATTTCTATTTATAACTACAGTCTACTTCAGATTTCATAATGACAATGATTAATTATTTTTTAACTGCAAGTACCAGTGAATGAAACCTTCAGAATTAAGTTCTGATTCAAATGGCAAGAAAAGTATTAAAAAAAATTATTATCCATTACAAAGTTATGGTATATTTTATCAAATAATTACCAAAAATCACCAAATGTGCCACCATTTTTTCTTCACTTTCAAAAATATCAGTTTTCAAAGAACGACAGCTAAATTGATTGCGTCTTTCAACTTGAATACTTGTTATACAGTCGAGCCTCGTTATAACGTGGTGGTCGGGGTCCCGGACTGCGTTATATGCGAGGCGCGTTAGGTGTTCTCATATCTGCCACCAGGGAGCTACTAAACAACGGCGATCGCCACCCGCTGCACCAAGTCCATGAACGCTGTCGAAGCCCTGTGTGTTTGCAGCACTGCCTTATACTAGCATCAACGTGTATTATTTTAAAATGTCAAACCCTGTTGATTCTTGAACTGAATAAAACACATGTACGTATACCGTTATGGAATAGATCTACTACGATGATGATGTACTGGACCAATAGACCTACGAATCGAAAATAATAACCTGGATCTGAGCAGCCGAAAACGTATATGATTTGATAAACGTAGTATGTAAGCTGATAAAACACAGAATACGACAATAGGTAGAATTAATAATTGTTTCATTTCGTCTTTCAACCGATCTCGACCAAAGCATAAATTTATTACGCAACACTTAACATTGATTCATCGGTTCATATGCGGATGACGAATTCATATTTTCGCACACCAGTAGAGCCTTGGGTTAGGAATTTGGCATGTTGGTTTCACATCATGAAAACAATTAAATTTACGATGTAATGGAAGCATGTCATTTCACCCAAGTGTTCTGTTGATATTGCATCTAAAACTGTTTATTTGATTCTTACATGAGGCGTATTTGTGAATCTCGATTAGAATTTACAAACCGTCGAAGCGAAGCCAGTGACATCAATTGATGTCGGCGACAGCGCAAAACAAACAACATGTTGATACTCGTTCATTGACATTGTTCGCTTAATGTTTCTTGAGAATTGTCAAAGCAATTCTAAGTAGGTTTAAGCAGGCCCATTTGGCATTTTCCCCTGGAGGCAGAAAATCAGGGTCCACAACCGACCGTGTTATATCCGAATCCACATAATAACGGGGCACGACTGTACTAGTATTGTCTATTAGTGACCACACAAGCACAAGATGTCTATAACGTTTGTTTATATTTTAGGTAACAAAACACAACTTGAAAACAGTTATTCTTTGACCGCCGTCCATACCACATTCGAGAGCATCTCTATGCGAGAAGTTGTTGAAAACCCATACTCCGTAAGAAACCCTCAAAATCACAGTCGGTTTCTGATTCCTCTACTAGCCAACGTTGCATCCAGTTGTCATGAACTTGTGCTGATTGATTGGTTAAAAAAACGCTTGATTACTATTTAAAATAACATCTGTATCATCTGAGAATGCATGATCATCGTTGCCATCGCACATGGCGTGAATGGCATCAGGCAATTTGTGATTACAACAAAAATCAACACTTTATTTAGTAATTTACTACGCTAGAAATTACTGTCGAAGATTTAAACAAAACAGCGTATAACAACCGGAAGTGTCCTGGGCCAGTAAACGTACATACATTTTGTGATGTCATAGGAACAGTGTACTCGAGAGAATTCGATAGGCCTACAAGACTACGTTGTAACTACACAAAAAGTCATAGTTAGTATAGAAAGTTAAGGCAGCTAGGACGGCTAACGTGTCAGTTGATTTTTTCATTTTTCTCTTCATAACATGCTAGGAAATATTGAACTGAACATTGACACCTGGCACCAACGTCGTATTTCACCAATCCATCCTTTAAAAAACCAGTCCTTTTTGGAAATCCCCGACTTCATAGAAACACTGATGATGTTTCCGTAGTAACGACTGCGTGCGCACCAATCTTCGAACCAGCTTTATTCGTTCGCCGTGAACATGGAACATATCATCTGGTTACTGAGATTCCAGTACACATCAGTATTATATCTACCTAACTAAATAATGTCCTTAAACCAGCAAATATCAGCTCTAACGTAGTTTATTGTGCCTTTGAAACTATAACGGAAATTGCATATAAATGTGACTTGGTGACCCCGCGGATAACGGGCCAATCAAGATGATCGTAAACATGCCCTGCCATGTGTTTGTCAGATGGCTGGCATAACCTGATATCGCAGATGGTAAGGTAGGTAAAGTCATCCCCCAGGCATTACGCCTTAGGAAGCCATGAAGGGTTATATGACCAGTGCTTAAACCTGGTTTCTGTAGTGCGAAGCAACTTAGAGTGCAGTTATACTGACTCTCCTGGACGGGACACTAGTCCATCGCAGGTACCTTCCAAACAGTGTTTGTACTCATTTGCAGCTGAGTAGACTGAGGCAAAGTAGGGTATACGAAATTGCCTAAGCTTCGAAAACGAACCGTGCCCAGTGTGGGTCTCGAATTTAGAGTCCAACACCTTAACCACTAGGCCACGGCTGCCCCCCAATATCGCAGATGACAGCACGTTATAAATACAGATTCAAAGGCCATTGTGATGGCAAATTAAGGGACATGTCAGTATTAGCAATGGCCGTTATGTTTTGTCAACAATACGTAAAACACCAGTGAAAAACGTCACATATCTATTGAAATTTCTGTTATCACTAACAACCAGGAAATGATGCTTAATTTACTTTTTTTACTTGTTTAGAAAAAACTACAACACTTACTAAGCTGCAATTTGAAATTTGGTGTTTCATCAAAGAAATGTTGACAGTTGGACAAAGTGTCCCTGAACTCGCTTGCCAGAAGCAGTCATTTTCGACATGCTTTTGGTTGGGCATTCCAATCATATTTATTTTGTTTCTGACCGCAAGTTGGTCTTGGATTGCAGCACAATCATTTATTTCTGTCAGACAGTTCCAGGGCAACGAACCCCCAAACTGGTGCAGCTGTGTGCCAGAAACAAATACGCTCAACATAACATACTCGCATTTGTCTTTATTATCTGGGGTAACCCATACCCCGTGAGGTGGTGCTCACAATGATGCCACCATGCATGTTGCGTTGCGGGGTAAACCGGAACTGCATTTCTGAGACATTGTAATGAATGCTGTGCCAACAGAACGAAACGAGAGCCAATGTTATGCGGATAACTGATTTATTTACTGTGGTAGTAACTACCATGCCAATCACTCTCCTGTAGATCGGTATTTGTAAGTAGCGTGGTTAATCGCGCTGCTACGGGCGATGCAAGAAGCACTGGTGCAATAACGCTCTTCAAAACAGGAGTCTTTTTAGCAACAAAATGATACCTCAATCACATTTGTCCAATAATTATTAGCAATGTTATGATCTTTAAAGCACCCTTATAAATAACTCCAGTTTGTGTACACCGTGGAAGTTTATCATTGGTCACTCCTAGGGTTAAAGATGACCTGGTGGACCATTTCCAACAACTCTTTCATTGTATTACCTTGTTGCCTACATCTATAACCATTTCTGTCCAAAAACATTACTTACCATATTCAACCTAATAGGCATAAAGTATGCTTTTTAAAAAAATCGGGCCATGGAAAAATTTCAAAGAATCTGTTCTTATAAGCGTACACCAAATGGATCCTGTAAATTAAAAAAGGGGTGTATGCAAATTAGGGCATGTATGCTTAATATATATCAAATACGGTATGTCAATTAGGAGAAGAAACTAATTCCCCACATGTTAACACATGTTAATTTCTTAATTAAATCAGCAAAATTTGTTCATCCATACCTCAGAGATAAGATTATATCAATAAACAATATATAGGGTTGTTTTCACCTATTCTAATAAAAAATTATGGTGGAACCCTTTAATTTACATCTATTACAAAGTATTTAAACTAACATTTGTTGCAACATATGCATTACAAATTCATAGTCAGTTCTATACAATAATGTTGACTTTAAAACATCATAAAATTTGAAAGAAATTAACATGCCATCAAATATAATTATACATCGTAAACATGACCAATTGTAATAATAAAAATAATATGACATTGCCAAACTATATTCAGGGTTTTACTGAGGATTTGGCGACGGGGAGGTTGTGTAATTTGTGAAGGATATAATGTACATCCACTGACACTTTAATGCGTACACCCAAACATTTTCTGACAGCAAAGAGACAAGTTAAAAATTAATTAATTAATTTTAAAGCCGGTTTGTTTTTACTCAAACAAGCGATTTGAGCTGCAGGAGAGTTCCCAGTATTCCATTTGGTTGCCCATTTTTCCAGTGGGGAGATAGAGACTTTTTGTGATGTTTCAGGAGTATTACCTTTCTGCAGTAGCTGAAAAAAGCTCAATAGCTTACATTATTTATACAGCTTATCAGAACGGTTTTCAGCACATTTCAGTTTCTATGAACTGACCATGGATTGTATGACAGGTTGTGTAAGTGGAGAGTGTCTACTAAAAAAAAGGTACGTTCTTATATAGCGCGGTATCCAGTCCGTAGGACCACTCAAAGCGCTTTACCCTTCACCCCCTGGCAGACCTGTTCATTCCAAGGCCATCTCAGCTTCTCTGGAAAGCATTCGGCCACGCTGCAATTGCACGAAGACTATTCGTTCACATTTTCACCACTGTCTGTATTGCCAGGTACTCATTTATACAGCTGCGTGAACTGTGGCAACGTGGGGTGAGCAAACTTGCCAAATGGTCGAAGTGACCGCAGTGGGATTTGAAACCGGGTTCTCTCGATTGAGAGTCCGGCCTTCTAACCGGTATGCAACTAGGTGTGGCCCCAAACTTTGTTTGTAAAGAAGATGTAGACACTTTTTATGACTCAAAATAGCATGAACAAAGAGCTCTCTTAAGTCATTTTAATTAAGTATTGTACTGCGGTTTTGTCAAACACTGTTAAATTCCAAATTCTCAGATACTCCAAGCATCCTTTATAACCTAACATTAGGTTTTAAATTAATTACTGGAATACACAAAACAGACACATGAATCCATGATTTTTAAATAATAACCAAAACCCGAGTTTATCTGTATTCATCACATTCCAGGTCAGCACGACATCAAAAACAAAACCAACCTCAGCCTCAGATATTGAAGTGTCCAGTCATTACATCAATATTTTTACATGAAGGTTAAAATAGTATTTATACAATGTGAGGTGAAAATTAACTCTTGTGTGAATGTCGATTGCACAATCAACAATCACGCATGCATTACATTTTTGTTGATAGTCCATATAACTGGTATATGACAGGCAGTGCAAATATGATCGTCGTGAGACGCGTTTCAGCACACAGGGCATTTTTCTTTTAGATGTCACAGTAATGCCGATTCAAATACATAGATATTCTGTATGTGGCCTTGCTCCTACAACAGTTCAGTAATGTTTTTTTTTGGCATATTTTGGAATGTTCTTGAATTCATTCGATTACCGAAAGGCCATTACGTAAATGGCTGCATCAAAAAGGTTCAACAATTGATTGTCCGGCGCGTCTTACCATTAAATTCATTACGTCAGCCATAGTTTTATTCACTGTATACACAACTACGTTTCATTTTAATTAGTGCTGGCCCGATTTGTCACGTCACGATACTTGCCAATCTTGAAAGTTCGGGTTCCCGAAAATGCGACGAATTCCGATACTCCATGAGGGTATCCGTGTCGCTTAGATTTTGTGAACGTTGTATCGCGATAGCCGATGCTTTAACGTCAGTATCTATCGTTTTGATATCGAAGACATATTGTAGTTTACAATAATTTTTTTTTTCATTCTATAGTTTGTAACGAAGATGTAGGCTATAGGGTTAAGCTATTGGTCAATACCGGACCAGTGTGCCCATCAGATCTACAGAGCAACGTGAAAGTCGCACCTGACTGCATATGACCAGGCCTATGCCATATGATCAGGCCTATGCCATATGACCAGGCCTATGCCATATGATCAGGCCTATGCCATATGACCAGGCCTATGCCATATGATAGACCTATGCCATATGATCAGGCCTATGCCATATGATAGACATATGCCATAATTATGACCAGGCCTATGCCATATGATCAGGCCTATGCCATATGACCAGGCCTATGCCATATGATAGACCTATGCCATATGACCAGGCCTATGCCATATGATAGACCTATGCCATACGACCAGGCCTATGCCATATGACCAGGCCTATGCCATATGACCAGGCCTATGCCATATGATCAGGCCTATGCCATATGACCAGGCCTATGCCATATGATAGACATATGCCATATGACCAGGCCTATGCCCAGGCCTGTGCCATATGATAGACCTATGCCATATGACCAGGCCTATGCCATATGACCAGGCCTATGCCATATGATAGACCTATGCCATATGACCAGGCCTATGCCATATGATAGACCTATGCCATATGACCAGGCCTATGCCATATGCAGTCGAGCAAAATATTTATATATAGTTCTATTTCCATGAGACTTATAGTTTGAATCAGAAATGGAGTCAGTTGCAGTTTGCAATTTATTACGATTACAACTGTAATTTGTTTCTGAAAAAAAAGTAACAACATCAACATATTTCTGCTTACTAAATATCAGGTTATATCAGTACAATTATGGCCCATTTACGCTCATGTTCTGTTTTACCACAACATAAGGGGCCTAATTTTTGCCAATTCATTCTGTTCCGTAATAGGAAAGATACATGTTGATTTCGCCAAGTTTATAGCACTTGGAAAAGGGCAGTTTTTATCTGCCTGAAGCAGCCACATGAACATAAAGCAGCCACATGAACATAAAGGTTTAGCTGAACAAAACATTCCGATTTCAGGTTGCTGGGTTTGTGGTCACCTACGTGCAAGTATGTTCGCAGTATAATGCCAGTGGAACATCGGGTTTGCCGTTGACCAATGCTCATTTATTCCATAAAACTTGCCACGCTTTATTGTTAATGGGTTTGGTTATATCTGCAGAGATACATATCTGCTTAGTTTCTGACCCTAGCAGTTACACAATTATTTCACTAATTGTGATGTTTTATATGGAACTTGTCACACTTCTTAATACTGACTTTGTTTGTATCTGCAGAGCAATCTATCTGTTTAGTTTCTGTCTCCAACACACAATGCAGTCATTCATTGTGACGTTTTGTATTACACTTTATTACTACTGTCTGGTGCGAGCAGTTCCTGTGATTTCATTTATGATGTTTCCTTTTGCACTTCTGCATTACTTGGCTTGCTCTTACCTGCGGAGTAGGATCTCTGTTTAGTTGACGGCTCCAGCAGTTAGTTACACAATGATTTCATGTGATGTGATGTTTGTATGGCACTTGCCACACGTTACTGTAACTGAGCTTGCTTGTTACTGCAGAGTAATATATCTGCTTACTTTCTGGCCCCAGTAGTTACACAATGATTTCATTCATTGTGATGCTTTATATGACGGTTGCCACATTTTTTATTACTGACTTTGCTTGTATCTGAAGACCAATATATCTGCTTAGTTTCTGTCTCCAGCAGTTACACAATGCATTTATTCTTTGTGATGTTTTGTATTACACTTTATTATTACTGGATGCAATGGTTATAGGCCATAGTAATGCCACACAAATGCTCACGTGAACCATTTGTATCTGTCGACAGTGACAGATTTGCTGAGATGTGTCTCTGTCCTGTGAGCATTGTACAATTTGTATCTGTCGTGTGAACAGCGACACATTGCAAAGATGTGTCTGTCCTGCAAGCATTGTACCATTTGTTTCTGTCGTGTGAACAGTGACACATTGCAAAGATGTGTCTGTCCTGTGAGCATTGTACCATTTGTATCTGTCGTGCGAACAGTGACAGGTTTCAGAGATGTATCTCTGTCCTGTGAGCTTTGTACCGCTTACATTTGCCTTTTGTACCAGCATGTGAGCAATAACAGAGCTGTATATCTGTAATTATCACACAGTAGTGGCATGATTGTTGCAGTATGGGTGCAGTTTTTGGTCTTTGTTTACAATGTTGCAGTGTGCCGTGCAGATGTTCAACCACCGTTCAGTCCCGAGGAAGAACACCTACTGCGAGAAGACCTCAACACGAGGGAAGTTTTAAACCAGCTACAAGACGCCGTGCTATGCCTTCTGCTGACGTATCTTTGTGGCCACTGGTCGATATGTTGCCTGTAACGGACAAAACAATTTGTCTATTGGCTGTGGGACATTCAGCCGAAGCAGCGGAGCAGATAACAGTAATGCCCTTCTTCAGGGTGAGGTGAATGAGCCTTCTTTGCCACAAGTTGTCCTGATGCATTCTACCCCATTGAGGGCTGACTTATCTGACTGTATATGGTATGAACATATTCTTGGCAGCCTTATAAAATAGCAATCATGTCCTGAAGGTTTTCTGCTCCTTCAACTGACACATGTCTATTTCATATGGCTATAGAATAATACTTGTCTACATTAACTGACTTTTGTTCTGAGAGGTGGATGATGCAGCATGGCTAGCATCCATCTTATACACCACAAGCTCTTTTCTACGGCATACTTCTCATTAGTTTGGTATGTTTAATATCATTTGCCCAAGCTAATTGGTTATTGTTGTAAGGGTTGAATGATGCAGCTTCGCTGGCATCCGTCTTATACAGCAGGCTGGTTGGCCACATTGGCACCTTGTAATAGTTTGATCACACTTTAAATATAAAGCCACTTTTCATAATGAATCATTGACCATGTTGACATTAATGCGCCAAGTTTTTGGACGCAGGCAATACGTAATAGTCCAGTAGTCTGCGCTTCACTAACTACTTAAACAGCTTGGGCCTCTATTACTGGAGGCCTGGGGTGGGGGTTGGGTCTCTATTACTGGAGGCCTGGGGTGGGGGTTGGGTCTCTATTACTGGAGGCCTGGGGTGGGGGTTGGGTCTGTATTACTGGAGGCCTGGGGTGGGGGTTGGGCTTCTATTACTGGAGGCCTGGGATGGGGGTTGGGCCTATATTACTGGGGGTTGGGCCTCTATTACTGGAAGCTTGGGTAGGGGGTTGGGCCTCTATTACTGGATGCCTGGGGTGGGGTTGGACCTCTATTACTGGAGGCCTGGGGTGGGGCTGGGTCTCTATTACTGGAGGCCTGGGGTGGGGGTTGTGTCTCCATTACTTGAGGCCTGGGGTGGGGGTTGAGCCTCTATTACTGGAGACCTGGTGGGACAAATGACCGCCCCTACCTTCCCTACTTTTACTTGTCATTTAATAATTGTTTTTCTCGATGAGAGTTTGTGTTGGCTGTTACGCTGTCTCTCAGCGATATATACGTGTATAACATTGCTTTCCCGATGAGTTTGTTGGTGTTAGCTGTTAAGCTATCTCATAGATATACATGTATATTTTATGTCGGTACAATTATTAAATGACCTGTACCAACAATTACTTGTTGTCAATGTGTCTTTCCGTAGCAAACAAGCTCAGGGTTCTGCCATTAAACCTCAGTAGGGTATAAAGTAACGAACCAGGCGCGATAATTCACAGCGTACCTGAAATTTTTTTTAACTCCTTTAAGTCAGCAAGATGTTACATTTTTGATTGACAGTGAAGCAATTTACTATTTTCTGATTATCAAAATATAGGCACTACAGAAAATTGCTTATTTATTAAGTTAACATGTATACTATAAACTGCTTACCCTTTGGCAACTTTGACTGTGAAATACTGTACCGATTCCCGACTGTTTGACGATTGGCAGTTTTTTTGATCAGCAGACAAACGGTTGGAATTTTCGTCTTGGTAAGCACCCATTGATTCCGAAATCCCATCCCAAATTTGACATTATTCAGTCACTGTTGTAATAAAATGCAGACTGTAGGTGTGAGAAGATGGCATGAGTTCCAAGTGCGTTGGTTTTGTCTGGACGAACTGCATCCATAAACATATGATGCGTGTTTTCTCGATTGGAAAGTTGTGCAGGGCTATGTTTTATTTCGGTTTTGCACTGACAAAACCTGCATGACAGATTTTTACCATATTGATGTTCGATTGACATCGATATATGTCCTGAAGCGCAAACAGTTTGTAAAGGTTAAAACATTTGTAAAATAAAAAGGTTTAATGAACGTGAAAAACTCTACCATTGTTTATACTGTAAATGAAACATGGCACGTTGAGTCAGTCCGCCCTCTGATGTCAGTCACACTCACTTACACGGATCACATGTGCAAAACTGAGACTTTCATTTTTACAACTAATTTGCAGCACAAAAATGTTTCTTGTTGCAAATAATTTATATCATAGTAATATAAAAAATAAAAACAAAATCTGGAATTTTTGTGAAACAAATGTCCAAGATCTTCAAGGTTCAACAGTAACTGTATGCCTGTATGTATGTATGCCTGTAATTAGGCACGATGCCTGTGAATAGAACTCTTTATATGGTATGTTTTTAGAGCCACCAGGAAAATACTGTACCGCATACCGTATAAAATATACGGTACATACCATGGCATATAGAGCCAACTGTACAACTGACAACACTAGTGATAACAGGTGCAACTTACACTAGTTACTTTGGGTGACAAAATCACTTGAGGCCTTGAAACTGCACTCACTTAACCAAAGAGTGATGGGGTGATGTACAGGTTTATGTCAATATTACATCTATATGCAACAAAGTAAATAATGTTACCTTGACAAGATGTCCTTTTTATACCAAGAACATACAAATATATGCAATGTCATATTATACTAGTTTTTGCAGCTTTATTCCCAAGCTCAGCACTATCCTAACCAATCATAATGCATCAATACTAAATATGCGCATATTCAACCTCAATAAATTGTTTAAACTACACCTCAATAATTTGTGAGAATAATCAACACAATTAGAAATCTCCACATTTGTTCCGAGGCCAAGAGAACAAGAACAAAACAAGGCACAGGACAATAAAGGTAAGTTTTAGGTGAGTTTTATATAACACTGTATCCAGTCCTTGGAACCTCATTAAAAACCCTTTATACTTCACCCCCAGGCAGACGCTATAATAAGTGTAATTCCTGTACAAAGACACAGACATCCACCACAGTATATGCCAGTATATTTATACAGATGGGTGAAATGAGACAACATGGATTGCTTAGGCTTTGAAACAACACAAGAAGATTCAAACCACGGTCCAATGGTCTAACAACTACGCTACTGTGTCCTATAACAAGGTATTTCCTGGATTGTAATAACAACATTTTTTAGTTTTCATTTTCAAGATGTTTCCTACAAATTAAAAAAATGCAAATACCATAATTATCATGTTAGCACCATTTAATTGCCCAAAACACTAGTACAAAATTATACCAACATCATCATGTCTGAAACTGCCAAAATCAACATGGAGATCAACAGTACTGAACCTTCACACGTTATCGGCCATTAATTGACACCCAAACAGATAACAAGTTTTTGTTTTAGACACTCCACCTGCCATATGACACATACTTTTTGGTTGACTATGGACCATCAAATTGTCAACTTACAAACAAATCCAGCTGTCAGTGATTTCACAAAGCAAACTCCAGAACAGTAGCAGAGAATAATCGTACTCAGTAATCATTGATAATTTTTTAGTAATCATACTCAATTAATTGGTCAAAAAGGTCATTCGTAATTGTACTTGATTACACTGCCAAAGCAGACGTTACTATGTTTACAATAAAAATTTTCTTGCACATATTTCTGTTGCCCAGGTCCCAAGTACAATGCAACCAGCCTTTTCTCTTCGTTTGTATCTAATGCATGTACAGTGACTACAATTTAATATTGTTTGTTTTTAATTATATTACTTGTAGTTATAATTTTGTCCCAAAACTCATGGTAAAGAACCTGTGTAAATGTAATGTAATTTTTTTTTATAAAAAGCATTCAACATTCAGTATACGTTCAACATAAATATGTGTAACAAGATATCAAGTTACAATTATGACATAAAACAAACTGTGGATGTAATTGTGTACGTTAACTTAGATGCATCTTTACCACATAACGTCTAAGATAAAATATAAAATTTCTGCATCATAATCACGGCAATGGAATAAAAATGTTCTGGAATTTATCGCAACCTCAACTTTGTAACCAAACACCGATTCGGTTTTGCCGAAACTTGTTTCCAGACTAAAAACATCCCACAATTGCCCAAATAAATTAAGATTTCAATGGAAAGTTACGCTAACTTGTGTTATCGACTCATTAATTGACTTGTGAATAGCAAGCAAGTGTATGATAAGACGATAAGCCCCGCATTTATTGCTGCATGTATCACAGCATCAACTGACTTAATTTTGAATTTACGATATGCAGAAATATGGAAAACACATGCCAGATGGGATATTGGACAAACCGAACTGTGTGGATAAAACAGTAGTAAATACATCACAATCACACTAAGCACTTTCCAGACAGTTCACATTAAGTTGCCAGACAGTTTAATTCAGCCCAAGATTAAGGATGAAACTGTTTAAATGAGAATAAGTTGCACTGCCACCGAAACAACGACAAAACATTAATGACCATACACACAGTGTTTTCAAGTCTTCAGGATCCACATTGAAGGCTTAAACTGACCTCTTCATGTAAACAAATTGTTTCCTTTAACAGGTTTATTTTCTTTGGAATTTGATACTGTCTGTTTTCACAAACTTCTAATGGGTTTAATTTCTCGGGAATTTGATACTGTTTTCACGGAAACTTCTTAAACTCAAAATTGTAATTATTCTGCCAATATAGTATACGAAAACATTTTGTTTCTAATCTGTCTGAAGGAATACCTTATACAATTTTACATTTTAGTCTGTGCTGTTCTAAAAGAAATAATTGCACCCAGATCAACCTGAAAGGGTTAACTAATTATAAATACGTTGTTTATGGGAACTTTTTAACTGACTGTTTCACAAGTGGAATGGGCTGCAGTCAGGACTAGACATGGCTTATTATGCCAGTTCCATCCAGTGCATAACCATTTATCATCTGTCTCTGGCAACTCCCAGTTCAGCACTATTCTATAACCAACTGGCTGCAAGTAGGCAATACCTGGAAGTACAGGCTGGGGTCAATCTGGGGTGAAAGTTCATTTGGGGAGGTCAGAGAAATCCAGGGGAAATGCATTACTTGCCTGGAGCATTTCACTTAAATGACTGGCATCTGGCAGACAAATGTGTATGAAAGGAACAAATTCACAGCTGCAGTGCACATAATTATTCCTTTGCCCGTAATTATAACATCCAGCTCCAATGTGCCGTGTACAAACAGAATTGGGTAAAACCATTCGGTACAGCCCAGAGCCAATTTAAGATGTCAGCGTACTCACACGTTGAAACTGGCCAGTTCATCACTTGATTGTTCGTCTTCTAAATTAGGAAGTCACACGGAGTCCTACCAAGGGTTGCATAAGGAGTACCGGGATTGAAACAAGGAGTCTCAGACTCACGGGTAAATCAATGCCAGCTTACAATACCTATCTTACCTATTTACTGTCACTTTCCAACAGTCTGCTGCGGTTGCCTATAAATGGTTTTTGGTAAGTGATCTTACAAAAAAGTGATCTAACTTCTAAGAAACGAAGCGCACATTTTATGCTCAATGTGTAAGTGAAGCTCTACGATACACATGTAACAGTTAGGACCATTACAGTCCGGTATTCGCTCGAGACATGGTTAATTTTAGGCAATTGTTGTAACCGATGGTCGCTAGAGGGACATCGAGACTGAGAGAGAGAGAGAGAGAGAGAGAGAGAGAGAGACAGAGAAAGTGTGCGAAACAAATTGCCGGTAAATTGAGTATTTCTTTATTAATATTCTCCTCACTAATGTCCTGATGTATAGTTGAGTATTTGTACATAACTTTGTAATTGGTCAGTGCACTGATCGATTCGGGATGGAAGGGATTTACAATAGATTGAAACACAAATTTTGTAATGTGCATATGCGCCCATTTTCGCCTTTTCAGTGTAGATTATCAGGCACTGTCCAGTATGTGGTTGTTGCACATAATCCAGGTTTATATCTGCTGTGTAAAACATGAAAATAGTACATCCATGTCATCGGTAGTGACGTTGAAGCTGGTATTAATAATTTTGTTGAAGGAAAGTGAAATATATTTGAATGGGCGACTGTTGTTTACAACTCAACAATATCAAGATGGCGCATGCATGTTGAACCCTTGTTGATAACTTACAAGTGCATCACGCATTTCACCCATTCAGTATGATAGACATGGAGGCTGCCTGTGTCATCAGTATTTGTATTTATTATTATCGTTTTATTGCACCATAATTTAGTTTGGTTTGTCAACATATTTCTACTGTTGCTACAGTTAAAACCGAAGTTGGTGTTGCATAGAATGACCAGTGTATGACGAGAACAGCTGCAACGGGATAGTTTCGACAACTGTCTGGGGGTGTGTATCTCAAACATTGTGACTGTTAATTTTGTACTGATGTCAATGGAGTAGACTTAGGATTGTATATGTAATGATGTTTGTTTGTTACCTAATTAGAAATGATGGTTGGTAAGTCCTGCCTGAACGATACACGGCAGGATATTTGAGGTCACGTGACTGCAACAGTACTTGTTAATAATAACAGTTGTTTGTCTGCTTCACAGTTGATGATTTTGCGACTTTAGCGTGAAACTATCGTTTACTGTTATTCAACAGAGTTGTTTGCAGGTGTAGCTATAGGTTAAGTGGCTGTGGAATTTATGTAGTGTTTTGTTGATAGTATAGAATATAAGTTTGGTTAATATGATATTATTGTGATATGATGTTATAATATTATGACCGTCATCCAAATGGAACTTTATATTTGTCTGTATGTTCACAGGGTTTTGTATCGCCTGCTGCTTGGGCAGCCATGCACATTTTTCAATAAACCACCTTACAACCGTCCAATGCCAGTGTCGTATTGCGTGATACCGACCCAGACATTACACACAGGAAAAAAACCACAAATACAAGACTAATGCAGTTTACAAATGTCAACAATTGTTATTGCTGTCATATAGAAAGGCTACACGACAACACATACAGGTAATACAGCCTGGTAGCATGGAAATAGAAAACACAGTTTAAATTGGGCAACACTACTGTTTTATTATCTTATCAATTAACTTTCCACTGTTTTATGGCAGCAAGGGGTCATAACAAACATGCCACAACATAATCCTGGTAACGGCAGAGAGCTGTGAAATCTCTGTCATGGCATGTCAGCTTTCTTTAATAAACTGCATTAATTAATCATTCATAACTCTGTAATATAATATTATACTGAATATTCATTCAGTAATACTACCACTATACTATCAAAACAGTTGGTATTCGAGTTCCTCACAATAGAATTTGTAAATGATAAATTTGGAACTAATGTATTATTTTTTCTGACTAGATTTTAATTGTATTTTTTACAAGTATAATGTATTTATCTTTCTTTGCCTTATTTAACTTCTCTGTAATTATTACACGATAATAGTGATAATTTTATTCAATTCACATTCTATTCACATTTATACACACGTTAAAAATATATAAAAAATAAATGTAGTTTTATTAGTACTATTAGCAATCTCTCAGGTCTTAGAGCCTCCCTGGATCATCAAAACTATGTAAAATATGTACAAAACAAACCAGTGATGCACACTGAAAACAGATGTCTTGAACCTCTGAAATCAATAGGACACAATGTCCTGACTCCACAAAAACAATAGGACATTCTACCATGAAAGATGCTCAATGATTTTGGTTGCACTTTGAAACTTGAGCAACAGCAGTAGTAACTAGTTCAGCATACAGCGGGCAATTCAGTGGAGTTATAAAGAACAATACTAATAAAAATGAAAAGTTTTGCAATTATTAGGTGAACAAATTGTATTCTTCAATTGATATTTCATCAAATTTACTGTAAACTTTGAGTTCTCAACATCCTAATCACCAACATGTATTCTCCATGGGGAAATAAACCTTGTCCACTGAGAAAGAAAATGAGAGATAAGGCCTGAATGGTCCGACTTTGGTTTTACTGTCTGTTACAGTAACTTAATATTTGATTTTGATGCAAATGCTTGATTATATTGTACTTGTTCACAATGTTTCAATAACAGAGTAGACAGTTTCCATGCTATGTTGACAGCTTCCTGGCTGTTACCAGATTCAGGGTGACATACGAATAGCAGACAAACATGATTTTAATAGTAAATTTAAGAGGTAAAGATTAACGGTATCAAATCAAAGATCTGCAGGAAGTGAGTAAGGGTATTTGAAACCAGCAAGATTTAGACTGGCTGAGATCACATAACCGAAATCAATGGAAGAACTGGTATAGCGAAGAACTTAAGCCAGAACATCTTGATAGCGCTTAGTAATGGAAGTATTTCGAGCACGCCACTTGGTGGATAGTGACCTCACTAATGGAGCGCCCGCTGTTGGAGTTTTGGCATTAGCAGCACCCACAGCAACTAGTGAATAAAACAAAATTGTAAAACACCGCCCCTAATACGTAACCGAAGTACATCTATTATCGTTTAAGTGCCTACTTCAGGGTGAGAAATAGACGACGCATTAGCATGAATTGCCGATGCAGCTAAATAGTGAGAAGCCGAACTAGTGAGCGAACGGTGGAGCTCCGTAAAGTTGTTCTTGATGTCTGCAGTGATAAAAAAGATAAGACCCATGACCATGCTGATGATAATTTTATAGGACATATGACCTGATCAAGGTCACATCGATAGGACATTTCCAAGTTTATTCGGTCTATGTCAGATGTCCGAGCCAAATGTGCATCACTGACAAACCGTTATTAACTCTGTAAGTATGATCTAAACAAATAAACTTCACTTCACCTCACTTGGAATTTTGGAATACATTTTAAAACAAGAAGTCATAAAATAAAGTGGAAGTTAAAGTTATGCTCAATGCAAGGTGGACCAGATAAAGAACATGGCTTGCATATTAATTCTGAAGACCTCTATATGGAACACCACCAGAGCTAAATAAAAAAATTCTGCTGGTGTTTGTGACTCCCACAAATGTGTCACCATGATGGCAAAATTTCCCAAATTTAATAAAATTAACATCACAAACTTGCCAACACTTTTCCCTGATTTTAAACCAAATTAGCTGAAAATTAACAATGATTACTGCATGTAGAAAATTACTGCTCTATTAGTATTACTGATGCAGTTTTCTATGGCTACGAAACCATGTCAAATTTATTCTAGTTTCTGTCACAGCCTGTTTTGTTGCAGTTTTTATCCACACAAAGAGAGACACATTAGATAAATAACTTGTGCCAAAGCAGCAGAAAAAGAAACATAAAGTATGTGGAGACTGATGTGAACAGAGGTAAAATGTGATCTTTAAACCACACATGCACATAGCAAGTGGAACATTCCAAAGGTGTGATAAAAGTTCTAATCTAAACACGACATTTACTATAAGAAATATCCATTTCAATAGCAATAACCGCTCACAAGTTGTATGAATGTAATAAAAAGTTCCATGGAGGTGGTCATGTTATCTGGGCAAAGTAATTATATTGACCAGTTTGTATTTTAAATGTATCTCATTGCATATTGTAATTAAATATCTTTCTTTGTATGCATATAATCTGCATTGCTTTGTCATCCACTTTATCACTCCGCTGGCATTAACATCCACTCCTGTTCCTCACTGCCCTAGTATCTCTCAATAATTCAATACTGAAAAACCTACTCGCAGAGAAATTATACATTTTTTAATTGCCAAATGTCAGTTTGCAAATCTTTCTGATAGGCTTAATTCACAATCTCCATTGCGTTGTCTTCCTGAACCAAATTATAGGGCAATATAATAGAAGGTTATGGTGCCATTAAATAAAAACAATGTAATAATTAGAAATATGTTAACAAAGTTGGCATGGTGCTAACATTAAAAATATTTATAATCTGTTTAACAAAGAAAAAGCTCAGCACAAATCAACTGTCTCCATCCATCTTTATCAATCAAATTCATATGTATGCATGCTAGCTTTGTGCTAAAGCAAGATTTTCCCGCATCGTCATAAGCTAATGAGCTCACAAATGCACCTCCGCGCCCCCACACGAGACATGCACCTCCACGCCCCCCCCACACTAGACACAAGCCGGCTGTGCAACACTCGCAACATGCATTGTTTATAAATTACATGCAGCAAAATGTCAAAGGTCCATGAAAAAATCGACAGTAGCACACCAACTGGATGATGAAAGACTTTGGCGCCCCGTTGATTAACCATCTCGCTGCGACCCTGCGTCAAGTTAGTTAACTTCCAGCTTGCATTATGTATATTTTAAACAAGCTTTATATAAAACATTACCTGATTGATTTGTATGCACCAACAGCACCGTCACATGTCTGCCACCGCTCCAAGCAATCTCTATCATGGCTGCTTTTTCGTGCATTATGTATACCAACACGAAATAATCCAACTTTTTTGCATTCCTACACTAATAGTTCCTATAAAGTCTTGCATGTTGATTCATTTCTCTCCAGTAGGCGAGCATGCATAAGCAGATCTGCCAATTTGCACTTTTCGTGGAAGTCAAAAGGAAGTGACAACAAAGAAACCAAACGTTGTGATCAAGTTCTAATATTTCCCAGGGCAAATCGCAGCTAATTTTGCTCGAGATTTTTTATCTCATGCTACTTAGTACATACCAATTGTCAACAAAACACGAAATGGCCAATGACAAACTCATAATTATAACTTAAAGTATTTAGTCAAACATATGACAGATAAATGTTTCAACTTTACACAGACAATTTGACTATAGCTGTTTGGTGACTGCACATGATATATTTGTCATCACCATCCATATTCTGCTTTAGATCCCTGTAGGGAATAAGTTACAGGCTTACAGCATCACTGCCGACCACACTGCCTGTTCGGCACCTCTCAACCGCCCCACTATGTAGAAACTCTGGCCGCGGGAGCTAGAATCAGTGGGCTAGAGATAAGGACCACCACTCGTTGAGTCCACAGCAGGTTACACATTCACCTTGTGTAGGATCGTTTACTTCCCCTGGCATCAGGTAGAAAGAAGGAACCAATAGCTTTTACTGTTTCTTCTGAAAGACATAGGCAAACTGGTGGTAGAATCAAGGCACCATCCTCTCGATCGACAGGCGGGTGCTCTATCCACTAGAAACCACTCCCCATCACAACCACACACAGAACGTCTGGTATTACAACCACCTTGTGTGACTTTGAATGTGAACTCGTAAAAACCTTGCCAAATACCAAGGGTACAAAAACATTCATTTGCTAAGTAAATGCTATATCCAGATCCTTGTTCACTTCAGAGCAAGGTCACCAAGTGCTAAAAGAAAGCTCTCAATGTTGCACAAAGTTCAGTAACATAAACAGTGAATAGACCAGTCATGCCATCACAGATGATAACAAACCAGTCTTGGGAATCGGTTGGAATTTCATAATTGATCGTTGGTTATAATCGGATGGTACCAACCGATCATGCAACTTCAATTATATAATTGGTTGGGCCTAGTTATTAAAGACTACATATCAATTAACATACAACTTATATATATGAAGTATGTTTTTATAATATATATATATATATATATATATATATATATCATACTGGAACTTCTTTGGAACTGGAACTTCTTTATTTGACAGAAAACATTGGAACTTGGAAATAACAAATGTGATTTGCAAACTGTGCAAAAAGGAATACGGAAACAAAGGTTCATAGCCATGTGTGATCCCATGTCCAAGTTTTCTTTGGTCGAGCGGCTGTCTTTCTGCTTATAAAACCACAAATATTTCCACACCAGAGACTGGGCTTTGCTGCTCAGGCAGTTTGTATTTCTCGCATTTCATCCGTCGAACATGCCACATTTCGTAACTAATGACACGTGCAATCACGGACCTATTCATGCATTTGTTTCACATTTTTCCAATAATCGATTATGGATTTCATAATCCTATAACAAACTATATCTCCAAAGGTTGGAGGAATTTCAACAAAAGTACTACTGTGAGAATACTTATTTCAATATGGACAATTATTTTTTACAATACCACAAATTAGTTCAATAAGCTGAATAATGCATGCCTCTTTAAAACTAGAGCAGAAAAAGCAATTACATGATTATATTATTATTATCATAATGCTCTCTGAAACAAAATGTTTTCAGGAATCACAGAATTTATCAAGCATGACGAAGAGTGTTGGTGAAATCCCAAGCAATCAAGCAAGCACAGCTTAAATATAACACTAATACAATTTTTTCAAACAAAAGACCTCATTTATGGGATTTTAATTAAATAAAAATTCTGAATTAATTACAAATTAGTTTTTATTTATGTGTCATTAGTTTTAATTGGTACAGTTTGTAACAACTAATAACGTTAACCATGCTGGGTGAAGGATTGTTCCCACAGAATGCCATTACTTCTTGTATGTTTCATGTACAACTTCAAGGATGGAATTTATCTTAATTTATTATGAAATACATTATGCACCAATGCAACCTGACTTAAATTATTCAGAATATATTCATCTATCAGTGTAAATTGTTGAGGGCAAATATATTTCTAACTAAGGAAAGCAGTTTTATACTTATCATCAATAACGCTGCTGACATGATTCCAGTAGATTTTCAAGTGAAAGGGGCCGGATTTAAACAATTTATTTAAGTTGGTGTCTACTGTGGCAACCCAGCAACAATAATCTGGATAAAATATTCCCACAAAAATGCACACCTCAAAAACTACTTGACCAATTTTAGAATTATTTTCACATTTAAATTTACGTGGCGGCAGCCATATCATAAATAGTGCATTTGCATTATTCTAACTAGAACTTTGTAGAAGCAACTGCAAGTTAAATAAATAAGCCATAAAATGGATTAACCATTAATTATCTGTGTCTGTGACATTAATTTTCAACAAAAAATACACCAATCTTTCACAGTCATCACAAATTATAGCAATGCCACCCCCCCCCACCATAACATGCACTGATTCTGAGAATGTTGCCCGTCCCTGTAACTTAGCATAACATTAACAGAACCTAAATCGTGCATATGTCAGCTGCTACCAACCTTGCACATGTCCATCAGAAGTTAGAAAGTTGATGGGAAGACCATCAATCATAAACACTGTCACTGCCACGTTGTTTAATGACGTTATAAATATAAAAACAAAGTAACATTTTACTAATACCGTCTAATACAAGCCAATTACGAAACCATATACATAGTATAAAATAATAACAAGCTACTAAAAATGTATTTACATAGAGCACACAGTAAACAATGAAACAAAAATATAACATACTCACATTATTTTCGCAAATTGCTTTGACCTTGAGGTCGGTTTGGCGTCCGCACTAGCAACCACGCCACGTGGTTTGCGTCTTTCCGATTTGCGTAACTATTCTTTTTAACAACGGCTGCTGTTATTTTAGTGTTACGTTCTTGCAGGACATCATTCAAAATGATGCCAATTTTATGGGCAACTCAACAACGCTAATAGTAATGTTACTACATAAACCGAACACAACTGAATAGTTATTTCGTTCGTCGTCTCCTGTCGTTCACAAAATGGCATCTCATCTCATCCTCCGGTCAACTACGCCACGGACAAAAATACGCAAAGAAATTCAGAAACGACTACACGCACATATTACATAATCGCATCTGCACTAGCGCGTCTTCGACGTTGCGTAATCATAGCGGTCGGCAGACGACATTCACAATCATGCAGCGCCAGTAAATTAATTCAGAACTAAAACTTACCTTACAGTATAAATTCGCGCGCCGCTAGCCTTACGGGAATCCCGTATGAAGCAGCACGACTCAGCGTGACGTCTTGGGTGGTAGCGGCGGGCGTGCTACGCAGATGCACCTCCGCCCATCCGACGCTAGCCTCTCAAAGTTAAAATTCGTCTCTTCGCGCCCAACTGCAACATTGTAACGACTCCACTATTATAGCTGCTAAACAATGCGCGCCGCAGCATCCAAGCCCTCTAGTGGGAGACCTAAACAGTGCTACCCCCTGGTGATTACGATGAAGCACTAAACGAAGTCGTCGGACGAAGCCATGTTTGTTAAATCGATGTTAGGGCAGCGTATACGTTACAACGTTCCAGAAATTATCACTTACGTTACAACTCCCAACCCAAATGGTTTCGTGATCAGGCGTGTGTACCTACCTTGTAGGTGCACGTCATCCGTTAGGCTAGACGTGCGAAACGTCCAGCCACGGACGGCTTCGTGCCGCGGTCGCGGGCGAGATCACCGGATGCTAATTGTATCTTAATGGCGGGAACTTAGCTAGCGCTTTGAAGTGGAATGGAACTGCGTCTGCGCTGTGGCGGGTCTAGCTTGGCGGGCTCACTGGACGGCGTCGGACTTCCATGAAATGCGTTCACTATTATTTGAATTACGTCGCGCCCGGGAGCACTGAAACGTGTTTAACAGTAGTGTGTTCCGTATAATCCATTGCTTTATCTAAGGAGTAAACATACCGTTCGAAACATATCTAGGGGCGTGGGGGGCGCACGCCTCCCCGTTTTGCCCTAGCGTCGATTATCCAGGATCCTCCATCGAAGTCCCATTGATGATTAATATATTAATCAAATGTGTTTAATCTATGTCATGGAACAATGCATATTGTAAACGTTAAAATGTATGTATTTCAATCCACTAAAACTTAAATGAGTTTTTGACAGAATTCTAAAAAATATTTATGGGGGTCAGTAAGACAAATTCTCCAGGATCCCGGTGACCGGACCATATAAAGCGGCATATCGGTGGACTGACCGCCGAGAGTAGCTCCACGGTGGCCGGACCGTCCAGACCGGCTTCCCGGTGGTCCTGCGTCTAGAGCGGCTCCCTGGTGGTTGAATTTCCGAGTCGGATCTACGCAAGGGCGTCCGCGGGGGGGGGCAATAGGGGCATTTGCTCCGCCTGGATCTGGATTTTTTTCGGACGTACTGTATATTCGTGAGCTCAAAGTATATGTTTACTTTAATCTTGAAAATATATATGTTTACTTTAATCTTGTCAATATATATATATATATATATATATATATATATATATATATATATATATATATATATATATATATATATATATATATATATATATATATACATATACATATACATATACATACACATACACATACACATACATGTGTGCGTGTGTGCGTGATATATTGACAATGTGTATATATAATAAGACTGCAATTGAATGTTGGAATATTCTAAAATATGAAATTGAGAGTATCATTGATAAATTTGTTCCCTTCCGAAAACAAGGAAAACGGTGTAGAAAGAAACACGTGTCAAAAGAGGCAATTAGAAAAATAATGCTAAAACAAACTATGTGGAGGGTTTATAGGCGTACCAGAAAGGAAGAAGACTATGCAAAATACAAAGAGGCACTTAATGCAACTACAACTGAAATCAGACAATCTAAAAGAAGCTATGAGCAAAAACTGGCATGTAACATAAAAACTGACAGCAAGAGTTTTTATGCATATGTCAGGAGTAAACAAAACGTACAAGACAAGGTTGGACCTCTAGAAGACAGTGCTGGAAATATAATATCACAGGGGTTTTTAATGGCGGAAGACCTAAATGGTTACTTCAGTTCAGTGTTTACAAAAGAAGATATTAGTTCATTACCAGTTGCTGATGCTAAATTTCAGGGGACTAAATCTGACTATTTAGGACCGTTAGTTGTAACTCCAGAATTGGTAGCTAGGAAAATAAAGGCAATGAAGGATAACAAATCACCGGGAGTGGATGGGATTCCTCCAAAATTACTAATGGAAACAGTAGATCAAATCAGTATACCACTTGCAAGAGTATTCAACTTGTCATTAAAAGAGGGAGTTGTTCCGTTTGAATGGAAAGAAGCAAACATCATACCATTATTTAAAAAGGGTTCGAGAAATAAGTCAGAGAATTACAGACCAGTGAGTTTAACGTCAGTGATTTGTAAATTATTAGAAAGGTTAATTAAAGACCATATGGTGGACTTCCTCGTTAAGCATAAATTATTAAATTCATCTCAACATGGATTCCTTAAAGCGAGGTCATGCTTAACAAATGTGTTATGTTTTTGGAAGAAATCACTAAGTGGATAGACGAGGGATCGCCAGTAGATATTATCTACTTAGATTTTCAGAAAGCTTTTGACAAAGTGCCACATCAAAGATTGCTACTTAAATTAAAAGCCCATGGTATCGGGGATAGCATAACTGACTGGATAGAACAATGGCTGACTGACAGAAGACAACGAGTTGTAGTAGATGGCGAAGTTTCAAATTGGAAATCGGTTTTGAGTGGGGTACCTCAAGGATCAGTATTAGGACCTATATTATTCTTAATTTATATCAATGACTTGGACGACAGTATAACAAGTAACGTACTGAAATTTGCGGACGACACAAAACTGTTTAGAAAGGTTAATACTGATGGTGATAAACAACATTTACAAAACGATATAGACAGATTAGTGAAATGGTCTGAGAAATGGCAGATGCTGTTCAATTTTGGGAAATGTAAATGCCTACATACAGGACATGGGAACTTGAATGTAAACTATAAAATGGGAGCTACTGTTCTTGGTACTACTGTAAAAGAAAAGGACTTAGGAGTTACAATAAGCGCTGATATGAAAGTTTCAGAGCAGTGTGGTATTGCAGCTTCAAAGGGTAATCAAATTCTTGGATTGATTAGAAGAAACATAACATACAAGGGAAAAAAGTTAATTATACCTCTTTATAAAGCAATAGTTAGACCTCATTTAGAATACTGTATACAAGCATGGAGACCATATCGTAAGAAGGATATAGATACGCTTGAACGCATACAAAGGAGAGCAACTAAAATGATTCCAGAACTTAGAGACCTTAGTTATGAAGAACGCCTGAAAGAATGTGGTTTAACAACTCTAGAGACAAGGAGGTTAAGAGGAGATCAGATTGAAGTTTTTAAGATATTGAATGGGTATGAAAATATTGATAGAAATATGTTTTTCTCACTCAAGAAGGATAGCAGAACTAGAGGACATGAGGTAAAATTAGTAAAGGATCAATGTAGATTGGACATCAGGAAGCACTCGTTCTCACAGAGGACAGTAAATGAATGGAACAAACTGTCTACAGATTGTGTAACTGCTAGCAGCGTGAATATGTTTAAAAACAAGGTTGACACATATATCAGAAGGGCGGGTTATAAGTAGGTGAACATTGTTGGACTCTCGATAAGCCAATGGCTTCCTTGTCCACTTGCCATCTGGGCCTTTGGCTTGGATGGCAAATCTTGTTAAATCTTGTTAAATATATATATATATATATATATATATATATATATATATATATATGACAAGATTAAAGTAAACATATATATATATATATATATATATATATATATATATATATATATATATATATATATATATATATATATATATATATATATATATATATATATATATATATATATATATATATATATATATATATATATACTATACATACACATACATGTGTGCGTGTGTGCGTGGGTGCGTGTGTTCGTGTGTGCGTGTGTTCGTGTGTGCGTGTGTGTGTAAGATTAAAGTAAACATACTTTGAGCTCTACTTTCCCTGGTTTCAGGAGTTCTGTTACCTTTGCTTTCCGCTAGAGTTTGGGGATTTTTTCTATTTACGCAGTTGTTGAAGAAAGGTAGCAGCCAATCCATGGCCTTCGGTCCGAAATGTTTGATGAGTTCTGTTTGAATGTCATCTAGACCTGTTGCCTTGCCGTTCTTCAGTGCGCTGATACCGGCTTCCCTTTCACTTTCATTGAAGGGTCTTGTAAACCCCGGGTCATTGGGGTATCGTATTCCATCAAGACTAGCTTTGGGCTGTTCGTTTGGCGTACGTCCCTCTAGTAGCAGTTGGTGAGCGACTTGGTCTGTTGTAGTGTTGTAGTCTTGTAGTCTTGTAGTCTTGTAGTGTTGAGTCTTGTAGTGCTGTTGTGTTGTAGCGCTGCTTTGCCTTTCGTGGATCGTTGCAAAGTTTTCGTGGATCGTTGCAAAGTTTTCGTGGATCGTTGCCCAAACCTTCTTGTTACTGTGTGTCATGTCCGTAGATTCAATCAGAGTCTGCCATGATTTACGGTGTTCCTCTGAGATAGTATTCATCAGCTCCTCTTCGGCCTCGATGGTAGCCTCGGCAACGGGTTCTGATTCGTAATTATGTCTGTAATGGTCATACATTTCAGCCGACTCGGGTGTCAGACCAGGGACGTAGTTTCTCCTACATCCGCGAGGGATTTTCTTCCTTGCAGCCATTGAGCCTCAGCCCAATCCTCTACCAGTTCATTTTCATTGTTCGCTCTCTTACATCCCCACTGTGCACTGTGGCTGTTGAAATCTCCGATGATCACCCGTGGTTGATTTCCAACCGAGGTTGGTTGGTGGTCAAAGGAAAACAGTTCTCCTGGTTTAAGAAGATTTAACAAGATTGCCATCCCAAACAACAAGATTGCCATCCCAAACAACAAGTTCCAGATGCCAATTTGACTAGGAAACCATTGGATTATCGAGAGTCCAACAATTTTATCTTTTCTAGTCTCGATTATCCAAGCTCCGGGATGTGGCGCCAATGTTTGTCGCACACGCCAGAACATGGATCCAAACCGTACTTATCATTGTGACGGAAATTATGTATGCAACCAGATTCTGGGGAAGGAAGATGATAAGGAGTCGGCTATCGAGGGTTGGACACGTGGAGAGAATGGAAGGGGAACGGGTGACGATGAGAGAATATGCGCTCAGATTGGCGGATAGATGGCAAAGATGAAGATCGAGACTAAGATGGGAGGGCTGCTTGAAAAGATATTTGGTGGGAGTGGGAGGGAATGTAGAACGAGACCGAAGGATATGAAAAGATATTTGGTGGGAGTGGGAGGGAATGTAGAACGAGACCGAAGGATATGAAAAGATATTTGGTGGGAGTTGGAGGGAATGTAGAACGAGACCGAAGGGCGCAGTGGAGATGAGTGCTGGAGACGGCAGTGGAACGGGACTTCACGGATAAAGAGGAGAGCGACAACATTGCTTGCGCGCGTGTCGCACATGTCTCGTCTGTGTACGTCTTGTTCGAGCGCTTTGTCCCTCAAACAAATCTTCGGGGATTGGCACCTTGTATGAGTCACTTACATGTATGTACTTGTGGCCTTCGGAATATCAGCATAATCAAGGCTCGAGTCGAATCCAAGTCGAGTCGCAAGTTATGACTTGCCAAATCCAAGTCAAGTCGCTGCAAATAGTAAAAATGAGCAACTCGAGTAAACAGGTCTGCCAATCCCGCTAAAGCAAGTGAACAGCACCACACGCCGAACGCACGCACGCACGCACGAACAAACGCACGCACGCACACACACGTTTAACATAACAGCAACAAATCCTTGGCTACACAACTCTGTATTCCTTTTTGTAGTGCGATTAATATAATGCCATGTGGACTTTTTATTATTATTTTTTTCATTTTGGAAAACTTCGGCGTAGGTTAATCGTTCCAACTTTTGACCATTTTATCGCGTGGCGATGTGAGTGAATGAATCAATGAATGAATGAATTAATTAGTTAATGTTACTGTGGAGGCGACCTCAAACGATGGAGCATCTGCTAGAATGCCCCCTCCTACCAGAGCCCTGCAGTCCGGATGACTTGGCAGTATTCCGTGCTAGACTGTGCTGCAGTGGCGAGGAAATGTGGCGTCACGAACTCCACATTTTTATCTTCTGTCAGCGCAAAGCTCTGTGTTCGAGGATTGGCACCGTGTATGTATTATGGAGCTGGGAGTACTGTTGCGTGGCAGTGGGTGGTGTAGTACTGGTCTGTACTGGATAGAATATGTCGCATTTTGGTAGTTTAGCTATTCATTGGTGCACCTCGAACTTAAGGAATATATTAAGTGTTCTACGCTTACATGGAGAGAATACAATGGCTAAACGTTTCTAGAGACATATGTTGGCTAACTACGTACTGTGAGCTCCTGTTCCACAACCTGACGGCGCTGGGCAGTAATGAACTGAGTCGACGCGGGTGTGTGTGTGGTAGACGCGATAAGCGCTACCCCTGATGCATATTGGTGCGGCGGTGAGTGGCTTCGTTGTCTCGTCATCCAGGTAGTTCTCGATGCGGTAGAGCAGCACCAGCTTGGCATCAGCCCGGTGCGTTTCCGTGGATGTAAGAACAGTTGACCACGTTCTTCTGTTGGTAAACCTGATGATCTCGCACTTGTTAACTCCATCAGCCGGTCTGTCTCCCACTTCTGCAACCTGTCGATGCTATTTTGTAAGTTGTCTGCGTCAGCTGGTGAGTTGATGTTTTCGTCCGGAAGGCCACTGATGTGACACAGGAAGAGAATGGGACGGAGACCTGTGCCCTGTGAGACGTCTGAGATGACAGCAGCCTTTTGCTTTGGATCCAGTCCTATGTGTATCGTCGCACCTCATAATGGTTTAGCTTAGCTCCGAGACGTGGTTGGACACTGTCAATTTCTTTGGATAAAATCCAACATGACAGCTAGCTAGCTTCACGGGGGCCGTTGACTATGAAGGCAGACATAGCTTGCGAAGAATATGGAAATGGCACCCCTACGACCGTCCTGGTCAAGGGATGAAGACGACGAAGAAGAAGAGCAAGAAGAAGTATGATGTGCTCCAATGTCTTACATGAAATGGTCGTTCGTGATAGAGGTAAGTCTGTAGTTTGAAGGCGTAACTCTCTTCCTTTCGTCTCTTTCTTCTTGTAGAATGCAATAGTACAACCCATTGATTGCTTTTAGCAGTGACGACAAATGCCACCTTCCCGCTCGCTCGGAAACTATAAACCTGCTATAGGATTATAATCGTGTTATTTTAAATATTAATGTTTTGTTGATTATTAAAAATCCTTCCTCATATCATTTAGCCCAGTGCGATTCAGGTTCGTTGATGGTCAAATACATAGTGCGTGAATAGCTTATGGAAGTTTAAGGCGAAGCAATGTTCCAATGTGACGTGAGCCATCAAACTATTCAAGTCATTAGTTGTTCATGCCGATCAGCCAAAACATAATTTGAATAAGTGGGCGAAGAATGTGAACAAACTGATTTATGGGTATTAATACAGCGTTACCTCTAGTTGTCGGTGATCAAAGTTTAACATTTCAAGGTAAGTACATTTTTATCACCAATGAACAACCAATGTTTGATATGTGTGGGGTAAATACACACGACAAGGGGCTGTGCTTGCTCTGGCTCGGCGGTCAGAGCACTTGACTGTCAGTCGACAGAATCGGTGTCTGTGTCCACCTGCTGCCGTTTCGAAACTTGAATAATTTTGCCACCCCAGTTTGCCTCAGTTCACTCAGCTGTATAAATGAGTACCTGGCGATAGACAGTGATGGGATTCCAGTGATGGATTTGTACGAATGCATAGCTTTAGCGTATTGTGTGCAGAATGGCTGGACGCTTCAATTTTGATTTCTATTGAATCGTCCAGCCATTCTGTACATACTACCGTGAACAGGTCTGCCGGTCAGGTGCTACACGCTCAGTACAACAAACAGAACAGAACATAACATCATGGAACGGAACGGAACGAAGCGGAACGGACGGAACAGAATGTCATAAAATTAATGCATGTGCACGTGTCCCGTGGTTTCTTTGAAAGGTTTCTTTGAAATCTGATGAGAAAACATTCCTCGGTTTTTGTCCGCACTCGAATTCAATACATAATTTAACCGACGCATGTGGATCCCGTGTACAAAGGTTGAACATAATATATACTGTTAGTGAGTCACTTATAAATAGAGTACATTTTGTGTTGTTGGATATCATGCTTTAATGAATAATGTTAAGCGCAACGTTGCTACGGATAAGTTATAGACCACGTCTAATCAAATTTGTGCGGTGGTGCAACTCTTTCAGGATGATGTGTGATTTATCTTTTCGTCCCATTGGTTTTTCCGAATGTTCAGTGTTGTTTCGGTCAATCGGTCCTTCGTGTGTGGTAGTTAATTTGACTCAACCGCGTCATGGACGCTTCTGTCATGACTCATGTGTTTTGAGAGTTGAGAGTCCCGGGATAGAGTCCACAGCAAGTTACACATTGTGGGATCTTTTACTTCCCTGTAGACACCAGGTAGAAGGGACCAACAGCTTTTACTATCTCTTCCGAAAGACACAGGCAATGTGGGATGAACGAAATGCTCAAGTTTCGAAACGGGACTAGGTGGACTCGAATCCAGATCATCTCAGTTGCATTACTAATGACCATAACTAAAACTACCTTTGATAAATTTGCTAGTTCACAATTTTGCATAGCCAAAGACGATATTTTCTACGCTGATAACAGTGTAAGGCATATTGGTAATATTGCTGTCTTTCTTTTGCAAATTAGTCTTAACAATGTAAATGCACGTAACTATATTTATAAAACATGCATATATAGAAAGTAATAAATGTTAAGATGGTCAATAAACAACTGCCATAAAAGCACATACATAACAATTCGATGACAATATCGTCACAGTTCGTCATGCATCAGCGGGTCTAGGAGCGGTCCGCAAGAAACAGTTTCGGCCCCCGCAAGGCCGTCATGGCAACCACGCGCCGGTTGTCAACGCGGGGCTATAAAGAGCGGCGACGCCGAGCGACAAGAACCAGTGCGGCGCTGGAACGACGGGAACTGTACGACGTTTTGTAGCTTTCTCGACAGCAACATGAAGTGCTCGCAGATGGTGAGTGAGGCTCTGGCCACAATTCCATATTCTACTTTTGTGGCACATAAATGTTGAGGAAAAATTGTATGTTGAATTATGCGGTTGCAACAATATGCAATGTGTTTCGCTGTGAAATTGTGTTTGTTTATCTATAGCACTTCAATTTGAGAGATGGCTACATATTGGTTGATTCATACTGCAAACATGGAGTCACAGTGAGCGAGCTATACTTGTCGACGATGTTATAGCTTAGTCTTTACGCAAATCATCTTTATGCACACAGAAAATCGTCGTCTTTCAACTACAATCAGACTATTTTAACAAAACAGTTGACTGATATCATAATGACTAACACATAGGTTGTTGAATATAGCACTGACATATTTATAGAGCACTGCTGCATGTTAACATCACCGTTGCATGGGTAACACATTGCGAGAGCGAAAACTTCAAAACCCGTGGTTTGTTTAACTCACTCCACGATTTGATATATTTTGGAATGTCGCGGGGAATTGCGACCCCATACAATCAAGACAAACTGGGCTATAGAGGTCAGACCACAGTGCAAAATTGCATCGGTGGCCATGTTAACGATTTGTCTGATTATAAAAAAACATGACCACTAAACATACTGAAAATTGTCTACAGCAATTACCATCATCTCATTGACATGCTGACCAAGTTTTGTCAAAATCATACCTCCAGCTCTCTTAAAACGCCCCCACGTGGGATGCCCGTCAATATTAAAATAAAAATAGCCATGTATTCATGCGCACACGTGGCCCATAGCAGACAAATTTCCAAAAATCCCTCCTTAGTTAATTTCACATACCACAATTTAATACGCCCTTCATTCGTGTGAAACAATAAACAGGAAGGCCAACTGTAGTCTATAGATAACATAATGTTTCCCCACTTCCTATTAGTGTATTCAAATGCGTTTAAATGTAATGGCATAAATACGCTGCCTCTTCGTTAGTATTAAAACCACCAATGCACCGTTAGTATTAAAATCGCCATATTGAAAATTGTGTCACTTTCGATTTGTGTAGACGGGAATGCATTAAATATAGTTACAGTCATTGTTTTCAAAGTCAGATATTGCTTACAGTTATATTTCAGCTAACCATGTGCTTGAAAAAGTAATGATTCACAGGGGCAGAGAGATCTACATACCTGTACTTAGTTGTATAAGAACAAATAAATACCAAGGATATAAATAATACGACACCGCTGGATGCTGGTTAACACTCTATGATGGCGGCCATTGCGATTTTTACACGAGACGTTACATTTTTCTACATAATGAGATCAAAGTAAGATCGCAGTTTGTCACGTCTTGTTTGTGTTATTTGCAGAACGCCTGTCTGGTCCTGTTTCTGGTGGCGGTGACCCTACATGGCAGCTACGGTGAGTTCATAACGTTTGGTGGTCGAACGTAGCCCTAGCTACGTCTTGCATCACTGGCATTGATTTCATCATGGCAATTGCGGCGTGGGGGGACCGTTCCGTTTCCGAACTTCTTCTTATGCTAAATGTGTTGAAACGGGCTATGATGGGACAAAGGAACATTGACTTATTCGACCGTTATCTCTCTCTGCAATTAATTAACGTTCCTAATTAACCTACCAACAGAACAGGTAGAATTATCGTCTTGGCGTGTTGACAGAAATCACCAAAGTGACGATAACAACAGTGCCAACAAGCGATTCACTCAACGCTTCGGTAGGAAAGTCATTAATTCCTTGCCTATATATTGGCACTATTGCTCACATCAAACACGATAAACAGACATGACGTTGTAATGAGCTTTAAGTCTTCTGGATGCCCGTCACAAATTTTATATAGTATCATAGTACCAAGAATTGATGTTTTAGATTGAGTTATCACGTTTAATTTGAAAACTATTGGGCCTAATCGTTCGCGGGGGAGACAATACATGATACAGATAATACAGAATAAATTATATTTGTACACGATTTGGTCAGATAGCAGTACCAACATTTGTATATAAGTTATTTGCGAACTTCCAACGAACCCGATGACTGATTTACCAGACGAGGAGCAGACATCGTAAATCGAAACATCCGAAAATAAATTACACTTCTATAGTGGAGATAGGTTTAGAGTTGTTTGCTTCCCGAGTCATCCTCTTACAATTCTGTATTCACAACTTTACGAAATTGTTGTCACAACGTGTGCATATTAAAAGAGCCAACATATGACATGACTTTATATTATCATTATTAGACACGTTAATACTCGCTAAGTTCATTCAAAGGTCATTTCCCTGGTGCGTGAATTCTGGGAAGAGCTTAAAATTTGAATTTTATATGATGCGTTCAACGACAACTCAACTCAATTGTTGAACCATATAATGCTGGAATAGAAACTCACTAGTGATCAACGTTACAAGAATACATTTACTTTAGTGTGAAGGAAATGTGTGCGCAAAATAGTGCAGGCTACTTGGCGAGTACCTTGACTATGGGGAACAGTAATAGTTGAACAAGCAGGGTATTAGCATGCGTGTAATTGTCATTATTCAATACGTATGCCTATTAATAAAGTTTTAGCTCTATAATGAAAACCATGAAGCTAATGTATTAATAACTATACTGTATTAATATGCATATGTTTTGTGAGAATTTAGCTTTATACTTTATCTGAAGACGGACATACGGCAACTTCATACGTCGGCTTCAGCTATGTTCTTTCACCACATCATGTTGAGCACTTGTACACGTGTTGTGTGTGTTGATTAAACTTTTACTATAAAGCAGTACTGACGAGAAACTCCCCGTGTTAGCTACCAACATGCTACAGTCAAATATCAAACGAAAATGGTTGACCAGACAGTGCGTCTTTTCAGGGGAGAATGCGCTTGGCGAGAACTGCACATCGAGTTCCGACTGCGACTACAGCCACGGCAGATGTGTAAAGAATTATGACCAGTGCGAGATGGGAACGTGCGGGTGTGACTACGGCTACCGTGTATCCGACAGGATCGAGGGAAGTTACCTGTGCCAGAAATGTGAGTTTCTACGACAATTCAAATAACGCAATTAATGATTTCATGTCATGTTGCCGCACTGCCTGTTTTATTACCATAGGCAGTGCGGCAACATGACACGATCTCCTTCAAATGTAACCTGATAATGGTTGCTATACTAAATATCCCCGACCAGCGGCTTATGCTACGGTGTGTGACCCTAGGCATGACGTAGGGGTTAACACCCCATGCGTGACCTATGGTTTTTACACGTGTTTTAAACCAGCGAGTACACCCGGGGCTTGTAGTAGAGTCTGGACCAATGAGCTCCGTAAACCACCACTGGAGAAAATAGGTAATATAAAATATTATTTCTTCACAGATAAATGTAATAACATACATGGATTTCTTAGAGAATCAACCAGACATTTAGCCTGGCCATAGGCAACTGCCCAATGCTCACGCCTGTGTCTCCTCATGGGCAGACATTGCATAAGTATTTGCCCCTAACGTATGTCTAGATATCAGGCGGCTCGGGGTCACTTCGTTATAACAATACCCGACACGCTGTATCCAGGTGGTTCTGTTGCGCAGTGAGGAGGATTGGAGACCGCTGTAACGTCATCGAAGACCAGTGCTACAACGGGACATGCAAGGGTGTGTGCACGTGTGGTCGAGATCAACATGCGTCGGATGACAGGGAACACTGTGTCGACAACACGTACAATTAACCGTGTAACACGAAGACTTTCAACAATTACAACTGGAAAACTTACGCGTGTGAAGCGAGTAAGTAGCTACAGCAGCATGCGGAAAACCGAACAATGTTGAAATTCAATCACACCTTAAATTAATATTATGACAATACACGTGCGAGAAAGATAAGATGAAAAATAAAATGTATATGTAGAAGACATTTGAAATGCACATGCTTTTGGGAAGATCTGATAAATTTAATAACATAACTCGAACGTTTACCTCAATATTGTATACACTTTTTATTACCATTTTAAGCGAAACTGAATTGTAGTGGTATGCAATAAGTTGAATTCGGTGCGAATGCTTACAGTCGACAACGGGAAAGGGTTAGTCATTGAACCCGTTTGATATTCAAAGTATGCCGGGGGCCTCTTAAAGTATGCCGGGGTCTCTTAAAGTATGCCGGGGGTCTCTTAAAGAAAAACTCCGTGCTTCGAGTTCTGATAGCTTAAACATAAAAATCTCGCGAAGAATTGTGCATAGGGCCTACCGAGCTAACGCAAATTATTTGCGTTGCATAAGATCTCTCAATGTTTTTAATTCTAGTTTTTGCATAACATTGGGTATAAACAAGAGTGAGGGCGTAATCTAAATGATGGGCAGGAACATAGACGAGTAATATGTAATTTATTGTATACTGAGGTACACACACATATATATATATATATATATATATATATATATATATATATATATATATATATATATATATATATATATATATATATATATATATATATATATATATACACACAAACATAGTGTGTGTGCGTGTGTGCGTGTGTGCGCGCGCGCGCGTGCCTGTTATATCTTGTTTATTCACAGATAAAGGTTTGCGATGCGACGGGGACACTAGTAAATGCCTTTGCAACTACGGCATGAAGCATATTGGCGACCACTGCGAATATTGTAAGTATTTATGGATATTTATTAGTTCGTTGAACAGGATTACGACAAATGGTCTTCGCAACCAATTTCGATGACAACATATTAATATTAATCAGAAATTAATATGCTTGTCTAATGTCGTATCGATAATATGCGATTGTAGTATAGTATGTCGTTTGCACACCGTCACCTGTTAACAGAATATTGGTCTGATATGAATATTATGATTGGTTGGCAGACAGGATTGGAGAGACATGTGACCACACGGCGGCTAAGGCGTCTGACCGGAAACAGTGTGAGGTGCACTTGTTATGCAATGCAGATAAGAAATGCGCCTGCAGCGATACCACAAAGGAACACACCTTCAAGGTGCGAGATGACGGAGTCGAAAAAGAAATGAGGAGATGTGTCGACAAAGAGGGTAAGGCTCGTGTTGAAGTCCGTTTACGTGGCTCGTGTTAAAGTCCGTTTACGTGGCTCGTGTTGAAGTCCGTTTACGTGGCTCGTGTTGAAGTCCGTTTGCGTGGCTCGTGTTAAAAAGTCAGACCAAATGAGTAGTTCACTGTTTACCAGGGAAGATGTCAATTAGTTGCCAGTATTTGCCATGACTTTTGTGTAGGGTTTATATTAGATTACATGAGCCAGTAAGCTATAACTCCATGTTAGGAGTTAATTATTAACTAAATAACTGATAAACTATAAAGTCTGGAATTAAAAACTATCAATATAAACAATACAAGTAAACTGTACAAAAAAAGTGTACATTTATATCATACCTAACGAGTCTGGGTTGTTGCGCCTCTGAGCACGGGTCTCTGACGAATTATCAAGATTGCCATCCAAGGCAAAGCCCCAGATGGCAAGTGGGCAAGGAAGCCATTGGCTCAAGGAGAGTCCAAAAAATGTTCATCTACGTGTAACCCGGCCTCCTTATATATGTGTTTTTAAACATATTCACGCTGCTAGCATTTACACAATCTGTAGATATTTATTCCGTTCATATAGTGTCCTCTGTGAGAACGAGTACTTCCTGATAATTTAAGCTATATTGAAGTGCTATTATTATTATTATTATTAAAGTACATTAGCATACCAGACTTGTCACTAAACGAGTCGTTACATTAGAATTCCATTTGAACGTAGTATACACTACACCTTTATGTACAATTGGTTTCTGAAACAGGTCATAACATTACAGACGGTTGCGTTTAAGATTAATAGTTTAGGAGTCATTATAATGCGTAATTAGAAAACACTCGGTCGGCTGGCTTGTTCAACATAAATGGACAAATATATCTTGTCATGCTGAATAATGTGGATATGTATTGCAGCGAAGCTGAACGTTGCCGAGTCGGCCGCGTGTAACGCCGATTACAGAACTGCATACACAAAAGACAAAGCTGATGTCTGCGGAGACTTCCACGTCTGTGACACGTGCTTTGAGTGGGCCAATGAATACAGCAACAACACCAAGTGTCTATCTGGTGGTGAGTGACGTCACCGCACCGGTTGTCTTGCCTCTGACGTAGACAGACCTTCGCAAACATTTATTTTTAATCCATAATGTCAGTGTGTGCCACTTGTGTAACTGTTCACTTCGAGAAATGATAGGAACTGAAATTGGCGCCGATAGCTAATGTAGGCTTATAAGCCTTGACATTTGTACAAAATCACTCAAATAATACTGTTTATGATAATAAAATCAATCATAGACGCAGTCATGATTTCACATACCTAAGGCTAAAGGCTAAACGTAAACGTTTGGTGTGGTTCGTTCGCCCCAAGCCACCAAGATCGATACAAGTATCGGGAATATGAAAAATAATATTATTGTTGACATACTACAGATATTTTGGCCATTTCTGAATAGAGAAATCGAAGTGACGCATATTTATCGAACTTGCCCGGATGCAACTGAGAGAATTCTTCGCAACGTATCTTATTGGTCGGTGTGACACAGATAAACTCTACGTTTGCTCTTCGGATGGGTCCACAATGGTGATATTACAACAATTCTACTAATTTTAAAACAAATATCTTGTGGTCGTTTCAGGCGCGGACAGTCAACGAACGAATGCGGCGGTGTCAGTGGGTCTCGTGCTGGTGGCGTTCTTCGCCATGCTGCGCTAGGCAGATGACATTTCTTCAACCAACAGCCGACAACAACTGAACAAAGCCGAGTAGTGTCGAGTGGTGTCGACGGAAGCCGAAGTGCCCCGTAACCAGCTGAGCATGGGCTAAGCGCGTGGAAGGATTATTTTTTATGTTTGTTCAGTTATGCAGCCTTTGCAAACCCTGAACTGATAATACTTTGAAATGCACAAAATGCAGTATATTATGGCATGTATGCAAGATGATCGACATCGAAGTGTTTGCACAGTTACGAGGTTGTCAGATATACTGTTATATAAATTCCATCCCAGATATATATGTCTTCACGGTAAGTTTCATTGAACACTATCAGCATCCTGGGATATCACAAATTTGAAGTCATTGTTGTGATATTGCGTGAAAAGTACAAAACGGCTGCGTGCTTTTAACTGACGCTGTAGCCGATTGCAATATAACAAAACAAATGTAATCTCATAGCACCATGCCAACTGCATAACTATTGTTACTAGTATGAAGCTTCTTCAATTTTTATAAAGCCTTAAATACAGCGTGCTTTTATGCGATACCTTTCTAGTTCCTTGTAGTGCATGCAATTGTCGGCTAAACATATTTTATTTCATGGATTTTTCACTTTTGTACTTATTTTGTAACGTTTCTTGCTTTGTTATATACTACTATAACATGAACGTCCTCAGAGAGAATCGGGGGGGGGGGGGGTTCGAACGCATCCCCCTTTTTGTAAGAATTTTGTGTAACTGTAAGTTTATAAAAAAATCATCCCAGAAATCCCCGGCTGATTGTATAAACTCGAATCCCCCTTTTCAAAACACCGAGGACGGTGCCTGTACAAAGTCGTTTTTAGAGAGAACATGTTTGTAATGTTCATATATTCCGTCTATTTTTTAATCATTCCATCACAGCGAATACTGAAATGCTGCCCAGTAGATCTAAGTTATGTGCTTAGCTAAGGTTCCAATGATACGTTTGTAATTATGTTGGTATAGTACTCACGCCATATAGTTGTATTTCCTGCTCGTTTGATGTATCTCTGTTACCAATAAATGTATGGTATGTATACCTACAACACAAACGTGGTCTATGGCTTACATCACGCGATCTCATTACTGATTGTAATTGTAATGTATTTGCAAAGGCAAGGCCAATGTCAGATAAAAAAAATACTTCCTTTCCCAGTTGAAGGAACCATGGAAAATATATGTGGATAATTCAGTTAACAAATATTCTTGCACCATATGTCACTAAAACATATTTCTTCTACAATTTCTTAGAAAAGGAAAAACATGTTCACCAAGACCCTAACCCTTTTGTAAAAGTGATGGTTTAATTCAGTGTTCGGCAACCTTTTAGAACGGAGGGCCAAATTAGTGACTTGGAATAGGTCAGTGGGCCACACATACACGCACGCACGCACGCACGCACGCACGCACGCACGCACGCACGCACGCACGCACGCACGCACGCACGCACACATGCAAACACGCACATACAAACACGCACATAAGGATATTATCATTCTTGTAACACGTACAATATATATATATATATATATATATATATATATATTTATGCATGCAACATACATACGTTGTGTGTAGCAGTGGTATCGAGTGTTGTTGTAAATAGGTCTGATTTTGAACAACAGTTCGATAGTCACTATGCTGTTTAAAAACACACATCATTCATGTTACGTTTTCTTGGCATGCCGCTGATGCCATATTGACCCGTGTGCCACTGACGTCTGATGCTAGAGATGTTGCTGCGCCACCAAGTGTCCCACATCTGGCTGCAGACTTGACACTGCGAGCCTCAGCACGTCATCCAAATATCGATCTGTTAGATGCGTTCATGGCTTGCATTATACGAAGTTCATCTTATAATAATAATAATAATAATAATAAAATTACTTCTTTGGCGCCAATATCCTCGGAAAATCCAAGCTCAGTGGCGCAACAAAACCAAAGGATTAGGCATTCTCGTTACCATGTACAATGCAAAAAGTCGTCAAGCGATGGATGGAGGTGCCAAGAAGCTAAGGAGGATAGACAATTTTGATAAGATAGGTTTTCAGATTACGGCGAAATGAAGCTATATTTCTTGCTGATTTTACGCTGTCGGGGAATGAATTCCACAGAGTTGGTGCGGCAACCGAGAAAGATCGAGTTCCAGCATTTGTCTTAAGGTGAGGTGCTCCGTGACGTAGACTAAAATGCAAAATCACACATCCATAAAGGGTCAGCGAATGCCGGTACTTCTGCATCCTTCTTCTCCACGAATACTCTAATCTCATGTCTCAGCTCGTACACGTGGCACAGCATGGCAACCCAACCTAGTCTCGTCTCAGCTCGTACACGTGACACAGCATGGCAACCCAACCTAGTCTCATGTCTCAGCTCGTACACGTGGCACAACATGGCAACCCAACCTAGTCTCATGTCTCGGCTCGTACACGTGGCACAGCATGGCAACCCAACCTAGTCTCATGTCTCAGCTCGTACACGTGGCACAACATGGCAACCCAACCTAGTCTCATGTCTCGGCTCGTACACGTGGCACAACATGGCAACCCAACCTAGTCTCATGTCTCAGCTCGTACACGTGGCACAGCATGGCAACCCAACCTAGCCAGGGCACTTCGGTTTAGTGCAGGAATTGTTAATATTGCACATTCCTCTCGGACGGAAGGTACTGGAACTGCCAGTGATTTAACGAGTGATGACGAGTGTTATTCAAAACAACACATTATCACTCACACACAAAAAGATAGAACATTCATATATGCATGTTGGCAAAATTGAGTTAATTAAAGTTTAAAGGAAGTGAGAAATGTTTGATATGTTCATCACGTGGAAATGATATTACCGAGTTGCATTATGTGATATGTTTCGGCTAGACGTCTCGTCTAGAATTTAGTCTAGACAAGACGTACTATTTTTTCAATATCAATATTGTGGGCGCGGGCCGCGTCATGCATAATCTCGCTATCAGTCCGCGGGCCGCACGAAATAGCTCTGCGGGCCGCAGTTGGCCCGCGGGCCGCAGGTTGCCGACCCCTGGTTTAATTGGTCAGGACAAAGCCAGTAGACGTAAATATTTTAAAAGTCATATTTAAACACATTTTAAGAATAAGAAATGTTTTTTTACCAATTAAAACAATCAGATCATTGACTATTAGAAAGTGTTGGAAGAAGCATTTAGTAGCCCCACCAAACCACTGCCACAACTTGATTACAAGTTAAAAATGGACAGTGCTGAGTGGTATGTTGCCCGGGAAACGCGATTGTTTACGACTTGCTATCTCAATACATATGTGCACTTGTGTATACGTAACATAGTTTCCAACAAAAACGAACGTTACTGTGTTCCATAGTTCAATGCAAACACTATCCACAATTGCATGCAACTGGAATTGAGATATTTATTTTTTTTTAAATCAAGATTTTACCAAATGAAATGACGAAGAATATGCACATCAAATGTAAGTCGTGGCAGTGGTGAACTCGTGAGTGACTTACATTACATCCACTATGTGGCGCCACCGGTAGGGAGTTTCGTTTTCCGTTGGAACCAGCGGAATTTGTATGTGTTTTGATCGATACGAAATGCTATAATATGCATATACTATGCATTTTATAACATAATATGCCCTTTTTGTATTATAAATCACCGTAAACAGCCCCCATTGTTAAATGTTATGTGCCAGATGGCGCTACGTACTCCCAAACGGTTTACGTACTGAAGTATTCGCCGCGCGCGTACGTGGTTTCTGCGATTGTTGGAGGTTAATGTTTTACGTAGCGAACATTTGTTGATTTACTATAAACACCACCAAGAACTCTTGATATACGGGATATTTCGAAAAAAAAGGCGTTACATTTCATTCGTGGGGTCGTAGATTAATCCCTGCAACTTTGGCGCCCGATGTGCACGCCATCTACGAGCAAAACGGGAACAAACATACAAATATACGCCAGCTCGATCATAATTACTAGAAATGCTAGGTAGTGCATACGTGACAGTCATGATACCAATGTTTAACAAATGCCTCAGGCCAATATGCCATCAATACGCTCGATGTTATTTAAAGGAACGTCAAACGTATTACTAGAAACAACCGCGGCACGCACGTGATGTAATACTCGTTGGATGGTCAACATGATGAAGGTCGCGTGAATTTAGACCCATGGATACTTGTGTTGTAGAACAGTAGACTATCTTTTTTATTGTGTCCGAGACCTCGGACCAATACATGGTACCTGCTTTCTACTGTAATTAATATAAACCGCCCAGATGGCGCTACGTACTCTCAAACGGTTTACGTACCGACGTATTCGCCGCGTGCGTGGTTTCTGGGATTGTTGGAAGTTAAAGTTTTACGTAGCGAACATTTGATTTATCATAAAAAAAACGCAAAGAACCCTTGATATACGGGTTATTTCGAAAAATAAAGGCGTTACGTTTCATTCATGGGGTCGTAAATTAATCCCTGAACGTTTGGCGCCCAAGGTGCAAACCGTCTAGGAGGAAAACGTGAACATAACCACATACAAACATACGCTAGCTCGACTATAGTTAGATGCCTACGGGTCAGAATAATATATTAATATCGCTTATCCGACTCTCGCTCGGCTTCGTGAACGCGCCGAAAAGAGAGTCTAGTCGCAGAGGCGTGTTCTCGTTGTTACCCATTGTCACCACTCAATGTTGTGTTCCCGTGAAGCGCCAGCAGCCAATCAGCGTCATTTTTGAGATGCTACACTAAAAATTATTTTGCCTGATTAGACTTTTCAGTCGGACAGTTGTGTTAATATAACCAAAGTTTAAAGTTAATTCGAATTGCATCGCAACAACTGATAAAAGATCACTCTTATCTTACTTGCATTTGTATACTTCATAAAATAAAAGTTCAGTCTTATTTTATGAATTAGCGAAATGCCCGGATGACACCATAATTAGTTAATTATGTATGCACCCAGATTCTGGGTGCATACATAATATCCATCACAATGAAAATTACACTTTGCATCCAGGCGGTGATGTGTGCGACAAACGCTGGCGCCACGGTACGTAGCCTGGATAATCGAGGCTAACTCATCCAGTCTGACGCCAGACTCTTTTCTCGGCGAGTTCACGAAGTCGGATAAGCAAGACTAGCACCAGAGACAAGGGGCCTCACTGATCTGATTGATTCATGTTGGCCCAGCACTATATTTCAGTTTAGTTGATTAAGTTTCGTTTGTCCATTTGTTACTGTTTGCTGGACAGTCAGTGGACGGACAACCAATGCACGCGAAAGCCAGTGGAGGTATTACGGAACGAACACAGTGTTAACAATTAATTCCACTTATTTCATTGTCTGATTTTTTTCACTGTAAGTCAAGTTTATAATTGTTTCGTATGCATTGTATGTGTGTTACGGTTTTTATTTTATGTCAACACTCTTAACGAAAAACAACACTACATTATTTTGACCTACAGGGAACTAATCTACTTTCCACATAGCCAAATCAATGAATGAAATAAAAAACGAACGAATGCCCAGTTCGAACGAATTTTACCGTACCATAGGCATAGTAACGGTAAACATGTAATTTATTCGTTATATAGAATCTACTAGTTAGTGATTGATGTTCTATGCAAAGTTCTAGTTTTATAGTTCGATATTTTACCAGAGTTAAATACTTTATCATAAAAATTTCATTATTTACTTATCGAATTGTCGGTATATCGGATACGACAAAACTTAGTTACATGAGACTTATTTCGCCGATTAACGAATGTCGTTAAGGGCCGGGTGCAAAACGCACATAAAATTCCCGCAAACACCAGTAGTCTACACTTGAATATGACGTAGGGATGCTGAAATTATCAAGGGATACGATTTGATTGGTCAGATCCAAAAACCTCAAAACCCGTTAGTAGCGTCAGCGTCAGCGAGCGTTATTCGGAGTTTTATCTTGGTTGGGGAAAGACGTAAATTTATTTCTCCCCGCGTGTGTGCGCCACTCGTTTATTAACGATGTGAAGTTCAAATTAGGGCGAACAATGCCCTGTTTAGTTAATAAGTTGATATGTTAAGTTTAAAGTATTCAAAAATCTTATGATAGAAATGTAACCTTAGGCTTAGCCCAGATTTATTCCAAGTCTTCAAAATTCTACATGTGAATGAATATACCGAAACGTTCAACCTGATGATCTAACACTCGACGAATCGATACGCGTTTACAACTCTTCCCGTATGATTCTGCGAGATATTTCAACCTGATGATCGCGTGACAATCGAACTTCTACGTCTACGACGACGCTTCGAATTCCGCCCATGAGCTACAAATCGTTCGTCCTGATGATCGCGTGATTCTACTACATATTCCGTTCCGTCGACATCACGCCATTCATTCTTCAAATTTCGATCGTCAGTGTTAGAAAATCCCTGTGACGACCCAGGGTAGGAGTTCTTGATAGGTTATTTGATTGATTTTCCCACATCTAGGGAAAAGATGTGTGCACAGTTTCGGACCTTGTAATTATACGAACGCTATTTCCGGTAAGCTCCATAAATTGTTAGTAATTAGATTTTTAGTAGAATATTCCGTGTAAATGGTATTAAGGAAGTAACATAACTGTTAGAGAAACATATTTGTTATAATATATGGGTGTTGATGTTACGAATACATGATATTATAATATAATATATAGTGAGACTCATATTTGTTATAATATATGGTTGATGATGTTATAAATGCATATTGTAATATATATATATATATATATATATATATATATATATATATATATATATGAGAGGAAGGTATTTATAATAGTATATGATTGACTGTGACAAGAACATATTGTTTCATTGTTTATGTAATAAATGTGCAAACTGTTATTACGTGTTATAGTCTCTTATATATATCGTGTATATCTGCCATAGTATTTATAGATTAGTAGAACCCACAAACGAAATAAAGTCACGTCGGCCCATCCACCGTTATTTTTTTACCCCTAGACAACGAAACTTATCAGATTTTATCAAAAATCGTGACAATGTGCCTATATAAAATGTTACTCATAACTGATGAGCTAGAATGAAAGTCCCAGGATGCATGCCCAGATTCCGGAGCCTCGTTAATCGAGGTTACAACAATATGTGATCTACTTCCGCTGATGGCGCCACTAGATCACTTCCGCTCTGGTCTCACTAGGTGACGCACCATTTGCCGGACGAATAAAGTTCTGTGTATTTGTTAGAGTAATGTTAGAGGTTATAAAATGTTTTATATAGAATTGCCTAAAAATCATATATGTTTATGTTTATTGTGTTGTCAACCTGCAGGGAGAATGAAGCCATTGGTTTCTCTCCAGAAAATATGCACGATATTGATACGAATCTCACTTAGCCGACTCTCGCTCGCCTTCGTGAACTCATAAAGAGTAGTCCGATAGGCATGTCCATATTTTGACTGTTGCCGGCAGATGGCATCACTGATTGTTGGTGCTATATTTACGTGTACACAATTAATGTTATGTATGATGTGTGTTTTGGATATAAACGAATGGGAGGCTAAAGACTGCGCTACACGGACGTTCTCGTACGTCATCTTAGCATCTCAAACATACCGGTCGACACATTGGACCGTTCCACGTGGCGATCAGTTGTTCGCACCGGCATAGCATCGATAGAGCAAGGCCGGGCAGACAATACATACAGGACAGTCAACGTCACAATCCTATCGACAAACTACGGGTCGTGCACTGCAACTTCTGGGGCAGAGGCTTCCAAGCATTAGCCTGGTGTCCATCGGTGCTCCGAGCACAAGATTTATACTAACCGCTGACGCCACTACATAGTAGCATTGCAAAGTCATGGGTGATTTAGCTACGGCCCCCTTCCTATGTCTTATGTATACGCCACGAAGTTTTTTTCTTCTGAAAAACGAGATGGGCCACTTTCACGAATTTCACCCAAGGACTATGAATGACCGTATAAGTCCTCAAAGTTAAAAAACGTATAACACTACGTATTGGTGGGTGGTGGTTTGGTCGTTATGTACTGGTGGGTGGTGGTGTGGTCGTTACGTATTGGTGGGTGGTGGTGTGGTCGTTATGTGTTGGTGGGTGGTGGTGTGGTCGTTACGTATTTGTGGGTGGTGGTTTGGTCGTTACGTATTGGTGGGTGGTGGTTTGGTCGTTATGTATTTTTGGGTGGTGGTTTGGTCGTTACGTATTGGTGGGTGGTGGTGTGGTCGTTACGTGTTGGTGGGTGGTGGTTTGGTTGTTACGTATTGGTGGGTGGTGGTGTGGTCGTTACGCATTGGTGGGTGGTGGTTTGGTCGTCCCACGTTTTGTGGAATATCAGTAACAGTGGCGCCACCTAAAACTTGAAATTGATATTAATCTACATCGATGCGTTGGCTATACAAACTGTTTTTAAACTGTTTTTATAATTGTTTTAAAATGCGAATACAGTATTATTGACATTTCTGCATTTCGTTAGCACTTCTGTGTTTTACTGTTTTTTTTCTTTTTTATAATATAATATGTATGTTTTAATGTTTGAATTGGTCTGAACAAATACTAAGCACTATGCGTTGTTTGGACTTCGACAACTTATGCGACGATCCCTTAGGGACGAATTTTTACTTGTCTAAGAGATGGGGCAAGAAGAATATTCTATTGACAGACGGAACAAAAATATTTTTTTGTAATTGAATTATCCGCAAATAGTTTCCATGGGAGCAAATTCTTTCCACTGGAAATAAAGGACAATTTGTGACATTAAAGAGGGTGGCAAGACAAAATAATTTTAACAAACAATGAGAAAGAAAGTAATTGTTAAACATTAGACATCTGGACATTAGCGAGCCCTTTTGACATACATTACAATTCCAACCAGTAAAGAGATTGCATGATGTAATCCTAAGGGATCGTCGCATAAGTTGTCGAAGTCCAAACAACGCATAGTGCTTAGTATTTGTTCAGACCAATTGAAACATTAAAACATACATATTATATTATGACAAAGAAAAAAAACAAGAAAACACAGAAATGCTAACGAAATGCAGAAATGTCAATAATACTGTATTCGCATTTTAAAACAATTATAAAAACAGTTTTAAAACAGTGTGTATAGCCAACGCATCGATGTAGATTAATATCAATTTCAAGTTTTAGGTGGCGCCACTGTTACTGATATTCCACAAAACGTGGGACGACCAACCCACCACCCACCAATACGTAACGACCACACCACCACCCACCAATACGTAACGACCAAACCACCACCCACCAATACGCAACGACCACACCACCACCCACCAATACGTAACGACCACACCACAACCCACCAATACGTAACGACCAAACCACCACCCACCAACACGTAACGACCACACCACCACCCACCAATACATAACGACCACACCACCACCCACCAATACGTAACGACCAAACCACCAACCACGAACACGTAATGACCAAACCATCAACCACCAACACGTAACGACCAAACCACCACCTACCAATACGTAACGACCACACCACCACCCACCAACACGTAACGACCACACCACCACCCACCAATACGTAACGACCACACCACCACCCACCAATACGTAACGACCAAACCACTACCCACCAATACGTAACGACCACACCACCACCAACCAATACGTAACGACCAAACCACCACCCACCAATACGTAGCGACCACACCACCACCCAACAACACGTAACGACCACACCACCACCCACCTATACGTAACGACCACACCACCACCAACCAACAGATAACGACCACACCACCACCCACCAATACGTAACGACTAAACCACCACCCACCAGCACATAACGACCAAACCACCACCCACCAATACGTAACGACCACACCACCACCAACCAACACATAACGACCACACCACCACCCACCAATACGTAACGACTAAACCACCACCCACCAGTACATAACGACCAAACCACCACCCACCAATACGTAGTGTTATACGTTTTTTAACTTTGAGGACTTATACGGTCATTCATAGTCCTTGGGTGAAATTCGTGAAAGTGGCCTATCTCGTTTTTCAGAAGAAAAAAACTTTCAAATACAGTGACGTATACATAAGACATAGGAAGGGGGCCGAAGCTAAATCACCCATGACTTTGCAATGCTACTATGTAGTGGCGTCAGCGGTTAGTATAAATCTTGTGCTCGGAGCACCGATGGACACCAGCCCAATGCTTGGAAGCGTCTGCCCCAGAGATTGCAATGCATGACCCGTAGTTTGTCGATGGGATTGTGACGTTGACTGTACTGCATATATTGTCTGCCCGGCCCTGCTCGATCGATGCTATGCCTGTGCGAAAAACTGATCGCCACCTGGAACGGTCCCATGTGTCGACCGGTATGTTTGAGATGCTAAGATGACGTACGAGAACGTCCTTGTAGCGCAGTCTTTAGCCTCCCATTCGTTTATATCCAAAACACAAATCATTCATAACATTAATTGTGTACACGTAAATATAGCACCAACAATCAGTGATGCCATCTGCCGGCAACAGTCAAAATATGGACATGCCTATCGGACTACTCTTTATGAATTCACGTAGGCGAGCGAGAGTCGGCTAAGTGAGATTCGTATCATGTATATTTTCTGGAGAGAAACCAATGGCTTCATTTTCCCTGCAGGTTGACAACACAGTAAACATAAGCATATATGATTTTTAGGCAATTCTAAATAAAACATTTTATAACCTCTAACATTACTCTAACAAATACACAGAACTTTATCCGTCCGGCAAATGGTGCGTCACCTAGTGAGACCAAAGCGGAAGTGATCTAGTGGCGCCATCAGCGGAAGTAGATCATATATTGTTGTAACCTCGATTAACGAGGCTCCGGAATCTTTCATTCTAGCTCATCAGTTATGAGTAACATTTTATATAGGCACATACATTGCATACGAAACAATTATAAACTTAACTTATGGTAAAAAAATCAGAAAATGAAATAAGTGGAATTAATTGTTAACACTGTGTTCGTTCCGTAATACCTCCACTGGCTTTCGCGTGCCTCTATTGGCTGTCCGTCCACTGACCGTCCAGCAAACAGTAACAACTGGACAAACGATACTTAATCAACTAAACTGAAATATAGTGCTGGGCCAACATGAATCAATCAGATCAGTGAGGCCCCTTGTCTCTGGTGCTAGTCTTGCTTATCCGACTTCGTGAACTCGCCGAGAAAAGAGTCTGGCGTCAGACTGGATGAGTTAGCCTCGATTATCCAGGCTTCGTACTGTGGCGCCAACGTTTGTCGCACACATCACCGCCTGGGTGCAAAGTGTAATTTTCATTGTGACGGATATTATGTATGCACCCAGATTCTGGGTGCATACATAATTAACTAATTACGATGTCATCCGGGCATTTCGCTAATTTATAAAATAAGAGGGAACTTTTATTTTATGAATTAGCCAAATTTCCGGATGAAGTACAGAAATGCAAGTAAGATAAGAGTGAACTTTTATCAGTTGTTACGATGCAATTCGAATTAACTTTAAACTTTGGTTATATTAACACAACTGTCCGACTGAAGAGTTTAATCAGGCAAAATTATTTTTAGCGTAGCATCTCAAAAATGACGCTGATTGGCTGCTGGCGCTTCACGGGAACGCCTACACAGCACTGAGTGGTGACAGTGGGTAACAACGAGACCACGCTCTGCGACCAGACTCTCTTCTCGGCGGGTTCACGAAGCCAAGCGAGGGTCGGATAAGCGATACTAATATATTATTCTGACCCGTAGGCATCTAACTATAGTCGAGCTAGCGTATGTTTGTATGTGGTTATGTTCACGTTTTCCTCCTAGATGGTTTGCACCTCGGGCGCCAAACGTTCAGGGATTAATTTACGACCCCATGAATGAAACGTAACGCCTTTATTTTTCGAAATAACCCGTATATTAAGGGTTCTTTGCGTTTTTTTTTGATAAATCAAATGTTCGCTACGTAAAACTTTAACTTCCAACAATCACAGAAACCACGCACGCGGCGAATGCTTCGGTACGTAAACCGTTTGTGAGTACGTAGCGTCATCTGGGCGGTTTATATTAATTATAGTAGAAAATACGTACCATGTATTGGTCCGAGGTCTCGGACACAATAAAAAAGATAGTCTACTGTTCTACAACACAAGTATCCATGGGTCTAAATTCACGCGACCTTCAACATGTTGAACATCCAACGAGTATTACATCACGTGCGTGTAGCGGTTGTTTCTAGTAATACGTTTGACGTTCCCTTAAATAACATCGAGCGTATTGATGGCATATTGGCCTGAGGCATTTGGTAAACATTGGTATCATGACTGTCACGTATGAACTACCTAGCATTTCTAGTAACTATGATCGAGCTGGCGTATGTTTGTATGTTTGTTCACGTTTTGCTCTTAGATGGCGTGCACATCGGGCGCCAAACTTGCAGGGATTAATCTACGACCCCACGAATGAAATGTAACGCCTTAGTTTTTTCGAAATATCCCGTATATCAAGAGTTCTTAGTGGTGTTTATAGTAAATCAAGAAATCTTCGCTACGTAAAACATTAACCTCCAACAATCGCAGAAACCACGCACGCGCGCGACGAATACTTCGGTACGTAAACCGTTTGAGAGTACGCAGCGCCATCTGGCACATGACATTTAACAATGGTGGCTGTTTACGGTGATTTATAATACAAAAAGGGCATATTATGTTATAAAATGCATAGTATGCGCATATTATAACATTTCGTATCGATCAAAACACATACAAATTCCGCTGGTTCCAACGGAAAACGAAACTCCCTACCGGTGGCGCCACATAGTGGATGTAATGTAAGTCACTCACGAGTTCACCACTGCCACGACTTACTCAATTCCAGTTGCATGCAATTGTGGATAGTGTTTGCCTTGAACTATGTTCAGGAACAGAGTAACGTTCGTTTTTTGTTGGAAACTATGTTACGTATACACAAGTGCACATATGTATTGAGACAGCAAATCGTAAACAACAATCGCGTTGCCCGAGCAACATACCACTCAGCACTGTCCATTTTTAACTTGTAATCAAGTTGTGGCAGTGGTTTGGTGGGGCTACTAAATGCTTCTTCCAACACTTTCTAATAGTCAATGATCTGATTGTTTTAATTGGTAAAAAAACATTTCTTATTCTTAAAATGTGCTTAAATATGACTTTTAAAATATTTACGTCTACTGGCTTTGTCCTGACCAATTAAACCATCACTTTTACAAAAGGGTTAGGGTCTTGGTGAACATGTTTTTCCTTTTCTAAGAAATTGTAGAAGAAATATGTTTTAGTGACATATGGTGCAAGAATATTTGTTAACTGAATTATCCACATATATTTTCCATGGTTCCTTCTACTGGGAAAGGAAGTAATTTTTATTTGACATTGGTCTTGCCTTTGCAAATACATTACAATTACAATCAGTAATGTGATCGCGTGATGTAAGCCATAGATCACGTTATTGTTGTATACATACCATACATTTATTGGTAACAGAGATACATCAAACGAGCAGGAAATACGACTATATATGGCGTGAGTACTATACCAACATAATTACAAACGTATCATTGGAACCTTAGCTAAGCACATAACTTAGATCTACTGGGCAGCATTTCAGTATTCGCTGTGATGGAATGATTAAAAAATAGACGGAATATATGAACATTACAAACATGTTCTCTCTAAAAACGACTTTGTACAGGCACCGTCCTCGGTGTTTTGAAAAGGGGGATTCGAGTTTATACAATCAGCCGGGGATTTCTGGGATGATTTTTTAAAAATCTTACAGTTACACAAAATTCTTACAAAAAGGGGGTGCGCGTTCGAACCCCCCCCCCCCCGAATCTCCACGAGGACGTTCATGTTATAGTAGTATATAAAAAAGCAAGAAATGGAGCCCATGTGTACAAGGGGTTGTTTTGCGGAATGATGTCCAAATATGGTTGAAAAACTTCATGCTAAACAGTGCATAATAATAAAAAATAGTTTTTGTCGTTGAGACAATATATCACTAGGATAAAAGCGTATAATGTACGTCATAGAAAATGCGACCCCAGCAAACGTGCGAATATTGATGATTTATAGCAATAAGAAAGTTACATGATGTACTATCTACGCCAGATATCGCTTTGTTGAAAGAAACGGTACAAAATAAGTACAAAAGTGAAAAATCCATGAAATAAAATATGTTTAGCCGACAATTGCATGCACTACAAGGAACTAGAAAGGTATCGCATAAAAGCACGCTGTATTTAAGGCTTTATAAAAATTGAAGAAGCTTCATACTAGTAACAATAGTTATGCAGTTGGCATGGTGCTATGAGATTACATTTGTTTTGTTATATTGCAATCGGCTACAGCGTCAGTTAAAAGCACGCAGCCGTTTTGTACTTTTCACGCAATATCACAACAATGACTTCAAATTTGTGATATCCCAGGATGCTGATAGTGTTCAATGAAACTTACCGTGAAGACATATATATCTGGGATGGAATTTATATAACAGTATATCTGACAACCTCGTAACTGTGCAAACACTTCGATGTCGATCATCTTGCATACATGCCATAATATACTGCATTTTGTGCATTTCAAAGTATTATCAGTTCAGGGTTTGCAAAGGCTGCATAACTGAGCAAACATAAAAAATAATCCTTCCACGTGCTTAGCCCATGCTCAGCTGGTTACGGGGCACTTCGGCTTACGTCGACACCACTCGACACTACTCGGCTTTGTTCGGTTGTTGTCGGCTGTTGGTTGAAGAAATGTCGTCTGCCTAGCGCAGCATGGCGAAGAACGCCACCAGCACGAGACCCAGTGACACCGCCGCATTCGTTCGTTGACTGTCCGCGCCTGAAACGACCACAAGATATTTGTTTTAAAATTAGTAGAATTGTTGTAATATCACCATTGTGGACCCATCCGAAGAGCAAACGTAGAGTTTATCTGTGTCACACCGACCAATAAGATACGTTGCGATGTATTCTCTCAGTTGCATCTGGGCAAGTTCGATAAATATGCTTCAGTTCGATATCTCTATTCAGAAATGGCCAACATATCTGTCGTATGTCAACAATAATATTATTTTTCATATTCCCGATTCTTGTATCGTTCTTGGTGGCTTGGGGCGAACGAACCACACCAACAAGACGGTAAACGTTTACTTTAGGTCTGTGGAATCATGATTGCGTCTATGATTGATTTTATTATCATAAACATTATTCTTTGAGTGATTTTGTACAAATTTCAAGGCTTATAAGCCTACATTAGCTATCGGCGCCGATTTCGGTTCCTATCATTTCTCGAAGTGAACAGTTACACAAGTGGCACACACTGACATTATGAATTAAAAATAAATGTTTACGATGGTCTGTCTACGTCAGAGGCAAGACAACCGGTGCGATGACGTCACTCACCACCAGATAGACACTTGGTGTTATTGCTGTATTCATTGGCCCACTCAAAGCACGTGTCACAGACGTGGAAGTCTCCGCAGACATCAGCTTTGTCTTTTGTGTATGCTCTTCTGTAATCGGCGTTACACGCGGCCGACTCGGCAACGTTCAGCTTCGCTGCAATACATATCCACATTATTCAGCATGACAAGATATATTTGTCCATTTATGTTGAACAAGCAAGCCGACCGAGTGTTTTCTAAGTACGCATTATAATGACTCCTAAACTATTAATCTTAAACGCAACCGTCTGTAATGTTATGACCTGTTTCAGAAACCAATTGTACATAAAGGTGTAGTGTATACTACGTTCAAATGGAATTCTAATGTAACGACTCGTTTAGTGACAAGTCTGGTATTGCAAATGTACTTTAATAATAATAATAATAATAACACTTGAATAGAGCTTAAATTATCAGGAAGTACTCGTTCTCACAGAGGACACTATATGAACGGAATAAATATCTACAGATTGTGTAAATGCTAGCAGCGTGAATATGTTTAAAAAAAACAAATATATAAGGAGGCCGGGTTACACGTAGATGAACAATTGTTGGACTCTTCACGAGCCAATGGCTTCCTTGCCCACTTGCCATCTGGGCCTTTGCCTTGGATGGCAATCTTGATAATTCGTCAGAGACCCGTGCTCAGAGGCGCAACAACCCAGACTCGTTAGGTATGATATAAATGTATACTTTTTTGTACAGTTTACTTGTATTGTTTATATTGATAGTTTTTCATTCCATACTTTATAGTTTATCAGTTATTTAGTTAATAATTAACTCCTAACATGGAGTTATAGCTTACTGGCTCATGTAATCTAATATAAACCCTACACAAAAGTCATGGCAAATACTGGCAACTAATTGACATCTTCCCTGGTAAACAGTGAAGTACTCATTTGGTCTGACTTTTTAACACGAGCTTTACCCTCTTTGTCGACACATCTCCTCATTTCTTTTTCGACTCCGTCATCTCGCACCTTGAAGGTGTGTTCCTTTGTGGTATCGCTGCAGGCGCATTTCTTATCTGCATTGCATAACAAGTGCCCCTCACACTGTTTCCGGTCAGACGCCTTAGACTATGTGTGGTCACATGTCTCTCCGATCTTGTCTGCCAACCAATCATAATAGTAATATCAGACCAATATTATGTCAACAGGTTACGGTGTGCAAACGACATACTATACTACAATCGCATATTATCGATACGACATTAGACAAGCATATTAATTTCTGATTAATATTAATATGCTAACATCGAAATTGGTTGGTTACTTAAATTCTGGGCGACGATGGCCGCCAACTACACAATGCGAAGACCATTTGTCGTAATCATGTTCAACGAACTAATAAATATCCATATCCATAAATACTTACAATATTCGCAGTGGTCGCCAACATTCTTCATGCCGTAGTTGCAAACGCATTTACTAGTGTCCCCGTCGCATCGCAAACCTTTACCTGTGAGTAAAGAAGATATAACAGGCACGCGCGCGCGCACGCACGCACGCACGCACGCACGCACGCACGCACGCACGCTCACAATATATATATATATATATATATATATATATATATATATATATATATATATATATATATATATATATATATATATATATATATATATATATTAGTATACATCAGTATACAATAAATTACGTATTACTCGTCTATATACACTGCCCATCATTTAGATTACGCCCTCACTCTTGTTTATACCCAACGTTATGCAAAAACGTACACTCTGACTGAAATCGCACTAGAATTAAAAACATCGACGCATTGAGAGATCTTATGCAACGCAAATAATTTGCGTTAGCTCGGTAGGCCCTATGCACAATTCTTCGCGAGATTTTTATGTTTAAGCTAACAGAACTCGAAGCACGGATTTTTTCTTTAAGAGACCCCCGGCATACTTTAAGAGACCCCCGACATACTCTAAGAGACCCCCGGCATACTTTAAGAGACCCCGGCATACTTTAAGAGACCCCGGCATACTTTACCTATGAGTATGCAAGATATAACACACACGCTCGCACGCACGCACGCACGCATTAAGAGACCCCCGGCATACTTTAAGAGACCCCCGACATACTTTAAGTGACCCCGGCATACTTTAAGAGACCCCGGCATACTTTAAGAGACCCGGCATATTTTAAGAGACCCTCGGCATACTTTAAGAGACCCCGGCATACTTTAAGAGACCCCGGCATACTTTAAGAGACCCCCAGCATACTTTAAGAGACCCCCGGTATATTTTAAGAGACCCCGGCATACTTTAAGAGACCCTGGCATATTTTAAGAGACCACCGGCATACTTTAAGAGACCCCGGCATAATATAAGAGACCCCCGGCATACTTTAAGAGACCCCCGGCATACTTTGAATATCAAACGGGTTCAAATACTAACACTTTCCTGTTGTCGGCTGTAAGCATTCGCACCCGAATTCAACTAATTGCATACCACTACAATTCAGTTTCGCTTAAACTGGTAATAAAAAGTGTATACAATATTGAGGTAAGGGCATTTAACATTCGAGTTATGCTAGTAAATGGATCTTCCCAAAAGCATGTGCATTTCAAATGTCTTCTACATATACATTTTATTTTTCATCTTATCTTTCTCGCACGTGTATTGTCATAATATTAATTTAAGGTGTGATTGAATTTCAACATTGTTCGGTTTTCCGCATGCTGCTACTTACTCGCTTCACACGCGTCCATTTTCCAGTTGGAATTGTCGAAAGTCTTCGTGTTACACGGTTGATTGTACGTGTTATCGACACACTCTTCCCTGTCATCCGACGCATGCTGATCTCGACCACACGTGCACACACCCTGGCATGTCCCGTCGTAGCACTGGTCTTCGATGACGTTACAGCGGTCTCCAATTCTCCTCACTGCGCAACAGAACCACCTGGATACAGCGTGTCGGGTATTGTTACAACGAAGTGACCCCGAGCCGCCTGATGTCTAGACATACGTTAGGGGCAAATACTTATGCAATGTCTGCCCATGAGGAGACACAGGCGTGAGCATTGGGCAGTTGCCTATGGCCAGGCTAAATGTCTGGTTGATTCTCTAAGAAATCCATGTATGTTATTACATTTATCTGTGAAGAAATAATATTTTATATTACCTATTTTTTCCAGTGGTGGTTTACGGAGCTCATTGGTCCAGGCTCTACTACAAGCCCCGGGTGTACTCGCTGGGTTAAAACACATGTGTAAAGGCCATAGGTCACGCATGGGGTGTTAACCCCTACGTCATGCCTAGGGTCACACACCGTAGTATAAGCCACTGGTCGGGAATATTTAGTATAGCAACCATTGTCAGGTCACATTTGAAGGAGATCGTGTCATGTTGCCGCACTGCCTGTGGTAATAAGACAGGCAGTGCGGCAACATGACATGAAATCATTAATTGCGTTATTTGAATTGTCGTAGAAACTCACATTTCTGGCACAGGTCACTTCCCTCGATCCTGTCGGATACACGGTAGCCGTAGTCACACCCGCACGTTCCCATCTCGCACTGGTCATACTTCTTCACACATCTGCCATGGCTGTAGTCGCAGTCGGAACTCGATGTGCAGTTCTCGCCAAGCGCATTCTCCCCTGAAACGACGTACACGTTATACATCTTCGAAGCGTTGAGTAATTCGGTTGTATATATCGTCATTGGAGAGCTTTTTAGCAATACGCAATATTAGTGTCAAGAACATACTTTTGTTGGTGTGTTAATTAAGACACGTTAATTACGTGTAGAACGAGGGTCCCGGGAAGTTAATTGTCCACTGTTCATATTGTATCTCGTTTTAACGTGTGTTATACATGTCCCGCCACGCCGCCATTGCCATGACGAAATTAATGCCAGTGATGCAAGACGTAGCTAGGGCTACGTTCAACCACCTACTCACGTTATGAACTTACCGTAGCTGCCATGTAGGGCCACCGCCACCAGAAACAAGACCAGACAGGCGTTCTGGAAAGAACACAAATATCACGTGACCAACTGCGATCTTACTTTGATCTCATTATGCTTATCGTGTAATAATAGCAATGGCCGCTATGTAATAATAGCAATGGCCGCCATGTAACAATAGCAATGGCCGCCATGTAATAATAGCAATGACCGCCATGTAATAATAGCAATGGCCGCTATATAAAGTCATCGATTACTTTGGTACATGTTTGTTCATGGAAGACGAATCAAGTGTATACCCCGGTGAATCATTACTTTTTCAAGCATTGAAACAGACGCGCCCAATTCCTACTTCAAAGAGCGTTTCAACGAAATGTCTGACATTACCTGTACGAACATCGACGACGGACCACAGTTAATCGAAGTTTATCATTACCTGGCCTCAGAAATTCGAGGACGTAATCATTGGTTAACACAATAACAATATCAGCGTTTTAACAACAAGGAGCTGCCAGGGATAATGTACTCGGCATCCACCTGGAACAATCTACCCGCCTGCCTCGGGGACGTTGATAGCATTACTGCTTCATACATGTCATACGTCCTACATTTGGACCAGATGTCCCGCTTTCGATAGAAAGCAAATATCCCTGAATGACGAAATATCGATGAATGACGTCATCGTACACGTGAGGCAGTTCGTAATTGCCCTCGTCTCTGTTGATGGGTGTTCTAGTTTTTCTGATCCAGATGGCTTCCTTGATGTGCCGGATTCTTCGGTTGGATTCCTTGTCTACAATTTTCACTCCCTCCCAGTCTATGATGTGGTTTTCAGTTGTCGCATGGTCTGTAAGGGCGGATTTATTGATGGTAGACATCAGTCTTTTTTCCGCTCCTTGTGTATTTCTCTTTTTTCGTGTTGTCTACATCCTATCTGTGTTCCTCCAGTCATGTTTTTAGTAGTCTTCCTGTCTCCCCAATGTACTCAGCACCATATTTCTTGCATGGTATTTGGTACACCAGTTCACCCTGTTCTTCTAGCTCTGCTTTGTCCTTGGGATGTACCAACAAGCGCCTGAGGGTGGTGTGGGGACGCATGGCTGTTGCTGCTCATTCAGCGTTCACTGACGTCATTCAGCGTCATCGGTACTGATGAAGTCAACGTGATACGTCGACGAAAGCCTCAACCAGGTAAATTAAACACACCTTGGATATGTAAAATTAAAGTTATCTGATTTGAAAATGAACTATCCTGAAGAATGTTCAATAATAATTGTTAAGAATGTCAAGCAGCCTGTCAGGTAACTCAGATTCTGAGCCATAACCAAAGTAAAGCGACACAAAAAGTAGCCATCTCCCAAATGATAATGCTGTACAAATAAACATACGGCAAAACACTTCGCAAACGTTTCGGCGAACAAGTGTTTTTTTGTGCTACATATTATGTGCCACAAAAGTAGAATATGGAATTGTGGCCAGAGCCTCACTCACCATCTGCGAGCACTTCATGTTGCTGTCGAGAAAGCCACAAAACGTTGTCGTACAGTTCTCGTGGTTCCGGCGCCGCACTGGTTCTTGTCGCTCGGCGTCGCCGCTCTTTATAGTCCCGCGTTGACAACCGGCGCGTGGTTGCCATGACGGCCTTGCGGGGGCCGAAACTGTTTCTTGCGGACCGCTCCTAGACCCAGCTGCCACTCCTAGTCTTTCGTCTGTTCCGCAACTAATCGATGTATTAATCTCTGCAGGAATATTTGACAAACAACGCTATATGCGCCTGGCACTCATTCAATGCACCCAAAGGAGACCTTCAATTAATGTGGTGTACCGTTGGTTTGTGTCTTGGTTACTGACATGTTATGTAAATGAACTAGACTAGCACCACAAAAGGGAGGGAGGGAGAGCGGGAGGGAGGGAGGGAGGGAGGGAGGGAGGGAGGGAGGGGCGGGAGGGAGGGAGGGAGGGAGGGAGGGAAGAGGGAGAGTGGGAGGGAGGGAGGGAGGGAAGGAGGGAGGGAGGGAGAAGGGGAGAGGCATACAGACAGACAGACAGACAGAGAGTGGCTGACGTTGAGGTACGGAGAGAGACGGAGGGATTCAAATGGGTGTGGAGGGGGGGGCGGAGAAAGAGGAAGAAAGACGAAGAGAAACGTGGAGGTTTAGAGGCGGAGAGGGACAGACGAAGACAGGTGAAGACATATACAGTTACAGATTCAGAATGAGTCGTAGGGAAACACGATGCCTTTGTTATTGTCATAGACACAGCTATGTCTTGAACTGCTCTGCTGATCGTGATACTAATGCCAAGCTAAAATGAATAAATCCCCGTCGGACAGAGATAAGACGTGCGGCCGGTTCTCATCATACCAACAATTGTGCTGTTTGTATCTCTGAAATCGATGACACATATTGTAAATCGTATTTTGAGTTGAGTCACAACTGATGTGACTCAACTCAAAATACGTAAGACATTGTTAAATCTTGTCAAATATACTTATTATGACGCAAAAGCCAACATTGTTTATGTATTTGCAGTTACAGTATAAAAACAAGCAGTAACTACTAAATACGGTTGTTTTTTTTAATTACTTAATAAATTGCAAGTAGTTCGGCATCATTCTATCTCGCAAGGCAATGGTATTCGCCGTGGTGGTCAACTCCTGGTGTGACTCAACAGTCCCATTCTGACAAGTCGGTCTCTGCCGCACTTGCTGCAAGCGAAGGAAGTGGGCTGAAAATGTGCACGACTTGTGGATGTCTGATGCCGTTCTGTTAGCCTTCAATGGTCTCGATCGCCGGCGGCTGTCTCCGAGCTGTTTGTGTCGATGAACACCATCTTCATGTCACGCTTGCAGGTGTCTTTGTAGCGGAGATATGGACGGCCTGCATGCCGTGACCCAGTTGCCTATGGAGCGACTATAATTTTATGCGCAAGCAGCCAGCAGAGGATATTTATGTAATCGGCTCCATGTTCACTTCCAGGGCCTAGCTAACTGGTAGCAAGAATACGAAGCAAGCGCTACAAACTAAACGCTAAGCTGCAGCTCTAGACCACATACATAAATAGAACACCCGTTAGTGTATAGGGCGATGATTAATGATGTAACTCTATGGTCATGTGCATTAAAAAAAAATTGTAGGACAAATTGTAGGCATAAGAACGTTATAATGGTCGTCAAAAAAGAGTAGCAATTAAGTCATGACTTGCCAAATACTAGTCAAGTCGCAACAATTCGTTCAAATGAGCGATTCGAGTCAACAAGTCTGCCAATCCCTCTATCATAACGCAAGTGCCGGGCACCACACCCACAGTTATATGTTGAACGACTATAATAGCAACACAGAGAATCCTGACCCATTCTCGACGCCGGGGGTTACCTAGTACAACAGTACCCCTGGCCTCACCGCCAGGGGCTGTCGAGTACAACGGGTATGGCCCATGATAGACCGACCTGTTAAAACGCTGACTTTTTACTTGCTTTTGTTAACCAATGCGTTTTCGAGCTAGAATTTCTGAGGCCGGCATACGGGAACAGAACTTTACTTGGTTGTGGACCCGCCGTCGTTGGACGGACGTTGGGTAATGATAGACATTTCGTTGTCACCCATTAGTTTACTATGCAACCAAATAGCGGCGCAACGGAAAAAAAATGGACAACGGGGCATTGCCCAAATACGCCACTGATATACAACATCTTACGATATATGGAGTTTCTCATCTATATATATATATATATATATATATATATATATATATATATATATATATATATATATATATATATATATATATATATATATAATATATATATATCATTATATATATATATATATATATATATATATAATTATATATATATATATATATATATATATATATATATATATATATATATATATATATATATATATATATATATATATATATATATATATATATATATATATATATATATAGAGAGAGAGAGAGAGAGAGAGAGAGAGAGATGAGAAACTCCATATATACACACACACACACACACACACACACACACACACACACACACACACACACACACACACACACACACACACACACACACACACACACACACACACACACACACACACACACACACACACACACACACACATACACACACACACAAACAAACACACACACACACACAAACACACACACACACACACACACACACACACACACCATCGACTGATTTTAGCAGTGACAACAAATGTATTTCAAATAAAATCCAATAAAAAAAATTATTATTTTTAGTACTTTATTATTAGAATAACATTATATATTAAATTAAAGATGGAGATACATGTACTCACGCACGCACGCACGCACAAACGCACGCACGCACGCATGCACGCACGCACTATGAGTTGGAAACGGGGAAAATTTAAGTGCATATTTGTGTTTATTCCCCCCCTCCCGGTGCGGTGCATTACTAAATACTTCAACAAGTACATTTATCTGTGCTGAAGTCAAGATAATTGCTGGCCGTGGGTGGTGACGTGGGAACACGAGACGTCGTTGCCGAACTTGTTCGTGTCGCCCCGGGCATTCCTCACCATGTGCGTGGGTGTGGCCTCCTGTGAGAGAAGCGTCTTGACACTGAATCTTATCTGGGCGTACCTTTGCACACAAAGACAAGAACAATTGAGTAGTCTGGCGCTCTTGTCCATCTAGTGAGAGCTTACCAATTTCGTTGAGGTAGACCCCAAGATCGAGATAGACCCCCAGTATCGATCAATATATATATATATATATATATATATATATATATATATATATATATATATATATATATATATATATATATATATATATATATATATATATATATATATAATTATATATGCATATAGGGCTCATTATATTTTAAGGGTGCGGACAAGCTCCTATCTTCCCCAACTGATTAATATATATCAATGATATGTGAATTGTGTAATTTTGTGAACATAGAAATATTAATTGAATATTATATTATTATTAATTATTAATCAGTCTGTCGTCATAACGGGTGACGTGTTTATGGCCAAACGGTACGAGGAAAACAAACCTGGTCGCCGCGGCAACGCGCGAAACAGCTTGGGGCAAAATGACGTAGGCGGTCATTGTTACTATCGCACGTACGCCATTGTGCAAGGAACCAAATACATGCAATCTTGTGAAAGAAAACCCGTCCACAGACGCCCAACGCTCTGACCTGCCTATCTGAATGAATTAGTTACATGATATTTATGTAAGCTCTTTCATTAAGCGACTAATAATATTACATACACAAAGTCACACAGTTTGTTGTCAGTTATTTACTTAGTTTACTAAATTGATATGCCTAAATACATGCCATATGGATAGATAGGGCAACCAGACGTTGGGCATGTGTGGGCGGGTTTTTCTCACGGGACTGCGTATGGTTTGGTCCCGTGCACATAGGAGGGCAACCGAAAAGCCATTTTGAATAGTTATACCTATAACAAATCTAAAGAGTTGACAAATGGCATGAAGTTTACATGTTGTAAGAGGAAAGGTGCAGGCCACAATGGGTTTTCCAAAATGGACCTCTTAGTGATTTAAATATGCAATGTAGTTGGTACCTCTCGGTTCTCATTTTCATCCACCCTAGCAAATTGGATTTCGCTTACGATTTTCATTGCAATTGTTGAATATATCTATCTACCTAAAATATTCGCCAGATGTTGATAGCGCAGCTCCTTGCCAAATACAAGTAAGCACTTAAAATCGGAAACGTATTAACACCGTGAAACTTCACTACTTACGTGGCCTACGCTAACTGCCATTGCCAGTGGAGTGGAGTGGCTGCATAGGTCTGTCTAATGTATCTAGAGCTGCAGCTTAGCGCACGCACGCACGCACGCACGCACGCACGCACGCACGCACGCACGCACGCACGCACACACACATACACACACACACCTGCGTACACACAATACTGTGCCAATATATAGATATCATATCTAATTATGAGTTGGCAACGGGGAAAGTTGAAATGTAAATTTATGTGTATTCTCCCCTGGTGCCGTGCATTACTAAATACTCCAACAAGTGCATTTATGTGTGCTGTAAGTAAAGATTATTACTGGTAGTTATATTATAAGATTATGCTAATATTAAGCATTAGCAAAATCAATCAAGATAAGTATGATCATGTTAAGATATAAATAATTATGAATATTTCTAGATGTACCATTAATATACATGTCTCGTGGATGTATTGTGGGAAGTTGGTTATGTCCGCACACTGAGGCATGTCCGCACACTGATACATGTCCGCACACTGAGGCATGTCCGCACACTGAGGCATGTCCGCACACTGAGACATGTCCACACACTGAGACATGTCCGCACACTGAGGCATGTCCGCACACTGAGACATGTCCACACACTGAGACATGTCCGCACACTGAGGCATGTCCGCACACTGAGACATGTCCACACACTGAGACATGTCCGCACACTGAGGCATGTCCGCACACTGAGGCATGTCCGCACACTGAGGCATGTCCGCACACTGAGACATGTACGCACACTGAGGCATGTACCCACACTGAGGCATGTCCGCACACTGGGGCATGTACGCATACTTCATTATATGCCACATCACGTGGTTTGTGATTTCAGAACTGTGTTACACGGTTGCACCTAACGCACGCACGCACACACGCACGCACGCACGCACGCACGCACACACACACACACACACACAAACCTCTTATCTGTTTAAATGCAAAATGTTTATGTGATTTTCCTTTGTACTTAAACCCAAGTCACGAACGCACGCCCGCACGCACAACAATACATGCACACAGGTGTGCTGACGCCATTGTAAACTGTGTTTTATTGTTGTTATCGTAACACAAATAAAACTCACTATCATAAGTCAGGCTTACCAAAAATTATTTGTCTTCGCCAACTTGGTAGCGTGGCTGTGTGTTCCAGTTGGAAAGTTTATTACGTTGTTTAGATGATACTGCAGTATGATAATATAGACATTGTAGTAATAGGGGACTACATAAGTGACTACACAGGGGACTTGATAGGTGACTACATAGGTGACTACATAGGTGACAACATCGGTGACTACATAGGGGACTTCATAGGTGACTGCATAGGGGACTACATAGGGGACTACATAGGTGACTACATAGGTGACTATATAGGTGACTACATAGGGGACTTGATAGGTGACTACACAGATGACTACATAGGGGACTACATAGGTGACTACATACGTGACTACATAGGGGACTTCATATGTGACTGCATAGGGGACTACGTGTTTTGTCACCACCCTTCAAATCGCCAAGGTTTTCGCCGTCACCGACAGTAAGAAGTGTTAATTGGCTTCAAACGATAGGCATTGTTTGGTTTGGCACATCGTCCCAGATTGCTATTTCGCCTTCTGCGACGTGGGCGTCGTCCCTTTTATCTACGACAGGAGTAATTACCAATGAAATTCCATTCTACGCTGGCTGCATCGCGGGCATCTCGGCTAATTATAATATAGATTATGAATCAGCCAGTCACCATAACTGGTGATATGTCCTGGCCAAACGGTACGAGGAAAACAAACCTGGTCGCCTTGGCAACGCGCGAAACAGCGTGGAACAAGGCGACATAGGCCGTACAGTGGCCTACACCGTCAATAACAACAATATCGTGGGTCATGGTTACTATCGCATGCACGCGGGTGTGCACGGGTGTGCGGTCCAGTGAGAGAAGTCCCTCCCACAAACAACCAACGCTTCGACCGGTACTAAAATAGGCCTACATGAATACATTTGTTATCGGTGTTGGCTTGAGCCATCTTGCACAAAACATCGTTAGTTGTCTACTATGTTTGCTAAGTTTATGTGCCTAATTATATGCTGTCAACGCGAGAGCGGTTCTGCCAAACAGCATTTGGCGTCTCAGAGAAGCGGGACTAGAATACCTAACTACAGTGGATTTTTGTTACCTGGAATATGTTGTGACTTGATCAAGCTATTGCACGTATCAGATGTACCTTAGACCGACTATATCCATGGGGACATAACACGACGCAGGCCACAACGGGGAATTGAAAATGGACATCTTGGTGATATTTGCACCCAGCGCCTCTACATATGCCGGACGTTTAACTTCTTTTGCTCTTTTTATTAACTACTTTTGGACACATCCAATAGTTATATTAATTTTGGTGTATAATAATTTAAATATGCAATTTAATCGATGCTTCTCTTTGTCCGATCGGTACTCATTTTCACCCACCCTAGCCAGGAAAATTGGATTTCTCCTGCGTGCAGTATGGTATACAAATTTTGTAAGGCGATGTTCATTGCAAGTGTTGAATGTGTCTGTCTACAAGACACGCCAGATGTTGATGGCGTAGTTCCTTGTGGGTCCTGTACATTTACACACAGTCACGTGTTTAGCGCCATCGTAGTTCGACGAACTCATTTGATATGAGCTAGTAAGCAAGGAAGCACTTTGAATATTTTTTGGAAATGTATCAACACCGTGAAACTTAACTAATTATGTGAAATACCATACACCCGCACACATACGATAGTAACCATGACCAATGACATTGTTGTTATCGACCGTGTCGGCCACTGTAGGGCCTATGTCGCCTTGACCAACGTTGTTTCGCGCGTTGCCACGGCGACCAGGTTTGTTTTCCTCGTTCCGTTTGGCCAGACCATATCACCTGTTATTGTGACTGGTTGATTCATAATCTATATTATAACTAGCCGAGATGCCCGCGATGCACGGCAGAGAAGGCAAGCGCCTATGACTCCTTGCACTATACCCTGTGAAGTTTAAGTAGTGCACTGCCAAACCCCAAAAATCACGTACAACTGCTGGTTTCACGAAGCGTTCGGCAGACGTTTCACGTAGGTAGATCACGTAACAATGGTAGAAACACGCACAGAGTGTTGCTGACAATTGTACGTAACTATATAACTTCCGAGTTACGTAGTCTACGTTAAACGTCCACATATGTAATGGGGAAATTCGAATATGTTTTAACGTACGAACCACCCCCGAGGCCACCGGGCACGCCTACAAATGTCAGCCCCACACATGCGAAATTGACGGAGATATGAGGAAACAGACAGACAGACAGACAGAGAGACAGACAGACAGACACACAGACAGACAGAGTCACAGACTACATTATTATATAGAAGTAGTTTGTGGTTCTGTCTGTGTGTTCCCTTATATCGTCAGTTTCGCGCGTGCGGTGTTGACATGTTGTAGACGTGCCCGGGGCCCACCGGGATGGTTCGGTTTCTCTCCCATGGGGGGGGGGGATATTACAAAGGAACTTAAAGAAAGAAGTAGTTACGTGAGATTGTTAGCAATGAGATGGGCGTTGTCTACGATTGTTCCGAGTTACGTGATCTACGTCAAACGTCCACATAAGTTCCTTCGTACGGTACGAGCGCTTCATGAAACCAGCAGTAGGCCCTACACGATGTTTGAAGCGTGAAGTTGTCGTTGCCTTTGTCATCGCCCTACCAAACCTTGACTGGGTCGTGCAAGGAGTTACAAGGCAGTGCAAGGAGTCACAAGGCAGTGCAAGGAGTCACAAGACAGTGCAAGGAGTCACAAGGCAGTGCAAGGAGTCACAAGACAGTGCAAGGAGTTACAAGGCAGTGCAATGAGTCACAAGACAGTGCAAGGAGTCACAAGACAGTGCAAGGAGTCACAAGGCAGTGCAAGGAGTCACAAGACAGTGCAAGGAGTCACAAGACAGTGCAAGGAGTCACAAGACAGTGCAAGGAGTCACAAGCTCTTGCAGTGGCTGCCTTTTGTCCTGTGCAACACCTGACAACTCGACTAGTTAATTAGTATCTTCACGTTCAAATTTTTTTACAAATCATTTATAATTGATCGATATCAAGCAGCAATAATGTCCACGTGCCCGCACGCCAAACGTACAATGGGCCCTAGCTAAAGAACTGTGTATGCTAAAAGAGTATAATTTGGCCTCGGTAGCCAGTATAACGGATTAGTTTAGAACTGCCAGTTACAAGAGTACAACTCCAATAACAAAACAAACATCTATCTACCTAGCATATAATTAGGCATATCAACTTAGTAAACTTAGTAAACAACTAAAAAAATAGGTGACTTGCGAACAGCCTATTATTAGTCGCTAATAGTCCAAGATGGTTGAAGCCTACACTGATATCATGTAACGTATTCATTCATATAGGCCGTTCAATGCATTGGGCGTCTGTGGGCGGGTTTTCTCTCATTGCATGTGTTTGTCCCGCGCACAACCGCAAGCCTGCGATAGTAACAACTGTCATTCAACGGGGCAGGGCGTATGTCGACCTGAACGACGCTGTTTCGCGCGTGGCCACGGCGACCAGGTTTGTTTTCCTCGTACCGTTTGGCCAGGACACATCACCAGTTGAGACGACCGGTTGATTAATAATTATAATAATATAATAATCAATTAATATTTCCATGTTAAAAATAACAAATCGCATATCAATGTTAGACATCAATTAAGCAGTTTGGGGAAGATGGGATCAGCACCCTTAAAGTGTAATGCACCCTTAAAGTGTAATGCGCCCTAGTTAAAATAACTATTTTATGCCAAAAGGGTATAAATTTGCGTCGATAACCAGTAAATATAGTAGCTGACAATTACCAGTTACCAGACTATAACTCCAACAAATATATATATATATATAATTTATATATATATATATATATATATATATATATATATATATATATATATATATATATATATATATATATATATATATATATATATATATATATATATATATACAATGGCGTAACGAGGCAGTGTCGCTGGGAAAGAGTAAAAAATACCCCCCCAAACAAAAAGCGCAATAACGGAATGTGTATACTTCATTGGTCAAGAGGCCAGTCTCACGCACATGGTTAGGAATGTCCGGAGTGATACGAGCAAGTTCGGGAACGATGTCTCGGGTCCGCACTTCGCCGGCGTGTTTGTGCGTGCGTGCGTGCGTGCGTGCGTGTGTGCGTGTGTGCGTGTGTGCGTGTGTGCGTGTGTGTGTGTGTGTGTGTGTGTGTGTGTGTGTGTGTGTGTGTGTGTGTGTGTGTGTGTGTGTGTGTGTGTGTGTGTGTGTGTGTGTGTGTGTGTGTGTGTGTGCGTGCGTGCATATGTGCATGCATTCGTGCGCACGCGCGCCTTCGTTCGTTCGTGCGTGCGTGCGTGCACGTGTCTTTATCCTTAATTTAATATGTGTTACTATTCTAATAACAAAGTACTAAAAATAAATAAATTTTGATTGTATTTCATTTATTTGAAATACATTTGGTCTCACTGCTAAAATTAATCGATATTATATATAATATGGAGTTCTTTGCGTGGCAAAAATTCGAACAAAAAACCCATGTCGCCGTTTTCGAAGACGAAATAACAAAATATCGTAAACTGTTGCATACCAGTGGCGTATTTAAGAGGGCGGCACTGAACCATGCCCCTTTGTCTAATTTTTAATTTCTAGTTTTTGTTTTTGCTAGTTTGTCCCACGCAATGTACTACTCCAAAGAGCGTTTCATCGAAATGCCTATCATTATACCCAACGTCCAACCAGCGACCATGGGTCCACAACCAAGAAAAGTTCCCGTAAGTAAGACTCAGAAATTCTACCTCGTAATCGCATTGGTTAACAAAGCAACTAAAAATTCAGCGTTTTAACATGTCGGTCTGTCATGGGCTATACCTGTTGTACTAGGCAGTCCCCTGGCGGCGAGAATGGGTCAGGATTTTCTCAGTGTTGCTACTATTGTAGTTAAACATATAACTGTGGGTGTATTATCAGCGTTGCGCTCGTCACTGCGTTCTGTGGGTGTGGTGCTGGTCACTGCGTTCTGGTAGCGGGATTGGCAGACTCGTTGACTCGAGTCGCTCATTTGAACGAATTGTTGCGACTTGACTAGGCAAGTCATGACTTAATTGCTACTCGTGTTGGCCTCGATTCGAGCCTTGACCATGCTGATATTATTTAAAGTTGTCCTAAATGGCTGAAATAAACATTGTATATTTGTATTTTTTTACTGAAACATGATGCAGTGCAGGGTCGTAGCCATGTTTTTTTCAAAGGGGTTCTTATTTGTCAAATATGTTAACCAACCATGTGCAATAAATTTAAATGCGTTGCTGTTTAATAATGGATGTGTACAATAACAGTTGATACAACTCAAAGTTATTGTGATATTATAAACAAATCAAAGCAACGTTTATTTACTTAGTCCACTAGCTGGGCACGGACCACAGTGACTTTTCCCATAGACGACCATTATAAGTTTCTTATGCCTCGATGGAAAATTTGTCCTACAATTTTCTTTAAATTTTTACAGCACATGACAGACACACTAAGACATCTGCTGTGTGAAATTCGTGAACATTTAATACGTCCTTTTTTTCCACAAATTGCTTCAACGCATGACGCCCCTGCATTTCTGCCATGAAATTCCCCGGTTTCCAAAATATGAGTACATCCTGCCTAATGTCAACTGTGTCCTTGCGCAACAGGTATACCAATTGACAAATGTTATCATTTCAAAGCTCAGATGCCACTGTGCACAAAAAAACATCACTTACACTCATTCATTCACGCAATTTCTGCTCTCACAAATACACCCAAACCGCACAATTCATGTTGTCCTAGGGAATCTTTATGTCATGACGGATGGATTCTGACTGTGGTCTGTGTCCAGCATATCATTATATATTCAGTTAGAGTCACGCACGCACGCACGCACGCACGCACGCACGCACGCACGCACGCACGCACGCACGCACGCACGCAAGCATAAAACATACACCTAGCTAGTATGCAGCTAGTGATACAAGAACTACTATTAGAGAGCTTAATAAAATTAATTAAAACAATGAGATTTAAAGCAGGAATAGAAAGCAAAATTTTGGTAGCTTCTGTGACAGCGGCCATTCCAATTTGGTCTGAATACGAGTCTCCTGTCCTATGTATCAACTTGTAATTTTATCTTACACTGCACTGCACTGTTATCAGATTGCTTCACATGTTGTGTTTGTCTTGTGTTTATTGTTAATATGATTTATCACTGTAGTATACGGTGTGACGTCTGTTGGACAACTATAGATTCTGATTCTAGGATTGTGTATGCATGACTAATTGAAGGTATGCTCCCGCTCTATCTACAATTTATGAAATGCAATCAATACAGTAATTTACAAATAAACTGCGTTCGCCCCTTGCTGGCGCATATTATAAACACCAAAACACATTTAACGTCAAGACAAATTAATGTCCCTGCACACGCATCTCGTGAAAATCCTAGCGGCAGAACCAGAAGCCAACAGCTTTTGTTAGAACTGTCCGACAGAGGGCAATGTTGAATGACGTCACGAAAATATTACCCAATCAGAGAAAGCGCGGAAGTTTAAAATGGCGTGCTAGTCGAATTATTCCCGTTGCGAGTTCGTCAGTTCGTAATAAAGCTGCAAATATATCGGTAAGTTGCACATAAACACAACACAGACATAACGGGCAGTCAACGACATCAGTTATGTGAATTGTTGTGATCCAGCATTCGCTAAAATTGCCAAAGCATAGAACTACGAAAGTCCAATCTGAGTCTTATTTGTTGTTCACTCATCTAAGCAGTAAACATCTACATCATTAACGGGAAGAACCATTCGGTATATAATCCCGTGGTCACCCAATTGACAGCATCAGACGTTTTAGAGTCAAGATAAAAAGAACCCATGCTATTATCAATTGTTAAAATTGCGTCTATCCGTTTGGATGCTGACCACATCCACAGTGTTTCAAGTCCCTGTGACTAACAAGTTATTTTCTATTCTGCATTTAAAAGTAAATTTTTTTTTTCTTCACATTTTGATATTTCTGAATTCTTGGATAAGGGAGTTACAGTCATTAACTGTGCGTGGAAAGAAACTATATTTGAATAGTCTTTTTACTAAAGGTGGAATGAAGTGATGGCGACCGTTTGATCTGGTCTGGTGTGACGATTAGACATGTTGAGATAATTTGGCAAACTGACGGCGATTTGGTGGTGTAGTGCTTTGTGGAAGACCAAGGGTCTTGCGATCTTCTTTCTGCTCTGAGAGTTGGCCAGTTGAATCATGAATGTGGTTAACATTCTAGTGAAAATGGATTCTCTTAATTAAATTAAATTTAAGTTATTTAATTATTTTATAATAAAGTGTTCTTTTGAACAAAAAAAAACTTATTCAAGGCTAACATAGCTAGGTAAAAACCACATTAATCTAGCACAATCTAAATTCTGTGATGGCGCTGGCCAAACGGCAGGTAAAGGCCACCAGGGACTTATTATGCGGAAGTTGTAGCAACTGGGTAGACTTTGTCAAGTCTGGGTGTGAGAAGTCCTGGGCTGAGGTTCATGTGGATAGTTTTCGTTTTGAGTGTAAGAGATGTGTGAAGATGAAGGGACTAGAGGTGGAGATGGAACAGCTGAGGCAGATCGTTATGGCATTGGTGGGAAGGGAAGAGGTGGGTTGTGCCAGCGGTTCCAGTGGGGGGACAGTGGATGATAAAGTGGGGAAGGTGAGGAGAAAGATGCTAGAGACAGCTCACATCAGCCTGGGAGGAGGCTGAGAGGAGTTAAGGGGAATGGACATAAGGAAATTGGGGCGGAAGACAATGAGAATGAAGGAGACAGGACTTAAGGCTACTTGAGCGAAGGCACCAGGAGCTCAATATAGTCTGGATATGGGAGGGGAAGGTGATGTGTTGATGTGCCGGAGGGAGATGGATAACCTGCTGTCAGGTGACATGGCTGCAGGACAGAAAGTGACGTAAGGGATCCGACGCAAGAGCTACTCTGAAGTAGTGATTGAAGAGGAGAGTAAGGGTGTTTGTGTGGGATTTGATAGTCAGGAAGACTGACAGAATGCTAAACAATGGGGACGACGTGGTGGTTTGCTTTCCAGGGGCAAAAATAGAGGCTATCACAGAGAGGGTGGGAAAAATATACCATGTCGAGCTCCCGAGGACTAACGATTCTGACCGATATATCTAATCATGGAAATCTAACGCTTCGGGATCAAAATCTAGGATACTCAGAAGAACAGGACTGCGTTAAATTCACGACTAGTTCAAAATGATGAAAACTTTGCCGTTAGAGGGAGCCACGTGCAGCTCCTGTTGGAGCAAATGATTTTACGTCGAACGGTGAACCGCTCCTTGGGTGATTGATTAGTGGTAGCAATAGGGAGTGAGAGCGATTGCTCTCCTAAAAATTATACCCTGCACAATTTGCCACAATTATCAGAGAATATAGGCTGGCACAAATGTTTAAATATAATAATAGTATAGAGCCAAATAAGGTGCTTAAAGGATGGCATTTTCAACAAATAAATACACGTATATGGATGTTTATTCGGCACTCATGCGTAGTGACCTGTAGTCAGGAAATAAGAGTTTTTGGGAAAGCACACCATATGTATGAGAAACTGCTGCTAAACGGGCCCTCCACAGGAAACCAATTCTGTATCTTACATCAGTGTTTTGAGATCGCCCCTTATATAATCTCATTCTCAACTGTCAGGCATTTTTACGTTTCACCCCCTGGCAGACATGTTCATTCCTACACCAACTCGACTTCTCTGGAAAGCATTTTGCCATGCTGTAATTACTGCCTTTCTATTCAGTCATACATATCCAAGTAATCCAACCCTGTCTCTTGCTGTGTGCTCATTTACAGTTATTCAGCTGATTGAACTGGAGTAATGACACATACATGCATAGCTAGACCAGTTGCTATACAGAACTGTTTACTTCCTGATTCAGAGAAACAGTGCGCTAAGGGAAGACAGGGAGTGAGCTGGGAGCCATGGAGGAGACTGACAGTGAGATTGGCAGGCCGGTAAGGAAGAAGAGGTTAAAGAGGGTAATGAAGGCAAAGAAGCGAGTCACCAGCCACCGGTTGAATTCCTCGAGAATTCACGGCCTCTGTATCAACTCTTCATGTGAGTACTGTGTGAGTGGAGCATTGCTTGTGTCAGCGTACCAAGGCTAGTGAGTCACTAGCGTTGGTACGGTGACACAAATAATGCTCCACTCTACTTGAACCTAAGACTGCTAGTAGCGATGCATTTAGAATGGTTGTAACTTGTTGTCGTTGTTAAATTATTTTGTACATTCTCTTTGGTGGGAAATTTACAGTTCAGACTAATCAATTTCATCGACGATTGATCTATTCATGTTTCTGATCGAGGAATTAATCTCAATCTTGTGTGACTCGTAATTTTCTTCGATTGTGTTCATTCTGAATGTCATTACCTGCCGTTCCATGATTTATCTATTTTGAGATGGTGACTTGACAATGAGTACAAAGTTACTACAAACAGTGAAACACGACAGGTGAAAAGAAGGCTGCTGACTATTCTGCCCCCTTCCAGCAGTTCTGGTCACTAAAAACCTTTGTATTATTAACTCTGTTGATAATAGTGTCAACAAAGCCGTTTGGTCACCGTCATGTCCCGCTCCACCTTTGTTCCAAACTCCACCTAAATGCCCTGCTCTACCCAGACATGGGGTCAATTCCATTCGGGAATTGGAATTGACCCTCAATTCCAGAATTGGAATTGATTTTGTTGGAATTATTGACTTGATACTGATAATATTTACCCCTTAAATTTACTATTACAATCATATTTGTCTGCTATTAGTATGTCACCCTGAATGTGGTGACACCCAGGAAGCTGTCGAGCATTTGAATCAAAAACATACTAATTAAGTTACTGTAACAGACAGTAAAACCAAAGTCAGACCATTCAGGCCTTATCTCATTTTCTTTCTCAGCGGTTTATTTCCCCATGGAGAATACAATGTCATGTTGGTGATTAGAATATTGAAAAGTTTACAGTAAATTTGATGAAATATCAATGATTCCACAACTGTTGTAAACAGGGGAAACTGTTCAAAACTCAGATTAACGACCCAACTGTCCAGGGCTGTCCAAAATGTCTGGTTAGCAAAAATCCAGGAGAGGTGTTACAGTAGAAAGTACATATCAAATAGCTGAATGCCACTTTTAAAGTTTTTTATAGCCAATATATATTATATATATATATATATATATATATATATATATTCGTTGAATGAACAATAGTTAATTTGTTAATCATATCTCATTAAATATGATTGTGCACACATGATTTCAATTACAAATAAAACTGTTAAAATGAATCGAATTTGAATTTTTCCATAGCCAAGGATTTTAAAAGTTGGAATTGGAAATGACAATTTGGAAATGATTTTTTCAAGGCGGAATTGGAATTGACGAAACGGAATTGACCCCATGCCTGGTTCTACTTTCATGTCTGGACACGCCCCAAAATAACATATATTTTAGAGCAACTTTATTTAATTTCTGCATATTATGGTACATATTGGCAAATATGATATATGCAACATATTGTATTTTATTGATTATTTGTATCGTGCCCTACTGCAGTGAACTCGACCCTGCTGAAGCAGACATTGCGCACCAACAACCGGGCCCTGGCCAAGGCCCTGGAGATGAAGCGCCAGGACCTCAACGTGGCTCAACAGATCATCATCCAGCTACAGGAGGAGCAGCAACACACGCAGCAGCAACTGAGCAACCTGCAGCACGTAGCTGGTCTCAAGGAGAACGCCATCGAGGCCGAGGTCCAGCTCAGGATCCAGGTAGCCGTTGTCATCCAAGTGTATTTTAAATGATCCTAATTTATTTTAAAATGCTAAATAAAATTCGTTTGATTTCCGTGAATCTGGCCAAGTATATTAATATATCTCAAATCATTCTCTCGATAGTCTTAATATTAAAAAAAAATGCAAATTCATCTAATCTTGGAAATCTAACGGTCTAATGCTTCTGGATCAAAATCTAGAATCCTCAGAAGCACGGGATCCCGCTAAATTCACAATTGTTGTTTGAAAGGATGAAAATGTAGTCATCGGAGGGAGCCACATGCAGCTCTAGTTGGGAGCAAGTTGTTTTAGCGCGAGCGGTAAGCAGCTCCGTGGATGATTGATTAGCACTAACAGTAGGGAGTGAGAGCAATTGCTCTTCTAAAAATTATACCCTGCACAATTTGCCATGATTATCGGAGAATATAGCCTGGCACAAATGTTTAAATTTAATAATCATATATTGCCAAATAAGGTGCGTATAGGATGACATTTTTCATGAAATAAATACGCGTATAGGGACATTTATTCGGCACTCAAGAGTAGAATGTGTTACATAGTGTTAACTGTTTGTTTACAAATACAGTTGTCAAAAAATTATATTTGTAATAAGAGGAAGCTGACCCCAACTTTAAAAGCAATTGATCATCAAAGTTGTATAGTTGACACTGAGTTGAAACTTCACTATGGTATAGATTTGGTCCATATAAGCCAAGTGCAGCTGCACAGCTATAAATTGTTTTTAAAAAAATACTACTTGAGACTTTTCAGTTGTAACAAATGTAAACAAAAATTGTAATGCAATTAAAATAACTGCCTAAAATTATTCGGGAAACATCCCCTTGTCAGCTTAAAGTGATACCAAAGGCATTTTTGAAGCCTTTGTACTTGAAAACTAACCATTTGCAATCTTTTGTGCATGGGTATATTTGTTCAGAATTGTACGTCGAGAGTGCAGACTAGGTTTCCCACAACTCCAACTTTAAATGCCTGATCGTAGACATAGACGATTTTAGTAACATACTTGCCAATAAGTTTGGTCATGCTGTTTGCATCTAAAATCAACTTATTTAGCAAGATAGTCCATCCATTCATTGTTTACTAACCGCTGTTCTGATTTGACAGTTCTCTTGATCGAGTGTTTGTGTTGTGTTGAAGCCTTCAGCTGAGGTACATGCTGGAAGATTGTGGGAACCACTTCGGACTTTAACGTTCTCTGTTGCTGACGTTTTGAAGGATCTTGACCCATTAGTTGATGTAAATATATCAACTTCAAAACACGACTCTTCAAAATGGGCTGAACAAAGTCTAGCATATCGCGTGGGCTTCCAACAAGCCTGATCGCAATTGTGAATTCATTGCTTCACTACTATCTGTTTTTCCAGAGGAAATCGGAAAAAAGGCTCTCTATACCTCGCTGAGTCATGTTTACATCCAAATGCTGTACAGTACAGCATTGTAAGAGTTTTTGTTGTGTGTAAATCCACCATAAAACAAATAAAAATGTAACTGCATATCTCAACCATGTTAAAAATACATGCGACGTGCACAGCCTCGTTGGGGTTAACTCTTTTTTCCCAGAGGCCCATCTAAAATAAGCCTCCTAGGTCCCAAGCAAACTTGCTTTCGCACCAATTTAATATTTTTTTCTGAACATTCCTTGTTCATGTTATATTTATTATGGTTTATGTGTCGGCAAGTACTATAAACTACATATGAAAATGAAAGCTAATTAAATTATCTTTTGAATGGTGTGAATTTTGATAAATGTTGGTTCATTTTAACTTTACCATATATATATTTTTTAAATGTTTCAGTTCATAAAAAAATATTTATAACAACAGTCGACTTCAGATGGCATAATGACAGTGATTGATTATTTTTTAAACACAAGTATCAGTAAATGAAACCTTCAGAATTTCTGAGTATCACCATTTTTTTCACTTTGAAAAATATCAGTTTTAGAAGAATGACAGCTACATTTATTGCATTTATAAACTTTAATACTTGTTGTACTAGTGACCACAAACACGAGATGTGTATAACATTTATTTAAAATTTTTTATTTTTCAGGTAACAAAACACAACTAGAAAATAATTATTCTTGGACCCGCCATCCATCCAGATTCAAGAGCGTCTCTATAAGCGAAATTGTCAAAAACCCTTCCTCGGTGGAAACCCTCAAAATCAGTTTCTGAATCCTCTACTAACCAAAGTCGCATCCAGTTGTCATCCACTTGTGCCGATCGATTGGTTCAAAAACTGTCTAAAATAACAACGAAAATCAACACTTCATTTAGTCATTTACTACATTCAGAATCACCGTCGAATATTTAAACAGAACAGCGTATAAAAACCGGGAGTGTCCAGGATCAGTACACATACACACATTTTATGACATCATAGGAATATGTGTACGTGTACTCGAGGTAATTCGATAAGCCTATGAGCCTACCGGTACGCGATAACTACAAAAAAAAGACTAAAAATTGCCATGACTTTTTTTAACATTTAAAACATGAAAACAAAGCAGAAAGTTTTTCATTTAATACTGAACTCAACCGATATGTCGCTCATAATTTAAGTTTTGATTTGTCATTGTAACATGTAAACGGGAATATTGGGAAAGTGCTCCACTGTTTGTGTTGGAGAAAAACAACATAAACAAAACGGAAATGGCAAAGCATGCACCTCACAAACTGTTTCAGATGTGTGATCTCGATGTGCATGGGCAAGAGAAAGGATTCCTTTAAAGTCAATACTGCAACATCTATTCAGAAAATGAACATATCTGCTGCAGCGTACCAACTATGATGTGTTTTTTAGAGTCGTATGGACGACACGAAGCAGGTGTTGAGCAAGGTATGCATGCAGCTACTTTCAACTGTTGAACTCATCCATGGGGCGTTGGACATCTCCACCAGTCGAACTTCATCAGTATGTCGACCAGCTACCCCAGCAGGAGATGACATGCCCTCAGCATGCAAGTAGGTTGATTAGTCTACATTGGAAGCTACAAGATTTAACAAGATTGCCACCCAAAACAAAAACCATAACAAGTGGGCAAAGAAGCCATCGGCCTATTGAGAATCCCCCAAAAATGTCATCTATGTGTAACCTGCCCTTCTGCGATAATTAACAATTTTGCTTTTAACCCTAGGAGTGACCAATGATAAATTTCCACGGTGTACACAAATCGGAATTATTCATAAGAGTGCTTTTAAAAATAAAAAAATCATAACATCACTAATAATTATCACACAAATATGATTAAGGTATCATTTTGTTGCTAAAAAGACTCCTTATGGGGATATTACTTTTTGTATTTCATCAGAAAAGGAAAGCAAACTACAAACTACAAAATAAAACAAAAATGAATCAAATATGTTGAGAACTTTTATTTTTTCCAACATCGGACTATGCCGTTTCAGACAGGCCCATCGGACCCTCGTCATTTACCATGGTAGTGTAGGCTGTCGAAGCCGGCCGAAATTGTGATGGCAACTTCATGATATTTACCTCAAAAAAGCCCGCAACATTGTTCTAACTGTCTGAATTAGTATAATGGTGTGATTCACTAATGCTGTCATTCAGTTTGCCGAAATATTGACTCAGAAACTTGAAATAATCCGGCCTAAGGTGAACTGACACAGAACGAAGTGAGAAAACAAAATGGCAGATTAGTAAATAAAAATTTATGTTGTAGGCAATTTTGATAACTAACATTGGACACTAATACTAGTATATATCTTGTTAGAAGGAACCGCGAAAGTAGGCAAGTGCACTAGTGGTTTTCTTAGAATTTTTTCTAGAAGTGAGAGATTCTGGTCAAATTTCAACCTTTTTATGGCAGCTGACATATTGACCAGGGCACCAATAAGTGCCTGACATATCGACCAGGGCACCAATAAGTGCCTGACATTTCTAGGAAATCAATGCAGCCAGACTTGCGTTGTGACGCGTTAAATGTTACCTACCTTATTGAAGGGCTGACGGTTATTCACCAAAGCACCACAAACTCCCAGTCACTAGATGTTTATTTGCTGAGTGAACATTGCCAGACTGCCGTACTTGTGACGTAGGGTTATCTAATTGTATGACAGCCCATGAAATTAAGATGCTGTGTGTGATATTCTTGATTGGGGTTGCAAATGGTTGTTTTAGTAACTTTGATGGTGCATAGGCCCAAGACTTTTACCTCCCTTCACCTGTTGTGGTTGCGTTGGCCAGGAATGTGTACTACCACGGCCCCCCGACAACAAATGAACCGAAGTCCCCTCAGTGCTGCACTCAAGCTGCACCTGACATAGACATAGTTGCGGCCAGTGCTGCTCTTGACCGATCCCTTGGTGACGTGGAGTTGGCCACAAACGCGATGACGGGGCATCCTGACCTCAGTGTCATCTTGGAGCAGTCACAGTTCATGGATGCCATGCCTATTCCATTTACGGAGGATGAGCCGTCAGAAGGTTAGTAGCCTTGTATGATCAGAATGCATGTGATAGTATCGCTCAGGAGGCTGGAGCAGAGAAAATTTTCTGGTTCGGCTGTAAAGACTGGTTTACATGAATGGCGTTTGTCGACTTCAGTCAACACTAGGGCTGCAACGATAAACAAAGATACGATATGTGATATTTTTGATACGATACGTATTTCGATACATAACAATACATAAGTTTACAAGAACACATTTATTGGGGGCACATTTTACAGTTCAGCTTGTCTACTGTAAGCATGTTTTTTATGAACAAATTACAATAACTAAAATGTATAATATTGCATCTATATTTTACCATTTTCACGTTGAGCCTCTGGCTAGAACAAACTACTACGCACGTTATGGGATTACGTCATGCAGTTACACATTAGTATTGGTAGTCTCGAAACAGCTTCTAAGTGGTGTTTAGAGGTTTTTTAACAAGATGATACTTTGAATGAAAAATCACAATTTCTAGACATGTCTATATGCACAAAATTTATTTGGACTAAAACCGCTCATGTAATCAAGCACTTTTGAGTATGACGGAGCAAGAACCACAGTGATACTGACATCTGTTTAAGGAAAGCAGGTCTTTGTTCAATGTTGGGTGGTTATGTTAAACTTTTTAAAACCAGCCTGTAGTTCGTTTGGTTTGGGCGTGACCCCCACATCCTTTGTTTAATTAATAACAAATCAGACAATCAATTGCATATATGTATGAAATGAGACGAGTCAGAAAAAATGGCAGCTGAAGACGGAGTTTTAATTTCGTTTGGCTTTTTCAGGGTCCATCAATGTATGTTCAGATATGTTCTGTGTATATCACGTTGGGTGCTGACACTGGTTGGTTGTTGTAGGTCGTATATCACGTTGGGTGCTGACATTGGTTGGTTGTTGTAGGTCGTATATCACGTTGGGTGCTGACACTGGTTGGTTGTTGTAGGTCGTATATCACGTTGGGTGCTGACACTGGTTGGTTGTTGTAGGTCGTATATCACGTTGGGTGCTGACATTGGTTGGTTGTTGTAGGTCGTATATCACGTTGGGTGCTGACACTGGTTGGTTGTTGTAGGTCGTCGGTTTCTTCCTGTGTCCCGGTCTCACAGTCGTCAGCGAAGAGGCAGTGATCGTCAGACGGGGTCTGAGTATAATTCATGCTCTGTTCTTACCCCTGCATCGCCACAGTGTCAACCTTCTACTAATGTTATGACGTCAAATGAGCGTCGCTCGCAACAGATTTTGTCTGATGTTCCTGGGAGAAAGTCACAGCAAGTAACAACAGATTCAACGCCATTGAATGGTACCTTTGAAGGTATGACCATGGAGGAAGCGTTCGGGCGACGGGACGCCGGACGCTACAGGGCTGATGAGCGCCCTCTACCGGCACTTCAGAGGAAAGAAAAGTTCGATGGCAATGTTGGAGACAACGGAGGAGGTAAAATCGCGGAAACATCGTCGAGTTATATCAAGAAACTCACTAAGTTGAAGAGAGCAAGTCGTGTCATGGTTTCTTCGACCAACGAGAAGGTCGTATCAGTGTCCAGCAGTGATGTCACCGGTGACAGACGCAGTACTTTTGTTCTGAGACCAGCTAGCTCTACTACTGGGGAAACACTGGGCAGCATGGAAATGCGTGCTGAGGAAGAAAGTGGGGAAGCGCCGGAGGAAGAGGTAGGGATCTTGGAGGAGGAGTTTGGGAACATTCTTGTGAATGACGAAGATGACATCATGATTGCGTCGCCTGATGCCGACTCAAAGCGTGTCGGGAACGTCGCACAGGAACAGACGATTTATTCGGATGAAGATATGGAAATGACTGGAGTGCTGAATGTGCCTTTCGAAGTCAACTGCAGTAAAATATCAATGCCAGCCTACATCAACAAGGAGACCGCGCACGAGCCGTCGTTCTTGGCTAATACTACAGCAGGGGACACAGGTGTGTTGGTCAGGGAGGTGCCAAAACAGGACGCTTCAAAAGATCCAAAGACCACCGAAACCAGGAAAGTGGCAGCAAAGAAACTGTCCAAGAAGACTGATAAGCCATCAAAACATAAGTTGACTTTGAAGAAAGGCAACAGTAAAACCTCAAGGAAATCTAATGCTAAGAAGTTGGCACAGAAGGTTGATCTGGTGGCATCTGAAGATGATGCCCAGACCATAGGTGATGGGAGTAGTGTCAGCGAGACAGGGCTAAAGAAGTTCAGCACGTACATCACAAAGCCTGGCCAGATGGCGTTTACAACTGGAAAATTGAGCCAGATGGCACCACCGAAGGGCATGTCCATGTTGCCACGGGTTACCGCTCGGTCCAAGTCACGTGCGACATCAAATAAAATCGCTGACGTTCCTGTGAAGGACACAGATGCATCGGATGAGCCAAAGTCTGTGTTTGATCTATCAATGAACGAATCGGTGATAATGGTTCGCACAAAGTACAGTGACTTCCGTGAGCACTATAATACAACGTTGAGCAAGGACAGTAGCAGTGATGACGCGTCGAACGAAGCCAACGTCGGGGAGAGCCCACACGGAATAATGCTGACTTTGGGAAATGGGAAGCGAACTAAGCCGCGGCGGGCTCGGAGCAAGCAAGTCAGTTATGCTAGTTACACTGTTGACGCTGTGGCGCTACTGTCGGACGTTGCCCTGCCTGATGACCAGCCGACCAATGCTGAACAAGCACTCGAGAATAAGAACTGTGACGTCTCCGATCTGGACAACAAGCTGACATCTGGCGATGATAGCGTGTTTGCCCCTAGTGGTGGTAATGTGTTGAATGATGTCATTAGTCGGATTAAGAGACCCAGCAGAAAGTGTAGTAATTCCGTTGTATATGTTCTCAACAGTCCTGATGCATCACGTATGTCGGCTGATAGCAGTGACACTACCGACAGTGCAGAAGGTGACGATGACAACGTGAGATGTAGTCGCAGGAACGGAAAGACAAATGTAAGCAGTGACAAACCTGCTGACGAGGAGACTGGTGCTGCCAAGTTGATGTGTGATGACATCGGGACAGGTCACGTGACGCCTGACATAAGCTGTAGCAAGGTGAGGAACCTTTGGAATTCTTCTACAAGGTTTTCTGATAAAATGCTTCGTTGGTAATATAAAAGATTTTTTGGTGGTTGTAAACTACATAGAAAATAAATATGCTGGTCAAGTGGTGTTGGTCAAACTGTTGCAGTTTAACCGCCGGATAGAAGATAACCGCAGATAAGGGAGCTATCCGGCCTTCATGCATATGGCCCCAGTAGAGAAATTACAGATATTGTTTCTCTGAAATTTGATACTGTTTATTAGAAGTTGATATAAAGTATGTTTCATGACATACATAATGAAAGTAGTATAATAAAAATATAAATATTGTTTGTATGCATGATATTGCTCACCATTTGTTTTATCGTGTAAATAATTTTTTCTCATTAACCATTGGCACAATACCCAGTTGAGGTATGCCAATTAATTAACAGAAACAGAAACATCTGTAGTGTAGTGCCATCTGGCACATAACATTTAACTATGTGGGCGGTTTATATTAAATATAGTAGAAAAAATACGTTGCAATTGTACATCCTGTCCTGGGGACGGGCATTTTTGCTAGTTTATAAAACGGTAATAATTAAGTCGTTTGTTTCAGCAAAGTCTAAGGAGCGTTGGTGGTTCTGTGACTGAACACAGCAGGGACAAGTCAATGAACAAGGCTGCCAGTAGGAGAGAGTCTAAGATCAAACGGAAAGAGGATGAGTCTATAGTGAAAGTGAAAAATACCAAGTCAAGGGTGAAGCAGAAAGACTACGAGTCTATATTGAAAGTGAAAGATACCAATTCAAAGGTGGAGCAGAAAGACGATGAGTCTATTGTGAAAGTGAAAGATACCAAGTCAAAGGTAAAACGGAAAGATGATAAGTCTATAGTGAAAGAGAACGATACAGAATCAATTATGAAAGAGGCTGAGTCTATTGTGAAAGAGAAAGATACCAAGTCAAAGGTAAAACAAAAAGATAATGAGTCTATTACAAAATATACTAAGTCAAAGGTGAAACGGAAAGAGGATGAATCTATAGTGAAAGTGAAAGAGAGCAAGTCAAAAGTGAAACAGAAAGAGGATGAGTCTATTGCAAAAGAAACCATGTCAAAGGAGAAACAGAAAGAGGCAGTGTTAACAGTGAAAGAATCAGAGTTGATAGTGAAACAGAAAGAGTCAAAGACTACTAAAAAAGAAACGGATTCTCTGGTCAGACAAAGACAGGTTGGACAGAGGCCAGTGGTTAAAGGGACCCCTAATTCAAAATCTGGAGAGGTTTTGAGCACAGAGAAAAACAACAGGGCACAACACCAGAAACGTAGAAGTGTGAGATCCAACATCGTTGTTGATGATGCGTCAGACAGGGATGGTGACAGGGACTTTGACTCTGATGTGGTGACAGGTGTCACAGTGTCTACTGGTCCGGCTTCAGACAAGAGTCGCACTGACAGCACATTTGTTTCATGTAAGAAACAAACAGCCAAGAAAGACTTAGTACAGACAGAAAAACATTCTGTGACAAAGAGAAAGCGATCTGCAGACAGCAGTGGCGAGACAATGCGTGCACAGACTGGTACGCCACGGAACCCCACTGTCTGCACAAAGCAACGGGAATCAATTATTAACAGGTTAGTTAATTCATTACATTATTCATTATTCTAACCTCGTAACTGTACCAAAGCTGATAATGTAAGTTTTGATTAGAGTTTCCAATCCGACATAGTAATGATTGTGATATGGGAGAAAAACTAATTAATTATAATTGTTACAGTTACATGAGAGTAATCAATTATAATTATGACATTATTTCTAAACCATAATTTTAGTAAACAAAATTGTTTTTCCTGTAAGTGTAATCAGTTATGCTTACATAATTGGACCCTGCCCTGGGAATTACAGTTGAACCTCACTATTAAGGTCACTTGGGACTGGGGCAAAGTGTCCTAAAAAGTGAGGTAACTGTATTAGCAGGAGTAATATCCTATACTTTACTGTTATGGAAATAATTTGGGACTGTCCCAAGGTGACCATAAAGTGAGGTTAGGCTGTACTGTCACATACTTATACTTTAAAATGTGATCAACTCTACCAGCTTAGGTTGCCACATCACTAATGCCATTCAATCTGGTGCAGGACGTCTATGAATCTACCAGCTTAGGTTGCCACATCACTAATGCCATTCAATCTGTTGCAGGACGTCTATGAATCTACCAGCTTAGGTTGCCACATCACTAATGCCATTCAACATGTTGCTGGACGTCTATGAATCTACCAGCTTATGTTGCCACATCACTAATGCCATTCAATCTGGTGCAGGACGTCTATGAATCTACCAACTTAGGTTGCCACATCACTAATGCCATTCAATCTGGTGCAGGACGTCTATGAATCTGCCAGCTTAGGTTGCCACATCACTAATGCCATTCAATCTGTTGCAGGACTTCTATGAATCTACCAGCTTAGGTTGCCACATCACTAATGCCATTCAATCTGTTGCAGGACATCTATGAATCTGCCAGCTTAGGTTGCCACATCACTAAAGCCATTTAATCTGTTGCAGGACATCTATGAATCTGCCAGCTTAGGTTGCCACATCACTAATGCCACTTAATCTGTTGCAGGACGTCTATGAATCTACCAGCTTAGGTTGCCACATCACTAATGCCATTCAATATGTTGCAGGACGTCTATAAATCTGCCAGAAGCGTCACCGTGCAAGCGTCGGCGTAGGGCCGCGTCCAATGTCAACTATAAGGAGCCTTCAGGGACTCAGTAAGAACCAAACTTTCTCTTGTTCATAAACTTCATTTTCGCAACACCCGTATTTTACGGTTTATGTTTTCGCTGCTTGGTGGTAAAACCGCGATAAACACTGTTTGGAATTGATGAAAATGTAATTGGTATTTTCAATTACTTTTTCATTTACATCATGTAATGTTCTAAATAAAGCTGCTCTAAAATTTTAGTATGTCTGTGATTGCTCTGTTAACACATGTTTACTTCGATATGAAATTGATAATGTTAATTGGTATCTCTAATTGGTGTGGAATTGGAATTGATATAATGTAATTGCCCCAAGTCTGTGTATGGTGTGTAGTGGTGAGTTGTAATTGCCCCAAGTCTGTGTATGGTGTGTAGTGGTGAGTTGTAATTGCCCCAAGTCTGTGTATGGTGTGTAGTGGTGAGTTGTAATTGCCCCAAGTCTGTGTATGGTGTGTAGTGGTGAGTTGTAATTGCCCCAAGTCTGTGTATGGTGTGTAGTGGTGAGTTGTAATTGAACCAAGTCTGTGTATGGTGTGTAGTGGTGAGTTGTAATTGCCCCAAGTCTGTGTATGGTGTGTAGTGGTGAGTTGTAATTGCCCCAAGTCTGTGTATGGTGTGTAGTGGTGAGTTGTAATTGCCCCAAGTCTGTGTATGGTGTGTAGTGGTGAGTTGTAATTGCCTCAAGTCTGTGTATGGTGTGTAGTGGTGAGTTGTAATTGCCCCAAGTCTGTGTATGGTGTGTAGTGGTGAGTTGTAATTGCCCCAAGTCTGTGTATGGTGTGTAGTGGTGAGTTGTAATTGCCCCAAGTCTGTGTATGGTGTGTAGTGGTGAGTTGTAATTGCCCCAAGTCTGTGTATGGTGTGTAGTGGTGAGTTGTAATTGCCTCAAGTCTGTGTATGGTGTGTAGTGGTGAGTTGTAATTGCCCCAAGTCTGTGTATGGTGTGTAGTGGTGAGTTGTAATTGCCCCAAGTCTGTGTATGGTGTGTAGTGGTGAGTTGTAATTGCCCCAAGTCTGTGTATGGTGTGTAGTGGTGAGTTGTAATTGCCCCAAGTCTGTGTATGGTGTGTAGTGGTGAGTTGTAATTGCCCCAAGTCTGTGTATGGTGTGTAGTGGTGAGTTGTAATTGCCCCAAGTCTGTGTATGGTGTGTAGTGGTGAGTTGTAATTGCCCCAAGTCTGTGTATGGTGTGTAGTGGTGAGTTGTAATTGCCCCAAGTCTGTGTATGGTTTGTAGTGGTGAGTTGTAATTGCCCCAAGTCTGTGTATGGTGTGTAGTGGTGAGTTTTGTAAGTGCCCCAAGTCTGTGTATGGTGTGTAGTGGTGAGTTGTAATTGCCCCAAGTCTGTGTATGGTTTGTAGTGGTGAGTTGTAATTGCCCCAAGTCTGTGTATGGTGTGTAGTGGTGAGTTGTAAGTGCCCCAAGTCTGTGTATGGTGTGCAGTGGTGAGTTGTAATTGCCCCAAGTCTGTGTATGGTGTGCAGTGGTGAGTTGTAATTGCCCCTAGTCTGTGTATGGTGTGTAGTGGTAAGTTGTAATTGCCCCAAGTCTGTGTATGGCGTGTAGTGGTTTCGAAGAAGAATCCAGAACACGAAACTGGTAGATTGTACAATTATTATTTATGCTTATTAGTATATGGTGGACATATAGGTAGTCTGTATTCGTTAATTTGGAAATGTTGCAAGTCTTTCATCGCTCTCCGAATAGCATGACAATTGCAGCAAGTTACATTGCGATGCTCGCATTGTAGAAAACTGCGGCAAGGTGACCCCCACACCGCCAGTGTGTACGTTGGAAAGGATGGCCAGATGGTGGTGCCACCTATCCGGCCAATGAAGAAGAAATCAGGTAATCTTTGGCAACACATCAGCCAGCTTCCCTCGTCTCACATGTGAGACTGGAACTTTAATTAAAGGGAATGTATGGCATTTTGCATTGGTTAACTTATACACAGCTGGTTGGGGGTTTTATCACACCAAAGTTCTCTGAGTGCAACCAATGGTGTTTTCATTAACGATACCACGGAACATCTTCATGTTGTTTCAAGTGCATCTGTAGTAGCCTTCACTGTTCATCTCGTAAGATCTGATGTGAATAAGGTGACATCAGAATTGTAACTGTGTAGTAAGAATTCAGCACGATAACCAACTATTAAAATATTTTAAAAATTTATATATGGTATATAAGTGCTAGTTTTGTGACTACTTGTTTTTAAAGTGCAGGTCAACTATTAATGTTCACATGGTTATATCGCCTGGCAGATCTGGTTGTTCTTACTTTGCAGGCGTTCGTATAAAAAGTGAAAAAGTTAACGATTTCACTAACTCATAAGCAGGTGTGCCCTGATCAGGATCATGACCCTGTCTAGAGGTCATCAGGTGCTGTTTAATTGTCACCCCATTTTGCAGCACTCTACTAATGTGTCTGATCACCCCTTTCTTCAAGGTGTTGGTGCTGGGGTTTTGCATGTTCCACGTCTTTCTAACATTCACTCTTCTCAGAACTTAATGCCTCTTTTCAGTTGGAGTCTATTGTTAGATATTTTCTAGCGAATGATTTACAGAACACTATAGTGGAGCTGTTGCTATATACTGTATTTTTAAACCGGCTAAATGATAATTCTGTGAGTTGGTAATTGTGTCAGGCAGAATTAAAAATATAGATCATTTAAACAATTCAGTGTCGCACTCTTCGTATTTTGTTAAAATATTTTTGTAAACGGACGGAGCTAGCTCTGATGTTGTAGAATATTTAGCCATCTTAGTTAAAGCCCCCTAATTTTACTTAGCCAAATACAAATTGTTTAGCCAAATTTGTTACAAATTGTTTTAGCCAAATTTGTTACATGCATCAAGACAACAAACGCTCATGTATTTTGCATGCTTTTTAACGAAAATGAAGGTGGCCAAATTGGCTCAAATGAGTAAATTGTTCAGCTAAATCCAATGCTGTGTAGCCTATGACCGAAATGGCCACCGGTAGTGCTAGACATGCTGTTTTTTTGTGGTGAAATTTGTATAAATTTGGTATACAATTATTCTTTGGTTAATTGGCCTATTGCATTCTGATCCTGTGTCGCCATCTGTCATGCTACTAAATATGCCCACATCAAATGAAATCTGCTTAGTTTTGCCAGAAAATATGTCTGGTAGTGTTTTGTTTTTAACTAAGTTTTAATACTCCATGATCCAAACTGTCCACAGTGGAGTTTGTCTTCAAGCAGAAATTTTGCCTAATGTGTCTTTGTCGACTTATGTCTGTGTTACCAAGGCAACTGTATTTGTTGTAGAGCATCGACTGTCTCGAAAACCATTGGACACCATCACCAACAATGGCCGCGTTTCCATTGCCAACCGAGCCAGCGACGTTGCATGTGTTTAGGCAATGCAGTGACAGACTTAGCATCGACACAGTGACATTCACTGTCAACCTGCATGCCGTTTTACGAGTCATTCTTCTGAATGTCACCAGAGTTATGCTTAATTAATGTTGTGCGAATGACGTTATTGTTGTAATTATTCTGGTCATTAGATGACCTAATAATTTGGCCTTGGCATGAACCTCGGCTCAATTTATTTAAAGTACTTCTGAGTTTACAAGACTTAATTTGTTTTATAAATTCCGTTTTGATGATAAATAAAGTCAGATGGACTGATATTTTAAAATGCTCTATATCTATTTATGGAGGGAATATTTGGTCTTATCAGCTTATAAACATTCTCATTACATGGAAACCCTGTGTACAAAAACACTGTCCATACATGTGAATGTGATCAGTATGTTTTACTAACATGGACATTTTATTATTTTTTAATTTTATTGACCTAGAAATGTGAGGGTAATTTAATTTGGAATTGTTGGCTTAATTGTTATTTAAATACAGTAGAACTCTTCTAAAGCAGCCACCCAAGTGACCGAGATAAGTAGCCCGATTAACGGGGTGGCCGAATTACAGAGGCCCGTCAGATATACAGATGTGGGAAAAACAGACTGCGATTCAGTGGCCATTTTCAAGAGGGTTCTACTGTAGTGTGTGGTCTGATGCCTGGTCGTTGTGTACAGTGGATCCTCAGAAGTCATGCCACATTTGGAACTCCTCAAAAGTGGTTTTTATACTGTCGAGGGTTTCAGTATTGGACTCCTGATGTTAGGAACAACTGTTTAAAAAGGGACAACATTTAATACCCGTCCTGCCCAGCCCTTTTTTATAATAAATGGTTTCTGGTTGGCGATTGGGAACATTGGATGTATGAAACAATTTTGCCAAGTTCATATATATGTTCCATATAGCGGGTATCAACTGTAAATATTTTTTGAGAATGAGAAAAACTTGTCACATTTCAGAGGTTTTAATGCTGGGGTGGTGGCCCGGGGGTACTCCCTATACTGATGTATACATGTATGTGTCGCGCAAATGCCCGTTTTTGGCCATTTTTCTCTCTGTGTCCGTAGAAAAAATGTAAATTTTCTCTCTTTGTGCCCCAATTAAACCTGATAATTCTCTCTTTCATCGAAGAGGAAATTTCCCAATGAAAACGTTCCGCCCGGGCTTACCTTATGCTTATAGATATTAGATAAATTGTTCAATAATTCTCTCTTGGTGACCATAAATTTCTTGATTTCTCTCTGCATGTGCTCCATGGGGCTCTGGTGGCACACCCCCACCGCTTTGGTATGGCAGTATTGTAGTTTAGTTGTTAGGTGCTAATTCATAATGAGTATTGTCAATGTTTCTAAGAATTTTCCTTCCACCGAGATCTATGGAATCACACCTCCCTGTTGAATGTCATGTGTAGTGAGTAATGATAATGTATATACTGTGTTCATTAAGATAGCCTTGGTTTATTGAAACTTTAGACCAATAAATTCTATACCAACATGTGAATGTTGCATGGATAATATAGAGACTACTGCTTCAAGAGTTCTTCATTCAGCCTGGTGCTTTGATCCGGCAGTAGCAGTTGTAGATATTTAACAAGATTGCCATCCCAAACAACAAGTTCCAGATGGCAAGTGGACAAGGAAGCAATTGGCTTATCGAGAGTCCAACAATTTTCTCATCTGTGTGTAGCCTGCCCATATCAGATATCTGTCAATTCTATTTTTAAACATATTCACACTACTAGCATTAACACAATAATTTGGCACTTTGTTCCATTCATTTATCACCCTCTGTGAGAAAGAGTACTTTCTCATGTCCAACCTACACTGCTCCTTAACTAATGCTGCTTTGTGTCCTCTGGTTCTACTGCCTTCTTTAAGTTTGAAGAACATATTCCTATCAACATCATCATAACCGTTCACTATTTTAAACACTTCTGTTTGGTCTCCTCTTAGTCTCCTGGTCTCTAGTGTTGTCAAACCACATTGTAATAAGCGACTTTCGTAACTAAGGTCTCTCAATTCTGGAATCATTTTAGTTGTTCTTCTTTGTATTCTTTTTAGCTTGTCTATGTCCTTTTTACGATACGGCCTCCATGCTTGTATACAATATTCCAAATGTGGTCTAACTATTGCTTTGTACAGGGGTACAATTAACTGTTTCTCCTTATACATGATAGTTCTCCTAATTAGCTCTAGAATTTGATTTTGTTTATCTGTATCATTAGTAACTTTTCTGAATACTTTTGTGTCATCTGCAAATTTAAGTACTTTGCTAGATATGTCATCTTCCAAATCATTTATATATATAATATATATATATATATATATAGTGCCTATATAATCAACTGGATAGAAAAGTGGCTTACACACAGAAGACAAGAGAGTAATAGTAGATGGTGAGATTTCAAACTGGAAATCGGTTTTGAGTGGGGTACCACAGGGATCAGTATTAGGCCATATACTGTTTATATATATATATATATATATATATATATATATATATATATATATATATCCAGTTGATTACATCATTACCTATACCATGGGCTTTTAATTTAAGTAACAATCTTTGATGAGGCACTTTATCGAAAGCTTTCTGAACATCTACCCACTTTGTAATTTCTTCAAAAAAACATAAGAGATTGGTTAGATATGACCTTGCTTTTAGGAACCCATGTTGAAATGTATTTATTAATTTATGTTTCACAAGGAATTCTCCATGTGGTCTCAAATTAATGTTTCGAGTAATTTACATACAAATGATGTTAAACTCACTGGTCTGTAATTCTCTGGCTTGTTCCTCGATCCCTTCTTAAAATAGAGGCGTAATATTTGCTTCTTTCCATTCTGAAGGAACTATTCCTTTTAGTGACAAGTTAAACAATTTTGTAAGTGGTGTACTAATTTGCACAACAATTTTCTTAAGCAGTTTTGGTGGTATCCCATCAACTCCAGGTATTATCTTTCATCTTCTTAATTTTCTGTGCTATCATTTCAGGAGTTACAAATAATTGCCCTAAATGTTCTGATTTATTGCCCTCAAATTCAGTAAATGGAACTGGAAGTGATCTGATATATATTCTGTGGTAAAAACTGAGCTGAAATACTCATTCAGGACCTCTGCCATTTGAAACTTGTCTGAAATTACGTTTCCCCTGTTGTTTTCCAGTGGTCCGACCTTATCTCGAACTTTCTGTTTACTCCTTACATAAGCATAGAAACTCTTGCTGTCATTTTTTATAATACCTGCCAATTTTTTTTCAGAGGTTCTTTTAGATTTTCTAATTTCAGTTGTAGCTAGGTTAAGTGCCTCTTTGTAATTTGCAGTCTTCAACCTTTCTGGTACACTTATAAACCCTCCACATAGTTTGCTTAAACACTATTTTTCTAATAGCTTCCTTTGACAAGTTTTTCTTTCTAGTCAGTTTTCCTTGTTTTTTCAAAGGAGCAAATTTATCAATGATACTCTCAATTTAATACTTTAGAATATTCCAATATTCAATTGCGGTCTTATTCATCAGCATGTTATTCCAATCTAGCTTTGCTAAGTATTTTTTCATATCTTTATAGTTACCTTTGTGGAAGTTTCTCCTATACATTTTTTTATTTTTACTTTCTGATTTTACATTGATGTCAAAATGTATCTGATTGTGGTCACTGTTACCCAATGGTTCATGTATTTTTACATTGTCCACTAATTCTTTTTGTGATGATAAAACTAATACATTTTCTCCCCTGGTTAGTTCTAGCACGTGCTGAGTAAGGAAGCTATCTTGAATTAAAAATAGAAATTGTTGGTCCTCACCCCCTGTACTCTCTAGATTTCCATTGTATGTGTCCATGGTTAAAATCTCGCATTATGATACATTCCCCTTTACTAACTTCCTTTATAGCATTTTGTGTTATCCTCTTCGTTTATGTTTGGACTTATGTAAACTAATCCAATAGTTAATTTTGAATTTCCTGAAACTATTTTGCACCAAACAGCTTCATCGTAATCTGCTTCCCTTTCTAATTTTATTTCAAAAGCCTGAATAGATTCTTTAACATATAAAATAACTCCCCCTCCCCTTCTTTCTATTCGATCTCTCCTAAACATTACGTATCCTATCAATCCTAATTCAGCATCTGTTATGTCTGTGTTGGCCCATGATTCGGTTATACCAATTATGTGAATGTCAATATCTTCTACCATAATGTTTAATTCGTTTTTCTTATTTACTATACTCCTAGCTTTTAAACACGCGCATCTATAACCTGCTTCAGACATGTTTATCGGATATTTTTTTATTGGTTTATCTGTACTAGTGGCCTCTTGTCTTGCTTGAGGCATCTCTACGTAACCCCCCTGCACTTCTATAGACAGTATAGATATCAGTACAGCAGTTAGAATACTGTAAAACTATAGTGATTCACACAAAATGTGTTTTAAATATTGTGTATTTTAACAGTTACAATTACATTTTATTACAGCAACTAGACCTTGTTCAGTTGCATTTTAAGTAGTTATGTTAAACCTGTTCTGGTACAGCTGGAAATGTTTAGATACAGAAGCGATTATTGAAGGATATTAATCATATGCATCAGTTCAGAATTTTATTGTTTTACAAAATTATTCATCCGTGTTAGGATCCTAAATTTATACTGATGATTTTTGGCAGCCACTCTTTGATAATAGTTATGATCAATGTCAACATTGATTTGGTTCAATTGGAAGAAAATGTAGTACTTGTACATGGTTGTTAAATGTTCTGTTACACTTAAAAATAATGATCGTGTCAACAAAGAATACATTGTATCAGCAATTACCATGCTACTGAGCTCGGCCCCTGAGAATTTAGGCGCTGTAATAGTGTTATTATATATAACAAAAAACAATGCAAGAACAAGAAAGTTGATCTGATGTTTGAATATAATTTCAAATACGCGTTGGTATAGTTCGTATTACAGTGCCATGACGAAAACGTGTATTGTCATAGGCGGGTTAGGGTTAACCCTATACATAGCTTCTAAAAGATCAAAGAAAAAACATAAACCACATGCGTGTAAAACAAAACAACAAATGAAGCACGGACTGCTTGGTGGTGGTGGTGGTGGTGGTGGGTGTGTGGTGGGTGTGTAAGTATGCAGACACAATATATTCGATTGATCAGATGTGAATCATCCATTTCATGAAGTTGTTTAAAACGACTGGATCAATGTAAGTAGGTGATTTTGAATACGAAGCTGAATCGAAAGTTTATGTGAGACCTACTCAGCTGCTGGAGCCTAGTGAGGGGTGTGGCAGGGTATCAACCTCCCATCTGTTTAGGGGCCAACCTCCTATCTCCCACCTGTTTTTTTGGGCGACCCTCCCAGGTCCCACTTCCTGCCTCACCCCCCCCCCCAGTTGGTCGCAGCAGATGCGGAAACTCAAAAGTAACATCATACAAACAATTAAGGTATGATAAACATCAAACCACTGACTGTACTTCGTTCCACTTGCTGTCTTGGTCGACGAGTTGTTGGGAACCAGACAGCCAACACACCCCGCGCCCAGACGTCAAAGACGGTCCAACTAGCGATGATGGGCCCACAACCCAATTAAAGTTAAGTTTGTATACTCTGCAGAGTAGTTCAACAACAAAATCAAAAAAGACACTGAGAAACAACTTAGGAAAGAATAAACAGGCTTCAAGAGTGCAAAATCGTTCACGTAACAGATCTTTATGATTCGGACAATAGTGGAGTGGAACTCATCTCTGTACATCAACTTTATCGACTTTGAAAAGGCCTTCGAAGGTGATCATCATCCTGAAAGACGTGTAGCTTGAGGCACAATGGACAACAGAGCGAGTGGTTCAGTGTGAGGCTTGGGGTAAGGCAGGGATGCGTCATCTCGCCATTACTCTTTGGTCGTGATCGACCAAAAGGACTTGTATGGGGACTAACTAAACGGCTAGACGATACAGATTTCGCCGAAGACATTGGCCTCCTTTTGCACTCCCAGGATATCCAAGAAAAAACAAACAAAGTTGACAACAAAGCAGAAACAGTTGGTCTCAAGATACACCAACGGAGACCAAGACCAAGCTCATGAACCTGAAGACACGCAGCACAAGAAAGACCACTATGAGAGGGAAAGTACTAGAGGAGGTGAACGATGTATTTTGGCAGCTTCATCTCAGCAGACAAGAACATTGAAAAATAAATCTCCACAAGGATCGACATGGCAGCACAACAGACTCACCAACATCTGGAAATCCACTACTCTCCACACCAAGACAACACTGAAAATATACAGATGTAACGTCTGTTCAGTACAACTGTACGCTTCAGAAACATGGAGGACAAACAAGAACATAGAGAGCCAACTCAAAGGTCTTGTTTTGTGTGCCTTACATGAATACTAAGAATGCGTTGGGAGCAAAGAGAAACAGAGAAATCACAGAACGCACCAACATCAACAACATCAATAACATCGTCGATGAGGTGATGCAGAGAAGATGGAGATGGCTTGGTCATGTTCTCCGCATGGACGTGAATAGCTATTCTCAAATAGACACCACCTGAAAAAGGAGGCAGACCACTGGGGACCTGGAGAATAAAAAATGCTGAAGAAGAAATGAAGATGGCTGGAAAGACCTGGATCGAACCTGGCTGGCTCGCCCAAGACCGTGCTGGCGTGAGAGTTGTTCGCCGTATGCTCCATTGCAGTGGGAGCGAGGCCCGTTGATTCCAACGAGCAATATTACTGGTTCGTAGCCACTGAAAAATCAACGTTTCAACAGGTCGATCTGCCAGGAGTACCGATGTTGTCAGAAGCCCTTGGGCCCTGGCGACGAGATGCTGAATGCGAAACTCGAGCCTCTTATCTACAGGGGCACCCTAAAAAGTGGGCAAGTAAAAGGCGTGCAAGAATTAACTAGGATGCGTAATAGTGCCGTGCTCCCGCTTTACATGCGCTGTAGTTATTGTTGTTGCTTTTCGTGCGTGCGTGCGCGCTTGCTAAAGAATTTACTTAAAAAATGATTGATAGGTCAGTTATTAGTAAATATTCCAGAGTTCTAAGAGATTGTGAATGAATTTTTGCATCGACATCGATTGTAGCACGGCTCTTTGAGTGCTGAATACAGTCTACGTTAATACTATTATTGTATTGACATATTTTGCAAACATCTTCCCTAGCCTAGTCTTAGATATCGATAAATTCGTTAACATTACAAAAACTCATATAATTCCAAACACGTTGATGGTTCATGTTTGATTTTGACTGTTGTTTGGCTCTGAAAAGAGCCGTTTTGTTCCGACGCCGACGGCGTTTGTGGCCTGTGTCTAAGATTTAGACTTCGTCCCCGATTTCTTAGGAAGAAGCACGGCTTGGATGTTGGGAAGAACGCCGCCTTGAGCAATCGTCGTGGCCGACAGCAACCTATTCAGCTCTTCGTCGTTGCGGAGAGCCAGTTGCAAGTGTCGAGGGATGATTCTCGATTTTTTGTTGTCCCTGGCCGCATTGCCCGCCAACTCCAAGATCTCGGCTGCCAAGTATTCCATGACAGCGGCGAGATACACCGGAGCGCCAGCACCGATGTGCTCGGCGTAGTATCCCCTGCGCAGCATCCCATGGACACGCGCAACAGGGAATTGGAGACCTGCCCTATACGACCGACTCCTGTTTTTCGCATTAGCTTTGCCGCCCTTACCACGTGCCGACATATTATTTATTGTCTGCTACCACAAATTACACTCTATCAAACAATCGTCTTTATACGGAAAATCGTCTTTATATAGATGCTATTATATTAAAATTAACTAAAGCGCGTGTAACCGTTTCGGCACGCCCACGTGACTGTAGTGTTCACCAATCGGTTGTTTGTCGTGTTTTTATTTAATTGCAAAAGGTCTATTTATCTTCATTTAGTATTCTTTCAATTTATTCTTATGCTCAATAGAAAGTGTTGGCTTTGTGATGATCCCACTCAATTTATCATGTGCGAACTGGGCTTCTGTGACTTTGTATAAACTAAAGATGAATAACTCGGTGAACAGCATAAGCCATAACGTTTTTTCGTTACGTGCGAAAATGTTGCCTTTCGTAAAAAAATCTTTTTCTCTAGAAAATGTCTGTGGAATCCGTACAAAACGTATATAATTGTTTTTATAAAACATGAGATTATATAGCGAAACATTTCTAACGAATCAGCCAATTTTTAGGGAATCGATGTCGACCTGTTTTTTTTATTGTGAAGCAAATGAAGCTGCATGCCATTGGCCAGTGGTTTAGGTCACGTTGTCAGACGAAAGAACACCAAGGGCAAGGTCAAGGAAAAACAGATTGAACACGCGAAAGGAGAAAATCAAAACAATTATACACCAAGGGTTGGTCAGGTCTGAGCAGTTCGTGAGATTGTACATAAATTAGGGTTTCGTGAAAGAATCTGGCAATTTCCCGTATGAAAATATGCTGTGAAATTAGGCCTACACGACTTACATGGTGAACGGTAGACCATGCTTTTTCCTATATTATGTCCAAACAGCACCATGGACATGTAGGCATATCTACCTGTTTCAGCACCATGGGCCGGCCTGGGGAATACGATGCCGGTGGTATGTTTTCATTACACTGTCACTTACCCTTAAGGATTAATGGAATTTATAAGCAGGGCCTGATTGGCGTCTGTCATTTCCTACTTCCAAAGGTTATCAAATCTTGCCTTAAATGCATTGGTTGTTGTTGTGGTTACAACATGGCTTGGTAATTTGTTCCAGTGATTTAAAAACTCTTTGGCTAAAAAAAAACTGCATAACTTGTAGCCCTGATCTTGTTTTTAGGAGTGTTAACGAGTTTCCTCGAAGTCAGCTGGTTTCTGCTATAGGTGGAAATATTGTCCATATCGTATATGTTCCTTCGCTGTCAGGAGTTTGTCACATTCGGTCAAGTCTCGTCTCATGTGCCTCTGCTTCAGCTAATAAAGATTTAATCTTTGAAGTAGCTCTTCATATGGCAGGTGTTTGATGCTTGGTACCAGCTTAGTGGCTCGCCTCTGTACTTTTTTGAGTAGTATATCTTTAACTTGTAGGGACTCCATGCTTGTATACAGTGTTCTAGGTGCGGCCTGACGTAAGTCTTATACAAAATATTTAAACTTTCAGTATCCAAATAGTGAAAACCACTTTTGATGGATCTGAGTACAGACATCACTGTAGCTTCTGCTTTCGAGCACTGTAATGATAGTTTCATATTGCTGGACGTCCAAGTACACACCTAGATCTTTTTCATCAGATTCGTCCAGCATTGTTTCTTCTGTATCATTGGTAGTGTGGGTTATTGCTACTCCAATGCACCATCTTGCATTTGTCTGCATGGAATTTTAGCAGCCATTTTCTGGACCACTTACACAACTTACTTAGCTTTGGGTCTTCTTGTAGTATTGTGTGATAAAAAATTGTAATCAAGGCTTTCCAGATCTTAATTTGTATCATCTGCTAATATCCTTACTTCACTATCAACATGTCCCGGGATATCACTTACGTACACAAGGAACAGAAGTGGACCCAACACATATCATTGACATTGGCTTGAAGTTGAGGGACACCACACCTTATATCAGACCATTCTGACTTTGATCACCTTAACTTAAGTAGAAATAAAAAATATCTAACAATGATAGATAGCACTAACTCTTTTTGAAAGATGGTTGGCTCTGAAAAGAGCCGTTTGTTTTTGTTCACCGACCGTCGACTTATCTTGTTGTGCTGGTGTATTTCGTCACAGCCTTCGTCCCTTCGCTTACAGCATGCTTCGCCAACTCGCCGGGAAGAAGCAGTCGAACGGCCGTCTGTATTTCCCGACTGGTTATGGTAGCTCGCTTGCCGTATTGAGCAAGATGGGACGCCTCCTTGGCAATTCGTTCGAATATGTCATGGACGAAGGAATTCATGATGCTCATGGCTTTGCTCGATATGCTAGTGTCGGGGTGGACTTGTTTGAGGACTTTGTAAATGTAAATGCCAAAGCTCTCCCTCCTTCGTCTGCGTTTGCGGTTCTTGCTGCTAGGACGACCCGCCTTCTTTGCTGCTGATGCAGCCTTTTTCGCGCCTTTTGAAGCTGTTTTCGGAGCCATACCAAATACTACAATACGGACAGTCAAAAAATTATGACAAGTACTCATAAATTTCTTTTTATAGAAGTTATTAAAATTAAGCTTGGTTTTAGAGTCACATGACAGTGCCGAACAATGCGCGTGCGCAGTAAACCTAGTTGGTTTCGGCACATTCGTTATGTATAAAAGAGAATGATTACAGTTAAAACTAACATTCTTTATTCAACTCGGTGTCGTTTGGCTTTGTAAGTTATCATGACTGGGCGTGGAAAAGGTGGCAAAACTCGCCAAAAGGCAAAAACCCGTTCCTCGCGGGCAGGACTCCAATTCCCAGTCGGTCGCATCCACAGACACCTGAAGAAAGGCAACTACGCTGAACGGGTCGGCGCCGGAGCTTCGGTCTACTTGGCGGCTGTCATGGAATATTTGGCTGCTGAAGTGCTCGAGTTGGCGGGCAACGCGGCCAGGGACAACAAGAAATCGAGGATCATCCCCCGACACTTGCAGTTGGCTATCCGCAATGACGAAGAGCTCAACAGGTTGCTGTCGGGCGTAACTGTTGCTCAGGGCGGCGTTCTTCCCAATATCCAAACTGTGCTTCTTCCAAAGAAGTCGCATGCGCATCAGAAGTCAAACTAAACCGCTTCGCCAGCGCAAGAACAAAACGGCTCTTTTCAGAGCCAACTAGAAATTCAAACTAAGACACGAATGCCATTTAAGTTAACATTCATTATGAATTCATAACTGGGTATTTGTAGGAATCGGTGTAGTTAAACTATTTGATTAAACATAATTTTATTGGAAGGCGCGGAGCAGACGATTTCCTGTGCCGATGACGTCATCACTTTGTGCGTAATCGGCCCTGGAACGCAATCGGCAATGGCAGCGAGTGGTGGTGCGATTTTTGCGGGAAGACATCAAGGTAGTTCAGTGACAGCCGGGCCGGTTTATGATGCTGATGGCAACGAAGTTGAGGTAATGTTATGAGGTAGTTTCATGCACAAATTCTCTTGAATTTGATATTTCTTTTGCGCGTATAAAATCGACAGCGATGAACAGTATAAATAAGACCGTGTCAGTGATAGTCAGACATAGTGGGTGTTGTCTGGTTTCGATCTAGCATAGCCATGGCATAGAATTGATAGATAGGAACATAACTTCTAAACTACTAAACGTCTAAAGTAAGTTTACTGAGTATGGCCATTCTTGCGTGAATGATTTATTTTAGTGAATATAAGTACATTTGGGAAATGTTTACGTTTGGTTTCGGCCTATCCCTAGCCCTAGCCTAGGCTAGGGCTAGACATCTGGATTCTTGGAGTTGATAGGATCTTGTGACTTGTTAACATTGTCATATTTTGACATGCATTTTCACATTATCCATATCATCATATGGCCATAAACAGTTAATGGATTTTGAATGTGATGACTTTAAAATGTTGCTTGCATCACGTTTTATATGGGGCCAAACTTGCACATATTTAACAGAATTGCTATCCAAACCAAATACCCCAGATGACAAGTGGACAATGAAGCCATTTGGTAATTCACTCTGCTACTGTTTTCCACAATCAATAATCACAAACGTTAACACAGTGAATACCTAGGCATCACTATCACATTTGTAAATACATGGAGCTCTCACATCAATGACACAGCAAACAAGACCCTAGGTTTTCTTAGACGGAACATCAAAATAAGAAAATCAAAGAAACAGCATACCTGGTAAGACCTGTCCTGGAATACACAAGCTCAGTCTGGGATCCCCACACCAAAGGTGTGACTGCCCTCGAGAAAATCCAGAGGAGAGCAGCACGTTGGGTCACCAACAGACACCATCACACTTCCTTAGTAGAATCTTTGCTAGACACACTAAACTGGCAAACCCTCCAAACCCATAGAAAGAAAGCATGTCGCAGTATGCTGTATAAATATAACACAGGAGCCATCTCAATTAACTTGCTGTACCTTCCCACACTATCCTGTCTGAAAAACAACCACTAGGACGAGCCATGACATTGGGTATGACCTTTCCTACCTCCGTACGCAGTACAGAAAGATGTAATTTTTCCCACGCACAATAGCGGAGTGGAATAGCCAGCCCCAAGAAGCGGTATATGCGACCACCCTGGACTCTTCAGTCCAGGCTCAAGTGCCACCTCTGAATTCTATAAACACCTCTCCCATCCCCTTCCCTCCCTTTCTACATTGCCTTACACCACTAAATCGCACTACTACATTTTCTCTCTTTCCTGCTGCCAAAGATTAAGCCCAAAATTACAAAATCTTCAACCAAATGAAGGTGGTCGTTGAAGAAGAATAACTAATTAGGCGACCTTACTTTCTGACCTAACCATGAAAATGACCACCTAGAGCCGACAAAATTATCCTCATATATCTACCATACATATGCACATGTCAAATGGTCAAGAAGTTATTCTTCCCTATAATGATAAAAATGTACAAAAAACTAAGACAAAAAATCTATGCCAAGCTCCACGGTTACCATGAATTCTACACTTCTGCTGAGGTATCATCGCAATATTCACAGCAACTCCACATGATGTTGTTTCTATGACAGAAATTGTTAATAATTGTGTGTGCGTGCATGTAGACATTCGTGTTATTCTGAAAATATGTATTAATGCAATATTCTGATACAGAAAATGCTACCATCACCGTGTTAGTGGTTATAAATACAATAACGACACTGTAGGGAGTTTTTGTGAAGCTCAACGGCACCTCGGCATAAGCGTCAAATTTACGGTAGCCATGGAGTTAGGCGTAGGAGAGGCGATTTTTTGTTTTAGTTTTGTAAATATTAATCGTTATATGGGAGCAAGATTGAGTAACTTTTTGGTTATGGAACATATATGTGTGGTAAATATATGAGACGTTTGGCGGCTCTAGGTGGTCATTTTCATGGTTAGGTCAGAAAGTAAATGATCGCCATTAACTTTCATTCATTTATTGTCCTCTGTGAGAATGAAAACTGTCTGATGTTAAATATTTTCTTATTCCTTTGTCGGTTTCTGGTAGTTTGATGTTCGTGAAGATGAAGAACAGGGCGTCAAGTTGGAACAGATCATTGAGCTCCTACTGACGGCTGGTTACTTCCGTGCCAGGATAAAGGGACTGTCTCCATTCGACAAGGTGACAACTAGATATTAGTTGTACAGTTGACATTTTTTATGCATCCAGCCATTTTTGAAAGCTCCATCAGAAATGCTATTGGATGAACATGGTTCCAATTACCTTCTGTTGAACTATGTCATGATTTGGGGTTTATAGTATCTTTACATCTAGTTACAATGATTAGGCCATACAAAAGTGTTTTATTTTTGCAACCTACCCTACTCTGCCTAAACCCTGACTGATAAGACTGTCTAAACCAAGATAAATATTTTGTCTCTGTTTAAAGTGTGAATGTGTTCATTTGTGCTGAGTGGCAACTGGTTTTATAGTTACCAGTGTACAGTAACGAAACATTTACTTGCTTGTAAAAAAGGACTGCAAGAATGGATTATAAAATGGCCCAACCTGCCATAAGTTCTCTAGCATGTTATGGAACTGATTACATCAAGATCTACTGTGATACATTTGCACAAAACATTCAACAAGTTGTTAAAAACTTACCTAACAGAAGTTGATAAATTAATAATGAAGTAAAGATTTTTCTACTAATAACAGCTATTGAGAAGAAAATCATTACTTCATTATTTCCTACCAACTTGATGAACGTTTTTACATGGAATTTATGATAATGTTTTTGTTCAACCAAATGTGGCGTAGTAACTTTGGACATGGCTGTTATATATTTTTGCTGGTACTGGGTTTAAATTTATGTATCTGTCAAGCTAAATGAAGAATCTTTTGTACTATATCTGTAATGAAATTTTTCCAGCATTATTTAATTGCTTAATTTGGCTGTTATTTCAGATTGTTGGAGGCATGACCTGGTGCATCAGTACTTGCAGTGTAGACATCGATGTCGACCTTCTCTTCCAAGAAAACTCCACCATTGGCCAGAAGATGTAAGTTTACATGACGCACTACAAATAGGATGGATTCATGTAGCAAATTGTTCATATGTTAGAGATTTAAAATGTCATTGAATTTTTTATGACTCAGTGCCAAAAAGGTGTGCATAAAAAGAGGACAATGTTGTTGAAAATAAAGGTTTAAGATATCAGGGAAAGGAATGCATTTTTAAAGTGGACACATGGGAAGGTATGATCTTGTGAAAGGAGGAGACAATACTTCATTTAGTTTTTGAGAAATATTAAAATGAAAATAATTGTTGCCAGTATGTAATGCACTGAACTGCTAAAAACAACTTAATTTGTAAGTTGTGGTCTCCATAACTAGTTCCCTGTGAATATTTTCCTTCTGTGTCCCATAAAAAGGCATACTAAGCGTTGTTTGTTGTAATGGGTGATGTTCGACATACAACCAATCTTGAATTTTTTTACAAATAACACTAAATCAGAAAGCTATTATTTATTGAAAACAAATGATATAAGCAAAATGTGTAATAATGTTTGATGTCCCAAGTGTATTTTTAGCTAAAACAAACAAACAAAGGCAACAAGTTATGTCGAACATAACTATTTCAACAAAGTGTACATATTTGCCTATTTCTTGAATAAATGAACATTTAATGCAAGTCTTAAAATGTCAAGCTGAAGTCAGTTGCAAAACACACTTCTTAACTGTAATGATGACTCTTGATGTCCTTGTGGACTAAATTTGTGCTAAATAGATCAGAATTAGTATTTATAGACCAGGACTTTGCTAAATAGATGCTGAATGTCATAAGTTCAACATTTCACTAACAATCATTGTCTTCTTCTTTAAAGTAATTCATTGCTAATACAATGCAAAACCCTCAGGCGAGTCAATAAATCCATGAAAAATCCAGAATCACAAGCAAAATAAAAAACCTTAGTCATATTGCTGCATCCCATCCCCATGAAAAAAAAAACCAAAGCAAAAATAACCAGAATTTAGTAACAATATTTTCATTGAGAACATTAATTCAGATTTATTATATATAGCCCAGCCGACCGTGAAGGCCATCTCCTGGCTTTTCACATGTTACATCGTTACACACGTCTATGTATTCGCTACACACGTCTATCTATCAATGCAAGTCAAAACAACAACTCTGCATTTGTAGTCATCTTCTTCAATTCTCTTGAACTGGTCTCCAGGCTCTTGGAATACGCTCAGGGCGTTTCCGGGTCATGGTGACAAGAGTGCCTATAAGACAAAAAAATCATACAACTAAATCTAAAAATGGAACTAAAAATCAATTAATCAAGATCAAAAATATTCATTGTACATAAAATTTATTAAAAAATTGCACAAGTTTGAAGAGACCAGGAAAACCTAGGCGTCATCACCTTCCTTATGTGAAACGTCACTATTTCTACAACTCCAGTGGCAGTGTTGTAAATACGACGTTCAACACTTGTTTTTGGCCTGAGATGCAGTCTGCTGAAATTGTCTCATCATCTACAATCGTCCTACTCGACGACGAAATCGTGATGTCTAAACGAAATAATTTACTCAAACTACGAGTAAAAAAGACAACAGATATTGCTTGGAATTCATAGCACACTGTCTTTCTGTAGTTTATAACATGCTCTTGTGTTGAAACAAAAATCTGAGACTTGAAGTTACGAAGTTGTGAAAGCACAATCCAGGTCAACAGCACAATGAAAGTGAGCTTTTCACACCTTGTCCTAAACTCAGACAAACAAATCGTCTGAAAACGTCACAAATTTAACTTTAGACCCTTAACCATTTCAGTACGACCAGCCTCGCGTTGTGTGACGCTACAGTACGACAGGCCGGTATACCGGCATTGGCTATGTTCACCATTTAAATCACTTTTAATCATAATTATCCACTAAGTGGAGCCACTTGGTATATATACGGTTGTTATGGCGAATGAATTAGCTATTCGGTAGCGACAATCGTTTATTATCACTCAATATAATTTTACGGAGATTTTCGCGTTTTTTATGATGGATTATCAAAATCTGCTATGACCGCAATGGCGGATGGCATTACTTCAACTGACGATTTACCGCTGTATGTTTTGGACGGATTATTTGTTAGTTTTAGCGACAAATCTTTGTCGGATGTTGACGATCGAAACAACGATGTTGTTGGCGAACTTAGCGACCGAACCGGAGGCAAAACGGATACCGACAGCAGGAGTATTTTTGATGGCTATTTGGACGTCAGTGATAAAAAATGTGATGGTGTAAACGCTGAGGATGAGTTGCGCACTGTACTATCAATGCTGGATGATGCATAGTTTCATTTTTGTTAGAAGAAAAAGGTGTCTGTGAATCTGTCAACACGCAAAGTTTGATTGGAATCGGTCCAGTAGCGATGAATGTGTTAGCACATGTACAAATGAACACTTCTGTCATATATGTTTAAAATACAGATAAATAACTTGTTTTTCACTTTCTCATATTCCACAAAATGTATTTTATATTGTATTTTATATCATAATACACTCCTGTAGCATGATCAACATTAGTAGTTTACATTAAATATATACACTGGCATACAACTGTGTTCAGCAACTGCAAAAATGTTGACATCATGGTGGCCATCTTGGATATCTGGTTACCATGACGACAAAATGTAAAATGATATGGCTAATTTTACTCGCTGATTATCGTACTTTCAGAATATATATATATATATATATATATATAATATTCCTATTCATAAAATACATTTTTGTTGCTGAAATCTTGACTTGAAGTGATGCAATTGATTTTCTTGCATATTCACTGGGAATGCAGTATTCAGTGGTCACAGCAGATCAGTGCTGTAGTACTGAAATTAGGATTGATAAAAATACATGTTAAACATCTCTCGTATGTTGGACGTCACTTCTTGGGAAAATCACAAACTACCTTTCTGAAGTCACACAACTTTCCTTTGCAAGAACCCGTGCCAACAGGTATGACATGGTTGTGTCAAGTAACTCTACAGATGTAGTAAAAAGTAGAAAATCTTTCTGTTTAAATTGCAATTATATATTCATTACGATGTTCGACTGCTTTCTTACAACAAAGTTTAAAAAAGCAAACATGCGTTCGGCAATAAAATCGAACATAGCCGCATGATGTAATGTTGGACCACAACACCAGAGGTATGCGTCTGGTGAGTTGAAAGTCTGATTCCCCTGTGTTTTTGGTAATAACTTTTTAGCAAAACATTACAGCACAAGTAACATCCAACGTTAGGAACTTTTGCGACCAATTACTCCAAAATAAAAAAATTTCACAGTTGGATTTACACGCATGTTTCCTTCGTACAATTCAGTGACAGAGGTAACGTTTATATCGTCCCACTGTGCGACTCGGAGTGCTGAAGGCACCTGCTTTGAGTTTGTCCGTTTTTGTGTGGTCGATTTTCACTGCTCAAATCACATTTTCCATAAAGTATTGCATGAGCTGCTAAACTTGTGTAACTTCTCCACTGTATTTTGAAGTCATTATGAAAACACTCCAAAAGCCACAAGAAAACAATGTGTTTGGAACAGATTTTATTTACAGTCAATACCACCCTCTTTGTGCACACCTTTTGACACTGAGTCATAGATGTGCATAATGTGTATGGAAAATTATGACAAAAACAATTAAAAATATAGTTAACTTTTCCTAACATGACTGGTAATTTGTTAGTAATGAATAAAAAGCTGCTGTTCTGTGCATATCTTTGTTCACATATATACGTTCTAAGCACTGAGCCCCACCGTTGATACTCTTTTTTAAGTTCTTGTCAGTGGTGCTATCAATAAAACTAACTGTATTAGTCTAATCTTGATGTTACTATGTACAGATGATACATCCCCTTATATAAAGGGTGGATTCATGTCACATTTCAGAGCTCTGACGGAGAAGATTGTGGCTGTCCTACCACGTATGAAATGTCCCCACCGAATCGAGCCACATCAGATCCAGGGTCTAGATTTCATACACATCTTTCCCATTGTGCAAGTAAGGATGTGGTCTTGGCGTTGTCATGGCAACACAATGACAGTTGTACATGTGAATCATAAGCCTTGCGTTGTGTTTAACTGCCAAATATGCTTTCTATGAGAAATTATTTGTTTTGTGCCATATTGAGTTGCAAGGACACAAGAATTAATTGTTTCACTAAATATGTTGAAAGGCAATACCGGGACACACTAATCCATATATAAGAGTGTATATAAAACGTATCTAGTACATTAAATTTGTTCATACCTATCAACACCTACAATCACAGCCAGAACCACAACCACGTCAGGTATTCAAAAATGTGCACAAGCTGGTTAATTGTATCCATTGAAATTACACTAACGTAACATGGTAAACTAAAGCTTTTTCAGGAAGCTGGCTGAATGTTGTGGTGATCACGTGGTGTATCGTGACTGTCAAAATGGCAATAGTCAACAGATTATTCTGTCCAACGTGCACATGGGGAATTATGTGCCAGTGCATATTCCAGCAAAAAGACCAACTTGATGTGTTGTTTGATGGCCAGTGAGGATGTTTTATCACATATCCTAGTGTTCCCGCCGACACTTAATCTGAGTCATCCGTTGCAGTGGCTGGTAAAGAGGGCGATTGAGACCAGAGAAGAGATGGGGGACCATATCAGAAGCTACTCCATCTCACAGTTTGATCGCTTCCATTCCATGCCTGAGGTAAACAGAATGTGGTAATATTGGAAGAAACTTACTATAAATTATGCTTAATTTAAGCAAAATGTTTTATTCAGAAATAATGCACTGATGTGATATATTTTAATAATCCTAATCAGGTGTTTAGAGGAAAATAACTTGGGTTGTATAAATTAGGTTGATATTATACATGACCTAGGGGGCTATATGGAGCATACTGATCATCTAAATATTATACTTTTCATAGCATTTAAAAAATCTTTACTTGTAGCATAAAAGTAAAAAAATTTGGTGGATAGGTTGGTATTTGCTAAATTGTTCAAGTTAGGTCTTTTGATGTCTCGCTGTAAATATATCATGAACTCCCTCGCATTGGGAACACTTATATTTATCCTAAGTAATTTAATTTAACTTATTTTAACTATGTTATGACCTTCGAGCGGGTTTTTACCGTCTGATTTATTTATTATCAACTCACACCCTGATGGGTGAACACAGCACGATTCACAGAGAACAAGAATGGATACACATGTAAGATACAGTTAGTCATCAGATATACGTGTAAGATACAGTTAGTCATCAGATATACGTTTAAGATACAGTTAGTCATCAGATATACGTGTAAGATACAGTTAGTCATCAGATATTTTTGGTATGAAGATATTTGTATTTTGTTGTTGTTGTTGTTGATATGCTCCCTATCCGTTGCAGGACACAGTTTTCCAGGAGATGAAAGAGAAAGCAGCTGATGCCATTACAGAGGTCAAGGTCAGTGAATTGCAACAATTTGTCTGTCTTTAGGGGTCTTTTATGGGGGGGGCAACTGGTGAAATATGTGAGGGGTAGATCATTGTACAAAAAATCAACCCATATTGGAAATACATGAGTAAGTATTAGTTTTGAGAAAATGCAACTGATGCTTTTAAATTTTACAAGAAAATTATAAAATCTAAGCTTGAAGTCAAGAATGCTGTAAGCAAACCCCCCAGAAATGGGACAAAATAAATGTGTGATGTTAATTTATATGCAATGATATATCCATAAGTAAACATTCAAATTTATCTGGGACATTCAGGTACAAAGCTGGCCTTTTCTTAAGGCGTGTCATGTTAACATGAGATTTCGGTGCAGACCCACCCCCTACATTAACAAGGTCATAAGCGTAATTACATATTTGAATAATATACATTTTGGAGATTGTGACAGAGGGCGCTATTTTCCACAGACTGTCTACCGGCCGCAGCGGAAGTACCGTCGTCATGATGCCCACAGACTTCGGGATGAGGAGACTCGGGTGCAGTCGACACTTCTTGAGTATGGCAGGTGAGGATTCTCCCCTTGAGTTGAGAGGGATAGCACCCTGTCCCTACCTTTCTATGGTGCTTGTATTATATGTTGTGTATTGTTGACGGAGACACCAGGGTTGAAGGGGTGGGGTGTGGGGTAGAAAGTGCTTGGACCTCTATTAATGCCTTTCTAATTTATATGTATGTGTGTATATTTCTATGTAATTTTCCTGTGAGAATTCTTGAGAAGTGACGCTGTTGAAAGAGAGAAATATGCTGCCCACCAAAGTAATTTGCCTTGAGTCCTTTTCTCGAAGTTTCTTTATTGTATATGCAACATGTGAAGAGCTGACTTTCAAAACCTGACACATCCACTAGTGCAATTTTTTTTAAATAAATCCGTTTAACCCTAGGTGTGACCAGTGATAAATTTCCACGGTGTACACAAATCGGAGTTATTCATAAGGGTACTTTTAAAAAAACATTGCTAATAATTATCCCACAAATGTGGTTGAGGTATTATTTTGTTGCTAAAAGACTCTTTATTATAATAAAATGATAAACTACAGCACATAATCTTATCATAGGGATATTACTTAGGAATTTCATCAAAAAAGAAAGCAAATTTTTTTTTTCACCCTGCTACTAGATAGTTACTGAGTGGCTGTATGTCCCTGTGTCTAGAAAAATGTAGCCATACATATTCACTACAAAATAAAACAAAAATGAATCGACTTTGTTGAAAACTTTTATTTTTATGATTTTTTCCAACACTGGACTATGCCGATTCAGACAGGCCCATTGGTCCCGTGTCGTTTACTGTGGTAGTGTAGGCTGTCGAAGCCGGTGGAAATTGTGATGGCAACTTGCTGATATTTACCTCAAAAAAGCCTGCAACATCGTTCTAACTGTCTGAACTAATAACGTGATTCACTAACGCTGTCATTCAGTTTGCCAAAATATTGACGCGGTAACTTGAAATAATCCGGCCTAAAGTGAACTGACACAGAACGAAGTGAGAAAAGAAAGTGGTGGATTAGTAAATAAAAAGCTCAGCTGGCCCAGACAACATGTGTTTGTAATAACGATTGCTCATTCGCTGTATATAGCCTGCTTGCTCATTCAGAGCTTTCCAAAGGTATTTAGATACTTTGAATGGAAACGTAAATTTATTCTGTGGAGCATAATAAAAGCAGCCGAATATTGGCACCAACTATGTGATGCGTTTTGTAAGCTAGATCATCATTAGCTATCATCGACTATGCTCATGAATAAATATGAATCAGAACAAAGAGTGATTCAGCTTTCCAATACCATTTGTTCCCGTGTGAGGTACTGGTGATGGAAACGATTGTTCATACAGAGTGATACCAAAATTGGCCGGAATGCTTTTCGCACTGATCGTGCGGGCCGAATTCGGCCCAGTGGTCACTCCCTGGTTTAACATACAATATATGTCATGATGCAAGCCGTTAATTAACTTTTGCAATCATACCCAGACGTATTACCACACCAATAACGCAGCAAACATATGCTTGTCGTTCAGAACAAGTATAATCCAGCTGAGTGTTTCATTCAAAACCAGACATTTCTCAATAATAACCAATGAGGACTTTTACATGTGTCATGTGACTGTGTGCTGTTTAACCCTTTCATGGCCAAATTATTACCAATTTGTGCCTGCTGCTGAGTTGTGTTGTTTCAATGCATTGTCTCCTAAAGAATCCTATTAAATCATGAAATGACGCTATGAACAAATCCTATAATAAATATTAAATGCTTCATCCGATAAAAAAATTTGCTCAGTAGTTGAAGAACTAACTGCTGAAGTAAATAGCAAAAAATTAGAGAGTTACGTGAATTTACTTACAAAATATGCTTTCGTAAAGTTTGAGTAAAAAATATTTTCAAACTTATTCTTGATAATTAATTTTTATTATATTTTCTACCAATACTTAGCGGATACATGCAACGTATGAAATGTAGATAAATTAATATGTTGTAAAATGCAAAAAGAATTTCATGTCTAGGGTAAAAAAAACTGAAATCACAGTATTTTTTCTGAATGTCTTTTCATGATTTCCTTTAAACTATACATGAAACATCGTTCTCATCATGATCAGTGCCGTCAGAAATATCTTCATCAAGGCTGATGTCACTGTCATTATTGACAGTGTCGTGTTGCCTCTCAACAACACTGACGTCAAAACTACCTTCCAAAAACCCTCAAAATCTGAGTAACTCGAGCCTGACATAACGACAACGTTCAGAATTACAATCAAGCTACAGAAAAAATGCCACTCTATCCCGCTGATCAATAATACCGTTGTACAAAAAATAGAACGCTCAAAACTTATCATTTAATCGTAGATATCGCCGATGTTTTCGTGTTTTGAAACTATGCAGACATTCTCAAAACGACAAGCTTTTATTTGATTGGCTGAAAATTACGTAACCAAAATCATAGTTTAAGAGTGGTTCCGTTTTCAGTATTTGATGTTGAACCCAGAAAAAGTTTGCCAATAAAACTTGTACTCTCGAATGCCAAATAAACCTATAGGCCAAATAACAGTATATGGTGGCAAATTGGTCAAATTTAATAATAGTATAGTGCCGAATAACAGTATGGGGGGCAAATTGTTCAAAACAAATAATAGTACAGTGCAAAAATGTCACTAGCGTATTTGTCTTTTTTAGTGCCAAAGCAATTTTTCTGCTGCATCACTGCAGTAACCGCATTTTATATCTGCGAAAAACCAGGGAATTTTCAGTTTATAAATAGACATTAAAATGTTATCGAATTTAACACGTAAGCCCGTTTCAGGGGAAACCACCACCAGCCGGTTACAATCGGTTTGAGGTGCTGCACACGTTGGCCATTTACGGTTGGTTTATGCGGTGTTATTGGCGTTTTAACTAATAATATACCTTGTCGAGCTCCCGAGAACTAAGGATTCTGACCGATTCATCTAATTGTGGAAATCTAACGGTCTAATGCTTCTGGATTAAAATCTGGCATCCTCAGAAGCACGGGATCCCGCTAAATTCATGACTGTCATTCAAAAGAATGAAAACTTGGCCATCAGAGGGAGCCACAGTTGGGAGCAAGTGATGTTAGTGTGATCGGTAAACCACTCCATGGATGATTGATTAGCGCTAGCAACAAGGAGTGAGAGTGATTGCTCTCCTAAAAATTACACTGCATAATTTGCCACGATTATCGAAGAATATAGGCTGGCACAAATGTCTAAAGTTAATAATAGTATAGTGCCAAATAAGGTGTGTATAGGGTGGCATTTTTCATCCAATAAATACTCGTATAGGGACGCTTATTCGGCACTCGAGTATTTAGTCATGGAAATCGTCAACATTTCCAACTTGTTTAATTTGATAGTCAAAAATGGCCTTATTAGCCGACACTGTTTACAACTATGCAGTTTAAAAATGGCTCCTGTTGCCGGGTGATTTGAAGCATTCTGGCCATGAGGCGTAGTTGGGTTGATTCTGGCGTTCTGGCCACGAGAGGATTAAGATGGCATCCTCTGTGTATTTCAGTCAAAACGTGCACATTAAACATGTGCACATTAAATATTGCGGTTAATAGATAACAAACACCATTATAATTTCCTCGTGGACTGACGAGAATTGCTGTTCTGAATTTCGCATAATAATGGACGTGTGGTTTTGAATGTAAGATCTTATGGGATGGCCACAAAAGAAATTAGAATTTGTCATTGTCAAATATAACCTCAAAAGTCTTACTGACACTGGGTAAAACCCCCAAGCAATTAGGTGATATTACTCCCCACACCATCAAATTTCTGTCCCCCATACAGTTGCCACATGTGGCCAAAACTCTGCGGCCAAATCTTCAACCATCCCATGTAAGGTCAGTTGTGGTTCAGTCCGATCCAACGTAATAATATGCTCCACACCTATTTTAAGATGCTTATCCCTAGATACTAAGCTTCCTTGGAGCCAATTCAGAAGCTTTTTTAAGCTCGATACATTTTCTTCTAATGAAACATTTATCTTTCTTGCAGGAGATATGGCTTTAGTAGAACAAGAGCAACAACCACGGCAGTGAGTATAGGTTACTGCAGTAAGTTATCCTAGCTGTATTCATCAGTCTGTTTATAAGTTACTCAGATGGTGGAATTCCTTAAATGTACATAGGTGTCAACATGACTGCTTCGTAAAATCTATTTGTTGCACACAAGGTCATTCTAGGCACACAAGGTCATTATTTCTCTCGTCTCAAGTGATTTCACATTTACTTGCGCATATGTTCACCGGAAATGAGAACAGCAAATCAAAAGGTCAACCCCCTAAAACATGTGAGTCGGTTAAAAATATGAAAGTTGACAGGAGGAGGGTGTTTCCCTCTTTTCCATTAGGACTTTCCCCCAATGTGAAGAGGAGATGCTGCCACCTGTGAATGTCCCAATGAACAAACATGCTTACATTAACATATTACAAGTACTATTTTATACTCTTTATTTTTAACTAAATATCTGTTTTAATAATGCACCCGAGAGCAGTTTATTTAAAGTGCATTCAGGCGCTATATAAACTTATGTTATTATTATTGTTATTATTATGGTCTTGTTAGGTAGTTTTATAGATGTTTTCTTGGTCAATTCAGTGTCAATGTGAATTTGTCTGCAGGAGGATGTAGAGAAGACGGAAACAGAGACAGGGTTGGGAGGAACTGGGAAGGAAGGGATAGAGGAAGAGGAGGAACGACTGAAGGAAGAAGAGGTACAATTTTTACAGATCTCTGTGCAGTTTCCCGGGGTATTGGAATCTACCCACTGGAGGGGGTAGATTCTGTGTCCAAATTGAATGTTAAAAACATCTTGCCCTTTGTAAATGTTTATCTGAATGTTTAATCCATACATTTTGTGTTTCATTTGTAGTAAATAAATAATAATATATAAATAAATATACCTGTATTTCTTGCATAAGACCAATTCCTCATTTTAGAGCCGAAAGATCACTGGTACTAAAATTTTAACGTCATACCAGATAGCTTCATAAATTAAAATGCCTCAATTTTATCATTAATTTTTGTAGCGACGTATCCAGTCATTGATGAAAGGAATGTCTTCAACACAGGCTATACAGGTGAGAGGGGAATTAACCCTTAATGCTAGGGTTGCTATCAATGTGAATCAAATGTGCCTGTTTATTGTGAAAAAGTAGTAATCTTAAGACTAACCGTTTCCTTTGTACCTGATTTGTTCTGTATGAAAATAAGTTTGCACACAAAAAAATGCATTTTCTCAATTAAATTTTAATTGATGTGACAAATTTGATCTTGAGTGAAATAAACTGTGATTTTATTAAGTTTCAGTTGACCATCTCATGTGGACTGAATCACGCATGACTCTACCATTTGACATGTATGACTACCAATTGACACATGACTACCATTTGACATGTATGACTATCAACTGACACATGACTCTATCTGCTGATACAAAACTCTACTAGTTGATTCTAGGCGAAAACTACTCCCAGGTTACATGGAACCAGTAACACAAAACTACTCCCAGGTTACATGGAACCAGTAACACAACTTTACATTATCATATATAGGGTTTACCTTGATTTGATTTGTATATATTGTAAAGAGTTACAATAAATTTGATTTGACAATAACTAAGTGCCAATATCAATTTTCCATTGATACATTTTAGATTTACGGATATGATAATCACTGTTCTAGTATTTCTTGACACTTCCTAGTTTTACATTATCATTTAAGGCAAAGACAGTTAGCAGCCATGCATATTTCAGTTAATGTATTTAGGGGGATCCACCATGTGTAGTATATTGACGTGATAAATCCGCCTGATATCTATTCCTTGTTACCATCCAGGTGGTAATAATGTTCCTGTCTAGTCCTTGACCATCCAGTTTGTTGCAGGGTCCACTTCCGGCCAGTGCGGTGGGTGACCTAGTCAGTCTACAATCACAGGAGATCCAACAGATCGCGTCACACTATGCCGACAAGGTAGCAAATACAGGATCACCTTGTTATCTCCGTGTTCGAGGGGTCGGGGAAATAAGTTTATTTTGATTTGCAACCATAGAGGTTGAATATTACGTACATTAGTACATATTAGAACATTTGTAAAACATCAATTACAATGAAATAATTCAGCAATAAATTGCATATCAATAAATACAATTCGGCCCTGTATAACTGTATATAGAAAGGCGTAGTTGCAGTTTGAAAACGGACAACGTGATGGCAATTTAAAATTGTCGGTAACACTCGGTTATTAAAATAAAATGCAGAAAGTTATTATATGAGATTCTGATTATTGTCACTGGTAAAGTTCCATATCTAGCACTTCAAGTTATCCACGTGTTAAGTCATGTCACACAAGGCGAGACTGGGCTCATGTTTAAGGTAGGATGGGTATTTGAATTATTGAAGTTTGAGTTGTACTGTAATTACTGCATTCAACCTTCGTGCATGTAACAATATCACAAATGATTTATCTATGTACCATAATTTTAATATGCATTTTTTTCACTTTTAAAAGTCTAGTTGTGTATTACTGGTACATGATAAAGAGGCTAAACAAATTTTGACAAAACACAGAATTGGAATCCCACAGACAGAAATTCACAACTTAATTATGTAAATCTGGCGAGGTTTTCTCTGTGTTGCAGTGGCTACAGTGAATGATATTTACTTCTGTTTAATAATATTTACTGTTTGTTTGATCTGTGCATCTGGCTTCATGTGGATGATGGAGCAGATTGTTGGAAGTGGGTGATGATGGAGCAGACTGTTGGAAGTTGGTGATGATGGAGCAGACTGTTGGAAGTGGGGGATGATGGAGCAGACTGTTGGAAGTGGGGGATGATGGAGGAGACTGTTGGAAGTGGGGGGATGATGGAGTAGACTGTTGAAAGTGGGGAATGATGGAGCAGACTGTTGGAAGTGGGGGGATGATGGAGCAGACTGTTGGAAGTGGGGGGGGTGATGGAGCAGACTGTTGGAAGTGTGGGGGGTGATCAGGGGTTGATGCTAAAAGTGGGGGTGTGTATTATATATATAGAATTAATTTAGAAATTCTGTAAGATTTAAGCACAAAGTCAGGATGTGTATTATGTTTGGGGGCATATTATACATGGAAAATTACGATATACACAAACCCATGTAAGTAAGAATAATTTTTGTCATCTAGAGGGACAAGTTGGAGCTGGGGCGGAGTGGCAAAACTGGCACTGTGGAACTCCACAAACGTCAAGCTGTGTCACTGCGTCGGCAGATAGAGCAACAACAGACACGACTTACTGAGGTGAGCCATCCGTCTTTTTATCTGTCCGTCTGCCTTTATTTCCGTCCATCTGTCTGTACATCCATCCGTCCGCCCGTCTGTACATCCATCCGTCCGCCCGTCTGTACATCCATCCGTCCGCCCGTCTGTACATCCATCCGTCCGCCCGTCTGTACATCCACATTAGATTTCATAGCAACGATCATTTCCAGTAGCGTGTCAGTAGCATGTCACAAAAAAAATTTCCCGAGAAATTTTAAATCTCTGTCCGTCCATTAGTCTGTCGAATCCATGATAGCATCTTAGTCTGTGCTTATTGTAGAACGTTTGTGTTTAAATTATCTCATAATCACACGACATAATGATTTTAAAAATGTGATGCTAGAAAAAGCTGCCACTTAACTTAAATAATGTATAAAATTATCACAATATTTTCTCTTTTTTGACTACTTCTTGAATGTATAAAATACTATAAATAAATAGAAAAAGTGTTTGAAATATAAATGTTAGGGTTTATTTGTCTGAAAAAAGTATATCATTTCCATAAATGTTAGTCGTGACTTACTAATTGTTTCCTAATAGCTGTGGTTGTGAATTTTAAAGTCAAACATTAATGTGTTAAACATCACAGTTGTTTGGAAGCCTTCAGGTACGTGGATGTATTTGTTTCAACATTACAGGCTGAAAGGAAACGCGTGGATCTTGAAGTGATTTCTGAAGAGACTCAGTCCAGACTGATTGAGGTAAGTCGTTGATGAGTTGCTCAAAGACAGACTTTGTTTCCTGACAATTCCTGTCAATAGGTTAGAATGTTCCAGAGTGGCCAATGTGACCAATTTGTTGCGAGAACATTTATTGTATGTTGTGTAGATTTTATGTAGTGTAGAACTAGGGATTTATTTTGTCATGTTACATTTATCATTGTTTTCTTCTTCCGTTATAGCTCACAGCTCTGTGTGAGCTATGATGTGACGAGCTATGACATGACTATAGAGCTATGATGTGACTTGAGCTATGACATGACTAGATCTATGACGTGACTATAGAGCTATGGCATGACTTAGAGTTGTGTCGAGTTGTGTGCATTCGTACCATACATGAATGCATGGGTACGTAGTGGGTGAGAGACAGAGATCAACACTCTGTGAGTCCAGGATCTTTCACTTCCCCTGTCATAGTAGGCAAAGTCAGTCGCCCTACAATTTTTTTCTATCTGGCTGTTGCTGTAGTAGGGGCGAAGATCTCGTTCATCAAAAGCGTAAGTATTTTCGTGAAACGTGAAACCTTACAAAAACGCCATAAACAGAGCAATAAACACGTCTTTCGTGTCTGTATGCATTCTTATATGTATATCACCTTACCTGACAATAACCATGTAAAAGTGTGAAATTATTACCTTTTTGTCAGAGCGCATGTGCTTCTCAAAGTTTGTATATAACCGGATGTTGTTGTGAGCGAGAACAGCAAACGGCATTTCCATAGATCTATATAAGGTCACGCTAAGAATTGCCGTCTGCTGGCCATAGAGTTACATCATTAATAATGCCCCTATAAACTACTAACTTACTAAAGGGTGTTTTATTTATGTCTGTGCTGCTGGCCCATTCTGGCCTCATTCTACATGAAATCGCGTTTGATCATGTGACCCAAAGGCAACATCACGTGCACAGTATGGCGGCTATTTATGAAATATTTTCTGTGTGACCGATAAATGCACTCATAAATAATTATTTGGAGCACATTTCTTCAGTTTCTTGACGCCTAAGTGTCGGTTGTATGTCACGGAATACATATGTGAAACGGTTAGTGTGTATCGATTTTAAAACATAAGTTATTAGTTCCGCAGCCATTTGGCTACGGAAAGCCCAAATTGGCAAGTTAGTAAAACCCGGTGTCGACTTTCACCCCAGAGACGAAGAGTGGGGCGAACAATTTTGCCTACTGTCATAGACACTAAGTAGAAGGGACCAATAGCTTTTGTGTCTCTTCTGAAAGACACAAAAAATGTAAGGTCAACAAAATTGCCCAAGTTATGAAATGGCAGTAGGTGGACTTGAATGCCAGTTTAAGCATAAAAGGGGTAAAATGTATTGGTCATGCATTTTCCTAGTGACAACCGAAGGAACTATACCAAGTGTCCTGCACATGTTAATTGAAGCTGCATTCAGCAGGTGGCACTACTATATTTACCTTGAAAGTGGTTCCAACCTAGTGTTACCTTTTGCAGGAAACGTGATGCAGAATTTGGCTTTTTGAGGGATGATATCTGGATTGTGATGGTTGATCATTAGAATATAAGTCATGTTGCACTGTACTATTTAAAAACATAACAAAAGGTAAAATTGACAAATATTAGGGGACATGTGCCAATTATGATGCCCTGTAAATCCACGTCTGGGAATGTTACAGGCTTAATTTTGTACATTATTCATGCTCATCAAACAATGTGAAAATTCAGTTACAATATGCAAACATCTGATGGCTGGTTTGTTGAACTGCTGTATAAATCGCTATTAGAAATTACATTATATTGTTATAAGCATTATAGAGATACAAGTGGTGGCACTATAGAGACACAAGTGGTGGCACTATAGAGACACAAGTGGTGGCACTATAGAGACACAAGTGGTGGCACTATAGAGACACAAGAGGTGGCACTATAGAGATACAAGTGGTGGCACTATAGAGATACAAGTGGTGGCACTATAGAGACACAAGTGGTGGCACTATAGAGATACAAGTGGTGGCACTATAGAGATACAAGTGGTGGCACTATAGAGATACAAGTGGTGGCACTATAGAGATACAAGTGGTGGCACTATAGAGACACAAGTGGTGGCACTATAGAGATACAAGTAGTGGCACTATAGAGACACAAGTGGTGGCACTATAGAGACACAAGTGGTGGCACTATAGAGACACAAGTGGTGGCACTATAGAGACACAAGTGGTGGCATACTTGTATGTATCTGTGTTATATTTAGTCTGGGGTTTGACATGCTTTTGTTGGTAATGTCAGCATGTTTGCACAAAGTGTTATATGAAATGTATTTCTCTGAATTACTCTGTGCATTGAAGCATGCAAGCCTACCAGCCTCATTGTTGATTTCACTGTGTGAGATTTGGCAAAAAATGTTTGCTGCAAGGTCTACACATTGACAGAGTTGTGTAATGAACAATGGCAAAGTTGAGAAATGCCTATTTTTATAGCTACTTATATGACCACACACATGCTATCATGCATGTGGAATGTTTGCATGTGTATATGTTTAAGCAAACTAATCATTGATAAAATCAAAACTGACTTGTAAAAGAAACCAATAACAAATATTTGCCATCTCTCGTAGCTTGTAATTAACTGAGTAGGTTAACAAAGGCATTTTTCATGGTCTGTTGATTTGTCACGATGTCCCTGAAATTGCTATCTACTGATGCATGACTAATGTTATAACGTTCACATATTAATCTCGAAACGTAAATTGTGAAAAAAATGTATGATTGTATAAACTGATAATTATCAATGTACATTATTGTCAATACCTGAAACAGGTGATTGTACGATATGGCAAAAGGACATATAATTTATAAGCATATTTTGCATTTTGATAAGATCGACATAAGTAAGTAATAACAGGGACAACATTTCATATGCACAAATTCACAGTTGGACGCGGTAGTGTTTAGTTGTTACGCATACTGCTGACTCTTGTGCTGCCCTCTATCGGGTTTTGTTGCATAAGAATAAACGGAGGCGGAAAAGACACTTCTTGCCCAGCCATGCAATGACATCTGTTGTGAATTCTTTATTCTTTGTAAACCATCCTGATATCAAACATCACAGATGCATGCGCATAAACATGCTTAGTTTTTATCATAAGATAGATGGGTGGGTATCTTGTTTACTGTTGGTTCTTATTATGTTTCTCTTAAGAAACCAAGAGTGCAAACATTAATGATTCTGTTTTGTTGCGCCTCCGAGCTCAGGTTCCTGAGGATATAGGTGCCATAGAAGTTGATTATTATTATTTATGATAAAAAACTATCAGACTTTGTACGTTTAATTGGCGTCATGATAAACACTGCCTACTTCCACTAGAGATGCATCGAGATGAGCTGCCAGACACAGCAGCTGAATTTAAGTATTTTGAAAAATATACTCAAAAATGTGTTTCCTCCATATTCCGATAGCTTTGTATGTTAATTATCAATAAAGTTAATTTTTATAATAATTACATACCTCTAAATCGCTTTTATTTGTGAATAAAGTGTGCCCCTATAAAGTAATATTCCCATTTTGATTCTCAAGACGGAGAACAAATATGCGATGTTTAGACCTTAACAACGCTGCCGTAAATTGACAGTATGCCATCTTGTTTAGTATGGATCGACTCCCCTTTCCGTCTGGCGAAGTTGGGAGAAGAACAGTGGCGCTGGAGGAAGAAAGGCCACGACACTTCAATTTCTGTTTTATATTAATAATGACACATAAAAATTCCCTAAATCGTTGTCCAATTCAATCTTTGATGGCCATTTACAGAAAATGAATTTTATAAATTTTTAATCCATATAACTCTGGTAATATTAAAGTCATGTCAATCAGGTTTACATTGTTATATTCTGCATTACTCTCTCCATGCAATAACAACCTCATATTTGTAATAACTTGCTTAATTTATTTGTAATGAAGGTATTTATAATGAAAAACATTGAATTTTTGGTTGACAATATTTTTTATTCAAAATAAAATATATAATTTACTAAAATTACAAAAGCAAGGTTGTTATTGCATAATATTAAGTTGTCTAGATATGACAGTGAAAGAATTGTGATCTTATCTGCTGTAGTAATGGCTGGGGACCATGCACAAAGTATGCTACGTTTTCCTATTATGACAGCCATGGCAACAGGGAGTCTGAATGAAAAAAGTTCAACATATTTTTTACTCCCCTTGATCTAACTCTTTCTTACTGGACAAATAAGTTTGCCATACTTATCAGTATAAAAATACCCTATGCAGTTGCCATATCTGGCCTTAAGTATGCCGGGTCAGAGCAACTTTGACAGCTCTGTACTTGGTTTTGTTTACAACTGCTGTATCTACTGAGGCCTTGTAGCTCAAATGCTTTATGTATGATCCGTATAGAGGAATAGCTAGTTTATCTAATCACAAATGTGACTGGGGCCCGATGGGGGGGTGGGGAGGGAGGGTACCGACTTATAGGGTCATTGTTTACCAGTAATGCATGTCAATGACAGTATCACCTGCCGCACAGTGATTGGAGCAGTAATTGACAGGTTGTATGTCTAGAAGCAGGACTGGTCTCTCAGCAGGCCTTTGATGTTGGTGCAGATGTAAGGACTTCTGAGCATTCCAGGACGTTTTCGGGCCTCTGGGCATGTGTTGCTTGGGAAATAGTGCGATCCAGGGGCCAGACTAGCCACTGCATCTGTGGAGGCCGGCAAGGTCATGCCGGCAAGGTCAGGCCAACATTCCACTGGATAACTCCAAGACTTCAGAAGAGTTGCGTGTTTATTTGTCCTCTATGTTAACCTTGACTGCTTTCCATAATATACTTACTTAGCGCCATTTGCTCGCTGGGAGCATGGGCCATCGACAGATGTCCTCCCCTAAGTCTTGTTTTGTGCCATATTTGTGAGTTCATTCCATGTATACCCCACTCTTTTCATTCATTCCATATGTACCCCATTCTCTTCATTCATTCCACGTGTACCCCATTCTCTTCATTCATTCCATGTGTACCCCATTCTCTTCATTCATTCCACATGTACCCCATTCTCTTCATTCATTCCATGTATACCCCATTCTCTTCATTCATTCCATGTATACCCCATTCTCTTCATTCATTCCACATGTACCCCATTCTCTTCATTCATTCCACATGTACCCCATTCTCTTCATTCATTCCACATGTACCCCATTCTCTTCATTCATTCCATGTATACCCCATTCTCTTCATTCATTCCATGTATACCCCATTCTCTTTATTCATTCCACATGTACCCCATTCTCTTCATTCATTCCACATGTACCCCATTCTCTTCATTCATTCCACATGTACCCCATTCTCTTTATTCATTCCACATGTACCCCATTCTCTTCATTCATTCATTCATTCCACATGTACCCCATTCTCTTCATTCATTCCACATGTACCCCATTCTCTTCATTCATTCCACGTGTACCCCATTCTCTTCATTCATTCCACATGTACCCCATTCTCTTCATTCATTCCACGTGTACCCCATTCTCTTCATTCATTCCACATGTACCCCATTCTCTTCATTTATTCCACGTGTACCCCATTCTCTTCATTCATTCCACGTGTACCCCATTCTCTTTATTCATTCCAAGTGTACCCCATTCTCTTTATTCATTCCAAGTGTACCCCATTCTCTTTATTCATTCCATGTGTACCCCATTCTCTTTATTCATTCCAAGTGTACCCCATTCTCTTTATTCCAAGTGTACCCCATTCTCTTTATTCATTCCATGTGTACCCCATTCTCTTTATTCATTCCATGTGTACCCCATTCTCTTCATTCATTCAAGATTCCATATCGTCAGTCAAAAAATATTCACACACACGTGTGTGGTGTGCGTGTGAGTCGACAAGACACTGTTAAATGTCATGTTTGTGTACAAAACTTGTTCTTTAACTGTTTTTTTGTCCTGATGCATCCTGATTGCTATGAATCAGTCTGAATCAGCCAATGACACAGAACTAGTTTACAGGTGTAAAGTGAGGTAATGATGTCTGACAGCTTGCTTGTGGCCTTATGTACCAACTAAGGTGCGAAGAAGGTAAGTGAACTGAAGTGACAGCTTGCATGTCACTTAGTTGATCATTTCAAGGTTGAATAAAGTTTCCAGAGAAGCACCACTTAAAACCTGACTGTAGCTAAATATGATTATTTTGCCTAAAACGCAAGAATAAAATATGATATAATTCTTAAGGTAACATTTAATTAAAAATTACAGTTGTTCAACAATATACTTGACAGAACAGGAATGTTTTAGGGCTCTCTTGAATGCAGCTACTGAACTAGGTGTTCTGACAGACACTGGCACATCCCATAGCACGGGCGACAGCATTAAATGAGTGATCCCATGCCACTTGAGTTTACTCCTCAGTACCTAGATACGTCGTCTTTCCTTTCTATCTCAGTGCTGTTGGGTCAAACGTGTTTGGCCGCAACCATTAAAAGATTACGCACTCAAATTAGCCACAATGTTCCCAGCCAACTTGCAGGATTTTATCTTGCAGGATTTCATCGTCTTTATTTTTGGAGGATTGGTGCATTTTTTTCATGCACATTTGGTCTGATGGATTGCGTCAAATTAAACTGATTAATACATGGTATGAAGATGACTATCAGGTGTTTATAGATGAATGGATCTCTGCATCAGAGGGTAAAATGCAGTAATCCGCTAAGGATCATTCTGTGCAGTTGCAGATCATAGATCGTTATCAGTTCTGTGGTCTGGCTTGTAGAATCAAATGAAAAGATGACGTCTTTCTTGGAATTTGAAGCCCTTTGTGTACTTATTAAAGCAAGTTTAGTGAAAGGGATTCCTGTACGCTTGCTCTGCTCGCTTTTGCTGACAATCTGTTGCCAAAGTTTTGTTTGTCTGAACTTTTTGCGCTTGGTCCTGGTTGAGTTTGCTTTGGAATGATTCATAGGAACTTGGGCAAAAACAGCCTGCGATAGAAAGACCAAGACGGGACATGTAGAAAAACCAATAGGAAGCAAATGAATTGTTTGATCAATGTTCCATTTATATATTTGTGAAAAAAATTTTTTATATGTATATGTAAAAACAACTTAATATAATAGTGATCTTGTGGTAAAATGCACAATCTTCATTCACTTGAGACAGATCAGTTGGGTAGATGTCATCATATGTGTTGGTTTCTCTCTGAAGTTTGCTCTCAAATTCTGATGACATATTCAGACATGTACTGTTTTTGTTGGACTGATTCACACAAACAAACAGTTTAGGTGCAGTTGTTTTGTTGCAATTTTACAGCTTTAAAATTTAAATAACAGTATGTGAGGGATGAACAGAGGGAGTGCTGTTTTGGTGATGGACATTGCAGTGAGAAAGGAAAGTACTCTTGTGGTCTGATGTCACAGTGTCCTAATTGGCCCTGTCACCGCAGTCAAATGACTCAGTGAAACTATTTTTGTTGGTGGCATTTTATATTTATGGTACAGCTGTGGTCACATCAATCATGGCCTACCTAACTTGTTTTTGTTTACTGACAGAAAGTGAGGGTAAAGTGTAGATAGAGAGCACTCCTGGCTGGGGTGTACTGGGTTGTACCAGTTTTGAATTGTACTTCGGAAGTGAACTTTGGGGCACTGCTTTAATCTTAGAAATTATTTGTATAAAACATTTTTAACACAGATAAAATGCGAGTAAATTTTTTGGGCAGATTTTTACCCCATAAATTTACAGTATGCAAGAAAACATGAGTTAATTCACACGACTATTTGATGGACACCTTTAGTCTGATGAATGAACCGGTACTACCGAAATTCTCAGACAGTACCAAAGTCCGAGACAATAAACATTGAGGCTTTGGCCGTCGCTAATTTGCAATGCATGGACTCGATGTGTGATTGTGACATGTGAACTCGCACATAATCATTGCGGTAAACATGGCAAGTCAAGACGTTTCTTCGCCACTGAAGAACATACGGCCGAAAAAAAATTATGTGCACTGACACCGAAAATATAGTTTTGTTGTAGGAGATTGCATTGGAAAAAACGCTGCTTACCTCCCATTTTAAAAATGGAGTGACGCTAAAGAAGAAAGAGTTAATGTGGCAAAAGATTGTAGACTAAGTGAATGCCGTGGGTGGCCATGGCCGCAGAGTGGTGCAGATAAAAGACCGATAAAAATACGGTTGAAGGACACGAAGCAAGCTGTCCTTCAAAATCAGCAGAAGGCAACTGCCACAGGTGGAGGAGGCGCTCTACCTGATGTCAGTGATGACACCAACCGTGTAGACGGTATTGTATATAAGTGGTCAGATATTATAAAATTCGACACTTTTGCCAAATCCAGACCCACCTCATTTTTGCCATTCTTACCTTAATTTTTTATTTTATATCCTGATACGTTCATTCCATTATTTCACATCGTTTCAAGTATAAAAGCGGCATGTAATGTTATAAAATGTCATCGTTGGAATTGTCTGATTGTCCGGGGCTATCGCGCTTACGGGTCTAAAATTCGCACTGTTTCTGAGACTTTGACTTGTCTGCGTCCATGCAATGCGACTGGCCCGTGAGTTGTCTGTTCATGCATCAGACTTCTGGGGTCAACAGAGGTCAACCATCAATAATTGATTGACATGTACATTATGACACACATTGTTATAAAGTGGATACGTAATAATACATTTGTGGCAGTGACTTTTAATTGGTGAAAGATGTTTACATTCCATCCATGTAAACAACGGCCGAGCAAAGACAACCTTGAGTAAAAAAGGAAAAATAGATGTCCCACATCTTCTGTTGCTGACTGAACGGTCAGTGCGTACTGGAAGTTCTAGCCATGGCACTGTCACGGACCGGGCAAAGGGATACACCTGAAGGTAGCAACACCTTGTGTGAAGGACACAAGAAGCAGATCCTTGTAATCTCTCTTCCATTTTGCATAGTTTAGACCCAGTTGTTTGTTATAGGTCTAAAGGACTATTCACTACTAATACAGGCAATCATTAAAAATCAGTTTTGTGAATTATTGATAGCATCTTTATGAATACGAATTTACAAATCCATATATGCATTAAAATATAATGTAAAAATATTAATAAGTTAAAATACAAATATATTAAAATATGTAAAATCACCATTGTACACAATAAGGCACTCATGGCTATAGTCAGGCAGGCCCTTAGCCAGAAATAATTTTTGGCCAGTCTTGAACTTTCTAAAAAACATTTACTTTAAGCGCGCAAACAGCTTCCGTGGAAGCCAATAGACTCTATGGCAGCCATTATTGGTCCAATTATCTTGCGATATCTTAAAACACCTGGCTATTTGGCACTTAGAACACATCCAATCACACAGTAAGATACAGATTAATAATTATATAGCAACCTTGGTATTAGACGACTAGTGCTACACTGAAATGTATGACAAAGTACTACACTTAACTTGAGTTGTAATTGTATGAGCCATATGACAACAAACAATGCAAAACATAATGTTTGCAAAATATTAAATAAATGCCTATAGATGTCTAATTTGAAGAAAAAAAATAGAACCACACTCAAAATCAAATGTTTGATGCTAAAAGTAAAACAATTCAACATATCTATAAAGTTACAAAACTGAATAATACAATCGGGTTTGAAAATAATGCATTGACACCAAAAAATTATTACTTTGATAAAAAATAGCAATCAACCAGTATTGGTCTGACTTGTGTTGACCACATTTGTCTGTAGCAAAATATAACGCTTGCAACATTATTCATCAAGGTCGATGTTATTACAATATCTTAGAACAAACTTACTATTTCGCACACACAACACACTGAACTTGTTAAACAAATGAATGCTCCCGTCTGATTCAGTCTTACTAAATAAGAAATAGATTGAACATTTTTTCAGCCAGACCCCCTGTTTCCATTGTAACAAATATATATTATTATAATTCTTGCAAATCCATGTTCAGTACACATTCTACTGTACAATGACCAGAGCATTTGTTAAGATGTGTTTTTATTTTTTAATAATTTTTTGTAAAGTGAGAAAAAAACATAGTTTTTGGCAACAAATACAGGTTTATCTTTCAAACTATTTATGATTTTTTAAATGTCTGGTCGTTGTGCAGAATAAATTATACTGAATGCAACATTCGAAACCTTATTTCAATAGCATAACTACTCACAGAGATATCCTTTTTTCAAATGCAGAAAACACGCCAATACCAATACCCCTCATTTCACACATGACCAGTTCCTCAATAACCCCACTTAGGCATACAAGCATCGAAGCATATTGAAGATACCCAGATAATCATAACGAGCATTTCCTCCTCGCAGCAGGTACTTAGGCTTAGCATGGCTCATGTCTTGGATGTGGAGGACATTGAGCAGCGACTTGAATTTAGCGTTCGGCAATTCCTCTATTGCGAGCTAATACCATGTTTGTAGAGCGAGGCTGATGGCATCCCGTTTCTTTTCCATTTCCTTATTGACAGCACCTTTGATGCTTCTTTGGTCACTGCTCCAGGCAGCAACAACGTGTAGGTGATCCTTTGAAGTCATGTGGTCGGTGACAGTTTTTAGTCAAAAGTTGCTTGTCCCGTCCACCCACACACAACATTTGCCTTGCTGCTTGCACAGCTGGCAAGACATGTTCCCGTCTGATTCAGTGAACTAGATCCAGGGATAACGTGCTAACCACTTCTTCGGAAACGATTGGTGCTCCTTCCTTTTAGTTTTGCTATTACAACCTGATTGTTTCTGGTTTGCTGGCTGTGGTTCGTCTTTTCTTTTAGCCAACTGTGGATGAAAATCGGCGATTGAACCCGATACTATTTTGTCGTCGACCGCAACCATGCGCCCTCCACTGCAAAGTGAGCCATCGGTGGGCGATAATACAATGCCAATAGCGTCTGAGCCGGCCAGTTCCTAGGGTTAACACTGTGGATCTCCGCCGCAGTCACAAATGTTGTCGTGGACACCGCTGCCTCTGATCCAAAGTGTTCCGGTTATCAAAAAGCATCAATGGTCGTAAACTTTGACAAATCACTTCGTTTAGCTCGCTTTCGCTTGTCCGGTGCCATTTCAAACTCGCGCTATAACATTCGGGTTATTTTTGATTATTTCTACCAATGAAAGCGCTGATAGAAACGCGTTTCCCAACCAGTGACGTACACGATTACTATAAATAGAGATCATCATTCCTAACAATGGCTGCAGTGTCATTTGCCAATGATGTCAATATAAAAAAATAAAAAGTATAGTCTTATAGATCGGCGGTATTCGCTATTCTACCGCAGATGGCATTCGCCGAATCCCATCCGCATGCACTAAGACTAAGTTAGAGAAAAGACGTAATGCAACTGCCCATCTTCTTGTTATGAAACAACTTGATCTTTTAAAAAGAAAAACCCATCTTTTGTTTTTTATCTTACCCGTCGTCGTCAGACATTTGCCCGTCTTGTAGGCAGGCAGACGGGTCTCTGGCTAAGGGCCTGTAGTCAGGCTACTAGAAACAAAGTGTTGTAGTCTATACAGTTGTTATCTGTAAAAAAACTGCAGTTATGTCGATACGAGGAGACGCTTACAACTTCTGGGTTGATTAATCTTTTCTTGTGTTGTTTGTTAGTTTTATTGTGTGTGTGGTCTGACCGAGATGTTCACTGCTAGTGGTGTTAGATCCAAGCCATACTGAGAGATAGCACCAGTCTGGACACTGAACACACTGACCTGTAACCTCAGTGCACTAGTGTCCCCCCCCCCCCCCGTGCAGTTGGAGGAATTCCAACAGATGGCAGGACCTGTCCAGTGCTACTTAGACTGTTGTTGCTGTTGAAGGGTTCATTTACCTACAGCTGTGTCCTCTTCTATTTTAACTCACACATGTGACTGATTTTAAAATGTTGCTGCAGAATAGCCACAGTGCTAGTAATTTGTGAGTATTCAGTGTTAATTCATTGTCATCAGTTAAAAGATATGATGCAGGTGTATAGAAAACATTAGGTTTACTCACTAATGAGATGCAAAAAGTGTTCACACATCACATGCAATCCTCACTTTCCTAATGACTCTAGGTGGGTAATGGGGCTCTAGGTGGGTAATGGGACTCTAGGTGGGTAATGGGACTCTAGGGGATAGTAGGGCTCTAGGAGGGTAATGGGACTCTAGGTGGGTAATGGGACTCTAGGTGGGTAATGGGACTCTAGGTGGGTAATGGGACTCTAGGTGGGTAGTGGGTAGTGGGACTCTAGGTGGGTAGTGGGTAGTAGGGCTCTAGGTGGGTAATGGGACTCTAGGTGGGTAGTGGGACTCTAGGTGGGTAGTGGGACTCTAGGTGGGTAGTGGGACTCTAGGTGGGTAATGGGACTCTAGGTGGGTAGTAGGACTGAAGGTGGGTAGTAGGGCTCTAGGTGGGTAATGGGACTCTAGGTGGGTAATGGGACTCTATGTGGGTAATGTGACTCTAGGTGGGTAGTGGGACTCTAGGTGGGTAGTGGGACTCTAGGTGGGTAGTGGGACTCTAGGTGGGTAGTGGAACTCTAGGTGGATAATAGGGCTCTGGGTGGGTAATGGGACTCTAGGTGGGTAGTGGGACTCTAGGTGGGTAATGGGACTCTAGGTGGGTAGTAGGGTTCTAGGTGGGTAGTGGGACTCTAGGTGGGTAGTGGGACTGAAGGTGGGTAATGGGACTCTAGGTGGGTAGTGGGACTGAAGGTCGGTAATGGGACTCTAGGTGGGTAGTAGGGTTCTAGGTGGGTAGTGGGACTCTAGGTGGGTAGTGGGACTGAAGGTGGGTAATGGGACTCTAGGTGGGTAGTGGGACTGAAGGTGGGTAATGGGACTCTAGGTGGGTAGTGGGACTGAAGGTGGGTAATGGGACTCTAGGTGGGTAATGGCGGATGGATCCTGACTATGGTCTGTGTCCACTCCTCTTCCTTGTGCTGAGCAGCCTTGATGGCTTCAGTTGCCTTCAGCCTTGTGCCTCTTGGTATCTCATCCAGCCATCAGGTCTTCTGTCATCCTCTAAATATCTTGCCATACGTCATACACTATACACAGTGCCTTCTAACATCAGACGTTCCAAGTCCTTCTTCCTTGCAATGTGGACATAGTACCTGAACCTTCTTCCTTGCAATGTGGCCATAGTACCTGAACCTTCTTCCTTGCAATGTGGCCATAGTACCTGAACCTTCTTTCCACCACTGATCTCAGGAGACACTTTGGAATTTCACCTGGCACAGAGTTGTTTGTTTTCTTTTTCAAAAGCAGCAATGCGCTTTTCATGTATGTGTTAATAGTATCAGATGCCTAACTAGTATGCAAAATATCCAGGCTAAGTTTGAATGATCAGCTGAGTTATGGGACCATGAAACTTGCTCAGTATTATTTGTTGTCATAAAACAGAAAAAACGACCACCTCATAAACATGGCTGGGTGCAACCGAATAAATCAAGTAAATTAAAGATAATATTATGTTCTTATATATCGCAGTATCCAGTCCATAGGACTTTACACTTCACCCCCTGGCAGGCCAGTTCATTCCAACACTAACTTTACACTTCACCCCCTGGCAGTCCAGTTCATTCCAACACTAACTTTACACTTCACCCCCTGGCAGGCCAGTTCATTCCAACACTAACTTTACACTTCACCCCCTGGCAGGCCAGTTCATTCCAACACTAACTTTACACTTCACCCCCTGGCAGGCCAGTTCATTCCAACACTAACTTTACACTTCACCCCCTGGCAGGCCAGTTCATTCCAACACTAACTCTACTTCTGTGGATGAGTGATGAGTGAACTGAAGCAACGTGGAGTGAAAAAAATTGCCCAGGTTTTTTGAACGGCAGCAAGAGGATTCGAAACTGGGTTCTCTTGATTAAGAGTTCGATGTTTAACCACTTAACTCCACTTTCAATTACATCATTTCCATTACAATTACTTACGACTGCTTATTCCAAAAATTTATTCAGTACTGGCATACTTACATGGCAGGCGTGTTTGTGAATTAGGGTATTTTGTATACGATTGATTTTCCACTTGTGTAAGAAGACAGTTTTGATAGGTTTTTCAGGTAATGGTTGTGATGTGAAATATACTGTGATTAGTTGTAATTGACAATTACATCATCATTTCTAAACCAGAATGAATTACAAATATAGTATTTTGTGTAGCCAATTACACATACAAAGTCAGCATGTTGCATGTAATCACATTTAGAAGGAAAGCTGTTCAGATTAACCATGACCCCACTCATCCACTCAATTCACCATGACCCTACTCATTCACCCAATTCACCGTGACCTCACTCATCCACCCAATTCACCTTGACCCCACTCATCCACTCAATTCACCATGACCCCACTCATCCACCCAATTCACCATGACCCTACTCATCCACCCAATTCACCATGACCTCACTCATCCACCCAATTCACCATGACCTCACTCATCCACCCAATTCACCATGACCTCACTCATCTACTCAATTCACCATGACCTCACTCATCCACCCAATTCACCATGACCCCACTCATCCACTCAATTCACCATGACCTCACTCATCCAACAAATTAACCATGACCCCACTCATCCACCCAATTCACCACGACCTCACTCATCCATTCAATTCACCATGACCTCACTCATCCACCCAATTCACCATGACCTCACTCATCTACTCAATTCACCATGACCTCACTCATCCACCCAATTCACCATGACCCCACTCATCCACCCAATTCACCATGACCTCACTCATCCACCACATTCACCATGACCCCACTCATCCACTCAATTCACCACGACCTCACTCATCCACTCAATTCACCATGACCCCAGTCATCCACTCAATTCACCATGACCTCACTCATCCACCCAATTCACCATGACCCCACTCATCCACCCAATTCACCATGACCCCACTCATCCACTCAATTCACCATGACCTCACTCATCCACCCAATCCACCATGACCTCACTCATCCACCCAATTCACCATGACCCCACTCATCCACTCAATTCACCATGACCTCACTCATCCACCCAATTCACCATGACCCCACTCATCCACCCAATTCACCATGACCTCACTCATCCACCCAATTCACCATGACACAACTCATCCACTCCATTCACCATGACCTCACTCATCCACCCAATTCACCATGACCCCACTCATCCACTCAATTCACCACGACCTCAATCATCCATCCAATTCACCATGACCCCACTCATCCACTCAATTCACCATGACCTCACTCATCCACTCAATTCACCGTGACGTCATTCATCCACTCAATTCACTGTGACCTCACTCATCCACCCAGTTCACCATGACCCCACTCATCCACTCAATTCACCATGACCTCACTCATCCACTCAATTCACCATGACGTCACTCATCCACTCAATTCACCATGACGTCATTCATCCACTCAATTCACCATGACACCACTCATCCACTCAATTCACCATGACCTCACTCATCCACTCAATTCACCATGACGTCATTCATCCACTCAATTCACTATGACCTCACTCATCCACCCATTTCACCATGACCCCACTCATCCACTCAATTCACCATGACCTCACTCATCCACTCAATTCACCATGACGTCATTCATCCACTCAATTCACTGTGACCTCACTCATCCACCCAGTTCACCATGACCCCACTCATCCACCCAATTCTGATTTTGAAACTCTGCCGTCTAGTCGATGAATCAGAATGCCCCTGGCATACAAAAACTGTTACAAGAGATCTTTTGTTCCATCAGCCTTAAACATATAGAATTCTAGGGCCTGAACTTGCTGTTGTATAATCATGTGTAAGTTATGGATCAGCATTAATGTGCAATTGTGCGTGCATGCGTGCGTGCGTGCGTGCGTGCGTGCCTGCGTGCGTTGAAATTGAATTGATGTGACAACTATGATGTACAGTACTTACAAAAATGTTTTATATATTTTACTTGTCTTATATATTAATTATTTGTCTATTGTTTATTCAGTCGCGCCTCATTATAACTCGTCCCGTTATTACGCGGATTCGGATATAACGCGGTCGGTCGTAGACCCCAATTTTCTGCCACTAGGGGAAAATGACAAATTAGCCTGCTTAAACCTTCTTAGAATTGCTTTGACAATTCTTAAGAAACATTAGGCGAACAATGTCAAAACAACGTGTTGTTTGTTTTACGCTGTTGCCGACATCAATTGCTGTCGCTGGCTTTACTTCACTTAAATTGCAATCGAGATTCACAAACACGCCTCGCGTAATAATCACATCAACAGTTTTAAATGCATTTAGCATGCAATACCAACATAACACTTGGGTGAAATGACATGCTTCCATTAAAGCATAAATTTAATCGTTTTCGCGACGCAAAACCAACATGCCAAATTCCTAACCCAAGGTTTTATTGGTACGCGAAAATACGAATTCGTCATCCGCATATGAAACGATGAATCGATGTTAAGTGGTGCGTAATAAATTTATGCTTCAGTCGAGATAGGTTGAAAGATGAAGTGAAGCAATTATTAATTCTACCTATTGTCGTTTTCTGTTTTTTATCAGTTTTTGTCAAATCATATACGTTTTCAGCTGCTCAAATCCAGGTTATTATTTTCGATTCGTAGGCCTGTTGATCCAGTACATCATTATCGTAGTACATGTGTTTTATTCAGTTCAAGAATCAACAGGGTGTGACATTTAAAAATAATACACGTTGATGCTATTATAAGTTTAATAAGTTCCATAAACTTCATGTTGGCATATAAGACAGTGCTACAAGCACACAGGGCTTCGACAGTGTTCATGGACTTGGTGCAGCAGGCGGCGATCGCTGTTGTTTAGTAGCTCCCTGGTGGCAGATATGGGAACACCTAACGCGCCTCGCGTACAATGCGGTCCGAAGTCGTGGACCCCGACCACCGCGTTATAACGAGGCTCGACTGTGCTTTGTTTATGCCTTACCTTGGACCCAGTCGTGGTCATAAACTACAACACAGCTAGAATTTCTTATTTATTCCATGTAATCGTGTGAAGACAAAAACATATGGGACAGCGAAATTTACAACGTTGGATGAAGACTTCTCACTTACAAACATGTGTAATTGTTGCATTTAAATATGTTATGTTGTGGAAAAAATGAGTTTCTAGCAGACCATCTACTACAGTTATTGTTTTAGAAAAGTATTTAAAATAACAAAATGATACTGATCAGTGACAAACATTGAAGAACGGTAGATTCTTTTTAGAGTCTAGGTATGCATGATGGAACTTTCATTACCCTCTCAAGTATGCATCTACAGTCAAATCTGCTCAAGCGACTACTTGCATTAAACGACCACCTGTCATTAACGACCACAGTCCATTCCTCCTGTTACAAGAGTTTCACATGTTAAATTACCTGCATTAAGCTACCACTTTTTGATAACCCCTTCAGCGGTCACATAAGACAGGTCTGACTGTATCTAACTTTTTTCAGTATGAATGTTTGGAGTCTTGTATCAACTTACCCAGGGAGTACACACTTATAGCTAAGATACAGGTACGCAATATACCTGGTATTGCAGAATGCACCGATTTTGTATCTAGTGCACTTGTGGGCTGTCTAAGAACTGATACAAGAAATGTTTATATATCCCACATATAAGGGGCCATATCATATTCTTACTACAGATTTCTTCAGCTTCTTGGAACGGCTATCTCGACACTTTTACTCACCTTTGAAGAAAAGATAAACTTAATCTTCTGTGTATTACTTGAGAATGTTTACTTGAATATGTGGTTTTTCCAGAAAACTGCTTTTACTCAAGTAACCACGCCAGTAGTGACTGTCTCAGCTACTTATAAAACTGTCATGCTGGTTTGTTCATACACTGAATATGTTGACGCGTCTTCATTAGAGATGTCTCCAGCTGTGTATTGTGAATTATTTGCAGTACTTTTGTTTAATTTGCAATACAGTAGTGCAAGTATTTGCTATACTTTCACAAGTATTGCAGTATAATGATGTTTGGTTTATTTTTCAGTAGTTCAATGGTATGTTCTTTCTCCTGTAGGTGTCCATGATGCCATAAAGTTATTCATTCTGTACTTGTAATTAAACGTTTCTGTAATATCTAACATAAAACAATTTACTAAACAATACTTCTAAGAATCTACTGATGTTTACAGTAAATCTTTTGCCCTTACTAAAATGACTTGTGGTTCTATTACAAGGTTCGAAATTTATGCCTTTGAGCCAACAATATTGCCACTTACAAGTTTGACATTTTATTATGCTTTATTATGACTTTATTCTTGAGCAGTCTTTGTTTTATACATGATACTTTTAATTATTACATGCATTCCTGTTTGATTTGTTACATTTTTTATTAATTACGATTTAATATACTTATAGTTTTTGTAGGACCAGTTAAAAAAGAATTTGGGCCAGTTCTTTTTTGCTAAATTCAGATGCTGCTTTTTATAAATATGCAATACTGTATGACAAGTATATGCAGTACTTTTAAAAGTATCGCACCCCTTCCTGGTTTTCATTCACAGTTTGCCAGCTGACAAATCCTATGCTTGGGCAACTCAAAACTTCAGAAGAGTGCAAGACTTCTTGGAATGAATCGGTGTTTTGATTGATATAATGTCAAGCAATTGCAAATATGTTTCCTATTTTAAGACTCCACTTTTGTAAATATAACCTAGATATCCCATAGGCTATATGTGGAAGCAGCCCAGTGCCAGATTACAGATGTCCAGTGGGTGTTGCTATTTTTATATACACTTGTTTAATTTGAGAACAGGATAGTGCAAAGGTTTGTGGTTGTTGGTGAGGCTAATTTACTGCTTATAAACTTACCACTAGTTAACCCAATAGGCCCCATCATTTTATAAAAACATGTTCCCCTGTTCCCAGGATTTCTGGCAAATTTCAAGTGATTTTACTCCTTGTGTTGAGAAATCTGTTGAAAAAACTATTCAATATTGACAATTACAAGTTGTGTTTATTTTGAAGAGTAGTAATTTCTCCACATGCCTGTGTACATAGAAATAGGATATATTAATAAAATGTTGACATTTGATCACAATTTGTGAAGACAAAATAGTAAATTTGTTAAACTTTTAAACTAAAAGTTAAACTAAAGTTATTCTACCTTGCGACTGACATTTGACAATGATCCCATGCTATAACCCTATGCAACCCAATGAAGAAAATGTAGCTATATGTGTTAGCTTTGCACCACTGAAAAAATTATCAAATTTTGACAGTTATTTTTCAGGTTACACCATATTTTATTTGTCATAAAAAATATAGAAATAAATATTTTAGATGGCTTGAAAAAAACCGATGAAAATCAAGAAAAGGGCAGCCCATGCATGTAACGAGCTGACGTTGCTGCAAAATGTATCTGCTAGGGTGTGGCAAAATTTGGTAGCATTTAGTTCAGTAGTTAATCACCAGGATTTTTTGTGGGTCCTGTATGCGGCCAGCGGCGGCCGTTCCAGGACTGGACAGAGCGGCTGGCCGCGGCCGTTGCAGGCTCTAATGGGTTAAAGGTGCTTAATCAGTTTGATTTTTTTTGCTAGGCTTATTTCAAATAAAGTTTGTGAAAAACCAAACCTACCTAGTATCCACTACAACATGCCAGCTCGTTTGTGCAACTTTTTTATGGCGTTTTCGTGAAATCATCAGTCAAACTATTAAATTAGTTAATGCTTGTTCAAACATTTATTGATGTGAAAATCAAAATTCTTAAAAATCATGATTTTGTTCTTTGGTGAAATTTCGCAACTTTGTCATGTGATTGCTGAGAGGATGGAGGTCACGCCCATGATCAGCATTGACTCACACAGCGTTTACCATTTTGAATATCCACTATTTTGATCCTTACCAGATCTAACGACTAAAGTCAATTCTTTCGATGATTAGAACAAAAGTAGGCATTTTTTATTCAATTGACTGGGTGTTGCATAAACTATTCAAACACTACATATTTGGACACCAATGAACCGGATTTGCGACAGGCTAAATCAGTTGAGGAAACATTTTTAATTATGTTCTTGTGATGAATTTCAGCTTTACAACTTTTGCAGAGTGAAAATGTTCCGAACTGTGAGTAGAAATACAGGCACAAGACAATCCAGGTAGTGTAGGTTCCTCGTCATTGCAACAAGGTTCGTTGTTTGCTGGTTGTTTTGAAGTATGACCAGTAGACGATTGGCATAATGACAGTTGAAAGTAAAGGTGTTTGGCGTCATGGATTGGTGACGCACGTTGGTGCGATTCTTGGTTGGTGATGCACATCGGTGCATGGCTGTGCAATGTGGAGACAGGAAGATCAGTTATTTGTACCTCGTAGTATGGTCCAAAAAACAGAGAAATGCGATGTCTAGACTTTCACAAGGATATATATATCATTCTCTCATCACTCAATGCTGGTGTTTTTAGTGGAAAAACAATGTTTTTATTCCCACATTTACCTAGGTAATGTCATAAAAAACATGTTGACATCCACTAAATCATGGTTCTTTCACTTCTTTTTGCTGTCAGTGATAGTTTGTACAATAAAGCTGACGACTGGGGAAATTCGCATGACTTTTTGTTCGGTTTATCGCTTTGGTTTATAATATTTCCATAACAGCAAAGTATAGGACATTATTCCTGCTGATACACTCACCTCGCTATTCAGGTCAGTTTGGTCAAGTACCGAGGGTGACCTTAATAGCAGGGATGAGATTTTTCTGGTTTTTAACAGATTTCCAAAAAATTGCATTTTTGTGATTTGTGTGAATCTGGTTTAAGAATCTGGGGGGGTATAGGGTTATTGTATATTTTGTTTGCGGTTAGTTTTTTTGCTGGAGAACTCTACCCATGTGTCACTACCCACATGTTACTTCCCAATGCCGTCAACAAACATTTCTCCAACTGTTTTTGATACAATAAATGTGTTTGCATGAATATGCAGAGTGTTGGCCCTCTCCACCAATGGGATCATTTGAAAGAAACCAAGTCATCTGCACATCTTGCCAATGGTTGCCAAATGAACAGGAGAGTTATAAATCACTTCAGTTGAAAATCTAGTTCAAATATGCCCCATTGAAAGCCATCCACTCTTACAGCCGCACAAATGGCTAATAAAATATAATCATTTTATCAGTTTGATAAATATTTTCTTGCTCCATCTATTACTTTTGGTCAGAAATCTATTTTAAAAATAGGTTATTTTTCACTATCTATTTATCCAGTTGGGAGCCGAAAATTCTAATTAGAGCCTACATCAACTCTTCCTAAGTTTTTTCTCTCGATTCGTGATGACACATCAAATTCAGAGTCTAATTTATATCTGAAGTTGTTTTCATGTGTCCCACCCATTAATTCATTAAGGGGGTAACGATAGAAGTCAAAGCTGAGCTGAGCTTTTTTACAAGTGTCTAGTGGGCGATAATATGCACTAAATCTAATATGCACTCATTTTATATTTCGTATTTTGAATGGAGGGGGATGGTGAGAGGGTGAGGTTAAATATTATTCACACCAAATCAGAGTATTACTTTAGTTGGGACAGGCTGATTTAAAAAAAATCTATCTGGCAAAATATTTACAATTAAAGCTAGAATCTACATAAGAAGTTGTTTGCTGGTTGTTTTGAAGGATGACCAATAGACGATTGGCATAACGACAGTTGAAAGTAAAGGAAGAAGACTTAAGAATTTAGATTCTATTAAAATATAAAACTTACACGTATATTGGAACCCAACTGTCAAAACATTGATGACACGGCATGTTAAAAACCATGATCAGACCTGATGGATAGATGGATCAAACAGTTTGAAGCATAGCTGTTAGATAACTCTGTAGGTTGACCCCCCCCCACTCCTCCCAATCTGAAATGTATTTTGTTTTAGAAAAAGTCAGAAATGTTATTTTGCTTCTTGTGAGAGTCCTGATTTTGAACTTTTTGTTTTGGCTCCAAAGTGTCTCAGAATTCACCACAAAGCATCTTATTTTTTTATTTTCCTGGGGAGGACCCAGACCCCCCTAGCGGGAGGGGGTTGCCCCCTCCTGCACTCTCCCATGCGTTAACCTTTGGCCAACGCCCCCTTTCTTCTTTCGGGCTCTTACTATCTTGTCAGATTATTTCAGGGTTTTTCCTCTTGTGCCTGTCACATCCCTGTAATAGTGAGGTTGCACTGTGATATAAAGTCTGTCAAGATAATAACCTGGAGGTTTAACTGCTGACAAAGTAAACAAGGGTAAACAATTTAGTCACACCAATGTTTTTCCTGCATTGAACAAATTACAAATCAGGTTACTAGAGTTGGGCACTAGTGTGATTTACCTGGGGTATTTTGTATAAAGCTGGGTAAAACACAAACATGTTTAATAAAATACAGTTTTATTGCACACACAACAGAGATACAAATACTGACCATGCACGAGAGCAAACTAATAAAATATTGAGACATGCTCACATAAAAGTTCCACATCATGTGATGGATCAAGAATTAAACGGTCCATTCACCGTAACAGAAACAAACCCTCAGACAACAAAATAAGAAATTCTTATTTTTAACAGTGACAATGAAGATGTAATGCAATAACATTATATAGCTAATAAATATATACATACAGTATGTAAACAAATACTACAACAATTCACATTCTTATAACATTCATACTAATTATTTGATAATACTAACTTCAAATTCATGGTAAAATTTTTTTACTTAAAAGTAAAGACAGTTGGTGAAAGATGAAAGTTACTTATTTTGCACGGTCATAGTTCTTTTTTAATCATATCTTCTCTTCCCATCCATAAAGTAATGCTATTAAAAAATAACAATATTACAAGAAAATGTGCTTTCAAGAAAAAATTATGTTTTTGTAAACAAATTCCATCTTTGTTATACAAATGCAACAGCTGTACAATTGCTCATGATGAGATGTCCAAAGTTAGTAGTAACAATACTAAATTTTCATTGAAAAATATATATAAATAAATAATTTGTAAATAAACAATGTAAAGTGGCTGTGTCCCGATATGTTCGGTTGTCATGGTAATATAACTAAAAATTAGTGCAACCTTCCTCAAAGAAGTTGAGTTAGGCTTGTCAAGGAGTGTAAATTAATACTTATAATACAAGTTGTGGATACAAATATACATGCAACACAATTGTGAACACGTCTGACTTGTGATAAAGTGCTCGGTATGATCAGTATTGTTTGCCTGATCATGTAGTAAAGTTCCTTTTTATGAGAAAACTGATATCACAGGAATGGTTATGATTGGATGTCAAATACTTTCACGCATTGTTTCATTAGAAGATAAATCTCTACAGGAAGCCTGACAAAATCACTGTATGAAACACACAGAATGTAGCGAACTAGTGAGACACCAAAATCTTTGTAAAATACTTGGATGAAGACACGGTTGTTTACATGGCAGTTACCGTGGTGATGACCCAGAGGTCAGTCACATTACTTAACATATATGCCGGGTGTCAGGGAGTAATGTGTGTTTATGCGTTGCCAAATGCAATGGGACCACTTATCTAATTCATGTTGTAAACAATAGATTCCTTGTTCTTAGTTATTTCATACTCTGGCTGCACCAGTAGAATGTCTCCTCAGTTGCCAAAGATTTTTTACAAACTAAACATGGGTCAGTTGGCCCCAAAAGTATTCTATTATTACCCGAAATATTTTACTTACAGATTACACAGTCGGTTGATATTGCAAGGCAAGGACTCTAAAACAGAACCCACTGGGGCAAACGTGATTCCAGACAGATCAGTAATTGTTGTTTTTATGAAGAATTTTTTGAAAGCGAGTACTGGTGTTTGCATGAAATGATGCCTGCTGTGAAGGTTTCAGTGGACAGATGTGCAATCGCTCGTTGTCGCTGTCGCTGCATGTGTCACAAGCAGATGTACGGCTGCTTTAAAGGCAAACTTTGTAGAGAAAAACATTACAACTACCATGGAAACAAAACTAACTAGGAGGATGGAAATAACATCAAACATAAAATACTGGCAGAGCGTCAGGTCATGTTCTTTTGACTTTAGATGTGGCGCCCCCTGTAGCTGGATGACATAGTTGACCCAGTGTTTGATCACACTCTGCTGTCGCTGTGGTTTATTGTTCATGATGAACGAGATTCGTTTTGCGTTGAGTCGATAACGAGAGTTCGTGTCGACAGCCATGATAGCATTGTAGAGGGCATCGGCATCCAGGGAATGTATCGATACTTTCACACCCATGTCGGCATGCAACGTGAGCTTGGTCGCTTGATACGATTGGTCGGCAAAGAGCGGGATTGCGACAACTGGGACACCGTAGTACGAGGCTTCATAGGCAGCATTCAGTCCGCAATGACTCACGAATACTTGCACCTTCGGATGTGCAAGTAGGTCGGACTGAGGTAACCATGGCACCAGGATCGTGTTGTTGCCAAGGTTACGGGGCAGGGTTTCATTGTAACGCCAGATGACTCGGTGTGGTAACCGTGCCAACGCTTCTGCGAAGATCTCCCTCCACACAGGCCCGTAGTATTTGAGGATTGACCCGAAACTGAACAAGACAACACCTTCGTCTCCCGTCTCATCAAGAAAGTCAGTGATGTGTGACGGGATCATCTTCGGTTCCGACTGAACGAATCCACCAATGAGAATGTCTGACGGTTGCATGGGGCCAACGTAGTCGAGTGCGTGGTCTCCCAGAATGAATCGGAGTGATGCAGACTTGTAGCTGTTCTGTATGTGAAGCGTTGTGTTGATGCCATGGGACAGTTTCAGTTGCTGGTAGTACTTCAGTGTTGTGTACGCGATCAGTTTCTGGGCAATGTAGCCGAACGTGTTGATGACGCGCTGCGACAGTGTCATCGAGTCGGAGTATGTCGTCAGGAGTGACGGGAGGTAGGCAGGATGTCGGGGGAAGACATTCTCGAGGCCCTGGGTGTAGAACACAATGAAAGGGATGTCAATGTAGTCGGCAAGGATTCGACTACATTGGTCGACAGCATCGTAGATTGCGAGGTTGAATTTCTCGCGTTTAATCTGCTGCAGAATGTCATGATCAGCGAGGAGGCTGTCACAGAAAGCGAACGTCGATTTGTAGAATGTTGCCACAATCTGCCACAAGGGGGTGTCGAGGAAAGTCTGCAGCGACTTGAATCCGCAGATCACGCTGACGTTTTCAGGTGATTTGAAGTGGATGAGCCTCACTCTGGAGAGGTTGACCCCGCTATGTGGACCGTCATAGTTGTCGTGTACCAACATCGTCACCTGGTGGCCATCTTGGAGCAGAATCGCGGCAAGCTTCTCGAAGTTGAGCAGATGTGAATTAACGCAATGCCCAAATGGGTAGAGTAGAATGTTGGCTGTCCGTACGGACGGGATGCCACTTGCCGCCAGCATGGTGGCAACTAGGAGCATGTGGCAATTCATGGCTTCTGTTTCTTTCAGCTGTGTTGTGATACTGGGAAAAGTCTGAAAAAAATCAATGAAACTTTGAAAGTACAGCTTAAAATTATGTAATATAATCTTCTCCAGGAAGTGGAGTCCAACTTAATATGTCATAACTTGGACATACATTAATTTTGTAAAACATATTATTTAATTAAGTATTGTACGTTACTTCCTCTTTTTTCTTCTCATTACAACTGCATTATTCCATGCTACAACTTCAATTAATTTTAAACATCATGTTACAGGTAAAGCTATACATCTGCAGTGGAATACACTTTTTATATTTCAATCAATCGTATCGGTGAAATTTTTTGAGAAAATATATATTAAATGCTTTCAAGGATAAATGACGAAATTGGTAATGATTATCGGCAAAAGCAGGCTGTGGGAGATTAATTTGTCCAACAGGAGTGCAAGTCTGCAAAGTGCTGCCCCCTGATGATTATAATGTTAACCAGACACACTTATGAAGCAGCACCTGTGAATGCAAGCAGCCACAGGAAGTGAATTACTGTTGTAACACCTATTATAACTAAGACACATTGGCAACAATTTTGCCTTTTTCAACTTTTAGTTTAACCAGTGCTTTTGGGCAAGCAATGCTGAATAGCACTTCCATGTTGTTCTAAACTAAAGACTAAGTGACTCCGACATGTGTTCATAAGTACATATATATCTATTTATTTATATCATCTGTGGTGTTATAGGCATTCTTACAAGTGCACCAAGTTATGTTTAAAACTACCCTATGGCTACGGGAAAATAAAAATTACAATATGATACAATATTCACCATGTCTAGACTTGCGTGAGAACGTCTAGACATGTTGCTTTCTCAGCTTCATAGGGAATCATTCGCATGAGTTCACCTTTCAGAGAATTAAATTGTCTGTGAGTATCAGACATTTTACACTTTCTTTATTTTGTAATTCTTTTTCAAGACATTGTAAACACTGTATTCCTTTTTAAGACCTTTTATTTTTTATTCTGCTCCAGTGTTTTGACATAAAAATAGGAAAGTGAAGGACTATTATAGATAGTATAATGATGTCAGAACCAAAAAGTACACAATGAACAAAGAAACTACTAATTTGGGAAAGGCAGATTCTTGTGCAAATATAATTCTTTTGTTTGTTTTATCTGAGATGCTGCGCAGTGTTGATGTTTTCCCATGCGTGGGAAATGGTCAGTTAGTAAAGGTCAAGAGTTGGTCCAGTTTGAAGGAGCGGGAATGTTCACAAAAAGTAAGGTGTCTGAAGTTCTCAACATACCTTTATCTTAACAATAGATGTAAACAATTTCTTGAGAGGTAATTAACCATCAAATGTCACATTCCAAGGAGCCAGAAGGGCAATGTTGGTTTTAAGTTTTTTTTATTTCCCCATATATCCATATCCAAATCCATTCTTTGTAATGTGTTGGTAAGCAAAGTGGTGTGTGTACTTACAAAGTGTAGAAACTTAGCGTACTTTGTTTTGTACGCAAGGTTACTTGAAAAAGCTAATTTGGATGATGCTTCAGCATACGAAGATGAAACTCCAGGACCTACTGCATTTATCACTGAGTTGGTTCTATTTAGCAACAGAACACCGTGTCTGACAAGATTTGTGTGGGCTGACTAACCAATTTTTTTTCACAAATCACTGGTAGTGTTGTTCACGCACTATTCATAGATGCGTATTTACTGGCGAACCAGTCGGGGCCAGTTTTTCCCTCCCTCCTGCAACTGTCAAAAAGGCAGCTGCTAAAAAGAAATGTTGACTGGCCATCAACCCTGCTTTAGTGCCAAGTTGCTTAGTGAAATACGATCGTTTTTGGAGGGGATTTCCCACTGGAGTCTTCCTGGTTGGTCCTACTTGCAGGTAGAATGCGATGTCCGCCGTTCTTAATTAAGGGGCTAGAAAAATTACAATTAAAGCTTTAGTTATTTAGAACCTACTGTTAAATGACGCAATTGTTGGTGTGGTCATAAATATTATATGGCATGTGTTTTGGCTGTAACAAAAAGTGTTAATTCTTTATAAAATCATTTCTTCCAAAATGTTAGCAAGAAAGATGATTTAGGAAATTTTTACCCATGCTGATTACAAATTTGTAACCAAATAAATTACAAGTGATTAATTATAAAAAGATATTCACTTAATGACCGTCTGTCAATTTCAATAATTAAAAACACATTTTGCTGTGTGCATTGATTAATTAAATAAACTGGCTGATGAATTGTGTGCTTAAATTTTTACATTTGAACATAGCTGGTGCAGTGTTTTACATCACTTGAACGTAACTGGTGCAGTGTTATACAACAATTAAATGTGACTGGTGCAGTGCTATGCAACAATTGAACGTAACTGGTGCAGTGCTATGCAACAATTAAATGTGACTGGTGCAGTGCTATGCAACAATTGAACGTAACTGGTGCAGTGCTATGCAACAATTAAATGTGACTGGTGCAGTGTTATACAACAATTGAACGTAACAGGTGCAGTGCTATGCAACAATTGAATGTAACTGGTGCAGTGCTATTCAACAATTGAATGTTACTGGTACAGTGCTATATAACAATTGAATATAACTGGTGCAGTGCTGCACAACAATCGAACGTAACTGGTGCAGTGCTGTACAACAATTGAATGATACTGATGCAGTGCTGTACAACAATTGAACTTAACTGGTGCAGTGCTGTACAATAATTGAACGTAACTGGTGCAGTGCTATGCAACAATTGAATGTAACTGGTGCAGTGTTATACAACAATTGAACGTAACTGGTGCAGTGCTGTACAACAATTGAACGTAACTGGTGCAGTGCTATGCAACAATTGAATGTAACTGGTGCAGTGTTATACAACAATTGAACGTAACTGGTGCAGTGCTGTACAATAATCGAACGTAACTGGTGCAGTGCTATGCAACAATTGAATGTAACTGGTGCAGTGTTATATAACAATTGAATGTAACTGGTGCAGTGCTATTCAACAATTGAATGTTACTAGTACAGTGCTATATAACAATTGAACGTAACTGGTGCAGTGCTGTACAACAATCGAACGTAACTGGTGCAGTGCTGTGCAACAATTGAATGTAACAGGTGCAGTGCTATGCAACAATTGAATGTAACTGGTGCAGTGCTATTCAACAATTGAATGTTACTGGTACAGTGCTATATAACAATTGAACGTAACTGGTGCAGTGCTGTGCAACAATTGAATGTAACTGGTGCAGTGCTGTGCAACAATTGAATGTAACAGGTGCAGTGCTATGCAACAATTGAATGTAACTGGTGCAGTGTTATACAACAATTGAACGTAACAGGTGCAGTGCTATGCAACAATTGAATGTAACTGGTGCAGTGCTATTCAACAATTGAATGTTACTGGTACAGTGCTATATAACAAATGAACGTAACTGGTGCAGTGCTGTACAACAATCGAACGTAACTGGTGGTGTGCTGTACAACAATTGAATGTAACTGGTGCAGTGCTGTACAACAATTGAATGTAACTGGTGCAGTGCTGTACAACAATTGAATGTAACTGGTGCAGTGCTGTACAACAATTGAATGTAACTGGTGCAGTGCTGTACAACAATTGAATGTAACTGGGCTGTGCTGTACAACAATTGAATGTAACTGGTGCAGTGCTGTACAACAATTGAATGTAACTGATGCAGTGCTGTACAACAATTGAATGTAACTGGTGCAGTGCTGTACAACAATTGAATGTAACAGGTGCAGTGCTATATAACAATTGAACATAACTGGTGCCATGCTGTACAACAATTGAACATAACTGGTGCCGTGCTGTACAACAATTGAACATAACTGGTGCCATGCTGTACAACAATTGAACGTAACTGGTGCAGTGCAATACAACAATTGAATGTAACTGGTGCAGTGCTGTACAACAATTGAACATAACTGGTGCCGTGCTGTACAACAATTGAACATAACTGGTGCCGTGCTGTACAACAATTGAATGTAACTGGTGCTGTGCTATACAACAATTGAATGTAACTGGTGCAGTGCTGTACAACAATTGAACGTAACAGGTGCAGTGCTATGCAACAATTGAATGTAACTGGTGCAGTGCTATTCAACAATTGAATGTTACTGGTACAGTGCTATATAACAATTGAACGTAACTGGTGCAGTGCTGTACAACAATCGAACGTAACTGGTGGTGTGCTGTACAACAATTGAATGTAACTGGTGGAGTGCTGTACAACAATTGAACGTAACTGGTGCAGTGCAATACAACAATTGAATGTAACTGGTGCAGTGCTGTACAACAGTTGAACATAACTGGTGCCGTGCTGTACAACAATTGAATGTAACTGGTGCAGTGCTGTACAACAATTGAATGTAACTGATGCAGTGCTGTACAACAATTGAATGTAACTGGTGCAGTGCTGTACAACAATTGAATGTAACTGGTGCAGTGCTATACAACAATTGAACATAACTGGTGCCATGCTGTACAACAATTGAACATAACTGGTGCCGTGCTGTACAACAATTGAACATAACTGGTGCCATGCTGTACAACAATTGAATGTAACTGGTGCAGTGCAATACAACAATTGAATGTAACTGGTGCAGTGCTGTACAACAATTGAACATAACTGGTGCCGTGCTGTACAACAATTGAACATAACTGGTGCCGTGCTGTACAACAATTGAATGTAACTGGTGCTGTGCTATACAACAATTGAACATAACTGGTGCTGTGCTATACAACAATTGAACATAACTGGTGCTGTGCTATACAACAATTGAACATAACTGGTGCTGTGCTATACAACAATTGAACGTAACTGGTGCTGTGCTATACAACAATTTAACGTAACTGGTGCTGTGCTATGCAACAACATCAGTGAAGTCAGTGAAGTGTTGCGTAGGCGGTGTGAAAAGAAACTAGCGTACTTTTTTGGCAAATTTCCATGTCATTTTTCATTCATGTAACAGAGCGAACTTTGCAGTAAACAAGTAAAACAAATTATTTTATGACCACTAAATGTGATTTATGCTTCATCAGCTGTTAGAAGTTTTCTCAGCCGTAAAGTCATGACAGTGCATCCAGAAATAAACATCCTATAAAACACACAGCAAGAGTTAAGATTTGTTAGTAAGGAAAGTAGACGTAAGATTGCAGACCATTCAGTATGAATAAGTTGTAGTGGAAAGTAGTCTTAAGATAGCAAAAACGTGAGATTTTTTTCCACATTTTTACTAAGGTGTGGAAATGCCTGATAACAAGCAAAATTTGCTTAACAAATAACTAGTGTTTTTTTTTTGCTTTCTGTGGGATGTGACTCTTGTTTCATAGATGTTAATTTGTATCACAGTTGTAAATATAACAAACTGTCTTCAGGGCTACCTTCTTGCTAAGTTCACTGACGTGCATGAAAAGAGATTACTCTTGATGAAAGAACAGTCTACATATCACGTGCTTTGCAGATTAGAGCAAAATAAAAATAAGTTCAGAATTAACAACAGGAGTAAGTCATTCAACGATCGCTAGGATGTCTCCCAGAATCAGTGCAGTAGTTAAACATGTGAATAAAAATCAGGCTGATATTTTGCATGTTGTAAACATCAGAAATGTAGATATTTTGCAAAGTGGATGCAATGTTTGAAGAAATGAAAAAAAAATAAAATGTTAGTGTGTAAGTGGTGCCATCGAGAGAAATCTGCGATGCAAGTAAGCTGCAATAAAAGTAAAGGTGCTAATGACGACAAAGTGATGCAGTACTTACCTTGTCGAAGGGGTGGTCTGTGTCAATGTCTTGTTGTGTCACTTCTACTGACTTGTCGAATTTCTGTCTCTTGGTAGCCAAGCCGGGGATATGTAGTTGGTTCCTTGTGGACCGTACCATTGCGGTACCGAGCAGGGGTGGAAGGTTGTGGCCTTCTCTTGTTGTTGGAATTGAGACAGCTCTCAGAGGAGGCTGGTTGTATTGGCTGGTCACGCCTCACTGGTGATGGTCAGCTGTGCGGTGGGGCGTGTCTCTGGTTAGATTATGGAGGGGTGGGGGGGCGGGGGGGGGGTATTTCAATCTTGATTTTTATTCTTTTGATGTTGCTGGTGGAATGTGATTGGATGCTGTCCCATGGTTGGGATGTTTGTGTGACATGTGATGTGTGACATAGAGCTAACTGATGGCAGAGCAGCGAACAGGGACAAAGGTCAGATTTATGGGGTTCATCTCCAGTGCAGAAGGGTGTCAGCTGTTCTTACATGGAATGTAGAGGGTAAATTAGTAAATTGTACGAGATGAAAGATATTTGATAGGAAGTTTTTATTTGCAAGAGTATTGACACCAATTAATAGAAGGTATTTGTAGAAGTCACTGGGGTATATGATGGTTTATTTTACTGGGAGAAAAATGCATTTTTACTATTGGTACTGCTGCCACCACAGCCACCACATGGCAGTGCAGTGCCCCCACATGTTTAAAGCATGCTTACTACCCTCGGTCAGTCGGTCAGTACGGCTTGCCTGAGTCCACTCAGCTGTAGCAATGACATCTTGGCTGTTGTCAAGGGGGGACGGTGCTGACCTGCCGTGCACTGCTTTCTCCTCAGGGATGGAGTCCCCTTCCAGCCGCAGCCCAAAGAGCTTAAAAGGTTCGAAAAAAGAGATTTTAACCTAGCTGCACCATTGCCATGATGTCCAAGTATACATACCAGCCAATGTGCCCAGTACTGTCCCAATGTTGGCCAGATATTTCTTGTAGTATTCAGCATGCTGCTAAGGACACAACACTGCTGGTGCACTACAGCGAATCAGAGCATGTGTGCTGTCACAAGCCCCACCCACCAGCCTAGTACAAGCTCCGCCCCCTGGCTACAAGCCCCGCCCACCCATAGTAGTAGTAAGTGTAGTGGCTGGGGCGGGAACTCAGCCAGCACCAGCCAAGCAGAGTGTGGCCGCTGGCTACTCACGTAGGTGTATCTGGGCAAAGTCCCAGATCCCATGTGTCCTTCCCTCACCTGCAGAGTGTAGCCCACCCTTCCAGGGAGCATTTTCCCAGGGAAGTTCTCCTGTCTGGGGCAGTGTGTCAAGGTGAGCCGACCTGGTGGTGTGGGAATTAACTGGCCTATTGACATGAAAACGGTATATTTCCAGAATGTTCTGTGATTTATTTTTTATTTGTGGGGGCATAATTTGGAGCATGGGGGAATAAAATTATGTTGAATTGTCATCATCTCAACTACTGTGTTCTCCCTCAAGTTGTATCATCCGTAGTGTTCTTCCTCAAGTCATAGTATCATCTGCTGTGTTCTTCCTCAAATTGTAGTATCATCTGCAGTGTTAATCATCAAATCATAGTATCATCTACAGTGTTCATCCTCCAGTCATAGTATCATCTACTGTGTTCTTCCTCAAATCATAGTATCAGCATTGTTTTTCTACAAGTCATAGTATCATCTGCATTGTTCTTCCTCAAATCACAGTATCACCAGCATATCCAAAAATTATGTTTGTTCAATTGATGTCCAAGCTGATAAAATATTATGCATTACTTGGAAATAATAATATTGGACAATTCCCGTCAAATGTTCAGCAAACATGCAACAGTGTGATTCTAAAGACCAGCCATGTTGTTTTTCTCATGAAACATGACTGTTTACTTGGCCTTTCACTAGCTGCTGTTGTCTGTGAGCTGTGGGAAAGTGAAGCAAAATCCAGGGCCCCTGTTTTGCACCTGCAAGGGAAGCCTTTGAACCCAATCAGCCAGTTGCCTTCCATGTCAGGCTGAAGCCCTGGAATGACACCTGTCCCCAGTCTAGTCTTCCCAGACAGGTGAGGTGGTCTTGAAAACACTTGAGGATGAATGACTGCCTGATGTCCTGCTACTCCAGTGAACTCACTGTCCATAGCTGCTGGGGCCTACATGCCCAGCTGTGTACTGGTCAGAGACATTCCAACCCAAATACTTCCCACTGAGCCAGAATCTGGGGATTCCTATTATCCACACCATTATTCCCATCTATTATTCTCATATATTATTCACCCCTCACTTTCACACCTATTATGTTCACTCATCCACATGTTATTCTGCACATATTATTCTCACCTATTATTCACATCTATAACACACACCTGTTATTCACATATTCATACATTATTTTATTCACATATATTTTTCCCACCTATTCACATGTTATTCCTGACTATTATTCATACATATTAATCCTACCTATTATCCTCCCTATTATTTCCACCTATAATGCTCACATTATTATTCACACATTATTCACATGCACACATATTATTCACACATATGTCAACCTATTATTCACATTTTCATGCCTATTATTTACACCTATTAACCACACCTATTATTCTCACCTATTATTCCAGACTATTAATCCCACCTGTTATTCACAAATTCCTGTTATTTGCACATAATTCGCACCTGTTATTCTCACCTGTTAGGTAAGAGTGCTAGCATGTTTTTAAAAAAGTAACAAGTATCTAAGAAGATAAAATTTTTTGGACTCTTAATAAGCCAATGGCTTCCTTGTCCACTGGCCATCTGTTGTGATGTTTTGAATAGCAGTCTTGTTAAATCTGTTATGCCCTTTATTATTTCTACTAAGGTGTCATACCAATGATAAATTTCCATGGTGCACACAAATCAGAGTTATTCATAAGGGTGCTTTAAAAAAATCATAACATCGCTAATAATTATCGAACAAATGAGATTGAGGTACCACTTGGTTGCTAAAAGACTCTATTATAATAAAATGATAAAAAAACAACAGCACATAATCTTAACATGGGTATATTATTTTTTTATTTCTTCCAAAAAAGAAAGCAAATTTTTTTTCACTCTACTACCAGATAATTACCGTTCCAATACCGGACTATGCCGATTCAGACAGGCCCATCAGTACCGTGTGGTTTACCATGGTAGTGCAGGCTGTTGAAGCCGGCAGAAATCACGATGGGAACTTGCTAACATTTACCTCAAAAAAGCCCACAACATCGTTCTAACTGTCTGAACTAGTAAAATAACGTGATTCACTAATGCTGTCATTCAGTTTGCCGAAATATTGACACAGAAACTTGAAATAATCCAGCATAAAGTGAACTGACACAGAACGAAGTGAGAAAACAAAATGGCGGATTAGTAAATAAAAAGCTCTGACGGCCCAGACAACACGTGTTTGTAACGACGATGCTTATTGACTGCATATAGCCCGCTTGCTCATTCATGTATTCAAATAGGCCAGTCATAGAACTTTCCAAAGGTATAGCGTGTTACATATTTAGGTACTACGAATTGAAACGTAAATTTATTCTGCGGATTATACTGAAAGCAGCCAAATATGGGCACCAACTATGTGATGTGTTTTGTAAGCTAGATCATCATTGATTATGCTCATGAATAAATGTGAATCAGAACGAAGAGTGTTTCAGCTTTCCAGTAATACCATTTGTTCTTGTGTGAGGTACTGGTGACGGAAACGAAAATTGTTCCTACAGAGTAATGCCAAAATCGGCCCAAAATTGGCCCAAAATCGGCTGGAATGCTTTTCACACTGATCTTGTGGGCCGAATTCGGCCCAGTGGTCACTCCCAGGGTTAAGGTCATGAGTCTAAACATTTTCTCCCATTTATTTTGCACAGTTCACTTGTGAAAAACTATAGTTTGGTCTGTTGATGTCAGTGGTATTGACGAGATAGTGGAAATGTGGGTGAAAATGTATGTAAAATGTTTAAAACAAAAATACAATCTGTGGCATTGTGTGTATTAGTTGTATTCAACTGAATGTGTGGTATAGAGGTAGGTAAAAATCTGTATTTAAATACATTAAATTATTTATTATTTTGGCCTAAATGTTTGGTTAAGTTACATTTTAATAGTGCCAAACATAATCAAATGTTTCATTCTCTATAAAACAAACATTATCCAATCTTTTGTAAATTCAAATTAAGTCTCAGAATCACATGTAGATGACTGATGACCATTTTTGTTTCCTAGTGGCGACTTTTTCCATCAATATATGGATAAAGGCAAATGTTACCTCTGCAGGCCCGTAGCCAGAACCTTAAGCACGCGAACAGCTTCCACGGCTGGCACAGAGAGAGCCCACAAAAACGCATTTCCCAACCAACGATGTACACGATTACAATAAATAAGAGATCGGCTGCATTATCACTTATTTTTCAATGATTATATAGATCAGCGGTATTCACTATTCTGCTGATGAAAACATTCATTGAATCTCGACAGCGTTTGCTAAGGCTAAGTTCAAAGCAAATCTTGTAAAAAGAAAAAAACGTCTTTCATTTTTGTTTTACCCGTCTTCATCATTTGCCCGTCTCCAAGACGGGCAGATGGGCAGACGGGCAGACGGGTCCCAAGCTAAGGGCCTGTTAAACTCTGGGATAAATACTGCTCTCCTGACGGAAGGTTGGAGAACAAAAGCCCAGTACTCCAGTAGTTCGGGAATTGTATCTTTGATGATATGAACTGCTGAAGGTTTAGTTGTTTCTGCTCTCTGGTGGTTTTATGACCCGGGTTATGTGGTGTTTGTGAACTAAGTTTTCATTAAAATGTGTGCTAGCTGAACCTGTCATAGGGTAAACAGTGCAGACAGTTGTTGTAAGATTGTCATCAGTAACTGGGTACATAGGAAGTCAGACATATAATTACCCTTTCACCAAAGAAGACCAGGGTTCAAGTATCCTTACTGCCATTTGAAGCGTAGTCAGTTTCATTCAGTCCCAGTCTCAGTTCTCATGAATGAGCAATGGGATTCCATTCAGTCCCAGTCTCAGTTCTCATGAATGAGCAATGGGCATTTGACCACAGTTCATAAGGGTGCTGACTTTGAGTGCACTTTGGCAGTTTTCTGTTCTCACGGCTGAAGACGAACAGTTACAATGAAGGAAGAGGATATTTTCACAGGTCAATATACTTCAAAGGGCATGTGACGTTAAAAGACAATGGGTTTTGTAAAGGTAAAGGTATGTTCTTATATAGCGCGGTATCCAGTCCTTGGGACTGTTCAAAGCGCTTTACACTTCACCCCCGGCAGACCTGTTCATTCCATCGCCATCTCGACTTCTCTGGTAAGCATTCAGCCATGCTGGAGACTATTCATTCAGGTATCCACCTCTGTCTGTAGCCAGGTACTCATTTACTCAGCTGAGTGAACTGTGGCAATGTGGGATAAGCAAAATTGCCAAAGCTTCGAAATGGCAGCAGGAGGATTCGAACCCGGGTTCTCTCAATTGAGGACCCGACTTTCTACACTACCACACCCCATTTTTGTGTAGTGTACATCAATGTTTAGAGATCATCCTTATTGTCTTTATATAAATGATTTGGAAGATGACATATCTAGCAAAGTACTGAAATTTGCAGATGACACAAAAGTATTCAGAAAGGTTACTAATGATACATATGAAAAAGTTTACAGGATGATCTAGATAAATTAGTTAAATGATCAGAAAAATGGCAAATGTTATTCAATTTTGGGAAGTGTAAATGTATACACATAGGACATGGAAACATGGACGAAGAATATAAAACGGGAGATGCTGTAATAGGTAGAACCACACAAGAAAAGGACTTAGGTGTAATATTTAGTGCTAACATGAAAGTTTCAGAGCAATGTGGGATTGCTGCTTCAAAAGGAAATCAAATTCTAGGGCTAATTAGGAGAACTATCACACATAAGGAGAAACAGCTAATTGTACCCCTGTACAAAGCAATGGTTAGACCACATTTGGAATATTGTATACAAGCATGGAGACTATCATAAGAATGACATAGACAAGCTAGAAAGAATACAAAGAAAGCAACTAAAATGATTCCAGAATTGAGAGACCTTAGTTATGAAAGTCGCTTGTTACAATGTGGTTTGACAACACTAGAGACCAGGAGACTAAGAGGAGACCAAATAGAAGTGTTTAAAATAATGAACGGTTATGAGGATGTTAATAGGAATATGTTCTTCAAACTTAAAGAAGGCAGTAGAACCAGAGGACACAAAGCAGCATTAAGGAACAGTGCAGGTTGGACATGAGAAAGTACTCTTTCTCACAGATGGTGATAAATAAATGGAACAAACTGCCAAATGATTGTGTTAATGCTAGTAGTGTGAATATGTTTAAAAATAGAATTGACAGATATATGATAAGAGCGGGCTACACATAGATGATGAAATTGTTAGACTCTCGATAAGCCTATGGCTTCCTTGTCCACTTGCCATCTGGAACTTGTTGTTTGGGATGGCAATCTTGTTAAATCTAATTTTCAAGGCAACAGAATGAGCCTCACACAATGAATTCTCCCTTGCATCAATCACTGGTCAGAGTAATTACAACATCTAGCCAATCCTTTCGGCCTCTTTGCTTGTCTAGGAGGCAGTTTAATTAATTACACGGTCTGTTGGTTCCAGGTTGTCTTGACATTTCAAACCTAGTTTTCAGACTGTTGAACTGGCCAGGCCGTATAAATTAATAACATAGCCCATCAACCATTAATTGCATTCCGTTGGTGTCATCCACAATCTACAGTCGCGTAGAGTAGTAATACTGGTGTGAACCTGGTCACCCGCAATAAATACTGGGTTCGGGCTTGGTACCAGTGCAGTCGGGTGAATGTTCTAAAATCATGTCACTGTGCGTTTTAGAGTCAGACACCATCCCTGTAATCTGTGCCATTGAAATATTTTGGCGCAAAACCAATTAGGTGCCTAAATCCCGAAAATAGAATGTTAAACACTGATAAACATTAAGTGGCGTCAGGTAGCCCCTTTGTGTCCACCTCGGCAACAGTTCACGACCTTTTCAAATTTACCCCCAGTAATTGTTGGTCAGAAACCAGGAGGCTTGGACAGTGGTGGTGTAGGTTGTCTGGACTTTATTGATGTGTTTTTGTGGCTCTGGACCAGTTCAGCATACCTACTAGCACACTTGGCTGCTTCCCAAATTCTTCTCAAGCCAGGCTGGAGAGGTTGACCAGAAGTAGGTCAGCCTGACCCAGTTATTCAGCTCATGGGCAATGTATGAATGGATGAGTGTAGGACATATGCCCTCACAGACAAAAGCCCTCACCTTTTCAAAGGGGGTAGGACAAAACCCCTACTAGCTACTGGCTTCGAAATTAGCAGAATGTTAAGGGGATGTGGTTTCTTTTTTTCAATACTATAATAATAATAATTTTATTAAAATGGCAACTATAGCAGTTGAATTATACAATTGGCACAGTAAAACAACCAATGATAAGAAATTAATTAAGACAAAAATTATGACTTAAAATATAACAAATTTAAAAGGTGCACGAACATCGTGTTTAAAGTTAGGTTACAAACAGTGGCGTTGCAGAAATCAGAGTTTTTCTTGAGTTAAATCTAAGTTCTTTTTGGATTAAGTAAATGTTGTGTATAAATAAAAAAAAAAATAGGCCTAATTAAAAGTACTTAAATTTAACTCAAGAAAAATTCTGATTTCTGCAAAGTAAATAACCAGTCTCACACATTCATTCAAATCCACTTGTAGAAGTCATTTCGAAGCAAGTCAGTTTGTATTGATATGTACTTGTTACCTCCTAAACTTCCCAAATATGAACTCACCTATGCTCGAGTCCTGCTAAGCTCAATTATGCTATTGAATTGCTTAAAAAAAGCCACATCCAATTAGTTGGGTTTTTGTCCTACCCCCTCTAAAAAGATGAGGGCTTTTATCCGTGAGGGCTTATGTCTGTACTCCATGAATGGATGATATTGACACAGACCACTATCCGAATCCATCCACCATTACCCACATAAAAGGCCTTACGAGATTACAGAAGTCTCTCCTCAGTTAGATTTTATTGCTTGTTTAATTTCAGACGCATTTCGTGAACAATCAAACTGATCTAGTAGCTACCGTGATATGCTGCTTCATATGTTATTTATTTTTCGTGAAATCTATTAAATAATTTTTTGTAGAAAAAACTGAGCAAATTGTAGATGTGGCTCTACATCTATATACTACAACATCTGTATACTACAACATCTATATACTACAACATCTATATACTACAACATCTATATAGTACAACATCTATATACTGCAACATCTGTATACTACAACATCTGTATACTGCAACATCTATATAGTACAACATCTGTATACTACAACATATGTATACTACAACATATGTATACTACAACATCTTTATAGTACAACATCTATATACTACAACATCTGTATACTACAACATCTATATACTGCAACATCTATATACTGCAACATCTGTATACTACAACATCTGTATACTACAACATCTATATACTGCAACATCTGTATACTACAACACCTGTACACTACAACATATATATATATATATATATATATATATATATATATATATATATATATATATATATATATATATATATATATATATATACTGCAATATATATGTAGTACAACATCTGTATACTACAACATCTGTATACTACAACATATGTATAGTACAACATCTATATACTGCAACATCTGTATACTGCAACATCTGTATACTGCAACATCTATATACTGCAACATATATGTAGTACAACATCTGTATACTACAACATCTGTATACTACAACATCTATATACTGCAACATCTATATGCTACAACATATATATATATATATATACTGCAACATATGTATACTGCAACATCTGTATACTACAACATCTGTATACTGCAACATCTGTATACTGCAACATCTGTATACTACAACATCTGTATACTACAACATCTATATACTGCAACATCTATATGCTACAACATATATATATATATATATACTGCAACATATGTATACTGCAACATCTGTATACTACAACATCTGTATACTGCAACATCTGTATACTGCAACATCTGTATACTGCAACATCTGTATACTGCAACAATAGGCTGTTCACTCTTTCCCAAGGTACCTGGTCTAATGATGAAAGTCAATTATTTCTATGATTTAAAAAAAAATGCATTCTTATGTCCAGATGTGTAGTGTGTGACTAGTTTAAATAATGTGCACAGTCTGTTTAATAAAAAAACCCTATTGTTGTTCAAATCATCGAAAGAATTGACTTTAGTCATTAGATCTGGTAAGGATCAAAATAGTTGATATCCAAAATGGTAAACACTGTGTGGGCAAATGCTGATCATGGGCGTGACCTCCATCCTCTCGCCAATCACATGACAAAGTTACAAAATTTGACCAAGGAAGAAAATCTTGATTTTTCAGCATTTCGATTTTCACTTCAGTTAATTGAACAAGAATTAACTAATTTGTCTGATGATTTCACAAAAACTACATACAAAAGTTGCACATACAAAAGTTGCACAAACAATGTAGCGTGTTGCAGTGGATACTAGGTAGATTTGGTTTTTCGCAAAATTTATTTGAAATGAGACTAGCAAAAAAATCAGATTGATTAAGCACCTTTAAACTGACAGATTTTCCTGTTGGATCACCAGGTGGCAGTGTCGTCCAACAGTTAAAGTGTCACCAATTGAGTAAAACGTTTTATTGTGACAAGGAAATACGTTCAACATAAATTTTCTTAACTAGGATTTTCAATTTCGTTTTCCTTCACTGAGGACTAAAATGTTTTCCTTCATTATACCACTGAGGACTAAAATGTTTTCCTTCATTATACCACTGAGGACTAAAATGTTTTCATTCATCATACCACTGAGGACTAAAATGTTTTCCTTCATCATACCACTGAGGATTAAAATGTTTTCCTTCATTATACCACTGAGGACTAAAATGTTTTCCTTCATTATACCACTGAGGACTAAAATGTTTTCCTTCATTATACCACTGAGGACTAAAATGTTTTCCTTCATTATACCACTGAGGACTAAAATGTTTTCCTTCATTATACCACTGAGGACTAAAATGTTTTCCTTCATTATACCACTGAGGACTAAAATGTTTTCCTTCATTATACCACTGAGGATTAAAATGTTTTCCTTCATTATACCACTGAGGACTAAAATGTTTTCCTTCATTATACCACTGAGGACTAAAATGTTTTCCTTCATTATACCACTGAGGACTAAAATGTTTTCCTTCATTATACCACTGAGGACTAAAATGAACAACAAATACAAATAATACATTTATTTTTAGTTGTAAAACAGTAAATATATAAATAAATAATAAAGCATTAAATTGCATATAAATAAACACATATCCAACAATTTAGTTGAAGAGGGATTCCATAGATCCTCATTTAATTGTAGGGTGGGATACATACTTTGGTGGAACTTTGTTTTTATGGGTTGTGACCTTGGAAGGGTTTTGTTCCAGGTGTGTGTATGTAGGGGCAGAGTAAGTTCTTATATAGTCAGGTATCCAGTCCTTAGGACCGCTCAAAGCATTTACATTTCACCCCCTGGCAGACCTGTTCATTCCAACACCAACTGGACTTTTCTGGGAAGCGTTCAGACATGCTGCAATTACTGCACAAAGACTAATCATTCACATATCCATCACTGTTTGAGACAGCGTGGAGTGAACAAAATTGTACAGCTGAGTGAACTAAGACAGCGTGGAGTGAACAAAATTGTACAGCTGAGTGAACTGAGACAGCGTGGAGTGAACAAAATTGTACAGCTGAGTGAACTGAGACAGTGGGGAGTGAACAAAATTGTACAGCTGAGTGAACTGAGACAGTGTGGAGTGAACAAAATTGTACAGCTGAGTGAACTGAGACAGTGTGGAGTGAACAAAATTGTACAGCTGAGTGAACTGAGACAGTGTGGAGTGAACAAAATTGTACAGCTGAGTGAACTGAGACAGTGTGGAGTGAACAAAATTGTACAGCTGAGTGAACTGAGACAGCGTGGAGTGAACAAAATTGTACAGCTGAGTGAACTGAGGCAGTGTGGAGTGAACAAAATTGTACAGCTCAATGAACTGAGGCAGTGTGGAGTGAACAAAATTGTACAGCTGAGTGAACTGAGACAGTGTGGAGTGGATTCTATCCACTTTGCCACTGCGCCCCATAAAGCGTAGGGTGTTTGGCTAGGGGAGTATGTAGAATATTGGGGCAGGTCAATGTAGAATACCTTTCCTGTGCTGTCTGTGAGGTGACCTGATGGTTCAGTTTTCACTTTACTCCATCAGACAAAGGGACAAAGCTGGAAATATCCTGGGGTCACGTACCCAATTGTAGGATCACCAATGAGATTGTGCACCCTGGTGATCTCTCTCATAACCCTACTATCATGACTAATATATTGATATGATAGAACACAATTGTAGGATCACCAATGAGATTGTGCACCCTTGTGATCTCTCTTATAACCCTACTATCATGACTAATATATTGATATGATAGAACACAAATGTACGATCACCAATGAGATTGTGCACCCTGATGATCTCTCTCATAACCCTACTATCATGACTAATATATTGATATGATAGAACACAATTGTAGGATCACCAATGAGATTGTGCACCCTGGTGATCTCTCTCATAACCCTACTATCATGACTAATATATTGATATGATAGAACACAAATGGAGATGGTCTCTGTCTGTCACCAATGTTAGTCACATGGCATGTGTGACAATGACACACACGTACACACACGCGCACACACGCGACCACCAGTAAGGTCGTCAGGGGATTTCCCACTGACACAGAAAGTCCTTTTTTCATGAACCCAAGGATTGGTCTTGTTTGTGAGTGATAAAAACATGTTGCCAACGAAGCAATCTGTCATGCAGGAGGGTCACTGACTGCGGTGTTAGTCAATAAGATATTATTAATAGCTTCGTTACAAAATCTGTGGTTTGCAAGTAACAAGTTGCTTGGTTATATGGAATGTGTCACCTCACGATCTAAGGAGAATTAGCCATATAAAAGTTTTTAAGACTGAATGAATGACTCACTATTTTAGTATAGTGTACGATTATTATTAGTTATTATTATTAGTTATTATATAATAATAAAAAGCAGGAAAAGGAGAGTTTGGTTTTTCTCAAGTGATCCTGTGTTGTTTGTTGACTATTTGTGTAAGGGACCATGCACATTATTGTTGACATTTATCTGTTGGTATAAAGCACGCTAATTCTTATGCCCCTTACCGCACCAGAAGTAGTACTTTGATATTTTGATAATTTTATGATTGAAAAATATACCAATGCATGTATATAGGACGTACAGTGACAATCAGAATATGTTTACAAACATTTATCTCCACTAATTGTTTTTTTAACAAACTCCCTGGTGCCATATTGTTTTCCAAGAAGTTGTGGATTTCCAAGAAGTCGGACTGTGTTACAGCACTACAGTTGAACACAATAGTAGTTATGTAAGAGTTCATTGCACCACATTGCATGATGCAGTGGGGATCATATTTCACATGCACCGATATAAAAATATATGCTGGCATTGACTCCCTTTTAGCACACTTTGTACGAATAGGTAAATGTCCACAATTGTGAATGACCCCTGAAGATCAGTCCATCTCAAATCAATAAATGACCCTTGAAGGTCAATCCATCTCAAATCAGGAAATGACCCCTGAAGGTCAGTCCATCTTAAATCAATAAATGTCCCATTTACTTCAGTCTCGGATCATTTGAAATGCTTTCCAAATATTCCACAAGCATCTACATGAACAAATATTCCACAAGCATCTACATGAACAAATATTCCACAAGCATCTACATGAACAAATATTCCACAAGCATCTACATGAACAAATTTGAGAATTTTGCGCTTGTAATTTTTTTGCTTCATTTCAGGCTTATCTCATGTAACTTATCCCATGTAACTTATCCCATGTAACTTATCTCATGTAACTTATCTCATGTAACTTATCTCATGTAACTTATCTCATGTAACTTTTTTAATAAAGTCCATAGAAATCTGAAATTTGTTGTGGTAACTAAAAATAATATAGATGCCTGATATATAAATATGAATGGAAAAATCACTATTTATGAATATGAATGCTCAGAGGCAGCTGAAATAAAAATATGCTGAAATATATTTGTACATTCATTGTGGCCTTGCAACTTTTAAAAAGTCCACCAATCTGGTTGTATAATCCTTGACTGTGTGCTTATTAATTATGGAGGAACACCCTTCTGAAATCAGAAAAGAATATATTTGGGACATTTTCAGTGGAGTAAGACCACATGTGAGGAATGCCCACATGTGGTCTTACTGACTGGGGATACTACTTTGAATTCATTGGGGGCAGTCTTACATCATCATACAATGTGCAGCACTCATCGTAGACTGCTAATCATGCGCATGCATCCAGTCATGTGACTTGCAGTCGTACAGAACAAAGCGCTGAGATGAGCAGCCCTGTTTGATGGCTCTCTGTTCTACCATCTACTCCACTCAGGGTTTCACCCACAACCTTTTTGTCAGCCCGTCTTGCTTATGTCACCTATGTTATATTAGCAGTACAGCCAGACTAACAAGCCCTAACATGTAAGCTTTCTTATTCACAGTTTGCTATGTTTCTTCATAACCATCTTGGATAAGTTTGAGGGGAAACTGCTAGAATCCTGTTAGTTCCATGACTGGCCTTCAACTGGTCCACGACAAATCATCATGGCATGAGTGACAGCTCACGGCAAGACAAGATTGTTGATGACTCTTCCATGACGTCTAGTTGCATCGCCATTGTGTAGTGTGCGGAGGAGAGTGAGAGGTGCAGGGAGAAGGCTGCCGATAGGGAGAAGTGGAAAGGGATAACAGCCGGAGCAGTGCAGCAGGACATGAACTAGTCTCACCCCTTTATAAATGGAGCGACGAGGAAGAATACAGAGTTATCGGTTGTAGCCATGGTGACAGACTATTTTATCTAAAAACATTGTAATCAGAAGTTGTTTAAAAATAGTTGTGGCTGCTGGAAAATTGTGAAGTAAAATTGTAAAGATGCATTATGATTACCAGGATGAATAAAGTGTGTGCGTGTGTGCATGCGAGCATGCGTGTGACGCCGTGTGTGTGTGTGCATTCATGCGTGCGTGCGTGCGTGCTGATTGTGAGAGTTACTATTTTTGTACTGCTTTATTCTAAAAAATAAGTAAATAACAGGATATTGTTTTGTCTTAAAAGTTTAATGTGCTTTAACTAAATTTGTTTGTAATGTTAATCAGTGTTCTTGTGATGAAATCATATGTTTATATATTTTTTCTGATACATAGTTTAATTATGTTCTAGACGATATCATTCTGTTCTAGATGATATCAGAGTTAAACACAAACAGATATGTAGGCAAAATGTAAAAGCGTTTTTTTATTGTGATAGCTTTTCATTGTTGAATATCTCAGATTATGTAATTTATACAGTTTGTTTTTAAATTGGAATAGAAACACATCAGTAAAGATGCACCACAGTGTAATGGCACGTGCTTGAGAAAAGGGTATAGATCCCGCAATTGCAGTGTCAGAAAGGCCTATACTACAATAGCCACTAACCACCAGACAGGGTCTGGATTAGGAAATGAAGTGATTAGAATGGTTCTGTTCAAGTTGGTTCCTTTCTGCTATTTTTCTGTCATTATTCGCATCCGACTGGTCGATTCCAGGCACCAGGTGTCACTCTCATTGATGACCAGTGACTGTCGCTGTTTCCCCGCGCCGGATTCTACCTTGTATATCAGTTGTGTGGCCAGACTTATACTTGCGAAAACAATTGTTATTTAACATTGACGTCATTGCTGGGTACAAGATGTCATATTGGGCATGCAAATAGTGTCCAGGGGCCATGATATCAGTGACCTTGCTTGGCCTGGTGATGAGGGCAGTATCAAAGTGTGCATGCATATGTGCGTGTTTGTGCATGTGTCAACATATGTGTGTTTGTGCATGTGTCAACATATGTGTGTTTGTGTGCATGTCAAAGTTTGTGTGAATGTCAGAGCGTGCATGTCAGCTACTGTGTGTGTGTGTGCGTGCGTGCGTGCATGCGTTCGTTCGTGCGTGCGTGCGTGCGTGCATGCGTGTGTGCGTGCGTGCGTGCATGTGCATGCATGTGCTTGTATGAATGTGTGTCATTAGTTCAGTGTTTATGTTTCCTTATAAATGTGCAGAAGTTTGGCTGTGTATGAGAAAACTGGTTTTAATGAAAGCAAAAATGGCAGACTCTGCAGAAGTCAGAGCTCAGTGACCCTTTCCCTGTGTCAATAGTGAAAGGATTATATTTGCACCCTAGGTTTACACCCATGTTAAGACATCATTGAGTGTAATCATACCACATTTATGTCTCTCAATGTTCTTGTCCCGCACTAAACTATAGACGCACTATAGGTTCGAAGCTGTGACATCATATATCTGTGTTCATCAATGGACCAACTGACGTCACTACACACATGACGATACAATAAATACCAAGACATTTAACCTCTTAACCTTTAATTTTACTTTCTTACTGTACTGGCAGTGGTAGTAAAAAACTAAATTTTTTCGCGGAATTGAGTGTCCTGTTGATTTCACAGGACAGCTATCTAGTCTACGTCCATGGTCGTTGACACTGAAGATGAATTACGTAAATTCTTTATGTGTGAACAATCGCAGTCGTGCGCTCTCTAATTTAATGCAGTTTTATGGTTTTGTGAATTTGGTTAACGATCCAGCTGAGTAAGGATTGACGCATGTAGTTGCAACGTGCTAGGGTAAATAATTGCAGCTAGACACGTTGCAACCCCGTGGCACTCTTCTGTGTAAACAGTGGCAAGTTATCCTATGCAAGAAGATGTTCTTTTACCAAGGGAAGTGTAGTTGTTTAACTTGTCAATGAGGATTTTAACATGAGTAGAATTGCAGACATGTAAACAAGTGGGCTGGGAAAAACCAACTCTGCAACAAGATATAAAAATACAAACTAAAATTGTTTGGGCTCATCATCAGACAGGATGAAATCCAGCAGGAAATTTTGGGTTGAATGGTGGAAGGTAAGATAGGCAGGGGAAGAAGCTCGGCCAGGGAAGAAGCTCGGCCAGGGAAGAAGCCGACATAAAATAGACAAAGAGCCATATGGAGGGGGAAAATGAAGTATTATATTGTTATTTAAATAGGTAATAATGTCAAAAGTAGAAAATACAACAACCCAGCTGTTACAATCAATATCTCCTCAACTTTAACTGAGATCAAAACATTGCTGCATTTACTATATACATATATATATATATATATATATATATATATATATATATATATATATATATATATATATATATATATATATATATATATATATATATATATATATATAAATATATATATATATATATATTGCTACACTGAATGTACACTTAATAGTTCATATGAATCTATTATTAGTAGTAGTAGGAGTGTCGTGACACTAGGTGAGTTCTTGTGAAAACATGCTTATACCGGGGTTTGCATTGGTCAAGAAAACTGCAAACATAGCTATTTATTCTCTATAGGTATATTTCTATAATTGAGATGTGTACAAGATGTGGTAATAGAATGCGTGGGAGGGTCTATTGTACTATCGACAGGTACACTGTCCCCCAGGTAACAGGTGTGGGTCAGGCGATCGACAACATTCAATTTGTGCTGCGGTTGTGGATTTTTACCTGATTTTATTGGCTTTATTATGGCCTGACATATATCATTGTTGTCCATGCCTTACATTGTTCTGTGCTGAGTCCACGTTGTTTTCCGTTCTGGGCCTGGTTGCTACTGGCAACGTCAACTCATTATGACTAGGGTCAGTAGTGTGCACTGTGATGACCAGTGTGTTGCCCATCATTAATATTGGGTAGGGTGTAGCCTGTCATAATTCTATGATGTAGCGTGTAGGCTGTCACGATACTGTGACGAAGCCTATCATGATTCTAATAATAATAAAAGTATTTATATAGTGACCAATCAGTTGAGATTGTTCTCGGGCACTTTGCACGCATCTAATCATAACTCAAATTGTATTCAACACAATACCAGCAATAATCATACTAAAATATAATCCAGTCCATGAAAAAAATTATTAAGGGTGTAAGGTGTAGGTGCTTGTAGGTGAGATATCATGATTCTGTGGTGTAGGGCATAGGCTGTCATGATTCTGTATAGTGTAGGCAGTCTGGGTAGGGTATTCTAGTTGACCCTAGAACAAAGGGTGTATTGCTTGAACCACCCATGTCTGAGTAGGGTATTCTAGTTGACCCTAGAACAAAGGGTGTATTTCCTGAACCACCCACATCTGAGTAGGGTATTCTAGTTGACCCTAGAACAAAGGGTGTATTGCCTGAACCACTCATATCTGAGTAGGGTATTCTAGTTGCCCCAAGAACAAAGGGTGTATTGCCTGAACCACCCATGTCTGAGTAGGGTATTCTAGTTGACCCAAGAACAAAGGGTGTATTGCTTGAATCACTCATAGCTGAGTAGGGTATTCTAGTTGACCCTAGAACAAAGGGTGTATTGCCTGAACCACCCATATCTGAGTAGGGTATTCTAGTTGACCCTAGAACAAAGGATGTATTGGCTGAACCACCCATACCTGAGTAGGGTATTCTAGTTGACCCAAGAACAAAGGGTGTATTGCCTGAACCACCCATATCTGAGTAGGGTATTCTAGTTGACCCAAGAACAAAGGGTGTATTGCCTGAACCACCCATATCTTAGTAGGGTATTCTAGTTGACCCTAGAACAAAGGGTGTATTGCCTGAACCACCCATATGGTTTAGTCATGTTCTTGTGTGCAGTGGCACATCTAGGATCTAGCAAAAGGGGAGGCCAAGGGGGGACACAAAGGGGGAGGCCAAGGGGGGAAGCCAATGGGGAGGCCAAGGGGGAGGCCAAGGGGGAAGCCAAGGGGGAAGCCAGTGGGGAGGCCAAGGGGGGAAGCCAAGGGGGAGGCCAAGGGGAAGCCAAGGGGGAAGCCAATGGGGAGGCCAAGGGGAGGCCAAGGGGGAGGCCAAGGGGGGAAGCCAATGGGGATGCCAAGGGGGAGGCCAAGGGGGAAGCCAAGGGAAGCCAAGGGGGGAGGCCAAGGGGGGAAGCCAAGGGGGAGGCCAAGGGGGAGGCCAAGGGAGGCCAAGGGGGAGGACAAGGGGGGAAGCCAAGGGGGAAGCCAAGGGGGAGGCCAAGGGGGAGGCCAAGGGGGAGGCCAAAGGGGGCAAGCTTAGTTACCCATGCTACCATGTAGTGGAGCAATGGAAAAAGAACTGGGTAAAATGTTAAGCCCAAGTTAGCCATGGCCCAATAGATTTATTAAGATTGCCATCCAGGGCAAAATACCCATATATGGCTAGTGGACAAGGAAGCCATTGGCTTATCGAGAGTTCAACAATGTTTCATCTTTGTGTAACTTGCCCTCCTGAGATATTTGTCAATTTTGTTATTAAACATATTCACGCTGCTAGGATTTACACAATCTGTAGATAATTTGTTCCATTCATTTATGTATCGAGTAGCATACTTTGAAATAAACTAGACCTGTATGATTGTGAGATGGTAGTAAACTCATTTACATCTGCTGTAACTGCTATAAGTAATTAATTAATTAAGTAATTAAAATTATTAATAAAATAACATACATAAAATAATACACGTTGTGATCTAATACAACTTTGAGACATTTATACGGCTGAATGTTCACCCTATAATAATAATCATTTATTTCCTTTGCAATCAAAAGATTGAGTAAAAATACAGTCAGGGTTGACTGAATTAATTTTGTACTTGAGTAAAAGTAAAAGTAATTCACCTAAAAACTACTTGAATAAAAGTAAAACTACTTTTCAAAAGTACTTGAAGTAAAAGTACAAGTAAAAGTAAAACACTTAGAAATAGCAACAAAATCATGAGTAATATTATATAAATTACACAGCTTGCATCTGACAACTGTTTTGCAACCACTCTGCCTATAACAAAGTGTTCCCAGACAGCCTTAGCTGGTCAATCGGTCTGCCACCATTGAACACGGTGCTCACTTGGATGTTTAGAAAATTACATTATCATTAATGAGAGCTCACAACATCAACTAATGTCAGTTAAATGCACAACTAAATTAATGATGAGGCACAACCTGTCTTTTTATTGGCCTGTTCCACTGGGGTATGGAAGGAGGTACATTGTAGAACAGGATATTTACAAGCAGGTGTGATTGTATCTGAGTAGGTAGAGGGTCAGTCCAGTACTAGTAGTAGTAGCCTCTCAGGGAAACTGATCAGAGGTAATACAACCTAGCACTGCCCATAGTAAAATTAGCAAATATATTTGATGCCTAGCTAATGAAACCATCTGGCTTGTGAACCCCCACCTTCTCATGTCTTCCCAGACATGTCTTATCAGCTCACACAAACATTGAAACAACACACTTTAGCAGCTAGCTGGGTTGGTTACCTGGCACCAGCTGGGGCTAGAATTAATCAGAAGACAGACCAGTGCAACAGATGAATGCTGTTGCTATTTGTCCCTGTCCCTGATATTAAGAGTCAGCTTGAACAAGCCATTGATGGGTTAAGTAGCAGAGTATAAATTCTTTACTCTATAGTTATGTAGAGTAATCATTATTATGAATTTATTAAACATCTCAATATGAATTTTATTCGTGAAAGTAAAATGCTGTTTAATGCTGACGTAAGACGATAAGGCCATTGCTGACAATGGGCGAAAATAGGTGAAGGTCTCAATCCACGATGTGCGTTCGCTCACGAATATTAGAATTGTGTCTGTGTATGGGGATTATCAATACAATGTCGAAATTTACATCATGGTTTGAGATGGCGTTCAAGTGTTACATGCTAGAAGTGACATTTTATGTCAACGGCCTTCACCTGACCTATGCCAATATTTGGCAGACTTCATTCACTGACCTATGTATAAAAACAGTGGTTGCGTTGATTGCGATTGGATGATATTAATAGGTTTTGGCCTGACAACTAGGCATAGTTTATGAAATGTCGTTGATGATGGAGTGCCACCGGCAGCAGTGGTTTCGCCAAAAAAGTTCCGAAAATATATTGCAAAGTAAATAAAAGTAACGAAGTAAAAAGTCGCGTTACTTTAGATGAAACTACTTCTTTACAAGTAAAAGTATTTAATAAAAATTCTACTTCATTACATGCCAATTGCTTGAAATAACTACTCAAGTATTGTAATAAAGTACTTTTACTTTGTTACATGTCAACCCTGAATACAACAGGTACAAAATATGTTTGTTAAAATTATATGAGTACATTTAGGTTAGAAAAAATCAAGGATACTACTTAATATCTTTGGTGACCTTTAAAAAGAACATCAATCTTTAAAAATCACATAGACTACCTCCAAGTTTTTATCCCCCCCAAAGGTGTCTGTGATAGCTCAAATAAAGGAACTATACAGGCTAGTTGGAAAAAGCCACATAAATAATGCAATTAGACTTCATAATGACCATGGAATTCTATCCTATCCTAAATATTGATTTTATTTGATTACACTTTGTTTCCTGTCCAAAATTGTCACTTGAGTCCTACAACATTTCCAGGGACTTGTTTCTTCCCCATCCTGTGACCAAATATTGGGGTTTCTAAAGACACATAATTGATTTCAGAGGCCCTTGACAACATTATTTGATTATCTAATCTTGTTTATTTGGCAGAACCTTCATCCAGGCCACCCATGTCCAGGGTAACTCACCCGTACTGACCTCTGCATTAGTACCCACATTAAGGTAGATAGAAATCCCACTTTCCCCAACCACATTCCTGGCCAAATCCTGAGTGCAATCACGTCAAATGCCAGTGCCTTCCATAAGTATGACTTGGTGGTGCCCCCTACTGGCTTGGCTGGTAATCAGCCAGGCGTAATCAGTTGTGATGGTTAAGGTATGTATGATATCAGCTGTCTGTGTTAAGCCCGTGCACACAACTATAACTAAGCAATTGGACGTTTGTTGACCTCTCTGTACTGGTTCCTCCCGGCCACCGTGACCTGGCACTTCCGTGTATGTCACTGCATGTATGCATGGATTCATTCCTGTAGCCATCTGTGGTTGCGTACTCATTATTCATGATATCGACACGAAGTAGAAGTCGAATCTGTGTCTGGTTAAAAAAAACAATGTAATGTTTGTGTAATTTTCTGTGTACTTTTTTGGTCATGCTGGTATAATTTTTTTTTAATGTTGGTGTAATTCTGGTGTAATTTTGATATAAGTTTCGTGTAATTTTAAAAACGTCTTGTGCACAATTGTGTTTAATAGATTGATCATGTCCCAAAACTGTGTTGTAAGTTGTACTTTCGATTAATAAGACTAATAACAAGGGCTGTTTAATATCTTGTGGTATTTTGCTAGGGGCAATAATGTCCTTGGAAAAAGCAGTGCAGAACTGCAAATACTTGCACAGGTGTGTACACATTGTGTATATTTCTCAGTACAAAAAGTTCAGCAAAAAATTTGCACAGCTTTTTTTCATTTATTATTTCCATGATGTAAATACTTTTTCAGAGTATTAGTAACATGCATGTTTTGATAGTCTGTTTGGTATAGTTTTAATGCTACTAATGATTTGGCACATGTAGTTACTGTAGAATTCTCAGTGTCTTTTTATTAGCTGTAATTCCATGTAGAGATTGCCAGTGCGGTCTTATCAATGCTCTCTCTGTATTATGCAGTTCTAGTAGTGTTGTTTGTGTGCACAGATTTTTGGGGTAGGTTTGTGTAAGTTTGTGCTTTTCACATAGTTTTATTAAATGGTAATTTACTGAAGAGGTTCTTCGGTGCAGTTTTATTAAATGGTAACTTACTGAAGAGGTTCTCCAGTGCAGTTTTATTAAATAGTACTTGACTGAAGAGGTTCTTTGGTGTAGTTTTATTAAATGGTAACTTACTGAAGAGGTTCTCCAGTGCAGTTTTATTAAATAGTACTTGACTGAAGAGATTCTTTGGTGTAGTTTTATTAAATGGTAACTTACTGAAGAGGTTCTCCAGTGCAGTTTTATTAAATAGTACTTGACTGAAGAGGTTCTTTGGTGTAGTTTTATTAAATGGTAACTTACTGAAGAGGTTCTCCAGTGCAGTTTTATTAAATAGTACTTGACTGAAGAGATTCTTTGGTGTAGTTTTATTAAATGGTAACTTACTGAAGAGGTTCTCCAGTGCAGTTTTATTAAATAGTACTTGACTGAAGAGGTTCTTTGGTGTAGTTTTATTAAATTGTAACTTACTTAAGAGGTTCTCCAGTGCAGTTTTATTAAATAGTACTTGACTGAAGAGGTTCTTTGGTGTAGTTTTATTAAATGGTAACTTACTTAAGAGGTTCTCCAGTGCAGTTTTATTAAATAGTACTTGACTGAAGAGGTTCTTTGGTGTAGTTTTATTAAATGGTAACTTACTGAAGAGGTTCTCCAGTGCAGTTTTATTAAATAGTACTTGACTGAAGAGGTTCTTTGGTGTAGTTTTATCAAATGGTAACTTACTGAAGAGGTTCTCCAGTGCAGTTTTATCAAATGGTAATGTAATGAATAGGTTATTTAGTGCATGCTCCTCTCTACCCGGTAGAAATGTTTCAATTCAGCTTATTTAAGGCAGGCTTTGTGACCTCTACATAAATCTAAGTCAGGTCTGTGTTGTGTGCATGTGACTGACCGCTGTATATATACCACAGTACACCGATCAGTCTTTGATTTCACTGTCCACGGTGTAAATCTCTGTTGTCTAAGGCCTGGGTGCACCTAGTTCACTTGGAATAGTACCAAGAAGTTACTTTACCAAGGTATTTTAAAATATGTGTTGCTGAAATGGTGTTGTGTTGGGGTGATTTACTAGGGGGAGATATGCCTGGATTGCAATGTGGATGGGGTAATACATGGAACTGATTTAACTGAGCTGTGTCCTGTGTCTAGATTGAGTGAACAATGAAGTGTAGGGTTGATTTAGTAGGGGGAGATATGTCCGGATTGTGACATGGATGGGGTAATATGTGGAATAGTCAGTTAGTGGTAGTTGAGGTGACCTGGTATTCGACCGTGGTAGGTGAATGTAGGACATGGTTGTTATTCACATGCACTGGGAATCTCAGCAGGTGAAATGTCCTTATGGGTTAAATAATATATGTAAATATACATACCAGAAATATAAGTTCAGACAAGGAAGGGAAGGGTATTTTTCAAGGTGGATCCTCTGAAATAAATTCTTATATATGTGTGTGTGTGTGTGTGTGTGTGTGTGTGTGTGTGTGTGTGTGTGTGTGTGTGTGTGTGTGTGTGTGTGTGTGTGTGTGTGTGTGTGTGTGTGTGTGTGTGTGTGTGTGTGTGTGTGTGTGTGTGTGTGTGTGTGTGTGTGTGTGTGTGTGTGTGTGTGTGTGTGTGTGTGTGTGTGTGTGTGTGTGTGTGTGTGTGTGTGTGTGTGTGTGTGTGTGTGTGTGTGTGTGTGTGTGTGTGTGTGTGTGTGTGTGTGTGTGTGTGTGTGTGTGTGTGTGTGTGTGTGTGTGTGTGTGTGTGTGTGTGTGTGTGTGTGTGTGTGTGTGTGTGTGTGTGTGTGTGTGTGTGTGTGTGTGTGTGTGTGTGTGTGTGTGTGTGTGTGTGTGTGTGTGTGTGTGTGTGTGTGTGTGTGTGTGTGTGTGTGTGTGTGTGTGTGTGTGTGTGTGTGTGTGTGTGTGTGTGTGTGTGTGTGTGTGTGTGTGTGTGTGTGTGTGTGTGTGTGTGTGTGTGTGTGTGTGTGTGTGTGTGTGTGTGTGTGTGTGTGTGTGTGTGTGTGTGTGTGTGTGTGTGTGTGTGTGTGTGTGTGTGTGTGTGTGTGTGTGTGTGTGTGTGTGTGTGTGTGTGTGTGTGTGTGTGTGTGTGTGTGTGTGTGTGTGTGTGTGTGTGTGTGTGTGTGTGTGTGTGTGTGTGTGTGTGTGTGTGTGTGTGTGTGTGTGTGTGTGTGTGTGTGTGTGTGTGTGTGTGTGTGTGTGTGTGTGTGTGTGTGTGTGTGTGTGTGTGTGTGTGTGTGTGTGTGTGTGTGTGTGTGTGTGTGTGTGTGTGTGTGTGTGTGTGTGTGTGTGTGTGTGTGTGTGTGTGTGTGTGTGTGTGTGTGTGTGTGTGTGTGTGTGTGTGTGTGTGTGTGTGTGTGTGTGTGTGTGTGTGTGTGTGTGTGTGTGTGTGTGTGTGTGTGTGTGTGTGTGTGTGTGTGTGTGTGTGTGTGTGTGTGTGTGTGTGTGTGTGTGTGTGTGTGTGTGTGTGTGTGTGTGTGTGTGTGTGTGTGTGTGTGTGTGTGTGTGTGTGTGTGTGTGTGTGTGTGTGTGTGTGTGTGTGTGTGTGTGTGTGTGTGTGTGTGTGTGTGTGTGTGTGTGTGTGTGTGTGTGTGTGTGTGTGTGTGTTTTACCAAAGCTACCTTAGTTACCATGCATATATCTGGCAGATATTTGGACCACTTGAAGAACAAGGCATCCTCATGACATTCTACTAATGTAGTAACAAGATCTTTGTCAGAAAAAAATACGGACAAAATTATTTGCCTTGTAATTACTGCCATTGAGAAGGAATGTCAAAACTATTAGCTGCACTATGCCACTAGTGTCACAATATGACACATTTTAGTTGAGATGATGGTTACTAGTGACCTTCTTTTGTAAAACACAGTTGGCGTAGTAAGAACTTAACTGATTTTTGTGATTTAAAAAATAAGCAGTTTATTCAGCCTAAGGGGAGACTCGGCAGGTGGATTTAAAAAAAATTATTATTTTATCATTCAAAATGTGTCTGCCCTATTTTGAGAGCATGGTATTCATAACGTTCACTTCAGTAACAATTACATATCTCTAAATCACTTTTATTTGTGGGTAAAGTATCTTCCAAGAAATAATCCTGTTTTCTCAAAAACGCAACTTTATGTTATGTGCAACTTATTCTTCTTTACACAACTGGTAGAAAAACATTATCAAAGTAACCATAAGCTATATCAGTATTTGTTGGCAAAAATATTTTTCTGGAAGTTACCTCAAAATGTATTAAACTACTTTTTTTAAATGTTATCTACCAGTTGTGTAACAGATTGTGTACTGAAAAAAGTTTTTAAAATAATTATTACAATATTTGTTTAATCTGATACTCTTCACAAAATGCACAAGAGATTCTTAACAATGTCAATGCCAGTTAATGGCATATTTAATACAAGACAACAACAACAACAACAACAACAACAACAAGTACATAAACAATGACACATCAACACAGTTAATCATCTCTGGGACAGCAACCATGGCCTCTCTTTCGTGGCATGGGCAAGAGTGCAGATGATGTGGATGGCTAATGGATTCAATGACCTCTCGCCCTGCCCCCTTCCCCACAAAACGACTATTGTGTCTTGCTTGCTGTTCTGCTGGTCGGATGGCCCAGCAACGGGGACAGTCTCGAACTCAGTTGGACACATCTTGCGGGCTCGACAACCTCACCTCCTGCCCCGCAAAATGACTATAGTGTCTCACTCACTGTCCTGCTGGTCTTTCTCTAGTAAATACTTGTCTAAGAAAGTGTTGATCTGGTTGCGATCACTTCGGGCAGTATATCAACAAACCCACTACATTAAACACCATTTTTCTACTCGCTATATGGGTCAAGTGTATGATGTGGTAGAACTACATATTGCGCATGCGTCCGTGGACATTATTTAAATGACTTTGTCGCTGCTCCAATAAAATAATTTTCCTGGATCACGTGGTAGCAGCAAGCAGGGTTTGTTTACAATGCTGGGCAAACTGTGCCTGCCCCTCACACCCTCCTATTCGACACATTCATAATATACGTTAATTCGATGACCATATATGGAAAGATGAGATGCAAAGTTTTGCAACGATGCCAGATTTGTGAGGGACCATCCACAAAGTACGGAAAAAAAAGCGATTAATCATCGGCATTTTCGGCTTTGTTTAACAGAAGTCAAGCAGAACACATGGAACAGCTCTTCAAAGACAACACATTAAACATAACTAAATATACAGTAGAAATTATGGTAATCGTTAAAATGAATAGTAAGGAATCATTTTCAGGGAAAATCTAAAAATCGTTGGATTAGCCAGTGTTTGATAAATCACGACATCCGACTCATTTTGTTAAGGTGGGCCACACACACACACACACACACACATATATATACCGTATTTGACCGAGCTATCACCCATTTTCTATACAACTACAAAGCTGCCTTGCCAGGAAGTCGTAGAGCATTCCAAGGGAAAGTTGAAGATCTGACCACCGAGGCCACCGCCTACGGTCAGGAAGAACCTAAGTAAATAAGAGACGAGATTCATTAGACCGCAGCAGGGCTGATCAACCATCCATGAAGTGAAGGCGTTTGTGTCCTCAAACTACAATGTTGTGACAAATTCTGATGAAACTTGTCCATAAATAAAATTATTGGCTAAAGCTTTAGAATTTCTGCTATAACCCTGTGTCCTTGACGGGTTGATTTGGGCGTTCTGACAACGACATGGCTAGTGTGATACGACAAACCAGTAGCGACACCTGTCGCATGTATTATTACCAACTTGGATGAGCAGTTTGGGCTGGTTTCAAGAAGTTTGTGTATTGTACAAAGGAACATAGCTGGAAGTTTGACTAAGAACACTGAACAATACACAACACGACGTGAACAATTATATGTAATCTTGATCAAAGTAGTATTATATATTATTCGTATTAGTTCCTTCATGTGGTACGGATGCTTTGTGAAACCGGCCCCTGGTTGGTGCCTAGTCATGATCATACATCCCCGGTGAGTTTACGTTGTTTCTGTAATTTTTGAGTGTGGGGACGGTAATGTGAATCCACGTTAATGCCCATACCCCAATTTAAAAATATTTCGACCTAACCGCGCATGGTGCGATAGCGTTTTCAAATACGGTATATATATATATATATATATATATATTTATCAGTGAATGTAATTTCTACAAAATTATATTTGCATTAATAGTGGTAGGTGTATTACATGAGCTTCTGACAGAACTAATATTACTAATACCTTAATTAGGTTGAATTGGTAATTTCTGCAAACATGATCTCTCCCAAAATGGCCTGAATGTGCATCCTGAATGAAACTTTGTTGTGCACTTCAAGAATCAGATGATCATAATGAATTAAATTACAAATAATTAAGATTATATAATTAAAAGATTATATTATGCACAGTGGAACAAAACTTGCGTAACTATGTTAGTTGGCTGGAGACTTGGAATGTCTGTTTGTTGGCTGCTCGCCTCACATCCATCACAAGATTCCTTTGTGGAATTCACACATACATGGGGGTGTAACACCTGTGCTAGTGTTGAGCGGATGTTGTACTTTCTCAACTTTCCACGTTCTTAAATTTACGGTTCCTTGCAGTGCTGAGCAATGGTGGTGGATTTTATTTCTTTTACTGCTTTCAAAAAGGGGGCAGAGAAAAAGTTGCGAAAACAAAAACAAAATTTTTTCTAGGAAGTTTTCTGTGAAATAAAGTCCCAATAAAAAGTCCTAAAGCACAGTTGTAATTTGTTATGTGAGATTAATGAATTTTATTAGTGTTAAGTATGTATATATGAAAGGAAGCCATGTAAACGTTATCCTTCTCTGATTTTATTTCTAAAGTTCTATTGGTGGAATTTTTTCTCGTGTGACAGTTTTTAAGTGACTTTATTTCACAGACCATATCTGTGACTTTTCATGTAACTTTATTTCGTGAATTATACCCTGATTTTATCTTGTAGTTACACGAGAATCAAGTACAACGGTTCGTTATCATAATGTGTTCTTTTTGCTGTGAATCTAATAAATGCCATCAATACTGATGCTCTCTACGTGGCTTCAAACACAGGATGATGGGCAAACTGTGCAATAAAATTAAAACATGACGTGTCTACGCTCTCGGCTCTTCCTGTCAAACGGGGCAATAATTTGTGCTGTATGACGTAAAAAGAGATCCATGACAGACAGATTGGTGTCACAGGCAGGGACGTCCCCATCTACCGCCACTTTATACATGGACCTGGTGTAGATAGTTCACTGGTGTAATCACCCACAGCCTGGCAGAGCAAGGCTAAGTGTAAAAAGTTAACTGAGATAAAAGCTCTGTCAACTACAACAGCAGGTGCAACGAATGCTGGGTATCGGATCACGTAATTATATGATTTACAATCTATAGAAACTAACCTGGGATCTGTGCTCCCTCGAGAAAAGGGAATCTGGCATCAGTGTACTGTAATCGAATTCGGACCCTGGACTATACACTGGGGCCTTAACCGAAGGACTGACTACCAAACAAGGTTGTTGAGTTTACTCAGCAAGCCACCTGGGATTACATAAAATGAACCATGCGTACTTGTCGGCATTCCCTGCAGTCTGTTGTACTTTCTCAACTTTCCACGTTCTTACATTTACGGTTCCTTGCAGTAGTGAGCAATGGTGGTGGATTTTATTTCTTTTACTGCTTTCAAACAACATCTTAAATTTGTATAATACGTATGTATCCTCTCTAGTCAGTGCACAGGGCCGCTTAGTGACTTCTGACATTTTTAACACCATCTTCCAAGAACTCCTTCCCAGTTGGTTTCTCTCCACATTCCACGTGTTCATTTTAAACTTCGTTTTTTCTTTTAAGTTGCATAATAAATGTGTATGTTTGTCATGGGAAAAGTAAGTGTTAAAATTAAAAAAATATTTTATCTGTTATTTGTAAAAAATTAAATATCACCTATTAATTACCACCAATTATAGTTAAATGAGAGTAACGGTTGAATAATATTTAAAAAGACATGTTCTGCTATTCCCCCCAAGTGATATTTCACCTATTAATAACGACTAGTTATAGTTAAACAAGAGAAATGGTTGAATAATATTTTTTTTTAATATTGTTTTGTCTGCTATTTGTCCCCAAAAATGAGATTTCGCATAGTAATCAGTGTCTGAAATTAAAAAAAAATAACTGGCCCAGATTTTTTAAAACAGACACTGCTTTAAATAAAATAAAATAATAATTTAATAAATATAAACCCATGCCAAATATTGTCGTTCATTTCTTATAACTAGCATGCCAATAAAATAAAGTAATGAATTTAATCAACATTTTAATATGAATTTTATTTGCCAAACAGTTACAAACTGTTGAATGTAACATTGTGGTTGATGGTGATGTTTTGCGCGCACAAATAAAAATCTATCCCAGTCTCAATTCACTCAGATCGAAGCCTCCAAAGTTAACTTTTACAGCCAAATATCACATTAATCAGTCAACCGGATTGTCTGCCTCCTTAATATCACCAGTATGAACTTATGAAGTAAATTGGTGTAATATCCTTCAAAAATGTCGAGCTCTATGATTCTCTCAACTTCGTCAGCCATCTTTGCTTTGGTGATTCCCTGGTATTCCCCGAGATACTGACATTATTAAATGTGATTCATCCAATAGGCATCCAAGTTACAAGTACCAGGGGTTTCCCTTGCATGTGTGGACTTTGCCTTGGCAGTGATCTGTCGCTGGCAAAGAAGCAGTAGTTTGTCACAATTGTATTTTATATCAAATTAGCATATATTAGTAAGTACTGTAATGTGCATCACTAATACAGTCTGACCCAGCCATGGCCGCCGGGATGAATTGGTGGGGTGGGGCCGATAACTTACACATTTTGGCTAACTGAATCGGCGGGAAGCATTTTGAATTGGTGGCCGTCAATAAAAGGCCTTAATTTGAAACACTGGTAATTACCAACAATTATAGTTAAATAACACTTAATGGTTGAATACCACCAAGTAGACTTCACCTGTTGAATACCACCAAGTAAATGGTCTGTTTTGCTGAGAAACTAAGGACTCTGTTTACTTTACTGTACCCTTCCTCTGTTGCTGTGAAGCGTCATAACCTTCACTCTAAAGCAAAGTGGGCAATCTCGACGGGTAGGAGTTTCTGTTTTCTTAGTGTCTCTAGAACACCAACAGTACTCTGTAGCAGTGGCACCAAACATAATGGATGTGCTTATTTCTAATACCAAAACTTATATTTAGTCACCACTTTGTACATATTAATGAATTGATACTGGAATTATAATGCTTCTTTCAGGCCCCGCTGCATAAGTCTTGTTCTCAAAACTTATATTTAGTGACCACATTGTATCAATACATATATAAATGAATCAAGTCTGGAATAATAATATTTGCTATCTTTCAGGCTTTGCTGGACAAGTCTTGTTCTCAAAATGTATATTTAGTGATGACATTGTACATGTAATGAATTGAGACTGGAATAATAATAATGCTCCTTTCACGCTCTGCTGGGCAAGAGTTCTTCTTAATTCAAACTGTTGTTCTGGATATGTTGTTTTGATGGTATCCTTCCAAAATGATCAATTATTAATGTAGCAATGTCCTTATGAGGTCAAGGTCGAACGTGTGTGAACTATTTACTGTACGAACACGTGTGCCAAAGTTTGCAAAGTTCGCTCTGCTGGGCAAGAGTTTTTCTCAATCAATTCGAACTGTTGTTCTGGATATGTTGTTTCGATGGTATCATTCCAAAATGATCAATTATTAATGTAGCGATGTCCTTATGAGGTCATGGTCGAACGCATGTGAACTATTTACTGTACGAACATGTGCCAAAGTTTGCAAGGCCAGGTAGGCAAGGCAAGAGACAGCACGCATCACTGATTTTGGGTTGTAATTATGAGAGTTCAGACTGTCCCGTGAGAAATCAACAGTTCTGTTGATCTGTGTGAGTCTACAAATACGTCGGTTTGATGTGAAGTCTGGACCATGTTATTCTTGCCATAATTTTGTCAAATACAGTTTTGTTTAAGCCACCATCTACGTTCAGATGCCACCCGCATTAAGATACCACCTGCATTAAGAGACCACCTGCGTTAAGAGACCACCTGCATTAAGAGACCACCTGCATTAAGAGACCACCTGCGTTAAGATACCACCTGCGTTAAGAGACCACCTGCATTAAGATACCACCTACGTTAAGAGACCACCTGCGTTAAGATACCACCTGCGTTAAGAGACCACCTGCGTTAAGATAGAACCTGTGTTAAGAAACCACCTGTAATTTAGAGACCACCTGCATTAAGAGACCACCTGCATTAAGAGACCACCTGCGTTAAGATACCACCTGTTGTTAGAGACCACCCGTCCTTAGAGACCACCCATCCTTAGAGACCACCCGTCCTTAGAGACCACCCGTCCTTAGAGACCACCCATCCTTAGAGACCACCCGTTGTTAGAGACCACCCATTGTTAGAGACCACCCATCCTTAGAGACCACCCGTTGTTAGAGACCACCCATCCTTAGAGACCACCCATCCTTAGAGACCACCCGTCCTTAGAGACCACCCGTTGTTAGAGACCACCCGTTGTTAGAGACCACCCGTCCTTAGAGACCACCCGTCCTTAGAGACCACCCGTCGTTAGAGACCACCCGTCCTTAGAGACCACCCATCCTTAGAGACTACCCATCCTTAGAGACCACCCGTCCTTAGAGACCACCCATCCTTAGAGACCACCCGTCGTTAGAGACCACCCGTCCTTAGAGACCACCCGTCCTTAGAGACCACCCGTCCTTAGAGACCACCCATCCTTAGAGACCACCCATCCTTAGAGACCACCCATCCTTAGAGACCACCCGTTGTTAGAGACCACCCGTCCTTAGAGACCACCCGTCCTTAGAGACCACCCATCCTTAGAGACCACCCATCCTTAGAGACCACCCGTCCTTAGAGACCACCCGTTGTTAGAGACCACCCGTCCTTAGAGACCACCCGTCGTTAGAGACCACCCGTCCTTAGAGACCACCCGTCCTTAGAGACCACCCGTCGTTAGAGACCACCCGTCCTTAGAGACCACCCGTCCTTAGAGACCACCCATCCTTAGAGACCACCCGTCGTTAGAGACCACCCGTCCTTAGAGACCACCCGTCATTAGAGACCACCCGTTGTTAGAGACCACCCGTTGTTAGAGACCACCCGTCGTTAGAGACCACCCGTCCTTAGAGACCACCCGTCCTTAGAGACCACCCATCCTTAGAGACCACCCGTTGTTAGAGACCACCCGTCCTTAGAGACCACCTGTCATTAGAGACCACCCGTTGTTAGAGACCACCCGTCCTTAGAGACCACCCTTTGTTAGAGACCACCCGTCTTTAGAGACCACCTGTCATTACAAACCACCCGTTGTTAGAGACCACCCGTTGTTAGAGACCACCCGTTGTTAGAGACCACCCGTCCTTAGAGACCACCTGTCCTTAGAGACCACCCATCCTTAGAGACCACCCGTTGTTAGAGACCACCCGTCCTTAGAGACCACCTGTCATTAGAGACCACCCATCCTTAGAGACCACCCATCCTTAGAGACCACCCGTCGTTAGAGACCACCCGTCCTTAGAGACCACCCGTCGTTAGAGACCACCCGTCCTTAGAGACCACCCGTCCTTAGAGACCACCCATCCTTAGAGACCACCCGTCCTTAGAGACCACCCATCCTTAGAGACCACCCGTCGTTAGAGACCACCTGTCCTTAGAGACCACCCGTCATTAGAGACCACCCGTTGTTAGAGACCACCCGTTGTTAGAGACCACCCGTCGTTAGAGACCACCCGTCGTTAGAGACCACCCGTCCTTAGAGACCACCCGTCCTTAGAGACCACCCGTCGTTAGAGACCACCCGTCCTTAGAGACCACCCGTCCTTAGAGACCACCCGTCCTTAGAGACCACCCGTCCTTAGAGACCACCCGTCCTTAGAGACCACCCATCCTTAGAGACCACCCGTCCTTAGAGACCACCCGTCCTTAGAGACCACCCGTCCTTAGAGACCACCCGTCGTTAGAGACCACCCGTCCTTAGAGACCACCCGTCGTTAGAGACCACCCGTCGTTAGAGACCACCCGTCGTTAGAGACCACCCGTCGTTAGAGACCACCCGTCCTTAGAGACCACCCGTCGTTAGAGACCACCCGTCGTTAGAGACCACCCGTCGTTAGAGACCACCCGTTGTTAGAGACCACCCGTTGTTAGAGACCACCCGTCCTTAGAGACCAACCCGTCCTTAGAGACCACCCGTCCTTAGAGACCACCCATCCTTAGAGACCACCCGTTGTTAGAGACCACCCATCCTTAGAGACCACCCGTCATTAGAGACCACCAGTTGTTAGAGACCACCCGTCCTTAGAGACCACCCGTTGTTAGAGACCACCCGTCCTTAGAGACCACCTGTCATTAGAGACCACCCGTTGTTAGAGACCACCCGTTGTTAGAGACCACCCGTCGTTAGAGACCACCCGTCCTTAGAGACCACCCGTCCTTAGAGACCACCCATCCTTAGAGACCACCCGTTGTTAGAGACCACCCGTCCTTAGAGACCACCTGTCATTAGAGACCACCCATCCTTAGAGACCACCCGTTGTTAGAGACCACCCGTCCTTAGAGACCATCCGTCGTTAGAGACCACCCGTCCTTAGAGACCACCCGTCCTTATAGACCACCCATCGTTAGAGACTACCCGTCGTTAGAGACCACCCGTCCTTAGAGACCACCCATCCTTAGAGACCACCCGTTGTTAGAGACCACCCGTCCTTAGAGACCACCTGTCATTAGAGACCACCCGTTGTTAGAGACCACCCGTTGTTAGAGACCACCCGTCGTTAGAGACCACCCGTCCTTAGAGACCACCCATCCTTAGAGACCACCCGTTGTTAGAGACCACCCGTCCTTAGAGACCACCTGTCATTAGAGACCACCCGTTGTTAGAGACCACCCGTCCTTAGAGACCACCCGTTGTTAGAGACCACCCGTCCTTAGAGACCACCTGTCATTAGAGACCACCCGTTGTTAGAGACCACCCGTTGTTAGAGACCACCCGTTGTTAGAGACCACCCGTCCTTAGAGACCACCCGTCCTTAGAGACCACCCATCCTTAGAGACCACCCGTTGTTAGAGACCACCCGTCCTTAGAGACCACCTGTCATTATAGACCACCCGTTGTTAGAGACCACCCGTTGTTAGAGACCACCCGTTGTTAGAGACCACCTGTCATTAGAGACCACCTGTCCTTAGAGACCACCCGTCATTAGAGACCACCTGTCATTAGAGACCACCCATCATTAGAGACCACCTGTCATTAGAGACCACCCGTCGTTAATGGCCACAGTCAACTGCTCACGAACCTACCACCACGTGTATTAAGATACAACCTGTATTAAAAGTTCACTTTGAGTGGTTGCACTGACTGTGCATTTTGAGTTTTATGAAGAATTATTAACATATTTTGGTAGCTTATTGGTGAATAATATTGTATTAAAGTGTACTGGAATCTGTTTACTTAGCTTATTTCAGGTATGGGTTTTTGTATGTCAAAGCAACTATTAATTTGAAAGTTATTTTAAGTGACTACATGCAAAATATAAGTTTACATAAATGTCATATTGGCTTTTCTCATTTTGAATGGTTTTCACATTGGCATCGCACATTTGAAAGAATATATTATATAAAATGTTTGCCGTGTTATACAGTTTACACACCAACTAGTGCACACAGGATAAGTAAGTAGTTCAGTTTAGTACAGTTCTAGCAAATATTCAGCGTTGTTGTAGTGAATCATCATCAAAGGTAATTAAAACACTAGCTTCAGGTGATATTGAGGTGCTCAGATTGATCTAAATCTTGGATGGTGAGGGCAAAAAATACGTGGAAACAGGAGTGGCACAATTGCACTTAGCGAAACGTTTTTTTATTCTTTTTTCTTTCTGGGAAGTGATTAATTGGCTGCGGCAATTAGACGACTTGTCGTGCCAACAACCGGTGCCAAGAGAGAAATAGGTGAGTGTAACAGTAATCAACATTAGGCCAATTGAAATACCCAGGTCTGAGGTGGATGCCAGCAGATAGTCGCTTGTTGGCAACTACCGCCCAGGGCTGCCTGTGTGTGCCTTGTGGGAAGAATTTGTGGGATAATGATGCCTGGACCATGGGTGGAAGTTGGAATGAGGATTTGGGGCTAGTGTAAAAGGGATTCTGTGTGGGACCGCTGTAGTGTGAAAAAATAATGTGCAACGTTTACCATTTATTTTATTTGCCATTTATTTTTTATTTGTTATTTATTTCATCAAACCGATTGTGATTGGATAATACTGTACAGGTGTAGAGACTTAATTCTTGTAATGTGTTTGTATGTTGCATGTAAAATAAGTTTTGTTTATGCAAAAGATAAACGGATATCTCAAGTCTACAATCTCCATTTATGTCTTCACTTCATGTATGTCAAATAAAAAACTCTTTTTTGACCTTTTTTCAAATTATGTGAACAGATTGTGCACGTTAGAAACACCTTTTTGCATATATAGTGTATGTCAAATAAAAAACCTGTTAACCTTTTTTGAAATGATGTGAACGAATTGAACAGATAATTACTTGTTGCATATTAAAGATACCTTTTTACTTACGAAAGCTTTTTTGTCTGGAGGCAGAGAGGTGAAGTAAAGGTTTGAGACAGTATGTTAGTTTGACATTTATGTCAACTGTTCTCAATAACAGTGACTGCCTTAGCCGAAGCCCTGGCGCAGTCTCTTGATGACTGTGATATCATCCACCCCCCAGCCTTCCCGCACTTGAGTGCATGTGGGTTGCAGTCAACTGACGGTGGAACCCTGGAAATGGCTTATACAAGTGTGCCCTTTGTAGCTTCACAGCCATCGACATGATGGAGGGAATGTATAAATCACTCAGACAATCTTGCATAATTGGTTGCTAGTTACTGTACCTTTATGCAAATGAGCCAACTAACGAGCTCTTGGCAGGCATCCAGCTCCCAACTAATGGAAGTTAGGAGGTGTGTTATGAAATATTGCAGCTTGTAAACAGTTATCATTCATGCCTTTTATTGTGCAGTTGTAATTGTAGCTTTATTTTATGTAGATAAAGTTATCCAAGTGTGCAATAACTAATTTCATATTGAACACCCCTCATTTCTCTTGGCTTATTAGTGTTGTCTCTCATCTTGTTTTGGTCCTGGACTAGGCTTATAAAGCACTCTTGCTTCGTAGAAACTCTTAATTAAAATATAAATAACTAAGTGAAGTATATTATGTATATATTGAATATTACATAGATTATAAATTACATATATTATATACATATAAACATATTCCCTGCTTCCCAGAGAAGTTGAGATGGTATTGGAATGAACAGATCTGCCGGAGGTGAAGTGTAAAGCGCTTTGAACAGTCCCAAGGACTGGATACCGCGCTATATAAGAATGTACCTTTACCATATAAACATGCACAGATTTCCATCAACTCCATACTTGCGTGTGCATGCATGCACGTATGCTTTCACACGTGCATGCAGCATATTAATTTTAGGTTAAATGAATGGCTATTGAATACATTTAGATATATTCATATCAAAACAGTAAGACAAGCTGGCAATAACCACCACCACCACCACCATCACCAACACCACCAACACCACCACCACACCCAGCCACACGCACACACGCACACACGCACACACGCACACACGCACACACACACACACACACACCAGTGAAGCAACTTAAAGGTCAACAGAACCTTCAGAGCAATGTTTACTGTAGCTAATTATTTTTCCCAGGTACAGACTGATGATAAACCCCTTCTGTTTCCCACAGTTAAGTTGCCACATCAATGACATTGTCATGTTAATAATTTCTAGGCATCGCCCATATGCACGCGACCACCAGGTAAAAACCACCCGAAAACAAATTATGCAGATTTGCACCTCACAGGTGACGACGGTTCAACAATTGCTTAAATGTTGTATGATGAATTAATGTGCCGTGATGCATACATCATGCTTTTGTGTATCGGATCAATTAACGTCGAGCCAAGTGCAGGTAGGGAATGATTCTATCGAGTGCATTTCGATATCCCCGTGCCTTGTTGACGTGTCCAAGTTATGGAGCAGTGAACTTCCCTGTCTTGGCTTTGTGCTGAACGACTCTGGAGGTCCAGACCTGTGTTCGTCCACCGAGGCACACGTAAACTCCGCGTACACACTCTAGTGCCCTGGACGCACACTTATGCATATTCGCTGAGGTGGTTTTATGATGTTTACTACAATATCACGTTGTTGTTGTGCTCAGAAATTCATTAGCTGCCGTGTACAGACCACTTGCTGAATATTGCAGAAGAATTAAGTGTTTTCATACTTTTTTGTAGACTAGTGGAAAATGTGCGACTTGTCACATTTAAGTAGAAAACTTACATCAAATGGCCCCACAAGACTTGGTGTACATTTGAAGTGCATTATTTGCTAAATTTCCGTATTATTTATAGGCAGACGTGGACAGGTTCTGTGGTTCACGATGAAGGCATTAAGTAGTTTTCTGGGAAGTTGCATATACATTATATGAACTTATGATATATATATATATATATATATATACATATATATATATACATATATATATATATATATATATATATATATATATATATATATATATATATATATATATATATATATATATATATATATATATATATATATATATATATATATATATATATATATATATATATATATATATATATATATATATATATATATATATATATATATATATATATATAATGGGCACACACATGCACCCACACCACACATATGATGAGACGCTAAAAGCCAATGGTCCCTTCTACATGTTGTCTATGCCAGGGGAAGTAAAAATATTTAAAGATATAATGTATATTACATATATATATATATATAATACATATATATATATATATATATATATATATATATATATATATATATATATATATATATATATATATATATACATAATATAATAATATAATTTATATATACATATATGGATATGTATATCATATTGTGTGTATGCAGACACACGCACATACACACATGCATGTAGACACTGACACGCACTGTTGCACACCACGTAATAAGTTTATCTACTGTTGATATGACGACACACTCTATGTAAACTGGGGCCAACAATGATGTAAGGCGGTGGGTGACCAGTGCAGATAAGTAACGCCCCCGGGATAGAGGGCAATGATTCAACTTTTATGAGTTACCCAGTCCTGAGTGTAAAAGGGTGATGGCTCACATCTTCCCGTGAATGAACACGCACATAATTGTATATGTACACGAATGTGCCTGCTCAGTCACACATGCACACAACTGTGTCTGCTCAGTCACACATGTACACAACTGTGCCTGCCCAGTCACACATGTACACAACTGTGCCTGCTCAATCACACATGTACATGACTGTGCCTACTCAGTCACACATGTACACAACTGTACCTGCTCAGTAATACGTATACACACGACTGTGCCTACTCAGTCACACATGTACACAACTGTGCCTGCTCAGTCACACATAAGTACATCTATTTTTTACAGCATGACATGCTTTCTGTTGTATACATGCAATTGTTTACCTTGAAGCACGCACAATTGGGACATATAATGTGCAACCCTAAAACTAATCCATTTGTTCTCTGTGTGAAGGTGTATAAAGCCCATGTGGACCAGTGACAGATCATTATTTATTTTACAATTCGTTACAATGTTGTTGTTTTAAAAAAAATTTCTTGGATAGTCTGTTAATATATATATATATATATATATATATATATATATATATATATATATACATTGTTTCAGCAACATGCTGGAAAACAATTGTCAAATTCTGTTGATCATATTTTAATCCATAAAGATATTCACAATCAAATGGTATCCAAAACAACTACACCATGTCTTCACATGCAAAGATCCTACAGTCACTGACACAAGGGATCCTACAGGCACTGACACAAGGAATCCTACAGTCACTGACACAAGGGACCCTACAGTCACTGACACAAGGTATCATACAGTCACTGACACAAGGGATCATACAGTCACTGGCACAAGGTATTCTACTGTCACTGACACAAAGGTTCATACAGTCACTGACACAAGGGATCATACAGTCACTGACACAAGGGACCCTACAGTCACTGACACAAGGGATCCTATAGTCACTGACAAGGGATCATAGTCACTGACACAAGGGATCATACAGTCACTGACACAAGGGATCATATAGAAATTGACACACACGTTGCCAGGCAGCCAGTGACTAGAAATTTGAAATAATTTGTTCCACGATAAAAATCTGTTGTCCTACAATAAGGCCACATCATAGTTTAAAACTAATTTTTCGGGTAACCAAATATTGTCAAAAGGGGGTAACTTCTCAGAATCATGCAACAGTCTAACTGACCAATGTGTGATAGTCATTATGCCTGACCCGGTGACATTTGATCTGCCTAATGATATAGTACCAATAATAGCAATTTCTGTAGTGCCAGGATCACTTCAAAGACATGCTATCAGGTGGTTCTTGTGAAACTGCATACTGATGACAGGTTAAAAATAAATGCTGAAAAATAATTGTATTCTTTCCAGATATTTTGATCGACTCACTCTGGTGGACTGACTGAAATATTCGGAAAGAATAGAAAAGGTACTTGAGTGATCATTACCATGTCAGACATCACGGTTCAAGAAACAGTTGTATAAAACACAGGGCAACAAATGATATCTTATAATCATTGTGCATGTACATTCACCCTAAGTATGTATGAGATACACTGAGAATATCCTCAGATCACATCTATGGTACATGAAATTAGTACTAAGACTTGATTGAGATCAATGGTCCATGATAAGATAAAATGGTAAGATGTCTACTGCCTAATTTGTATGGCCCTTGGGACTGTTCATAGGGCTTTACACTTCACCCCTGGCAGACCTGTTCATTCCAACGACATCTCAACTCTCTGGGAAGCATTCAACCATGCTGCAATTACTGTGTGAAGACTATTCGTTCACATAACCACCACTGTTACGCACTCATTTATGCAGCTGAGTGAACTGTGGCAACATGGGGTGAACAAAATTGACAAAACGTCCCAACATCGGCAACAAGATTTGAACCCAGGTTCAACCATTACGCCATTGGGCCCCACTTACAGAAGTCTAGCATGTCATACCAGTGACATCACTAATCAGATGACTTTGTCACCTTAAGTGTGACGTTGACTGATTAAATAGTTCAGTATCGTGCATCTGATAACGCACCAAACGACTGATTCACCATGATAACATTCCTTGCTTCGCAGTTGTCTGATTTCACGACTGTTATCTACAATCTCTGGTTCAGCTGATTTCTTTACACTTTCAAAAGTTTGCATGACATGGGCGCATTCACAATATGCCATAATTGAATCATTACTCGCCCCAAATACAGCAGTATTGTAGGCCAAAGTGCAGATATTGGTTTTTAAACATGCCTAGTTTGACGTTTTTGCCAGCTATAAACCAGTTGTAAAATAGTTTGAATGTAACGTTTTGATCATTGGACTATGGGATCAGCTAGGATTAGTGATGGACTAAAAGTGTCATGGTCATTAAGAAATTCCAGTAAGAAAAATCTCACTGTTGTGTTACATATTGGGATTGTGAAAACATTGTTGTGGTAATGTTTGTGATAATGTTTGTTCTGCTGATGTATGATGTGGTTCTACATGTACATGGATAACAGGAAGAACCATCTGGTGTATAGTCCCATGGATACCCAGTGGACAGCATCAGTCACTGAGAATTAGAAAACAAGGAAAGAAATAAAACATAAAACTGGTAGAGATAATTAACAATTAATTTGAGTGACGTGGTTATGTCTATGGATGCTGTTCAAAGGGCTTCCAGTTACCTACACTAATAATAGTTTTTCTAATCTTTTAAAACTGGACATTGTTTCACTGTTCGAAATTTTGGGGCTTAAGGAATTCCAGTCTGTAACTGTGCGTGGAAAGAAACTATACTGAACACGTCGGATTTAACTGCTGGTGGAATGAAGTGGTGACAATCGCTCGATCTTGTGTGGCGAGTAGACATTTTAAGGTAGTTTGGCAGTTTGATGGCGATTTTATGGAAGACCGAAACAGTTATCAGATATATATATATATATATATATATATATATATATATATATATATATATATATATATATATATATATATATATATAGCAGAAAGGGTGTATCAAGTCCAACTATCCTTTAAAAAATTTAAAAGCCTGAACCCTGACCCTTGTGCATTGGCAAATAACAATTGTATATGTGCATGCGTGCATGCATGCGTGTGTGTAGTAACTCTACCAATACCACCTTAACCACTTTATACAGACATATCCATTGTAAATGAAATAATTATCTAGCAGCTGAGACACACCATGGGATTGTATAGTGTGCTTACTGCTCAATAGATGGTGCTGGTGTGCACTCCCTGATGACCGTTCCTTCGAGGTGTGTGGCCCAACTCCCAGGTCTCCTACAAATGTTTTTGTAGGGTTACGTGTCCAGGGTTCTCTCCCCTGCTGCTTTGAAGATTGTGTCCCCGGGCTAAAAGTATCTGAGCACATTCTACATGGGTATTTCGTATTTCTTGGTACTCTTCTCACCCTAAACCTGGATCAGCAATGTTTTCTGACCCCAGCATGTTTATACGTGGACCTGTCTACAACATGATGCCTGGGAACCCAGTATCTCTGTAGCAGGCTGATAAACTTATGTCAAGATATCGACGTTGCCAGAATGACTTCACTGGCTTTGTCATTGGTAAAATTCACATGTTGTGAGGAAACAAATTGCCTCTTTTGAGCCGACTAGGCCCACCTGCCACATGAAAGAGCGTGGACAGGCCCTCCTCGCTGACTGTCACATAGTCCCACATGGATATATATTTTCACCAGAAGCCATTTTATTCTCGTGTAAGTATGTGCTAAGTAATGGGAATGCCAATGGCTAGTGACAGGCAGATTTTGCAGGAGTGGACAGTTTTCCTGTTAGGTGGAGCCACTTGGCAGGAGTTCGACTTCACAGCCTAGATGTGAACATATTCAAACTCTTGTGCCCTGGATGTGGTCCCTTTGACAACAGAAACACGTACCGCAAACTTTCATGGGGTGTATTGGAAACTATTACTTCTCGTATATCACAAATTCCATGTGTCATGGAAAATGCATATATATTTGTAACTGCTAGCAGCGTGAATATGCATGAATATGTTTAAAAACAAGGTTGACACATCTCAGGAGGGCGGGTTACACATAGATGAACATTGTTGGACTCTCATAAGCTAATGGCTTCATTATCCACGTGCCATCTGGGCCTTTGGCTTGGATGGCAAATCTTGTTAAATTTGTATGTGGATGCGTGCGTGCGTGCGTGCGTGCGTGCGTGCATGCATGCGTGCGTGCATGCGTGCTTGTGTGTGTGTGTGCATGCGCACCAATGCATGCATGCGTACACACCCACACAATGTATACCACTGGAGTAAAACAGATCAGTTAAGATCACTATGCTGTGAAACACGATGGGATCATTTATCCAATACCCTCCCTCCCTCTCTATAGCCTCTTCCCTTTGTTTATGGGGAGTTATACAATGGCTAGCCAAGCTGATATCCACTCGACGTTCACAAATGTATGTTTAACATAGGATTCTCAGAACGAGGCTGTCGTGCATTATCTGCATAGATATATCACGGTAATAAGACTACCTAGAGCATTTTACCATGATATATCAACCAAGATAACACACGGCAGCCTTGTTCTGAGAACCCATCAGACATTTGAATCATCTCGAAAGCGACCAAGTACTCACGTTGGCCTAGACACGCAGTTGAACAAACGCTGTGTTTTCTGTTTATGATTGTTGTGATTTACGTAATCTGCGTCAAACGTCTGCATCAGTTCCATCGAATGGTATGAAAGCTTCACGAAACCGGCCCAGCAACATATTTACAAATGTAGGAAGTGAAAAAGTATGCTCAAATGTTAATTTGCCATTACATAACTAGAATAACATACTGTTTGTTGATGTCACTTGAGTGTCATTACCCACATCAAGAGTGCCGATATAGTATATATATATACATATATATATATATATATATATATATATATATATATATATATATATATATATATATATATATATACTATATATATATATAGACTATACACACACACGCATGCACGCACGCACACACACACATAGAATTTTTTTTTCTGAGTAATTTACTTTACTTTAATTTACTTACTCAGATTTTATAAATTTTAACACTTTTACCATGATTACTTACTTCTTTCAAAATAGAATACATCCTAAAACCATTGTAGAATTTCCATTCACGTGATCAACAGCTATAAATTTATTCTAGAGGTTGATCTTTCTTTGCAGCTATTTCTGCAGAGATTAATCGCTTCAATGCACTTACAAGTCAACACAACCACAAACTATATTTATTTTCAGTGTCAAAAGATTACAAATGGACAATGGCATTTAAGTCGTTATGCCTGCTCTTTTTAAAACATGTTTCTAATTGTTGACGTCATAGGCCACACTACTGCTTTGATGTCGTCCAGATCTGGCCTCTCATTAAAAACGCCTCTGCAGATCTTCCAAATTAAGTGCCACTGTAAAGCATGGTCACCGTTGACTTTCTCTTTTCCAGCTGACCAATTATGGGAAGAAGATTGATGCAGAAATGGCAAAGCTGTCAACTCTAGAAACGAATGAAAATAGAAGGTAATTGCACATCTATCCGAGTGTGCTGACATGTACGCACGCTCGTGCAGTAATTACAATAAAACTTCGGAAAAGTAGCTTAATTTTAGCGTAATTTGACATGGACTTGCGGTCATTTTATTACGCATCTACCTAAGCTGACTAATCAGGTAATAAAAGTTGGTCTTTGGACTATTGTTGATAGACAGGGTTGCATGCTAAGGTCTAATTTTAGCTTTATGTGCTCTTAGACATTTACTACGCATCGAAAAATGCCTTTACACTACGTTTAAAGGGCTTATTTTGTCACTTTGTTCCAGTGTGCTGGAACAGCTGCGCACCCTGGTGGCATTGAACGAAACACTGAAGAAGCGGGAACAAGACTTCCGCTCCCAATGCAAGGTAAAATCCCACTCTTGGAAAGGGAGCACTGTACCTTCCCTCACTTGATTTAACCCATTAGAATTCACAACGACATTGGGGTATATTTGTTTTATCATGTAAACAAAAATATTTTTTGACCTTTGTTTTATTAATTAAACATACAATTTTATCTGTGTTTATAAACAAGCTAACATAATTGTATAAAATAAACATGTAGAACGTGTTAGTTTTTTTTCATTTTGCTCATATTGTCATTCATAAGTCAGCAAAAGTTAATTGTTAACTTATATAATTGACTTTGCAAATTAACATATCTTGTTAACTTAAAAATATACAACTTAAATCAAATGAGAGCATCCTAGATTTACTTAACTAGCTAGACGAGTATATTAATCTCCCCATGCTGAGTGTATCTATATAAAATAATATGTTCCCCAGACATTTTCACTGACTGAAGACAAAACGGCTGTAAAATAAAATAACTTTTGGTTGTGAATATATATAACATAATGTGATTCATGGAGAGAAAGCTTTGCTGGTGACACAAGTTGGTTGTTTGTCAGACAAAGAAACAGAAGCTGGATGAGAACATCGCCAAGTTTAAACATCACGCCGGAACCACAGACGACCCGGAGGAACAGGTCAGTACATTAATAACCCTCGTCCCACCACACAGGGATGACTAGTGCGTCAGAACAACAGACTTTGGGAGTTTAGTGCCAATGAAAAATTGTGTTTAAAATATTTTTTTTATTTTGAAATTATTTTTGCAAAATTGTCATTGTGGCATGGCTCCAATGACAGTGGAACACCTCCTGCAAGATTGTACTACAGACATGTGTCCTTGTGGCATGGCTCCAAAGACAGTGGAACACCTCCTGCAAGATTGTACTACAGACATGTGTCCTTGTGGCATGGCTCCAATGACAGTGGAACACCTCCTGCAAGATTGTACTACAGACATGTGTCCTTGTGGCATGGCTCCAAAGACAGTGGAACACCTCCTGCAAGATTGTACTACATACATGTGTCCTTGTGGCATGGTTCCAATGACAGTGGAACACCTCCTGCAAGATTGTACTACAGACATGTGTCCTTGTGGCATGGTTCCAATGACAGTGGAACACCTCCTGCAAGATTGTACTACATACATGTGTCCTTGTGGCATGGTTCCAATGACAGTGGAACACCTCCTGCAAGATTGTACTACACACCAAAATGAGAGTAAGGCAACCTGGCCTACAGAAACACCAGTAAAAGAAAAGATCTTTGGTGTTCAACAAGGAAGAAGAACAATTTAAAAAAAAAATGAATACAGGTTCAGACAAAATGTGAAAGACATTGTTATTGGTGCTGTCTTTCTTACCATTCCCAATCCCAGTCCAGATTTGTATACAAAATGCCCTAAAAGGCGTTGCCAATTCTGAGAAAGCAGTAAGTTAGGAGGTTCACTTTTGTGAAAGAATTGTCTTGAGCACTTTCTCTAAAGCTCGCTCTTCTGTCTTCGATATTCCATGATCCTTATTCATCAATGATTATGTGCACTCTAGGTAGGTAGGTAAAGTCAGATACTTTATAAATAGCTAAATTGACTGCTGTGTGACACTTCCTGCTCCTGTTCCTATATTTGTTTTAGAACTGTATGTTGAGTTATTAATCACATATCAAACAAACATATCCTTATATATTTTTTGGGGGCTGTGCAACACGTCATTACTTTATACATCCTTCAGTTCTGTTCCTGCTTCTTTATAAAATATATTTTTTTTCATGCAAAATTACATACGCATGCTAACCAAACAATTAAAAATGAAATGTTGGTGTGTTCGACGTAATAGCCACTGTGCTGATGCAAGGACGTTCAGCATCTTTCCATTGTCTTTTTTTTTAAAGATCTAATGCAGCTTTAATGCAGCTATACAGAATTTGATGCAAAGTGTTCTAAAAAATCAGGAAACACACAACTCATATTACTGTGTGTGAGTAATTGTGGTCAGTCCCTGTGTGTGCTGCAGGAGAGGAACAAGTTGATCGACAGACAGTTTGAGGCCGACAAGGAGAAGTTACACAAGATTAGGCTACTTCTGGTGAGTCTTGCTATGAATGTCTTTCTATGAATACTTGATTAGGTTACCTTATTTACTATTAAAAACTAAATTTATGAGATTGTAAATCCGTACAGGCTTAGCATGCCTTATCTGAACAGTGTTTATAATTAAGCAACAGGAACACTAGAGATAATGAAAATTTTAATTAACTTTTTGATCTTCTGTTTTTTATTCATCTCCTCTCTTAATTCGCTAACTAGCTACCCTTTCTTAGTTAACTTATTTAAATCCATTTTTAAGGTATCTTTTCTACATTTTAGACTTTGCTAACTTACGTAATTGTTCAATTTTGAGTGTTACTGTATTTATCTGTATATTTTTGTTTTAAACTCACATCCCTTATAAGATATAATATACAGGTTTATCGAAAATAAAAATGTTAATTATTATTAACTGATGATATCAGCTAATTATTTTATATGTATAGCAGGTGTGGCATAGCATCGGGTTTTTGGTTGATGGGACAAAGGTTCAAAACCACCTGCTGTCATTTCAAAAGTTGGACAATTTTGTTCACCCCACATTGTGTATGTCTTTAGGAAGAGACACTAAAAGCCAATGGTCCCTTTAATGTTTTATGTTTATTCAATTCTATATTATATTCTTTGGTGCTGTACATAATAATAATAATAACATAATAATATTAATAACATAATAATAATAATAACATAATAATATTACATAAAGCAGTTATGGAGATAGGATAACAAATATACATATATCAAATCTTTACAGTTATACATACTTGTTCCAGGTGTCTATGCCAGGGGAAGTAAAAGTTCCTATACAGGGAAATGGAAAAAACCTCTTGTGGACCCACAGAACTGGTTGTCAGAATTCTGACACAACAACTCTGTCAATTATCAAAGTAGAAATAGAAGGTATTTGACATATGACATTCTTGAATGCCCATTTCATATAAACCAACATTTGCGATGCGAACAATATGGTCTCTCTCTCTCTGTTTCCAGGCAAGGAAGAACAGGGAAATCTCGAGTCTTCAGCGGAAGATAGATGAGATCCCATCTCGAGCTGAGCTCAGTCAGTACCAGAGACGCTTCGTGGAGTTGTATAACCAGGGTCAGTCTAGCGGTCATCATTCTCATGGCAGTCCATCGGTCATCATTCAGCCATTGTAAAATCTAATTGACCACCTGTGCATCACTTGTTTACATCCTTTCTTGTTTTGTTCTGATTGTTATCCACTAATAATAGCGGTTAATATAATGCTCATACAGAACCTATTTTTAAAATACTGACGATTTAAGATATGATTAAAGCAAAACAAAAGTCATGTTTTGGGGCTATGCACCTAAAAGAGATAATAAAAACTAACCATGTGCAACTACAATCAAGAATAACACGCTAGTGGTTTACTCAGAACAGAAGTCATTTCTCCGGTTAACTGTGGGCCAACATGTTAACGAGCGAGACCGATAAGCGCATCTGCAGTTCTATGAATCTACTGCCAGACAGTGACAACCATGATGTAGAGCATCTTAATTTCATGGGCCATACAGTCTAACGTGGCCCATGAAATTAAGATGCTCTGTGTTCAACAAGGTTTTTCTAGTACACCACTGGTGTAATATTCTTAATTGTAGTTGTAAATGGTTATGGTTAGTAACTATTATAGGTGCATAGGCCCAAGACCATGACTTTTGTTTCCCATTAAGTTATAAGAATTACTTTTATGAATTCATCCATCATGCATGATTATATATGCATTAATTATACTGCTATATTTTGGTTTGGCATGTTGGCCAAATTGTTGATTCACTGGAACTATGGTTTGTCTGTATATACATAGCTGGTCCCAATAAATATATTGAAAAATATATAAGTAATATATTAATAACTATATAAATAAAAAGCTAGGATATATATGAAAGACACTAGCTGGTCAGTCTGTCAATGTTTTACTGTTTCTAGTTCAATTCACTTGGATGCCATTTGGTCAACATTTGGTGTATACTTTTTTCCAGTGGCAGCCAAACACACAGAGACAAAGCAGTTCTACATTCTCTACAACACACTGGATGATACGAAACTCTATCTCAGCAAGGAGGTTTGCTTCATTAATAATTATCCTATTAAAAAAATATATTTACTATTAATCTTTTGTAGTCATTAATTCTGATTTTTTTTTGGTATAGCATCATCTAATCATAGTAAGCTGTCATTATCATTGTTGTAGATTTAATCATGAATGCATATTAATATTTTAACTGATTAGACCCCACAACGGCCGCGGCCGGCCGCTCTGTGCAGTCCTGGAACGGCCGCCGCCAGCCGCATACAGGACCCTCTATTAAAAAAAATCCTGGCAAATAAGTACTGAACTAAACGCTACCAAATTTTGCCACACCCTAGCGGATACATTTTGCAACAACAACAGCTCGTTACGTGCATGTGTTGCCCTTTCGGAAATATTGATTTTCAACAGTTTTGTTCACGCTATCTCGAAAATTTTTATTTCTATATTTGTCATGATAAAATATGGTGTAACCTGAAAAATAACCGTCAGAATTTGATAATGTTTTCAGTGGTGCAAAGCTAACACATATAGCTACATTTTCTTTGCTGAGTTGCATAGGGTTATAGCATGGGATCATTGTCAAATGTCAGTCGCAACTTTCAATGTTTTAACAAATGTACTATTTTGTCTTTGCAAATTGTTATCAAATGTCAACACTTTATTAATATATTGTATTTCTATGTATACATGCATGTGGAGAAATTACTACTCTTCAAAATAAACACAACTTGTAATTGTCAATATTGAATAGTTTTTTTTCTACAGATTTTTTAACACAAGGAGGTAAAATCGCTCAAAATTTGCCAGAAATCCTGGGAACATGGTGGCATGTTTTAATAAAATCCTGGGGCCTAATGGGTTAAAGCAGTTGTTGCTGTTGGCAGCATGTGATATTTTTTCAGAGATAACAGTTTAGGATAACACATTTAAATTGTGAGCAACACAATAAATTAAAAGATTTATCTTATAATTAACTACTAATTAACTACGGATGGATGTAAGGTCTAGTTCATGGCAGTGTGCTGCCATCTGGTGATTAATGTAAGACATGGAATCATGAGTTAGCACAATAAGTAATAGAGCTGTCTAATTGATACTTTTTGCAGAATAGAATAACATACTATTTATTTATCACCCGTAACTCATTTATAACATTCATGTGACTGTTCCTGGAATTGAAGTTTAAAGACAATTTGGAATTTGACTGCAATAAGTACTGGCAGTTTGACCACTTCCATGCGTTGGGCTGTGTTTATTTTGGTATCCAATTTCGGTTGTCCTTTGGTTGAATGTGTTAGTGGATTCCGCAGTTTGTCCTTTCAAGATTTATACAGATGTGACTAGAATTATGAGGTAGTTGCCACCAGAACAAAACAAGACCCTTGCAGGCTGTGAGAATAGGCTGGTTTTAACGTGGGTAAATAGTTTGCTTTTTAAACGTGTACAGTGTTAAGTTATGGAAGGTAATTTATTGATCTCATTCAGAATCGTTCACTTCGTATTTCAGGTCAATCTGCTTAATTCCATCTATGACAACTTTGAAGAGTAAGTATCTGTGCAGGGATTGTGTAGTTTGTAGCGAGAAGTGTTTGTTTTGTTTCATACATGTGTGTTAGATTGAAACTGTTCTAAAGTCATACATTACTCAGCATGTAGATATTTGTTCCAATGCATAAGTGAAGTTAGTACATTTGATCAGTATATTGTACATAATTCTTAATAATTATTTAATTAGTTTATATTTATAGAACCAATATCTATGTTAAATATTTATGACTGATTAATATTGGGTTAAGTGTTAACATACAACAACAGCAACTTCACAATCAGGACATTTTACACACTCAGATACATTTACAACAATCCATCATATTTTTGAAAAGCTATATCTGAGAAATTAAACAACCATAAAATATGGTGAATGCAGTAACCCAGTTTGCCAGTGGAATAACAATTGTTTCCTGTTTGCGAATCGTACACACCTCATTGTGTTGTAGGGCGATGTCTTCAGAATCGACAAAGCAGCAATTCTTGAAGCAGTTCGAACAGATCGTGGAGAGTGTCAAACAAAACAGAGTCAAGGTAACATTTTATAACATTAATTTAACTTGGCATTAACCAAGAGACAGACAGTATAAATTATTTACATCATAAAAGTTTCCCAAAGATACCAATTCCAAATTTCAGCAACTGATATCCTTCATGTTATTTGTATACAGTTGTTATTATCAGAGAACTGTTTAAAAAAATCCTAGTTGTTTTTCAGAATAACAAATTGTTGTTGTTTTTGATCCCCTGTTATCTAGTTAAAATGGCTGATATGCCATGTTAATATTTTTGGAGTTCTACAGTATGTTATCTGCTGTGCTTCATCTTGAAAAACTTTAAAATAAGAAGTGGTTTGTGAACAGTGTGTACAGAAAACAAGGACTACTATGTGAGCATCATTTCAAAACATGTATGTTAGACTAAGTAGTTGACTTGATAAGTTTGTGCAAAAAAGAGGTTGACAATAAGATTGACAGGAATAACACTGTTGAAGAGGAGGATATGTTGACGATAAGATTGACAGGAATGATACTGTTGAAGGTGGAGAAGAGGATATGTTGACGATAAGATTAACAGGAATGACATTGTTGAAGGTGGAGAAGAGGGTATATTGACGATAAGATTGATAGGAATGACATCGTTGAAGGTGGAGAGGAGGATATGTTGATGATGAGATTGACAGAAATGACATTGTTGAAGGTGGAGAGGAGGATATGTTAATGATAAGATTGACAGGAACGACATTGACATTGTTGATGGTGGAGAAGAGGATATGTTGACGATAAGATTGACAGGAATGACACTGTTGAACGTGGAGAAGAGGATATGTTGACGATAAGATTAAAAGGAATGACACTGTTGAAGGTGGAGAAGAGGAAACAGACAGAGAAAATGAGACGAGACCAGCTGAATGATGAACATCTCAACCTGATTGAGAAACAGAGACTCTATTTTAAGACTGTCAAAGACTTCCAGGAGGTAACATCATAAACACATTTTGACATTGCGTTCATAAACAGTGTTTTTTAAGGTTCAGCTCGCTGCAAAATGTCACATGAAAAAAACCTGTTACAGCAAAAAGTGCTCTGAGTCAAATAAAATATTGTTTCATATTTTCTTAGTAAACATTACATGTATATCTTGTAAGGACAAGTCAGGTCGTAAACATAATTCATACAGATTTCATTCAAAGCAACTACAAGTTGTATTTTCAGGATGAGAAGTGGCTATGCCCACAGAGTTTGCTAATCTGCAACACTATTTATTAAATAATCATAATGGTGTACACATTTCTAATGTTGAATTGTCTTTTCTTTCAGGAATGTCGCAGGAACGAGATATTACAGGCACGACTACAGGGTCATGGCTGAGGTCAACTGATATAACAATGCTTGATATAGACAGAAACTGGTGCTTCTGAACAAGGATGGGAGCATATGTAACCAAACATTCTGTGATCTTAAATATTAACTAATTTACAGGTCATATTGATACCAAATAAAACAGAATCCATTATTAAATAATTATAATACAAAAAGTGCCTCAACTAGTATTTGTATATTTAGCCGCTAATAAATTATTTTTTAATTTCTTTTTGAAAATAAATTTTAACAATTCATTGTTTCAGTTAAATAAACCATCACTGTTCCCACAACAGTGTTTATTTATTAACCAGTCATGCAGCCACAGATTGGCTCGTTTTTTGTCATAGATAGGTTGGAAGATGCCTTCTAATGGGACGTCAACTAGATATCTGTCCTTCATCTTGGATAATGTATGTTACTATTTGTGAAATATTACCCATAGTATACATACATATTATGATATGTGGACAAGCACACAGAAAGACACATAAAATAACTATATTTTATATATCTAGCTAACACATAATAATGTTCGTGGGACATTTCCACAATGTTTCTAAAACGTTATACCGTTTTGGGGATATTTTTGGAACATCCTACGAATGTTATGTATTTGCTGGCTGATATCATAGATTTGATACTCAATAGTTCTGTTGTATTCAAAGTATCCTTTAATGATTTAAAATCAATTATTACGTACTGCCTGCTGTGGCTTATATTTGCGGAGTGTTGCCATAAATCCATCGTTTGGCCTTGCGCTCGGCCTGCATGATTTAAGATGCGCAAAAGCCTCGTCAAAAGCCATCCGTTCACTGTACATGAGATACGCAATGACGATGGCAGCAGACCGTGATACACCAGCATTGCAGTGAACAAACACGCAGCCATCTTGTCTGGCAGATTCGATGAAAGAGAAGCATTTGTCAAAGTAGCAACTGATGTCTGTGTCTGGCAAATCAAGAATTGGTGTGTGCTTGTACACCATGTGGTCAGTGTAGATGGTAGGTTCAAGGGTGAAGCTGGCCACATTGAGGATGTGAGTCACCATGTGATGGGACAGCAGCTGTAAGTCGGTGGCAACGTCCTGGGAACCTGAAAACAGTGGATGTAGTCAGTGTAGTACTATGAGGGGATTTTTCTAATCAAAGCAACAAGCCCCAAATGATGTGCACAAGAAAGTAACTGGCTTAATATATATATATATATATATATATATATATATATATATATATATATATATACATACATATATTACACACATGATGAACAATAGAGGTACATGTACACTCCTGTAGTGAGAAAAGAATATAAATGTACATACATGACTTGTAGTAAAAATATAAATAAAATAAGTTGGGATAAAAAAATATATTTTTAATAAAAGTACAATCATCATTAATTAAAAGCATACCATTGATCAATCCAATGTTTAATCAATGGACTTTGATAATAAATAAAAGTGTGAAAATAAGTCACAAAAAGTACATTGTCAGAGTTTTCCAACCGGCATAAATGGCTAAAAATTTATGAGCGAATGTGTTCATTAAAGGGTTTAACATAATTAGTAGCGAACATATGACTTGCACTACAGCAGGGTGACAAGTTGTGTATAATTCTAAAACTGTTGTTATAAGCAACAGTAATACCTTTCAGACTCTATTTTTTTTAAATTACACCAGACTTGAGGTATACATTGTACCACAGTATGAATTAAATATGGTTGTTTTAATGGTATTGTTGCATCAGTTAATTTTCTGGCTAAAACATTTGCCTGTGCATAGATACATCTTTTCTGCCTGGCAATATCATCATCATCATCAGTAAGGTTATTGTTTATAATATGGCCAAGGTATTTACATTTCTCAGTGTGAGGTAGTGTATGGTTATTGATAACAACAGGATGAATATTTTTCTTGTCCCTAGGTTTGTTATCAGTAACTATACAGAAAGATTTGTTGGCATTGTATGCTATATCAAACATATTGCCGTACTCGGCACAACAATCAGTGAGTTTTCTCAACCCAGCAACACTAGGTGAAAAAACACAAAGGTCATCGGCATACATCATATGATTGATTATGGTTCCTGCATAAAGACAGCCAATTTGTAATTTATTAAAATTTACACTTAAGCCATCCATGTAAACGTTAAAAAGATGTGGAGAAAGGATTCCACCCTGCTTAACACCGTTTGAAACGGTAACAAATTCTGAGAAGCTACAACACCATCTGACAGTGAATTTCGGGGCTCTGTACCAGTAATAAAGAATGCGAACAATAAAATTAGTTTGGTGAATAGCTTACTATGGTTGACTTTGTCAAAGGCCTTAGAGGCATCCAGCATGGTAACATACATAGATGAGCCATTCGCTATGTAGTGTTGAAAGAGTTCTTTTAATAAAAATATGAGCATTTCAGTTGAGTGATGCTTTTTAAATCCAATTAGTTTACACATATAGATAAAAAAGTAGAAACCCAGGATAATATCAAGGATTCAAATAATTTACTAGCAATTGCGGCTAGAGCAATGGGTCGGTAGTTGTATCAGACAGGTCACCCGCCTTATTTTTAATTATGGGGGCTATGATTGTAATCATCATAGCATCCGGTAAAAAAACCGTGAATTAACATGCTGCTACATAAAAGTGACATGAGAACATGAAGTTTTTATTCGCATATTTAAAATGTTCATTACACTATCATAACCCGGGGCTTTGCCTATAGGCATTGCATGTATTATATCTTGAATTTCCTTAACATTAACAATCATTTGAACATTAAACTGAACATATTCATTGATCTTCTTGATGTTGGCTGGGGAGCCAGTTACAGAGTTAAGTAGGAACTGGTAATGATGAAGCCACATATTCTTTACATTTTCCACACCAGAAGCACCACCAACATTGCTAGGATTTGGTAACCTGGCGTTATTCATATCTTTTATGTCCTTCCAGAAGTTTTTTAAGTCATTATTACATAGTTTAGAAGCAAGTCTTTCGGCTTTAAGAATTTCAGCATTTTTTTCAGTCTTGTTGCGTTTAAAATGAGCGTGTCTAATTTTCATTATATCATACAAGGGACCATGACGAGGACTCCCACCCAAACGCCAGAAGAGAAAGGATTCTCTAGCAGCTCGATGGGAGTCTGACTAGGTTGTTCCAGCCAAGAACAGTATACTTAGAAGATGTGTTGTTAGCCTTAGTAGGGATTGCCTCGATAGCGTCTGAGTGATTTTATAATATCATTGTAAAGATTGCTTAGCAAAGTGCGATGGGCTTCATTACAATTAGGGTTAGTACATCTTAAAACCTATGAGGTACATCAATAGCAGATAAAAGCAAACCAGTTTGTGTATGATAGTTATCGTGATCCTGGGGGGAGGCAGCATTCCACACAGGACAAGGTGCTTGAATTTGATCCAGTATGGGGGCTTCAGAGGAAGGTAATAACTTGGCATATATAGACAAGCATAAAGGTAAGTGGTCGGAAGAGACACGATCATATTTAACTTCCATATCAGATATTGATGAGTGACTAGAGATGGGTGGTGAACACGTGGTCGAGCCCGCTCCTTGAGCCGTGCACATCACTAACATAAGTAAAAGCATCAGAGGGGAGAAGCAATGTGTCACTTGCAATAAGGTGACAGTCATTTATAAAAGCATTGAGAGATGGAATAAAAAGACTGGGGTTCTTAATATCTGCATTAAAATCACCAATGATGAATATATTGGTTGATTCAAATGAATCGCTTATGGCCTGGATTTTGCCTAAAGTTTCTAGATATTCTTCAGCATTATCATCAGTCTGATATGGTAGATAGACATTAAGAAGTAGAATAGTGGCATTAGAGCTGGTCATTTTTAGACCCAGGAGTTTATCTCATCAACATAACTCAACCAATATATTCATCAATAAAGGGGTCGAGTGAACGCCTCAATAAAAAGCAGAGTTCACCAAGAGGACGTCCACTCAAACCAAACCGTAATCAATGGAAGTAATTCCTCTGGCATTAAAACCAGAGTGAACAGAATAAAGAAAAGAAAGGCTCTGTTTAGAGAGCCAGTGTTCCTGCACAGCAAGTATATCTAAAGAGTTTAAGATGTCAACCACGTCAAAAGCACTGTTCCGTATACTTCTGGAGTTAAAGGAAGCAATACGGAGGGGAAAGTCTATAAGTGGGTTGAATCTGTTAGTGTATGTTTCCTAGGTGGGAAATACCGTCCAATCTTTGTTCCAGCAGGCCAGAGATAAACGTCATAAAGCGAGTTAGGTTTGGGAATGTCAACACACAGCTTGAAGGACGAATATGAGTTGTGTCGGGTTGGTAATCGCTCACATGAGCATTTCAAACTCAACGTTGATGACACGTATGTATATAATTCGTCACAAGTTGTGTCAGCATGGAATCCTGTCAGAAAGTACTCCACAGGTATGAGTCGCACCGGTGCACACTGTAGACTACACTTGGAAGAGTTGCCTGCGGTCATGGTGTGTGACTTACGATTAGATGTCAGTGATTTAACAGTGTTCCGAGACTTTGGAGATTACTGTTGTCCACAGTGGCGAAGTAGTGTTACTAGTGATAGATGTAGAAGCGGTAGTAGTTGACAGCGTGGCTGTCTACACATCGGATCGTGAAGAAGTAGTTGCATATATATATATATATATATATATATATATATATATATATATATATATATATACATAATTCTATCCCTCTGGAATGAAGATGAAGTACCAGGTAGGTAAATAAAGATGAAACATCACCACATGAGATTTTAAAAAGCAACTTCAACAGCTACTGGTGGAAACTTTACATGACCAAGCAGTTGAGTTTAGGGGACTTTAGCCAACAGTAGATGTTGAATATTAACTTACCCATAATAAGGCCTGGCAACACTTCTGCCACCTGTAAATCGGGTACGTAATCGGCGACGAAGCCGTAACTGCCGACACTCAACTCAGTTATGTTGGTTGTCCCGTCTGCGTCAAGCGTCTCCTTAAGTTGTCGACCGCCAGGTGTCGTCACAAGCGTGCTGGTAGTCCGCAACGCCGATTTGGGGAATGATTTTATTTCGTTTATAAAATTTGCCATATCATGATTTGGGAAATGGCTACGTATACAGAAAATGCTACTGCGTCACTGTGAACGGGAAGCTACTAACAGTTTTAATAAACTAGCCGCCCTAACAAGCGTCAACGTCTTCACCGACTTCACCCCAGGACTGGTTTGGTCCTTTGCTTTGGCTGACGGCTTCTGGGCGATATTCGGGTAACAGACGACTGTATTTGTGCTACACCATTAAACATTTCCTCCACACATTGCCGTCCAGCCAGTGTATACACTCGCGATGTTAACCGCAGGTGATCTCGGATAGATGAATCCTACGTCCATTTTAATTCGATCGATTGATACGAACTTTGGAAAAGTTCAGCGCCATCAACGCCAACGGAATTGTTTTGGCTGGAAGCAGGGGTGGCGCCACTGTTTTGTTACACAGCATACCCACTAGGTGGCAGCAGTGATCATTGGTCACCTACTACTACTACTACTAGCACTGACTTATATGTAAGTCGGTGACTACTAGCTGTTACGCCTCAGTTTAAGACTTTCTGGTGTGTTACAAATGGGCATAGTAAGTTTAGATATAGTTTTAAATGTTCATATAATCTGACATCAGTGCATTTGAGCAGGGACATTGCCTGGTTTGCTGGTAGGAGCTGTTGAGAGTGAAGTGGTGGATTTCTAGATGATTTGGAATAGGCGGGAAGATACTAGGGATTTTTTGGCAAGTAGACACGCGTGCGCCGTAATTCGTGCCAATAGTGGTCAACATTGACAGGTATCGCATTTGCAGACGTTTTGTTAGAACTAGAAATATAATTTTTTGACAATGGTATGACCGCAGCAAGTAGTTTTAGAATTTTTGATGGTCACATTTTCATATAACCATGCAAAACGTTAACATGGCCACCAATAGGAAAGTCAACTGCAGGCTGAACCCTATAGTTTTATACCATTACTTTTGGATTTTGTAGGTGACGTAGCTGTCATATTTTAAAAATTTGCACGGGACCCTTATCCACAAAGTTGGACTGCTACCATCCTTATTTGGATTTCACCAGTTGGGTATTGCATTAATTTATCCGACATCTGGTAGCTTATTGGTAATCACCATAAAACATTGTTACAATTACATTCATTGCAACATTATCCAACAATTGTATGAGTAATTTGAGATGTTGTGCCACCAGGATGAACTAATGGGTGACTAAGATAAAACCAGGCTATGATACTTGTCCATGTAGGGCGTATTCTAACAAAATAAAACTATTGGGTTTGGACCATGGAAGAAGTGAAGACTACACTCAACCATGTAGGGTGTGTTCTAGCAAATAAAACTATTGAAGTTTGAACCGTGGAACCAGTTAAGGCAATACAACGGGAAACTATTGAAGTTTAAACCGTGGAACCAGTGAAGGCAATACAACGGGAAACAAGAAACTATTGAAGTTTGAACCGTGGAACCAGTGAAGGCAATACAACGGGAAACAAGAAACTATTGAAGTTTAAACCGTGGAACCAGTGAAGGCAATACAACGGGAAACAAGAAACTATTGAAGTTTGAACCGTGGAACCAGTGAAGGCAATACAACGGGAAACAAGAAACTATTGAAGTTTAAACCGTGGAACCAGTGAAGGCAATACAACGGGAAACAAGAAACTATTGAAGTTTGAACCGTGGAACCAGTGAAGGCAATACAACGGGAAACAAGAAACCGTAAATGTGTTATTTTTTATTGGTCTGCTGTACACAAGAAGTTCATTTAGAATCTCAGCTTCTGGAAGAACCACCTGTTCTTGCCGCTCTTATATCTACAAAAAAAAAACAAACAACATTAGTTAGACTTTACATGTAAGACATGCAGTCATTGGATATTGTATTTGTCCTATCAAGCGTACAGTACGCCTGACATATTTTTTAGATGCAGAAAAAGTCAAATTAATTTTTTTTAAACCAAAATCTGTGTAAAATTTTTTTCAGACACTGGTTTTTATTAATCCACCAGATGGCACCACAACACTTTGCAAATGGCGTCCGGTGTGACCTGTGTATTGATCCAAGTTGGAAACTAACACAATATGGCCAACTATTTGTAGTTACTATGTATTTAAAACAAAGTATGAGTGAAACGGAGAAAAGTTAGCAGTGGCAAACGTTCAGTACAACAGATGTGCAGTGTCTATTCTAAAACAGAGGCAGTTATAATTTTTTTTCGTGTGGGACAGCAAAAATTTGGGCAGGATACAAGCCTCAACAGTAGTGACTGTCAAGATATTAAACCATGACAAAAATTGGGGCGTACGCTTATTAGGGCATGTACACTAAATAGGTCGAATACAGTATTCATTTTCCATACTCTGACCTGGACGTACAAAGAATGATAGTAAATGAGAAGTAAAGTGCGGCCCCAAAGAAGTATGTTAGCATCTGCACTGGCAAGTAATTGTAGACACACACACAGTAAATGTAGGAGGGAGAGCCATTTCATTATTACTATTATCAACATACATTAATAGTTATATTGAAATGTCCATTTCTTCAACAGCTGAGAGGGAAACATACGACGACTGGCACTCGGTCTGAATGACATCAGGAATGCCAAGTGCATTATAATATAAAAATTAGCGATGATTCAAATTATGATGAAAACATATTCACCAACATTAATATGTTAAAAAAAACATCCTTTCAAAAACTACAATATATTCACCAAGTCATTGGATTATTAACAGTGACAACTATTCCATGTTACACTCACCGCTCCTCAAACTTCATCTTTGCCTCGCGCTTGGCCTTTTGCCGCCTCGCAGGATCCTTGAAGGCTTCCTTGTTGATGACTCCCTTGTCCAGGTTCACATCAATTGAATACCTGGAACACAGATCATCATAAGAAAGACTAGACAACAGAGTTGGGGTCAAGTATGCCTTTCTGCATCAAATACAGTGCATTTTTCAAATACAAATGCAATTGTGTTGTATTTTAACCCTAGGAGTGACCCAAGATAAATTTCCAGTGTACACAAATTGGAGTTATTCATCAAGGTGCTTGTAAAAAATCACAACATCGCTAACAATTATCGCACAAATGTGACTGAGGTATCATTTTGTTGCTAAAGACTCATAGTAAAATAAAAACTACAGCACATAATTTTATCATGGGGATATTACTATTTCAATTTCATAAAAAAAGGAAATTTTTTCACCCTGCTACCAGATAATTACAGAGTGGCTGTATGTCCAACGGGGAAAATGTAGCCATACATATTAGCTACAAAATAAAGCAAAAAAAGATAAAATATGTTGAGAACTTTTATTATTTTATGATGTTTTCTGACTATGCTGATTCAGACAGGCCCATTGATCGTGCACCATTTACCGTGACAGTACGGGCTGTCGAAGCCGGCAGAAATCGCGGTGGCAACTTGGCAATATTTACCTAAAAAAAGCCTCTAACATCGTTCTAACTGTCTGAACTAGTATAATAACATGATTCACTAATGCTGTCATGAAATTTGCTGAAATTATGATGCGGAAACTTGAAATATTCTGGCCTAAAGTGAACCGACACAGAACGAAGTGAGAAAACAAAATGGCGGATTAGTAAATAAAAAGCCCAGACGTGTTTATAATGACGATGCTCATTCGCTGCACTATGAATGGAAATGTATATTTATTTTGCGAAGTGTAGTAAAAGCATCCAAACAGGGACATCAACTATGTAACATGTTTTGTAAGTTAGGTCGTCATTAGCTATCATTGACTATGCTCATGAATAAATATGAAACAGAACAAAGAGCGTTTCAGCTTTCCAATGATATCATTTGTTCCCATGTGAGGTACTGGTGACGTAATTGAAAAATTAAATTTGCCTGGTGCAGGTTTATCCAGCATATTTGAAATAAAGTCACCCGTTCTCCTGAGGCGACTTGACATGTTGTTGGGTGAAAAATAATCAGAAATCACTGGTCCGTCGGGCGAATAAAATTTTTACCATCTGCAATAATGATATCCCTTAGAAGGCGTTGCATCGTCTGGAATGATCAACGTACTGCTACCATGTTACTTGTTTTGAAGCGGAAATGAGGCTTGCGCCACCTTGCAGAATTCTTAGAAGTAATTCAGTGTGTGTCTTTAGCCGCAAGGTGGCACCACATTGCTTTCACTACTGGTGGCTTTCGCCAGATTTGGGTATATTTATTGAAGGGCCAAAACAATACCTAGAGAGGCCACATATTACGTTCAACTCTAGTCAACGATCTAGTCTAGCCAGGACGAAAACCAAGCATTACGTGTATTTTCTAGATTTTTCATGTTTTGTGGAGTTTCTTTTCAAAAAATGGTTTATATTCAGTTGAGACCCTTTGGAATCAAAAGCAGACAAATAAAACATTTTTCTAGTAAAAGCAGTCGTTTTTATATTATCGTGAGAATATGGTTGTGGACATGGATTGAGGAAGATTTACAAAAATATGAATGAAAGTACTCAGGTTAGTGAAAGTTCCTGAGGGCTAGCAGATTTCATAATCCACTAGCCCGGCTTGCTAGTAGAATTTTTTAATTCAGCAGGTCTGTCTGCCAGTTAGACATTCTATTGGTTTAATGTTAGGTTTAATAAAGCATTATTGGCGTTTACGTTAGTCGTTTGCATTTTAGGTATACAAAATGTTGAGCAATTATTGCATTAAATGGTGAAAAAGTGGTTAGGTAGTTAAGATTTAACAAGATTTGCCATTCAAGCCAAATGCCCAGATGGCAAGTGGACAAGGAAGCTACTAGCTTATCGAGAGTCCAACAATGTTCATCTACTTATAACCAGGCCTCCTGAGATATGTGTCAACCTTGTTTTTAAACATATTCACACTGCTAGCAGTTACACAATATGTAGACAATTTGTTCCATTCATTTATTGTCCTCTGTGAGAACGAGTGCTTCCTGATGTCCAATCTACATCGATCCTTTACTAATTTTACCTCATGTCCTCTAGTTCTGCTATCCTTCTTGAGTGAGAAAAACATATTTCTATCAATATTTTCATACCATATTCAATAACTTAAAAACTTCAATCTGATCTCCTCTTAACCTCCTTGTCTCTAGAGTTGTTAAACCACATTCTTTCAGGCGTTCTTCATAACTAAGGTCTCTCAGTTCTGGAATCATTTTAGTTGCTCTCCTTTGTATGCGTTCAAGCGTATCTATATCCTTCTTACGATACGGTCTCCATGCTTGTATACAGTATTCTAAATGAGGTCTAACTATTGCTTTATAAAGAGGTATAATTAACTTTTTTCCCTTGTATGTTATGTTTCTTCTAATCAATCCAAGAATTTTATTACCCTTTGAAGCTGCAATACCACACTGCTCTGAAACTTTCATATCAGCACTTATTGTAACTCCTAAGTCTTTTTCTTTTACAGTAGTACACAGAACAGTATCTCCCATTTTATAGTTTACATTCAAGTTCCCATGTCCTGTATGTAGGCATTTACATTTCCCAAAATTGAACAACATCTGCCATTTCTCAGACCATTTCACTAATCTGTCTAGATCGTTTTGTAAATGTTGTTTATCACCATCAGTATTAACCTTTCTAAACAGTTTTGTGTCATCCGCAAATTTCAGTACGTTACTTGTTATACTCTCGTCCAAGTCATTGATATAAATTAAGAATAATATAGGTCCTAATACTGATCCTTGAGGAACCCCCATTCAAAACCAATTTCCAATTTGAAACTTCTCCATCTACTACAACTCGTTGTCTTCTGTCAGTCAGCCATTGTTCTATCCAGCCAGTTATGCTATCCCTGATACCATGGGCTTTTAATTTAAGTAGAAATCTTTGATGTGGCACTTTGTCAAAAGCTTTCTGAAAATCTAAGTAGATAATATCTACTGGCGATCCCACGTCTATCAACTTGGTGATTTCTTCCCAAAAACATAACATATTTGTTAAGCATGACCTCGCTTTAAGGAATCCATGTTGAGATGAATTTAATAATTTATGCTTAACAATATGGTCTTTAATTAACCTTTCTAATAATTTACAAATCACTGACGTTAAACTCACTGGTCTGTAATTCTCTGACTTATTTCTCGAACCCTTAATTAATACTACTTATGCATCCTAAAATTTGTGTGTTCAAGTCGGTTCAAATACACCAACTGTTGCTGTGTTTGACCAAATATGACCATCATATATAAATACGGGTTTCCGGAAAATGTAAAATACAAATATGCAAAATCAGCATATTTAAATACAAATATGTATTTGACCTCAACTCTGCTAGACAATCCCTGCAAAGTGTTTCTAGGGAGTTCATGGGGGATTCATATCGAGGCAGGCAAATGACAGTGCAGAGAATGTATGGCAACAATCTGTTCAATCAATGCTTCCATCGTTTTCCGAAACTTCCATATGTAATATTGATGATGCCATTTCCTATTTTGCAAATCCACATAGTTGTTTTCTTAGTCGACGGGAGCACATTCCATTTTAATTTTATGAATTATTACTCCAAGCATCCACCAAAAAACAAAACAAAACAAATACTCCTTGTATTATTTGCTGCCAGTGGATGCAAAATCAGCTTATAGCCATTTGTAATAATGTCGCTTTCAAGTATGCTTAGCACATTACGATGTAATGAACAAGCAGATGAGGTGGTAGGAAACAGGAGTAGTTCCATCGTTCCATGATTGGAGTAGCAACTAGTTGTGGGACACAGTGATATAGATATTAGACCTGAATTTTAAGCGTTATGCAAGAACTTACCATTTTTTTTATTATTATTTATGTATTTGAAGAATGTAGTTTATTTTTTATTTTGTCAGGTAGTCCGACCTTTTGGCACTGGTGTTGCATGGTTGTTGGTATGTTGCTGGTTATAAGGCAAAGAACACATGTAAATATAATTTGTTACGCATGATGCTAAATGCAGGACAAAGATAAGTTAGTCAAATTCACAAATCGACTGACGAACCTTACACCATAAAGGTGTGCCTGAAGATGTAACAATCACTACCACTGGTAGATTTCTTATCTGCAGACTGAGTTTTATGGCAATATGATTACAATTAGCCTCACCTCGTGGGCATGAGATGGTTGAAGTTGTAGACACGCAAAAACGCCTTGATCTTTGACTTCTGCTTGATACGCTTCTTTGCCATACGTTTGGTCACCTTGCGTGGGTAGCGCTCGATGCCGGCTACCAGAGCATGGCTGTACTGTTTGTCCGTGGTGCCATCATCGTAGTTCTAAAGGAAACAAAAGTTATTCAAACATACCCAAAACGGTGTTACAATAGAGAACTAAAATATAGGTAAACGATTTAAGAAAGATGTGGATATATCAAATATCCACTGTGTGAATTATCAACTGAATACACTGGGTAATTGACAACTGACGCTATTGAATTTCTTCATCTGCTGTGGGTGAACGAAACATCTACGATGGAATTGAAATTTATTTGAAAGAAGACATTTATTTAGTCATACATACTGTAGTTTTTTATCTAATTAATCTGTAGGAAACTGTAATCGACACCCACCTTCACAATAACAGCCTTCCTGCCAGCGAAGCGGCCATTCAGAACAAGCACAACCTTGCCTGACTTCAGAAATTTGACCATGTTGACAGCTGTAAATGAAACAAAAATTAACTACATTTTGGAACCACTACCACAATCTAAGCTGGGTTTACATGAGGTGATATCTTCACTGTGACTAGGCGATGTCGTGTGTGACCAGATAACAGCTTCACCTCCATGTGGCTGTGTAAACCATGTCTTGGAAACATTTAGCACTTATAATAGAGGTTCTTTTGAAGCGATGATGTTTCCAATGATGTAATAATTGCCTTGATGCCTCATGTAAACCCAGCTTTAATCGACATGCAACAAGAAAATACAAATACGGAGTTTGAGAGTCCAAATTTTGCTTTGCATTTTGCCTGTGTTCAATTGCTTCTTTATTAAGCACCAATAAATTACTTTTAGATTAAAATGAAATAGCGAACTATTGCCTATTTTGTATCACATTTATCCTAGTTACAATAACAAATCATGCACGTTGAGTAAAATGTTGAGTTACCAAATCAAATGTTGCCTGCACCGAGTCTGATACCTTGTCTGCCAAAAATAGGGGGAGGGGTATCGAGATGTTTTAATCGATAAAATAGATTAAACACAGGTCTAGTTTACAGGCTTAGCGTAAACCTTCATGTGTTTCTATATCAGCATACATTTGTTAGAGAAAACTGGTAAAACTGCAACAACGTGTCGGGTTCCATCAGCCCTTTTCACTGGTGTGTACATCCATTCTGTCAAGTGGAAACCACACTAAATAATTATGATCCCACATTTTTAAGTGACATGCATGTTCTGCTATAAAGCTGTATTGTTTCTGTTGGTATTTTAAAACTGTAGACAATTGCTACAAAGAGATGGCGTTGGATTAATTTTCGAATATCAACATGTCCCCAACCTCATCTATGGCCGCCGCAATGAAAAGGACGGGAAGTCTCGTTCTGGCTGAGATCTCTCAACGTCACGGTGTTCGCGAGATTCGTTTGCGCGAAGACATCGGGGAAGGCGAAAGGCAGCAAAATGTTGGATAACTTAGAAAGATGGTTTTGGAGAGAAGAATTCTGGTTACCCCCCAATATGACCTGGGACGCTTTGAAGGGGGATGAAAACATGACGATACCCCAGCCTAGAAACCTGTGGCTGGTAATTCCGGTTGCCTTAACGCTGTTTGTGCTGCGTTTATTGTGGGAAAGGTAAGCGACATTCGGACTGAACTTGTTGTGCGGTACTGTGTCATGCCAGTCGCATCGTGCGATTCGCGACTGTTGTCAGCCGATTTATGCTCGTGACTTGTCACTCTGTTCTGTCATCGGCGACGCAGAAATGGCATTATTGTTTCGTACTACTATAGAAGATCACAGTTTTACAATTTTATACAAGCATTTCGCTTTGGATGTTTATTAATGTTTGCATAATGTGACAGGCCAATTCTTAGACTTAGTCTTAGACTTAGTCGTAGTATCACTGACACTATCGCATCGTACTACTGTGTTTGTTTACCTTGCCTTTGTGTGCTGTAGGATGGTTCTGCTTGCAGGAACCCATTCGGTTCCTTAACGATCGGATTTTCTTTGTATTCAGATTATATTAGTAATTCAGAGTTTTCTCTTCTAGAATCCAGTTATTAGATAATTTGTTGTGCTTCATAAACTTAGACATAGTGACTTAGTTGAAAAATGTAGCCTGGCTTGAAGTTGAGTGAGCTGTGATCAGAATATATCCCAAAATGTTTACCTAAGCTAGGGCCAAGGCACTTTTCCAACTCATCGATATCATTTCATCTTCTGGTTAACATTTTTTCTGTGAGGCTTATAAACTCAGGTTTACTATACAGTTCCCTTCCCTTGAGCCAGTGAGTCCATTAGAGGTTACACATTTCACATTTACCCCCTGTGGCTGTGTGGGATGTTTTGCTTCCCCTGACATACAGACCAGGTAGAAGGGACCTTTAGAGCCTCATCCAAAACACATGCAAAGTGGGTGAATGAAATTGCCCAAGTTTTTAAACAACAGCGGGTGGTTTGGTACCCTCGATTGACAATCCTGCTCTCTAGTTGCTGAGCCACAGCTACCACATCCCACTTAAATGTCTTAATCAATTTGGCTTGGCTTTGGATCACTGATTATGGGAAGCTATTCCATGGTTCAGAAACTGTAAGTGAGAGATGATATAATATTAAAATTTGCTCTTTGACTTGTGTAAGCAATTTAAATTGATCAGTATGCCCTCTTACTTGTCCTTATATTATTTAAAGTTATAGACACTTCATCCCATTCTAAAAACTTCAAATGGTGAATAAACTTTGGTAATAACTGAACATTTTGTGTTTTTATGTTCTACTTTATTAACTGCTATTATGTGTGTTTTTTTTATATCTGATTCTTTGTTCAAATTATTAGTTTCTTTCTAAGTTGGGACAACATTGTCTTGCATGACACACTCCAAAATATTTTACTTATTTAGTTGTGGGTTTGTATTATTTTTTAGTTGTTTGAACTACCGTCATCCCAGATGCTTGTGTATTTACTAGCTTCTTCTTATTTTTATTCTTCTTTCCCATGGTGGACCTCTGACACTGTACAAATATCCCCCCCACCGACTTGTCTGCTGCTTCCTATCTTTTTGTACTACCCCTTCATATAGCTTTTTGAGGCTTTCCTGTTTTATCATTCATGATTGATCTTTATGGTGTTGAATTTCTTGCTATCTCTATTAGAGACTCTGAGGCAGTGCAATCACCCAAGTAGATTGCGCGTCTTAACATTATCTTACGCACCACGTCTTAACGTGAACTTGTTACTAGTACCAGACTATTTATGATTTATTTTGGTTAGCTGTGTAGTGTAATTTTGTATTGCATTACATGTGATATGTATTTCCCTGAAATAATACCACAAAAACTACAAATGTTATTCATATTGAGATTTTTTAACATACACACGTGCCTACTGCTGTGGAGAAACATTGGCTTCCTAGATATTTACTCACCGTTGTATTTTATGCAATTGACCCTTTAACTGTGTGATTTGCTAGTAGTAGTTACTATTGTAACTCTCTGTAACAGCACATTAATTAATGACTTCAGGTAGACTCCCACACAAGTTGTTAACTGCATACTATAAAGGCCATTGTAGCAGTTCAGGTGTCTCTTATTCTATGCCTTAGTTTCGTTTCAGCTTGTTGTATACAAGTTTTGAGTGGCTCTCTGAGACAGTTTCATTATTTATAGAACAGTGAAGTTTTTTTACTGTTTCTTGTGGCAGAATTAATGTTTGCAACATTATCAGAGAAAGTCATTATTAGCGTCATCAGTAAATACTTCTGCGTTGCACCAGTGATGCTGCATTAATATTTAACCAGGAATTTTAACTTCACTGAAAATGCAGTACAGTGACTGATTGATGTTTCGGATGTCACGCGACCTTCAACTGGTTGGTGATAAACCCAGCATTGTTCACAAGTGTTATTGAAGTTGCAACTGGGTTTGTTGTGTGTGTTGCCCAGCAACAGTAAGCTAGCAGTGACTTTGAGATTAGAACGTCAACATTTTGCAATTGCGTTCTACTGATTACTGAATAGTAAGATCAATACATGATTGTGGGCTGAGCTTGGCAAATATGTTGGAGTAGGCTTGAGGATTACCTGCAAATGCACCTGTCATTAATGTGTTCTGGTATCCTTTGTAACTATGATTATGGGCTGGTGCTTTTACACTAACTTATTAATATGACGCACATCGCCATTTATTTTTTAACTTTTCTTTTTTGAATGGAACATGTGTATGATAAGTGCTTTGGGTGGAAATCAGGTCCTAATGTGTAACTACGAAGCCACTATCATAGTATCCACTTGCATTCCACAAACTAAGTGGACAGGGTTATCTCAGAAGAAATTCTGTAGACCTAAAATCAAGAAGACAATATTAAATATTTTAATTATAACTAAAAATTGAGGATTGTAAGTATGATGACATGAAGCTGTCCTAAATGTGAATCAGTTTCATTTTGAAGTACAGTAGAATCAAAACAAACTGACCACACATGTGCAGAAATCATGTGTATAATCTTAATGGTATATGTTACAAGTTACAGGAAATAACACCAAGAGAAATGTTGAAAAGACAAGTAGGGAGATATACAAACAGAAATATTGATTGCCTGGTTATTGTTGATGACTGACTGATTCATCTTAGATGCTCCAGGCCTGGTGACAGCAATGACTCATGATCTGTGTCACTGTGTGTCTAGATGCTCCAGGCCTGGTGACAGCAGTGACTCATGATCTGTGTCACTGTGTGTCATGCGCAACTAGTGGACCATGACTTGGCAATATGATGCATGACTTTTGACTTCCACCTAGAGCTGATGAAATGTTGATGCTAATGCAACACCTTTCGGTCGATAATGCACAGCTAAATATTGAATCCGTTGTATTGTGTCAGTATAATCAATGTTTAAAGTTTATTCGAAAGCTTTGTATTAACTGAAAATTTTTTACTCATGTTTGTTGAGTTAGTTTGAGTGTAATCAATCATATTCGTCATAATGGAAAGTGCACTTTGATTCCCGGCGCTCTTGTGTGCGACGCCAATTTGTGGCTATGAATGTTAGCCGCATTTCCACGGACTGTCGCCCGACATTTTATTTGGTGCAGTGGACAGTCAACAACTTGCAGGTGTATGACCCATCATGGCCTTTCATCAATGTTCTTGGCACAAGTCGAAACCCACACCTATCGTTGTATAGCACACATTTAATGTAGCTGCGCTTTGTTGCTTGATCAATCCCTCATGTAAATGCACCTTTAGTAGCTAGCCAGGGCAAGCTGACCTGGAGGCAACACATGTGGCTGCACATTTCTAAATAGTACACTTGTCATAAAATGAAGCCAGTGTATTGCCTACATTGGCTGGTGGTGCAGGCTCATAGGGCAGAGTCATGCATTCATTTTTTTTGGCCAACTTTTTACGTGGCAAGTTCTTTATACATGCTATGGCTGGCAACTTGCAAGGAGTGTAGCAGAAATGTGACAAAGGCATATGAGCAAAGTCCATTTGGGTGGCATTGTTCTTACAAATAATATATAAATATTTGAGTTACACACATGATTTTGAACTTGGATAATATTTATGGTTTTGGTGCTTAATACACCTCGATAGCAAAACTGTTTAGTTGTTGAACATTTCAACAGATATTAATAATAGGAGATGAAGCAAGTGTGTTATTTTTGGTGCTTCAAGATGTCCGCAGTGTCTAGCTGCATCAAAACACAACATGATGGTGCACACAATCGTTCTGGATGGCAATGTTGTTCAAATATGGACAGACGATTAAATCAAATGTGACTTTGTGCCTCCGACAGTTAAAGTGATTTCCCCAGTCTGATCTTGTTATCGTGTTGGCTTTGACAGTTCATGTGAGTTAAACCCTCAATGCAATTGCTTGCCGTTGATAAAAGTGTCTCAGCTGGTCTCTATCCAACCAATATTGAATGATATCGACTAATAGTCTGGCTTGGTCAAGGTGAATGCCTATTGCTTTCCACAAGGCTTTATATTTTGGTCTAAGGCTTGTCAGTTTACTTACCCAGTGTCTGTTCTTCTTGAACATCTGTCCAATAAAGTTTGCTTCATTCCCGCTGATTATTTTAGCAATTTTTTTATTGTTAGGAATTCTTCCAATTTCTCTTGTGTGGCTACTCAGCAAAAACACTTCGAGCCAGAACAGTTTGGTTAAATTAAGCAACTGGTTCATTTAAATTGCACATTTGAATACAACTGAAATAGGGAATGATTCCGTCCAAGCCAATGTATTTGATTCTAGTAACACGGCTGATGCTGTTATCCACAATTCCAGCTTGCATTGTAGTTCGGACTGTGAAACAGAAATACGCACAAGAAAATTGTAATCATGATTGCGATTACTTTGGCATTATAGTCAAGTACAATAATTCCTTGGCCTTTTTTACCAATTTAATAGAGTATGAGTAAAATGATAAACAAATTTCTACGATTATTCCGTCTCTGAATGACATTCATTACCCGGATGGACTGTGATATTTGACACTGCATTAATTTATGACAACTATCAGTGTATCCTTTAGTGACTCCACCGCAATACATTCCTATAACAATTCTATTGTAAATGTTTGTAATTAACTTGGCAACCTATTGTCAAGATCGTACCTTAACAACTGATTAATTATGGTTGGTTATATGTGTAATAAGATGTTTTACTTAATCATGCTGAGTTTTCCGAGAACTAGTGATCGTGGGCCTACTAAATCGTGGGCAATACAATATTAATGATGGGACTGGTGTAGGTTAAAGAACCAAGGTGAATTGAACTGGTACAGGTGATCTGTACTGCACTGACCAGCCAAAAACAATGCATGACAAAAGGACATCCAACACCAGTAGTTGTCAATCAGATGGAGGTACATATGATCCGAGACATGTGACTTACAAGTAACGTTCCTCTGGTTCAACTGTGTAATGACCGAGTCTGCTTTTCAAGGGAAACATGATTATGGTTACAGCAATTTCAATACTTCTATTTGATGTTATTAATATGGATTTGTTGATAGTTTAATAAAGGCCACATTTTAGGAATCTTGTAGAGTTTTTTATCGATTAGATTCATTAGTCTTGTCACAAAATGTTGTAATAAGTAGATGTGCTATTGTGATGTGACGTCGATGCATGCTCTTTGAATATCTGGCGAGTAGACTAGTAAATATTTATGGCTGTGGTCACAACTGGTGCTTACTTTATAGCCAGTCCACAATAACCTGTCGTCTAAAAGGAAATTTTTATATGCATAATAATACTTATCCTGCTGTAATGATGTAAAACCAAGATAAGAAGTCTAGTAAAACTTTTAGCAGAATATGAACCATTTTTTCTTCCCCAGAGACAAATTAGAAAAAAATAATTCATGTCATTCAGTTGCAAAGGCATCCTTCTCCTAAAATCATTTTTTGTTGTAAATGTAAATAGGATTGCCTCCATTCAACATGTTGGTGGCCTGCTATGTAGGCATCCTAGGGAGAGCTTATCTGTGTCCAGATCCTATCAGCAGTTGGGAGGCAGCTGCTTCTAAAAAGAAGAATAGTAACTGGCTGAGAATGTAGGTCCAAGTACTGTGCCATAAAACTAGATATTTTTATGGAATCGAGATTGCAGTCAATTTTTTGGACTGAAATGTTATCACTATTCAGGGATTGATTTTCATGGGAAATTGTTGGGAGTTGGCTGGATTCCCTCTTTACTCATAGCTAGGAGTCCACACTTTTTCAACAAATAAAGCAACAACCTATGTATGGTGCATCATGATGAAGTAGTGGTCAGATCCAAGAGCGAGTTCATGGACAGTTGAAGCCAGTTTAACACTGAGTTTGTTGTTTTCTAAAGTAGGGAGTTAACCGACTCCTTCCAAGAACTATGTAATATGGAGTCTGGATGGTGAAACTAGGAATCTTGGACTCGATGGAAAATCTAAGCCTGGAATTTTATGCAATTCACATGCAATGTATTCTGACTGAAAGATGAAAATTAGACAGATAATGATAAATTAATAATTAACAATTAAACATTGTGCATTATTAAAACACATTAAGTGTACATTTCCACAGTTATTCAGACCATCATGAAGCACACTGGCTACCCTCTTCGGATTCGGTCATCCAGTGACATGATATGATTGTATAGATTTCATACCTTCTCCTTGGCAGTCGAGATTCCACCCTCATTTATCATCTGCTGACATTACAGATGATTTCTTTTGATTGCGCTTCTTCTGAGCTCAACCGCCCAATGGTACGCTATGTGTTTCTTGCAGGCTTTCACAATCCCGGCTGGCATAATTCATTTTTAAAAATCTAACACTGTTCGGATCAAACGAGAGGTTTTCGTTATTGAATAATCAATTGGAGGATTATGGATGATGACATGCAAGGGCTCGGTGTCATGTCTCAACATGAAGGCCGATCTGGGTGTTTCCACTGCAGTGCATTGTGGGAAATTCTACAACTGTTGGTCGACTGAATGGGCATCTGCGTTGCTGTTTGTACCACCAAGAATGGAGTTGGTTGTATTCAAGACGGTGGTCTCTCTGTGGGGGTATAGTTGACACAGCACTGTCAATACTTTATCAAAAGACCTTAAACATGTCATCCCAAATGCGTAGGAGCATTTTATTTATCTTGGTACACTATTATGTATTATTTATAATGTTTTATTTTGCTGACACCTGCATTGCAGAAAGGTGGAGTAAGATAGTTTTTCAGATGTGTTTCAGTTAAGCATTAGCATTCAACAATGAATATAAATTACAGTTGTCATGACTTGTGATTTAATTGGCTTAAATGTCAAGTACAAGTACAAGTGTATGCCATTCCTGAAATTGTCCCACTGAAATGTAGCAGTACTAGCAATTTCTTTATGGTTACTATCATAATTAAATGCGTGATTAATAGTAATTTAGGAAATTGCTAACAACAGCTAAATCAATTCACCATAATATTGTGGGTGATGAGGGTAATTACCTTTAACGGGGGTGTTGTTAACCAAATTTGCTATAAATATACCAGTTCAGAACAGGACAAGACATTCAAAATACCATACAATGGTGTAGATATGTCAAACATATGTATACATTGTGGTACATTCGTATAAAATACTCGGTATACGCAAGTATTTGTAACAAATAAGAAGCACAGGCAATGTTAGTTAAACTAACAAATAATAATTAGGATAATTACACATTCTTAGATTATCTTATTTAAACTGTGAGTGTTAAACAACGTAGAGAACTTCAGAGTGTTGATATGACCATTAAAATATCTAGTCAGATAGATACTTGTTTGGCCTTGGAGCGTTTCACATTAAACAATAGAAGATATTCGTTGCTGATCTCATTTCTTTAACGCACAGTACAATATCTTTAATTTCTGTCAATGTTGAACCACCAAATCCCGCATATTTAACCAGATCCCATAATAATAAATTATTTTAATTTAATGCCCAATCAAATATTTATTCTGGGGTGCTGTACAACAGTGTATGCATTATAAATAAAATCATACACATTTAAACTACGAGTGTGCAAAACTCTGCCAATATTACTAGTAAAATGCAGTAAAGCATCTTTGCTATGTGACTAGTTAAAATTAATAAATACATGTAAAAGCTATACAAATATAATAGTGATGATGATGATAAAATAAATACTTTAAAATACACATGTTTGTGTGTATGATTATTACTAGTAAAATACAGTAAAATATATTGTCTGTCTAAATAGTTAGAATTAATAAACATGTAAAAGTATGAAAGTATTAAAAAATGGCATATATTATTTATTATAAGATTCATAATAATAATAATAAACACACCTGTTGTGTATAAGTGATTAACCCTGCAGGACCAGCGTGCATCCAATGGCTGCATGCTGCTACCTGGCTGGGCGTTCACATGCAGTTTTGTATCAATAAATTGTTGTAAGAACCAGCAGCTCTGGCTTGTTGTTCACTCCAGGTGAACCGAGGGCAATCTGGGACAGCTGATGCTACATATGTTTGTGGTATAGCTGCTGCCAGTGTGTCTTTGTGGGGCTCCCGGCATTCTACTGTTGGTGGAGCTCTCATGAAATCATGTCTCAGACACATTTCTTTGCAAGAAATAACCCCAAAATAAAGATGTTCAATTGTAATGTTAGTCACAAATGTAATATTATTCATGATGTGTTTTTGCGTCAGTGTTTGTACATTGTTAGGCAATTCTACCTGGATATTTATTCAACATTAGGCAATTCTACCTTGATGTTTGTTCAACATTAGGCAATTCTACCTTGATGTTTGTTCAACATTAGGCAATTCTACCTTGATGTTTGTTCACTGTTAGGCAATTCTACCTTGATGTTTGTTCAACATTAGGCAATTCTACCTTGATGTTTGTTCACTGTTAGGCAATTCTACCTTAATGATTGTACACTGTTAGGCAATTCTTTTTCAGTGTTTGTTCGCTGTTAGACAATTTTATCTCGGTGTTTGTTCATTGTGGAGCAATTCTATATCAGTGATTGTTCGATGTTGATCAATTCTGTATCAGTGTTTGTTCACTATCAAGTAATTCTGTTTATAGTATGATCAACAGAAGAACCACTTTGTGCATGATCGCAGTGATTATAAGGCGAAAGTCTTGTCCAATTTTCCATCCTTGTTCTGAAGAGTATGAATGACAAATATCACGAATTGTGCATTTTACTTATAAGTGCAGGTCAGATAAAGTGTTTTCTAAAATGTCATTATTCATTACCAGTGTTTCAGACCAATGGGAAATTCGGTTTAGAGTGAATGCATGCTGCATACTCGGGAACATTTTGTAGGAGGGAATTGCTGCTGCTAATCCATTTCCCAACCCATTTTTAATAGCGTTATTTATTTATGACTGTCCAGCGCCATTATGAAGACTGAATGGATCTCCACTTGTTCTGTCACTTGGGTCTATTTCTGTTTGCCTCCTACAAGGCACAGTTCACTATCGATGTGTCACATAGCTTTGACAATAACTAATGTCCCTGCAGGTGTGCGCTCTGCTACCTGTGTAGACTTGCTTTAGTGCACACAATCCTAAGGAGTGCTGTTGCTTGAGTGCACATGATCATTAAGGTGCGTACTCCTTCTTTTCATCTCCAAGTGAGGTTCTGCGTATTATGTTTATGCAGTGATAGAGTTCTTGCCTGCTCTTTGACATGAATATTAGGCACATCTAACATAGATATTATATTTCCTCCCTTGACCATCTCCTCTGAGTGGTATCACTAACTATTCTTGTTAATGTCGTGGGCATGTGGTGATTTCATTCTTCTTTAGTTAGTGTGTATCTCCAGAGTGACCACTGTGTCACATGTATTCTAGGCATCAGCACTGGGTATTCACTTACCATTCTGCACTGATCAGTTAATTAAGTTGTATGTTGTATGGGTGTGGTACAAAATAAGTGTTCTTATAGTTCTAGTTTAATATAATATTTTGTTATTTATTCACTGTATTTAGTTGATTAATTTACAAAGATTTGTTTAGTTGAAACAAATCTGTATAAAAACAGGACATGGCCATGGATCTCCAAAATCAAACATCACTTCGTCCCTGCCAACAAATTATTCACAATTAAAAAACATGCCTTTATTGTTTTAGAAGCAGGGAAGTACAAAAAGGAACTAATTTCACTGTCAGCAGTTCAACAGAAACAGCAATGTGCTAAGTGGCAGTGGAAAAAATGGATATGGTGGTAATAGAAACACATGTATGCTAATACTGGTCAAGTCTCCAGAGTGACCACTGTGTCACATGTAGGCATCTAGGCACCACCACTGAGTATTCACTTACCATTCTGCACTGATCAGTTAATTAAGTTGTATGTAATTAGCACTGGCCATTTGTGCAGTGCAGGAAACAGCTAGGAGGTTGGATACATTTGAAATACAATGCTGTGTTTTATGTCTTAGTATCATATTTCTCGGCTGGTTAAAAATAATATCCATACAAAATGTTTTACTGTCCAGGTCTTTCATCTCTTAATCATTTTGAAAATACATGAAATAAAATAAGCCAGTATTATTGATTGATCAATAATTTGATCAACAAAAATCGTTCTATGTACATGCCATTGATTGAAAGAGCAAACCAGATGGTTTGAGTTCTTAGAATCTTTGATCTTTACACCAGAGAGTGTTTGTGGGAGTAATGGGTCTGTTTACTGCAGCACCATTATTTCTATATCCAGGTCAGGTTGTAAATGCCAGAGACCCTCCCCACAACAGTGCTGGGTTCGTGAATCACAATAGTCTTCAATGTGTGTTTACATGTATGGGTGGGTGGCAGAACGGATGAACCCAGTTGTGCCAGTTGTGCCAGTTGTGTCAGTTGTGTCAGTTGTGCCAGTTGTGTCAGTTGTGTCAGTTGTGTCAGTTGTGCCAGTTGTGTCAGTTGTGCCAGTTGTGTCAGTTGTGCCAGTTGTGTCAGTTGTGCCAGTTGTGCCAGTTGTGTCAGTTGTGCCAGTTGTGCCAGTTGTGTCAGTTGTGTCAGTTGTGTCAGTTGCTTAGATCTGGTCATAGCTTCAGTAATATTTGTGTGTTATCGTATGTGTACTTGCATAAATCAATCATCGTGATTGATTGTTGAGTAATTCCTCCCAGTACAATCAAATGGACATAATTTTTAATAACGCAACATCTTGACCAACGTTTTCCAACCTGTTAGTGTTGGAGTACCTGTCTTAACTTGCTCATAAATGGCTTATAATGCCTTTAAAATGTGTCTGGACAAGTCGCAAATGAACTGCTCAACACTGAATTCAATGGTCAGTTGTTGTTGGCAACATTCAGTTCAATGGTCCACTTTCTTTCCCCCCCCCCCAGCTCTCTGCTGAGATCCCAGGTTTGATTGGCAGAGCTCTATGGACTTAAGGGTTTACTCCTGATACATAATCTTTTATCCAGCCCCATGGGACTTAGTTGGTAATTAAGATCACAGCACCCTACTGACCAGAGCTTTGTGAACCCAGTAATTCATGTTTCATTCTCACCCATTCCCACTGTGTGCATTCACCAGGTATGAAGGGATATAGTTGTTTGGAAAACTACAAATGTTTAGTGTTTTGTTTAAACGTAGCCTATCGACTGCTTACTCGGTGGGGTGGTGTTTGGTGTTTTGTTTAAACGTAGTCTGTCCACTGCTTACTCGGTGGTGTGGTGTTTAGTGTTTTTTTTTAACGTAGCCTGTCCACAGTTTACTTAGTGATGTGGTGTTTAGTGTTTGTTTAAACGTAGCCTGTCCACTGCTCACTTAGTGACGTGGTGTTTAGTGTTTTGTTTAAATGTAGCTTGTCCACTGCTCACTTAGTGACGTGGTGTTTAGTGTTTTATTTAAACGTAACCTGTCACTGCTTACTCAGTGATGTGTTGTTTAGTGTTTTGTGGTGTTTAGTGTTTTGTTTAAATGTAACCTGTCCACTGCTTACTCAGTAGTGTGGTGTTTAGTATTTTGTGGTGTTTAGTGTTTTGTTTAAATGTAACCTGTCACTGCTTACTCAGTGATGTGGTGTTTAGTGTTTTGTGGTGTTTAGTGTTTTGTTTAAATGTAACCTGTCCACTGCTTACTCAGTGGTGTGGTGTTTAGTGTTTTGTGGGTTAAAGACACAAAGAAAAATTTTTGTGTGACATCATTATATTTTATAAATGTGTTTTAATGAAGCACAATTTGTTAATATTGTTATTAGATCGTTATCTGTTTATTTTTAATGCTTCAACTCGAATATCGTGTTTACATTGCATGCTGAACAGCAAGGTTGATATTTGTAAACAGATAACGGTCTAATTATATTTAAAAATTGTGGTACGTTAAGACAAATTTGGATGGCGAAGATGTTAGAACAGATAGCTTATTCAATATTTATTTTGCAATAAAAATTTACCAGACTTTGTATGTTTGACCTTCATCTTTACGTGTGTCACTCCATGCTAGTCTGGTGTAGTGTGATGATCGCCTGGTGGTGACATTTATTGCTGCATCTCCATATGGAATTAATGGCTAATACCATGGAAACGTGCTGCTTGATGTTACATAAAGGAATAGGAACTTGATAATACGACACTGGGCGTTGTGTTTATTACTTCATAGTTCATACGTACTGAAATGTAAAAAATACAGTGACAAGTACGAGCAACATGTGCATGTTTTTAATATGTGCTTGCATACTGTCCTGCCTACTCTTTGCTTGCATGAGTGCATGCATGCTTGCATACATACTGTCCTGCCTACTCTTTGCTTGCATGAGTGCATGCATGCTTGCATACATACTGTCCTGCCTACTCTTTGCTTGCATGAGTGCATGCATGCTTGCCACATACTGTCCTGCCTACTCTTTGCTTGCATGAGTGCATGCATGCTTGCCACATACTGTCCTGCCTACTCTTTGCTTGCATGAGTGCATGCATGCTTGCCACATACTGTCCTGCCTACTCTTTGCTTGCATGAGTGCATGCATGCTTGCATACATACTGTCCTGCCTACTCTTTGCTTGCATGAGTGCATGCATGCTTGCCACATACTGTCCTGCCTACTCTTTGCTTGCATGAGTGCATGCATGCTTGCCACATACTGTCCTGCCTACTCTTTGCTTGCATGAGTGCATGCATGCTTGCCACATACTGTCCTGCCTACTCTTTGCTTGCATGAGTGCATGCATGCTTGCATACATACTGTCCTGCCTACTCTTTGCTTGCATGAGTGCATGCATGCTTGCCACATGCTATGGAGGTCAGATGAAATGAATCGCTGCTAGCGGAATATGGATACTGATTCTAGTAACCAGAACTACAATAGTTTCATACATCCTACCCATTATTTTATGTAAAGGTTATCTAAACCATATCAAAACTTCACCCCGAATTAGTTCAGTTACGCTCAATCTTTTGTTTAATGCTAGGCGTACATTGGTAAACTTTTGTTGCAAGTTTAAAAAAATTTAACAAGATTCCCATCCAAGGCAAAGGCCCAGATGGCAAGTGTACAAGAAAGCCATTGGCTTATCGAGAGGGCAACATTTTTAATCTAGGTGTAACCTGCCCTCCTGAGATATGTGTCAACCTTGTTTTTAGACATATTCACGCTGCTAGCATTTGAGGAATTTATACAATCCGTACATAATTTGTTCCATTCATTGATTGTCTTCTGCGAGAACGAGTACTTCCTGATATCCAGTCTGCACTGATCCTTTACTAATGTTACCTCATGTCCTCTAGTTTTATTATCTTTCTTGAGAGAGAAAGTTGCACATTTTTGTGACTGGGTCAGTGCACATTTCACAGCATTTGTTGCTGCGATTATATTTTAGGATCAGTTCAACAACAACTCAACTTTTATTCAGTTGCAGACCAACATTCAGTGTACTGCTGACCCATTGTGTGCCAAATAAACACATGAATCGCAACAACAACAGGCTAAGCAACGTGTGCCTACCAATAAACACATGAATCGCAACAACAACAGGCTAAGCAACGTGTGCCTACCAATAAACACATGAATCACAACAACAACAGGCTAAGCAATGTGTGCCTACCAATAAACACATGAATCGCAACAACAAAAGGCTAAGCAATGTGTGCCTACCAATAAACACATGAATCACAACAACAACAGGCTAAGCAATGTGTGCCTACCAATAAACACATGAATCGCAACAACAAAAGGCTAAGCAATGTGTGCCTACCAATAAATACATGAATCGCAACAACAACAGGCTAAGCAATGTGTGTCTACCAATAAACACATGAATCGCAACAACAACAGGCTAAGCAATGTGTGCCTACCAATAAACGCATGAATCACAACAACAACAGGTTAAGCAATGTGTGCCTACCAATAAACACATGAATCACAACAACAACAGGCTAAGCAATGTGTGCCTACCTATAAACACATGAATCACAACAACAACAGGCTAAGCAATGTGTGCCTACCAATAAACGCATGAATCACAACAACAACAGGTTAAGCAATGTGTGCCTACCAATAAACACATGAATCGCAACAACAACAGGCTAAGCAATGTGTGCCTACCAATAAACACATGAATCGCAACAACAACAACAGGCTAAGCAATGTGTGCCTACCAATAAACACATGAATCGCAACAACAACAGGCTAAGTAATGTGTGCCTACCAATAAACACATGAATCGCAACAACAACAACAGGCTAAGCAATGTGTGCCAATAAACACATGAATCGCAACAACAACAGGCTAAGCAACGTGTGCCTACCAATAAACACATGAATCGCAACAACAACAACAGGCTAAGCAATGTGTGCCTACCAATAAGCACATGAATCGCAACAACAACAGGCTAAGCAATGTGTGCCTACCAATAAATGCATGAATCGCAACAACAACAGGCTAAGCAATGTGTGCCTACCAATAAATACATGAATCGCAACAACAACAGGCTAAGCAATGTGTGCCTACCAATAAACGCATGAATCGCAACAACAACAGGCTAAGCAGTGTGTGCCTACCAATAAACACATGAATCGCAACAACAACAGGCTAAGCAATGTGTGCCTACCAATAAGCAGCCAACTCATGAATGCGTTTTAACATGTAGCATTTTACAGACACTAGACAGTTGTGTCATTTATGACCAAACAACAGAATTATTACTGCAATAACAGCGTCTATATGGCCCTCACGACACTGCAATAACTCCTGCAAGTGTTGCTCAATTTACTGGATAATGTGTTTTGTAAATGTTTTAACGTGAATAACAATAAACTGATTGATTAGTTGTTATGCTAAGTAGTTGCTATGGTGATGGATATATGATTGCATTAGCATACACTGACTATTCTGGTACTGTGTATCTGACTGTATTAGCATACATTTTGTTTGTTTTAACATTGGAAGTTGGTCTAATTTGCTCTGGTACATTGACTGTTTGTGCACGAAAACTTGTCTCAAAGTAATTATTATGCAGTTGTCGCGACAAGTGGATTGCATGATAAATATCAGTTGTTGACAGAAATCTTATGTAAGATTCCAAGTTAAATACAACATTTTGACCGTAGTGGTTACACAGAACATCAGCCCTCTGCCCCTACTACGTACCAATCAGTTCAAGGTATAGCTGGACTTGGATTTGTTTTTGATTTGTGTTCTTGTGTTTCTTAGAGGTACATAGTTTGGTCATGTTTATCATACAGTATTGTTGTATAATATAAACTACATCTTCACTGACCAGGTGTGTTTGAACCACAATTTTTAAATATAATATGGCCATTATCTGTTTATGAATATCTAAATTGACATGCTATTTGAATAGAGACATTCAAAGTACCACCTTTAAATGTGACATAAAATCAGGGATTTTTATTCAGGTAATGATTAGCAGTATTGGCAAGAATATAGTAATTAGAAGAATATAATAATATTTAAGAAATACAATATTGCTGAATAGCAGTTCATGTTTCAGTCGTAGTTATTTATCTTATTTAGCCATGTTTGCACAGTTTGCGTTTAGAAATGATGTTTTACTGTCTGGTGGACACCCACACACCTTCAGGGCGCACTAAATGAGTCACTGGTCCAGGCTAAAGTCCAGCAAAAGTAAAAAGGGCACTGACATTGCTGAGTCACGCACGGGAAATATTACTTTTATTACAGAATTAGTCATTTAATTTGTTTCCAAAAGAAGTTTGCCTGTGTTGAGAGTAAAGCAGAGCTTAGACCTGGAGTGAAGCTCTCTAATAGCAGTGGCATAAAGGTCATACAAATATTAATCATGATTAAATGTGTGTTTCAGATTTATTGCACTGCCGATCGGGCGGAGATATGGCCTGCAGGAGGAACTGCCGCGTGCACCTGTTTCCAACGCTATCCTCGAAGAAGCATATAAAAAGAATCGCAAAGTGATGCCAAATCACGACAACATAGTCGTAAGTAGATCATGTTAGCAGTTCTCAAACCTCGTTAGTCCACACTTTGATTATCTGTTTTATTAAATAATCAGCATTTTCTGTGAACAAATCTCTGCAAACTGTAAATTGCTTCATTATTCCATGATTCACCAATTCGCATGCTTCGTTAATCCAGCCAAAACCCTTGAGAACCAAAATGTGTGAATAAATGAGGTTCAATAGCATTTGCCTTTTGTCTTCTTGACCATGTTCTATTAGGGATGACATTGTAAGCGGCGGAGACAGTGAGTTACAGGTGTTTGAACACTACATCCGTAATACAGACAGTGGGGGTGTATGTCAGGGAACCAGATGGTACTAGAAGGGTTAGTCTTTCCTTGATGCTGTCAGATCCTGTCACCATGTGGCACCACTATACATATGGTTTTAGTTGCATTCACTAGGTGGCTGCATGTGGTATAGCTGTAAATGGTGGACTTCATTTGCAATCATTATTTATGTTATATGTACGTGAACATTTTAGGATTCTGAGATATTTTCGGTGATTTAGGGTTCTGTAATGCATACACTGGTTTTCTGTTTTTGCTCAGAAAAATTGTCGCAAACAGTCGTGTTGTCAGTGTGCGCGGAAACCGCCACTACGACTCACGGTCGCCAACTCGTTAAGACTCAAATCTTGGCTGGGACTGGGAGTCTTGTCCAATTAAAAAATGAATCCGGAACCCGATTAGTTGCCAGTATATATGGCCCAGGGTTGGCGACTCAAAAACCAGTCGCAAGTGTGAGCATTTCTTAGAACACCACTCGATTCTCGGGAATCCCTTAACCAATAACAGTGCAGCATTTGTCCTTTTTCTGTCTACGCACTCTGATAAGAGAAAGCATGTCTTTCAATATTTTCAGTATTGCGAGATGCTTTCTCGAGATAAGCGCCAGTCTAGACAGTATTCGTTATTGTGTGTGTTTATTGCATTTTAACAATGTTAAAAATATCCTAGATGAGTTAGTTTTGAGCGGCCTGGAACCTTGTCTTTCGTTAGAAATGCGAGTCTCTTGCCTAGGGCTATTCTTGCAACATTATATCGCCATTGTCAACATACCAGATGCTCCCCATGTTTATGTATTATGACCAGGGATCCTATCGTCATTTACCAGTCAAGTTGTCAGTGTGCACGTCAATCGGTGTAAGAAGTCGTGTAGTATCCGACCCAATTGTAGTAACAGCTGTTATTACAATTGGGCTGTCGCAAACTGTCGCATCTTAATGAGTTGTGCAATGTGTGGAGGCTTTAGGTAGGACACAGTGATGAAACAACCTGGCCGTAGGATAAGGAGCGGACCATAATTAAAATGGGAGGACTGCATAAAAAAGAATTTCGGAAAGTGGGAGGAGAGAAGGCTGCTGATAGGAAGTAGTGGAATGGATAACAGCTGCAATATGTGAACTAGACTCACCCTTTTATAAAGGAAACAATGAGGATGAACATGTAAGACGTGTGAAGGCATTCAAGTAAATATAGAGAATAGGTATACACAATACTGCCACAATGACTGCCTGTTGTGTGCGTGCGCATGCGTGCGTGCGTGCGTGCGTGTGTGTTGTGTTACAGGGCTTGTAGAAGCAGCTAGACTGGTCCACTCGCCAGGTGGTGTGTGTGTGTATTAGGTGTGTGTTGTGTTACAAGGCTTGTAGAAGCAGCTAGACTGGTCCACTCGCCAGGTGGTGTGTGTGTGTATTAGGTGTGTGTTGTGTTACAGGGCTTGTAGAAGCAGCTAGACTGGTCCACTCGCCAGGTGGTGTGTGTGTGTATTAGGTGTGTGTTGTGTTACAGGGCTTGTAGAAGCAGCTAGACTGGTCCACTCGCCAGGTGGTGTGTGTGTGTATTAGGTGTGTGTTGTGTTACAAGGCTTGTAGAAGCAGCTAGACTGGTCCACTCGCCAGGTGGTGTGTGTGTGTATTAGGTGTGTGTTGTGTTACAAGGCTTGTAGAAGCAGCTAGACTGGGCCACTCGCCAGGTGGGGTGTGTGTGTATTAGGTGTGTGTTGTGTTACAAGGCTTGTAGAAGCAGCTAGACTGGTCCACTCGCCAGGTGGCGTGTGTGTGTATTAGGTGTGTGTTGTGTTACAAGGCTTGTAGAAGCAGCTAGACTGGGCCACTCGCCAGGTGGCGTGTGTGTGTATTAGGTGTGTGTTGTGTTACAAGGCTTGTAGAAGCAGCTAGACTGGGCCACTCGCCAGGTGGCGTGTGTGTGTATTAGGTGTGTGTTGTGTTACAAGGCTTGTAGAAGCAGCTAGACTGGGCCACTCGCCAGGTGGTGTGTACTGTGTGTATTAGGTGTGTGTTGTGTTACAAGGCTTGTAGAAGCAGCTAGACTGGGCCACTCGCCAGGTGGTGTGTACTGTGTGTATTAGGTGTGTGTTGTGTTACAGGACTTGTAGAAGCAGCTAGGCTGGTCCACTCGCCAGGTGGTGTGTGTGTATTAGGTGTGTGTTGTGTTACAGGGCTTGTCAAAGCAGCTAGACTGGTCCACTCGCCAGGTGGAGCGGTGGTGGCGACGACGGCGCATGCAGGGAAAACTTAGTGAAATGCAGAGATTTCGTGAAACGAGGTAGGCTGCAGATTTGAAGGTGTAGTTTAGTAAGTCCAACTGCAGTGTGCTAAGAATTACAAAAAGTGTGAGGTCGCCAGAAAGTCATACTGGCACTCTTGTTTGTTGCTAATTTAGTAAAAAAAACTGGGTTATATGAGATAATATTTTTGCCACAATGAGGCGATGCTGTTGTTCGCAACCAAACTTCAGCTTGATTGCCCATGTAAACTGCTTGCAATAGAACTGATCCTATTTTGAAGTAACGTGGCATGCAATATCACATGGCCTAGACTTTTTCTAGTAACATAGCAATTATATTATTGTGGCAACGATTTCGCCTTGCGTAAACAGAAGTTAAGTTTGCTGATTTTATATTAGTTTTATCAAATAGAATTCGATTCCGTGCACTTTTAGGCTGACTGCATATAACTTAACAAAGGTATTCACTCTTATTAAACAGAATGCACATATTACTTAACAACGGTATTCACTCTTATTAAACAGACTGCACATATTACTTAACAAAGGTATTCATTCACTCTTATTAAACTGACTGCTCATGTTACTTACTATTTACGACTACAAATTTTTACCCGACATCGAACCTGATTCACAATGGGCTAAATGAATTGATTTTAATTAGAAAATAATATTTATGTAGTAGCCACACAGCGGCCTCTGGTGGCTGGTTACTTGCACTTATCCTGCGACTGACAGTGAACTGTGAAAGAATTAAGTATCTAGATGACAAGACAAGAACAAGGGTCTGCCAGTGGTTACTGTTCCACAGTCTGACGGTCTGCCTTGTTTTTTTACCAGTCTACTGTCACTGATTGCGTGAGATCAGGTTTTGCCTAGGTAATGTTGATACTTGCTTGGCGGCTGTCTCTGGCTTCAGGGAGGATGGCTTGTTAATGCTCAGTGGACACCAGAAGTGTGGACGGTCAATAGTTATGTGTAGGTAATGACGAAACTTCCTGGCGACTGTCACTAGCTTCAGGGAGGATGGCTTGTTAATGCTCAGTGGACACCAGAAGGATGGACCATCAATAGTTATGTGTAGGCAATGACGACACTTCCTGGCGACTGTCACTAGCTTCAGGGAGGATGGCTTGTTAATGCTCAGTGGACACCAGAAGGATGGACCATCAAAAGTTATGTGACTGTGATATTAAAACTCACACCTCAATTGAATTAGCATGTCACGAATCAAGGTGCATGATTTTCAAATCTGTAGAGTGTGAATAGTTTAAGCAATATGCGCAGTCGGTTTAATACAAGAGTGCGCATACTTTTGTTAAAATCATTGAAAGAATTGACTGTGATCGTTAGATCGTGTGACTTGTGAAAGGGTGAACATACTTATGTTATAGTACGTGGAGCTGGACCACTTTTGCCATTTTTTCGCCAAATTTTAACTGGGGATAGTCAAATATAATTCAATAGTTTGTCCTATGATTTCACTGAAACTAAATAACACATTTGTACAAATGAGCTAGCGTGTTAAACATTTTTTTTATTTTTGATTGATTCTAAAGCGAGACGAGCAAAAAACTTAAGTTGGGCGTTGTGCTTTTGTCACCTCAAAAGGTCAGCACCTCGCGTGAATGCCTGTTCCCGATTAACTTTGTCCACAGCTGTTGGAAATTGTCACAGCTGTTTGTAAATGCACTGAACTGCATTCATAAACAGATGAAATCATATTAAAAATTTATGATTTATTAAAATACATTTGTGTGGTCAAGATGTAGAATAGAAATAGTTTATACTATATAACAAGTAACATTATTTTTGTGGTAAAAACTATCAGAATTTATATACAGCTGTGTATTTTCCTGCTGGCTGAAATTCTTACGGCTGTAGTGTGTTGTGTAATGTGTGAATTTGCATATTTTTCAGTTGGCGGTTTACCTTCTACCTCGGAATCTTCACATCTGGTTTATATATTCTCTGGGACGTAAGTAGAACATGTACACATGCACACATGCATGCACCTATGCAGGCGTGCACACCAGAGCACTGTTCCTGTTAATTATGTTATTTAAGCTATTACAACCTATTTTTATACTTTGCTGTGGTGACAACTTGGTGTTTGTCAAAGAGGCATTGCACATTGTAGTTAAACAGGTATACATGGCTTAGTTTCACGTACCTGGATGGATTTGTTGAATACATCTTAAACAAATTTTGTAGACTTTTGCATTGACTGAATCAGTAGCTGGTGTGTTAGTCTACAACTCATAGTTGTAACCTGACACGCTGGTGGAAATATAAATGTGTACAACACTGTCACATTCATTTGTACATAGACTCATATTAACAGTGTGGTATAAATTATAGTTTTTTTAGCATATTTACTTGTGGTGTGGTTGCACTACAGGATATATGTGATCTCTGGATAGTAGATCACATAGATCATAGAAGTGAGCACTGGAGAGCAACATATTTACCTATTTACTGTGTTAACCAAACATTTTCTGTGATCACTGCAAAGTGTGATCACGAGTGTCTTTACAATCGTTGAAAAGTATATGTGATCACTGTTGCATAGCTGTGGTAATTGTACATTTAATGGAGAATATTTGTGGAAACGTATGTGATCTCTTAAATATGAATATACTTGAGAGTATCTGTTATCAGTTGAGAGTGTCTGTTACCCCTTGAGAGTATATCTCATCACATGAGAAAGTATATGTTATTACTTGAGAGTATATGTCATAACTTGAGAGTATGTTACCAATAGAGAGTGTCTTATTACTTGAGAGTATATGTCATAACTTGAGAGTATGTTACCAATAGAGAGTGTCTTATTACTTGAGAGTATATGTCATAATTTGAGAGTATGTTACCAATAGAGAGTGTCTTATTACTTGAGAGTATATGTCATAACTTGAGAGTATGTTACCAATAGAGAGTGTCTTATTACTTGAGAGTATCTGCTATTACTTGAGAGCATCTGTTATTACTTGAGTGTCTTATTGTTTGAGAGTATCTGTTATGGCTTGATAGTATCTGTTATCACTTCAGATTATCTGTTATCACTTGAGGGTATATGTTATTACTTCAAGGTATCTGTTATTGCTTAATAGTATCTGTTATCACTTCAGATTATCTTTTATCACTTGAGGGTATATGTTATAATTTGAGTGTATATTTGATAGTGTTATGTTTGCAGAAGCCATGGCTGTGGGACACTCAGCACTGTTGGATTAACTACCCAAGACAGGTAGACATTGTAACATCAGTGCAAATACGTACACAACAGATCTTCTACAAAATGCCATTTTATTTGTTTACCTTAATTTGAAGATGAGAGGAAAAGGAACAATTGGACAGTTGTAGGGGAGCTGGGAGGCCATTATGAAAAACAAAAGGAACCATTGGACAGTTGTAGGGGAGCTGGGAGGTCACTTTGAAAAAATGTGAAAAAAATTTAATTTTGATCAGGGAAAAAGACATTTTTGTCAGGGAAGTTTTAATATTAGCAGTTTGATTGTGTGATTGACTGCCCGCCTTGACAAGTGATGTTTGTCTGCAGCATGTGCCCCCAGATGTGTGGTGGTACTATATCATTGAACTCGGCTTCTACTGCTCTCTCATGCTATCTCTCTTCATGGACGGCAAACGCAAGGTACATGGTTTTTTCACAGTTCTAAACGTTATTCCATACAGACAAATCTTGAGTGTTTATTTAACTGCATTTTGTGCCATAATTTTTATTTCTTCTGGCTTTGCAAAAATAGCTGTTGTTTACATGTAAATAGTCCATGCTTATCAAATAATTGAGTTGTGGATTTAACCATTTGAGTTGTGGATTTAACTATTTAAATTGTGGATTTAGCCATTTAAATTTTAGTATAAATTCTTTATATATTGCTAACTTGTACATAACTCTTTTGCAGTTTTTCCTTCAAATTGCTAGCCAAAGAGGCGTATGTTATACAGCTTATGGAACTAATTGTTGCTATTGTAAAACAAATGTGTCCATATTGAAACAAGTGTTCTGTTTGTATAACTGTAAAATACTGTAAGGTTATGCAACTAAAATGTGAAGATAAGATAAAGCTACTGCATTTAAAAACTGCCACCAGTGAAGCTGAAGTGTTGATGTTTGATGTTTATTTGCTGAAATGTTTTCAGGCAGAACTGCTCCAGGACTGACTGTGAAAGATATATTGTGCGTGGCTGTGGATTGGTTGAGTGTGACACTGTACTGAGGTGATGTTTGTTGCATGTTGCAGGACTTCAGTGAGATGCTTGTCCACCACTTCGCCACGCTGTCGTTGCTCGCGTTCTCCTGGTCAAACAACATGGTCAGAATGGGCTCAACGGTCACTCTACTACACGACTCAGTCGATTACTTTCTCGAGGTGAGTGCTTCACCACCACAGCGCTGGCCGACTTGACCAACACGGCTCTGGCTGACTTGATTGCCATGGCACTGACCGATTTGACTGCCACGCTGCTGGCCGACTTGACCGCCACACCGCTGACTGACTTGATTGCCACGGCGCTGGCCAACTTGACCCCATACTGCTTAATATTTGATGACTTTAGGCCCTTTTTTATCCATTTTATCTGTGTTTTTCCGATTATGTCGCACAACACTATCAAACGATAACGCTCAAGTAAATTATGTGTACATTTACATGGGTGATGTGTCTAGACACTGACCTGTTGACTCGCGCTAATCCCCACTTGAGCTTTGATGAAAAGTCAAAGAGTGCAGCACCATTCTACAATGCAACTGTAGCCACAAACTGGCCTTGCTGTTGGTCACGCAACAGTGTTTACACAATTTTTTTTCATGTGTGTCGTACGACTTGGTGTATATATGACACATGATATAATCGGATAAATATTGCTTGTGTAAGTGGGCCTTAAAGGCCAGAATAACATAAACAAATCTTTCGGATACATCTTCAAAATAAAAGACAAGACAGTCAGAAACCAACAGTTCATGTAGAGGACAGACCAACGCAACATCTGACATGACATCAAAAACCCAATAGGACACATCCTCAGGAAAGAAACTACCAATGTCACAAGACACGCACTAGAATGTCACAAGACACGCACTAGAATGTCACAAGACACGCACTAGAATGTCACAAGACATGCACTGGAATGTCACAAGACAGCCACTAGCATGTCACGAGACAGGCACTTGAATGTCACGAGGCAGGCACTAGAATGTCAAAAGACAGCCACTAGAATGTCACGAGACAAGCACTAGAACGAAATCCTCTGTGAACAGAAAACTGAGGAGACCAAAATGCTTGGAGGAGAGCAGTTGAAGAAATGGCAAAGTTTCTAACCACATGAAAAGAGATCAAGAAATCAGCCAAAAATAGGCTACTTTGGAGAAGTGTTTTGATACTATACTCCAGTTGGATTGAAGAGGATCATGATAATATGGGCGAATGACAGGTGTACTGATTCTGGCCATTTCTCACCAGTCTAGGTGTACTAAATCCACTTGACCATGATAACCCAAACAACATTGTTATCATAATAAATAGGAATGTTTGTAGAGTGCCTTAAATCCAGACATTCATAGGTGATACCATTGTGTACGTTGTTAGTGGCCCATTGAAGTTACAACTCCTCGTTATCTATAACTGTTATCCTTTAAGGAACTTTGTTTTATGACTCACTAATGTGACTCCAAATTGCAGACTTAAAATGCTTTTGTGACTGAGCAATAGTACTGAGTCAGCACCATGTCGGCAATGTAGACAAAGTAAATGAACCGGTGCAGAACATTACGTCCCTTTGCATTTTCATAACAAAACAAAAAGTGTAACACAAAAAATAGAAAAAGTATTTTACTATAACAGTAAAGAATCAAAGTACAACAAACAAATGGTCCATATTAAATAATAAAAACATGTACAGGCCATATTGCAGCATAGTGAACTCACATGTACAGGCGGGAGTGGTCGGAGGTCTCCGTACGCTTTTTTAATGTCGACATTATGATGCAACAAAGTCGGTTTTCGGCTACTAGAGTAGCATAACTATGCATAGTGTCATAATATTACTACAACGAATAAAGTGTCGCCTACGTTTCTAGCATATTTGCTGAACGAGGTTTTTCCAACAAGAATGGTCCGACGCGACACATAGTGAGCATCAGTGAACTACTCTTTCTGTCTGCACGTCCGGTGTTTAGCATTTAAGTTTTTTCTTCATGGTTGAACAATGGAAGGTTTCAAGTAATTTAAACCTCTGTTTAAATATTGTTTAATGCGTCCAATGTTGTTTACGTTTAAGGTGTCTTTGAACTAGTTTTTCTCCGGACAAGGACACTCAGTGAACTTCATCAAACTATTCCCCTCATTCTGTCTGTGTGTCCTGTGCAAGTTTTTCGTTAACAGTTGAGCAGTGGAGTGTTTCAAGGAATATAAACCTTTGTTTAGATTGACACGTCCAACTGTTGTACATAAGACTCCGACATGTTTGTATCACCATTTTGTTAACACATTCATCCTTGACCGGAGAAACAGTCATGATGGTGCAGAGCCATCAGCTGTGCCGTCTGCTGCACCATCAGCTTTGCCATCACCAATTCATGTTATCAACACCAAAGTCACTTCTGTGTTAAGAATAAAAGAATTGATGTTTGTGTATTAAACAAATTTTATTTACTTTATTTTTAATATTGATAATATATAATAATGTTCAGGCTATCAGTACATATTGAACTCTACTGCATACACAGTACATGTTATAATATCTAGCAAACCCCCAAATCAACATTTTTATAGGACTCTTGGGGGAGGGGGGTCATGAAAAGGAGTACTGTTTCATTAATGTTGACAATTTGGAACGACCCCTTAATACTTATCCTCTTTGCACCCTGCCATTTCCCACAATCTCTAGCTGCGTTCTCTGCCATCTTCCAAGAACTCTATCCCATTCAGTTTCTCTCCACTTCCACGTCCTTCCACGTGTTGATTTTAGCCTTCTTCGTTTCCTTCAACCCTCAGGGCCCATGTTAGTGCTATTTGTGTGGTGTTATTCCTATCTCTCTGTGTGGCTCATCCAACTACATCGTGTGATCAGATTGACAGAGCATGACCATAGTGACTGACATATTCCTGCACGCAGTGTTTTAAGGTTCATCTCATCTCGGCAGTTCAGAATATCATGTACAAAACCCATTTTGTTTTATTTCTTCAATAATACAATATTGCTTCAATAGTCAGTAAAATCCCCCAAACAAATAGATGAGTACTGTCAAATGTTATCCATTTTTTAGAAAGGTGAACTATGAATTCATGTAGCTCAAAAGATCACAAATCAATATACAGAAGAGATTTTTTATTAATAATTTATAAAAATAAAATATATTTTTTAATGTTCTTAGTAAATACCATATATGAATTTTGCGGTGTCATACCCTTACAACACTGCCTGTATATGTTGTGTTTTTTGTGAGAACAAACACAAATGTTTTTGTCTGGTGTATTTCAGGGTGCCAAGTTAGCTAAGTATCTGCGCTACCAGAAACTCTGTGATACCCTCTTTGTCATCTTTGCCGTAATGTGGCTCATCACAAGAATCATCCTCTATCCGATTAGGTATGTTGTTTTCCGTCGCTGTATTATTTACTTACGTAACTAATGGCAATTTCTGAATATAAAACAATACTTACTTACATGACTAATGGCAATTTCTGAATATAAAACAATATTTACTTACATAACTAATGGCAATTTCTGAATATAAAACAATATTTGCTTACATAACTAATGGCAATTTCTGAATATAAAACAATATTTGCTTACATAACTAATGGCAATTTCTGAATATAAAACAAATAAGTCTCTTTGGCCACATAGTAGTTGTTTTAAAAGCAGTTGAATGTTATTTAATTAATGCTGTAGACATGTCGTTTTGCTGCTTGTCTTTTTGACTTGAAATTCTGTAAAAATCTGTATGAAATGTTTCGTTTGTTAATGAGCCTATAACTTTCTGATTCTGAATCAGTATTGCCATCTATCAACCTACATAAAAAGAAATCCGCTAAAATTCTTCGGAAATCCATCTTTCAGGCTAAAAAATGTACCTACATCAAATGAAATCTGCTAGGGTTTGCTAGAAATCTTCCCTAGTGATTTTGTAAATTTTAAGCAAATCCATATAAATACAGGAGTATTCCTATAAAAAAATTTATGGAATACAGGTAATCTGTACAAAATGGTATGTCTGGTACTGCAAAGAAATGTACTGTTTCTGATTCGTGATGTTTGATGAGTTACAAATTCTAAGGATCATTGTTGACTCTGCCATTTGATCCTACGAATGTTTTTATTTTGTTATTGTGTGCCAGTACACTGCCAATACAGTAAAATCAATATAAAAATTAAAATGTTTGCCAAATGAAAATTACATCTGCTGGCTTGCAAGTCTACAACCTGGCCTGTATGGAAACATAGTAATGTTGACTGGAAATTTTCGTTTTTGAAAATGTTATACATTTGTTTCAGTTAATCTTGACTTCGAGACAAAATAGTGTGAAATTTTACTTAAATACAATTAAGAAATGTGCTAATGTTGATTTGATAGACAATGGTTTGACAGGTACGTCTGTGTGTATGAAAATATTTCCCACTTGAGAAAGCTGCTGTATTTAATGACATTACGAGCAGGTAGGTTGTGATATGCAAGAGCACGTTTTAGGTTGATTCAGAACTGCAATTAGGGGGCATCATGACCTTGGGGACATCCAAGCTACATTGACTTAATGACTGTTTTCCCTCTGTTTCCTTTACCACCACCCTATTGCACCTTTTGCACCCTAAACATGTGACCTTTCACCTTCAAGTCACCTTTTCTTTCAACTGCGCCTAACTACAAGTTGCTCTTTAGTTCTGCTCATGTGTGCCTCGTTGTCTTCGAATTGGAGCTATCCCATCATGCATTGTTGCGGCCCATTTTGCTTACTGTGTGTTTGTATCAAGGGATATTCTACGAGATGAAACATCTTTATAATATGTGTATATATGATTTATGTACATAAAAACTTGTCAGATGGACAGGTACTTTCATAAAAAATGCACCTTAGAACAAGTGCATTTTTAAACAAGTACATATTTAAACAAGTACATACTTAAACAAGTACATATTTAGACAAGTACATATTTAGACAAGTACATATTTAGACAAGTACATATTTAGACAAGTACATATTTAAACAAGTACATATTTAAACTGGTGCATTCATGGACAAGTACATTTTCAGATGTACATTTTTTAACAAGTACTTTCTAACTATTACATTTTCCAACAAGTCCATCGTAGACAATAATATAGATTTTAAGCAAGTATGTTTTAAGACTAGTGCATTTTTAAACAAGTACCTTTTATCAACCTACATAAAAAGAAATCTGCTAACATTCATCGGAAATCTGCCTAGCTATCTTCCGATGTAGATCGAATGTCGCCATCTATCAGGCTACGAAATGTACCTACATCAAATGAAAGCCACTAGGTTTTGCTAGAATGATTTTTCATAAATTTAAAATCTGTATAAATACAGGATACATGGGTAATCGTAAAAAATATCATTAATGAATAATCTGTGCAAAATGGCATGTCTGGTACTGCAAGGAAATGCACTGTTTCTGATTCGTGTTGTTTGATAAATTACAAATTATATGGACCATTGTTGACTCAGCCATTTTATCCTATGAATGTCTTTATTTTGTTATTTTGTGCTAAACACTGCCAATATAGTAAAATCAATATATAAATGAAAATGTTTGCCAAATTAAAAATACATCTCCTTCGTTTGCAAGTATGTAACCTGGCCTATATGGAAACATATTTAAAATAATAATTTTGACTGGTGATTTTTATTTTTGACCTATATAATATAATAATGTATAAAATGCTTCTATTGCGCTAAAATCTTCGGGAGACCCAAGCTCGGCAACAAAATGGGTAAACCACTCGTAATCAATCAACAGTTCCAGTTGTAAACAGTTGGATTGGTATGCTGAATAGCTATGGAGGAAATATATAGGCCAAAGTGTAAAAAATTTTTTTTCCAAGCTCTCTTTTATCAGTTTGTTGATTGTTAGGTTAAGTATCCCTAAGTTAAGTAACAAAATGACACAGGCACAATGCATGATGGGACATCATCCGATGGTGTGTGTTTTCTGCACAATGTTCACCGTGCCTCACCGGCGACGATGGCGTGCCCTAGTGGCCTAAAGTTGAGCTCATTCTCTTGTGTGTGGTTGCTTTCAGGATCCTGGCGAGTTCGCTTAATGAGGGCCACCACATTATTGGCGCCGTTTACCCTGTCTACTATCTCTTCAACAGCTTAATGTGCATCCTACAAGTTCTGCACATCATCTGGTTCTATTATATATGCCGTATGCTGTATTCGTACATTGTTAAGGGACAGGTAGGAACCGTCGATTGTTCGAGTTCTTTCTTCCGTTCCCCGCTTTATTGCTGTTGTTGGCGTTCCTCTTGTGTTTCCCGTTTCATTACAGTTGCCATTTGTTGAACGTGGTGGTGTTTTCACGTTAGGCGAGAAAATCGTGTTAGTTTGTTCTGTGCACTGGGCCATCCTCCATAGAACGCATGCTGGGAACCTCTGTGTTTATATCATGTGACTCTGGTTTATCTGTATGTGACACAAAATATTTTCAGCGTGAGTTTGCACATGAGAAGCATAATGAGCAAACCGTATGTTTCTTTTTCTATCAGGAATCATCATAATCTCCACTGTTTTGAGCATTCTTGGTGTAAAATAAAAAATCACAAAGATTCAACAAAATTGCCACTTTCTGTCCTTTTGCTTTATCTGAAATGTGGTATTTAAATGTTTTTGCTTTATCTGGTATCTGTGGTATTTAAATGTGCAAGCAATGTGTTATCAAACAAATTGTCCTTGTAACTTTCTTGTGAAGTGCTCTCAATAGTGAATTAGCAAAAGACGAAGCTGGAATGTGGATGGAAAATGTTTAGTGATGAACAAGTGTGGTACCAGTTGACGACCGATATATTGTTGGGTGACTTTGGGCACGAATAAAACAACCGGTTTTCTTATCCGCCATGTGCAGCCGATGCCAGTGCTCACTGACTGCATGTGTTCGTATGTCTCCCGTGTTAACATGGTTGCTGAACAACTCTCCTTCTATGTATGTGAGCACTTTCCCAGTGGTGTGTTAAGTTCACCATGCTTTCGCATCTCATGAAAGGATGGAATCAGGCATGATTTTTGTCTAATCCAGCAGAATTTATTTTAATCAGGGCCAGTTGTGTTACCTTGTCTGTGTGGAACCTTCCACGCTGAAACACACCGTTTTCATGAACAACTGCACAATTTGCTGCTGTCACTACAACCTCTTACTGAAATCTAAAAAATTTCTGCACTGACATTTTCACGTGTTTTGAGTGATTAAAATGTGTATCTTTTGCACGATTTAAAAAGACCAATGAAATGGTCACTGCTGACTCTTTTCTTCCATCCTTTTATATTTCATCTAACAACATCTGGCGATTGGTTGTGTATTTTGCTATGGTTTCACTTACACTGGTTTCGCTTTCACTTTGGCCTTACACTTTGTTTATTTTCTCAGATCTGATGACCTTGCATGAAGGTGGCCGCTGACCCTACTGTGCACTTGACACATCAATCTGTGTCTTACTGCTGCTTCTATAACTGCTGGTTCATACTAGCACTAACATTAACACGCACGCGCCACTCGTCGTTCACAGCCATCTGATTTCAACGTATCACCCTTAAGTCTCCCTGTTCACCAGCTTCAGGAATAATGCACAGTAGGCACATTGCATGGAATGTGGCCCACATCACTTGGCATGAAGTATTGCTGGCTGGCATGAACTATTGCCAGCACTACCAGGCATGAGCTGGCATCAGTTGGCACAAACGCATGGCATGATCTATTGTAGCAGCACTCATGCCAACGAGCTGCTTGCATCTATGTCGGCTGCTAGGTAATGTTGGCTTCATTGCAGCATTACATTGGCACAAAAATGTATCAAGTTGGCACTCAGGATGAAGACAGTAGCAACACCACATGTGACGGACATAACTAGCACTGGTAATAGCAGCAATACTGTGCGAAAGGCAGACTTAGCATTGTTTTGATGGATAAGTTCAGAGCTGAGAACGTAGAGCCTGCTTGGGACGAATCTGGGACAGAGGGCTCGACAGTGGAAGGCCTGTGTGGCATATGGTCACGTCATTATTGTAAACATGAACCACACAGCATGTCTTATGAAAGACACGTGTGCAATGTAGTGTATGACACTTAGTGTTTATTAAGGTTTTTTTGAAGGTGATAGTTCATTGGGAGTTTGTGGCAGACATCAGCAGGTCAGCTAACAAACTAATCCACAATGCATACTTGTGATGTACTTTTAGATTGAATTGTGGTCAAATACTAATAGCAACAACTAATACCAACTGAAATAATTAACATAACAATTAAATTACACCTTAAATGTTGCCTTCTGGCGATGACTTCATGTCAAACATAATGAACGTTTAGTAAGTTTGAATGAGTGGGATACTTGTGGCAAAATGGTTCGAAGTGGATGCATGCTGGCTCATGTATGTTCACATTCAAGATGTCAAGCTCTGATTCTAGCAGTTTATTTTGCCTGGCCATATCTGCCACTTGTATGGATCTGTGTAAATACCTTTTACTAATCTTGCTGCTGCTGCTGCTGCTGCTGTTCTTGTGTTTAATATAAGAAATAAACTAATTAATTAAAAAAAAAATGTCATTGTTGTAATTAATAACAGTAACTATTAACTTGTAAATAAATTGTAAATACTTGGGAGGAGTTTAGCTTGTATAACCGGTGGTGTAGTATTGTTGTTGTAGTCTTTCTAGATACAGCTGACAATGTACAATGTATTAAACACTAAAGCTTCACAAGTGTATTTGTGGCAGTTGCTTGTGGTGGTCGTATTAGTGATACTGTGGTGGTCGTATTAGTGATACTGCAGTGGTCGCATTAGTGATACTGCAGTGGCCGTATTTACATAGTTTTTTCAGCCACTGGGATGCAGTTATTCTGATGACAATGGCCGTATTATTTATACATTGGTCATACAGTTCATGTGTTATACCATTCCGACATGTGAACACTGGACAGTTAGTTTCTCTTGAGCGAGGAAGCAGTTTACTATAAACTCGACCACAGTGCCATGATGAACTGTGGCCATGTTTTTCTTAATGGACGGCGCATCCCATATAGTCGGTTGCAATAGAACATGCCATGAGGATGCCTGTTCCTTGGGATCACCTCTTCTCCCATAGGACCACATCTCTTCCCTCGTGTTATCACCTCAGTATTCCCATGGAATCGCCTGCATTCTTCCCTGATCGTTTGTTGCTATGCTGAGGTGTAATTCTTCCCTGGTCGTTTGTTGCTATGCTGAGGTGTAATTTTAGTTGTGCAATCTTTCTCTGCTTTGTTTCTCTATTAATAACGTGTGTATTAACCAATTAATCTGCTTTGTGGCTCCCCTCAGGTAGGGAGTCATTTATTTGAGGGGAAAAATGGTTCCCGGTGATTTTATTACCTGGTTAACACAATTGTTTTAGTTAAGTTTGGGAAAGGAACTAACATTTCACTAGTTGAGTACAACAGGTTTAAATGGTGAAGTTCAGGCTGTGCCCTTGTCGTCGTCATGACCATGGTGACCAGGTCATTGCACGTGTGGCAGTTTGTTGGGCCAACGAAAGTTCAAAGTAAAGTAGATTATGATTGTAATCGTAATTGATTTTTATTAATTACATTTTAATATGTAATTGTAAAAGAAAATCATGACAACAATGAGATGGTATATGTGCCATGATTTAGTCACTAATTCAAAAATGTAATTAATTATTGTCAAATTAATAAAAAAATTATTTTAGCAAATTGTTCAGCACTTATCAATACCTGAATTTTAATTGTGGTTTGTAACAGATCTGCCCTAGTAAGGTCATATGCTAATGAGATTCAGTCCCCTGTAAGGTCATACACGAATGATATCCCGTCCGCAGTAAGGTCATAATTTTATATGCAAATGAGATCCCAGCCCCAGTAAGGTCATACACAAATAAGATTCTGTCCCCAGTAAGGCCATACATAAATGAGATCCATGCCCCAGTGAGGTCATATATAAATGAGATTCCACCCCAAGTAAGGTCATACCCAAATGATATCATGTCCCCACTAAGTCATACATAAATGAGATCCATGACCCAGTAAGGTCATACATAAATGAGATCCATGACCCACTAAGTCATACATAAATGAGATCCATGACCCAGTAAGGTCATACATAAATGAGAACCATGACCCAGTAAGGTCATATATAAATGGACTCCCAACCCCAGTTTATACATAAATAGAATGAAGAAATAGGAAATGCCAGCCGAGATAGAGTTGGCAATTCCAAATCATACTAGGTGGGAACCATGAGGAGGGGAAAGTGCAGCCTGACCACTGCAGCCCCAGAAACAACAAGTCTGACGCAAACAAGCCAAGGATCATGTGTAATAATCCAAGGATCATGTGTAATAATCCAAGGATCATGTGTAATGATTTTTTCCCTGTGATGCCATCTGGTGACACAGTGCATCTCTTAGTACTGAATGGAAATGACCCGATGCCAATCTTTGGTTAGTGACAGTGTCAATGGTTGCATGAAGACGTCTAAATTTCAGCAAGTTTCCACTTACTTTGCTGGTTTGTTATCAACATTCTGTAGTGATCACCATTCATCAGTCTGTTTTCTTGCTTGTCGTTGACAAAATGTTCTCTTCTTTCTGCTTCTCTCCCCTCCCTCTCACACCCTCTTTCTCCCTCCCTTTCACCCTCCCTATACCTCCCCTCTCTCTCCTTCACTCCCTCTCCCCATCTTTCCATCCCTCTCACCCTGTCTGTCAGTCTCCCCTCTCTCTCCCTCTTTCTTTCCTCTCTAAGTCATTTTTCCATTTGCTTATTTAGGCTCTGTTGGATCCATGTGTGTTTCTCTACTGACAACCTTGTGTGTACATCCCTCTCTCTCTCTGGCACTGTACGAGTGAGACACCTCCTTCACAAATGATGGATGTTACTGCTGTGAATCATGTCTCACTCTCCACCAACTCTCCTTTCTTCTGTTTCCCTTGAAATGACCATCTACTCTACTTCCGAAGTTACCTGCGAATACTGCCGCATTGCTTTCTTTGTAACTTTATGACTTCAGTACTAGAAAGTTATGAGTATTTATATGCAAGATACACAAGGTAGATAGTCAGGGTAAAGTACAATATTACATTAGATGTTTACATAGTTTCATGGTTGGGTGAATATAGCATGAACACAAAGTCGTAGGGTAGTGGCACCTGAAGACAGTTGCTGTCTGTTGCCCCTATAATCCTGAGCTTGTGCTGTAGTGCTGTCTGGCTCCGGCTAATGCACTGCAGTCTTCTGCCAAGTCACAGTCACTGGTGCAGGTCTCCTGACATGTTCTGCTTGACTGATCTTGCTAAAGACATCTATCTCTGTGTAAACTTCCCACCCTGTTGCCTGACCTAAATATGTATATTTTTCCAGTTCTGCATCTAATTGATACAGTTTCTTCTGTCAACATCTAATGGAATTTGGGAACAAGTCTTGTGTAGTTGCATACTGCAATGATGATTCTGTGGTGCTGATATCACCATGAGTAATAGGAACTTACTGATCAACAAGGACCAACTGTTCCTGTTACCTAGCAGCTGAAATATTCAGGCAAACTGACAGTCCAATCAGTATGTTTTACATCTTAGTGTTCCAGGTAAAACAACCCTTAGATCAGGCAGCAGGGCCAAGTGTTCTGTGTTCTTGCTCTGATGCAATGACATCCAGGGCCATGGCAGCAGACTGGCCTGTCCTGGGTCTGTTCTCTGTCCCTTTCTGTCACTCATTTCACCACTTGCCAATCCTTGTGTACATAGCTTGCTGGCACACCACCACCCTGCTTTATCCCGCTCCGTTTCCATCCTTCCCTCTCTTTCACACCTCACTGAGTGCTGCACATTCAAGCTGTCAGACGTTCTGGTTAATTGAACATAGAAGATGACCACGCCATTTTGTTCTGATCTTTGTAAAACAAAACAAAGTCAACAGAAATGTGTCTTCAGCCACTGGTCAAGTTTGGCAGCATGGACGTCCGCAGAGCGACACCGGAGTGTCACTGCTGGGACAGTGTATGTTTGGGAGCACGTGTGGGGACGTAGATGTAGATGTGTTTAAACCAGTCGTGTCTGTTCACAGGATCCTCAAGCCTTCCATAGTGGACTGTACGGCACGGGTCGGTGGATTTCTAGGCCTGTATGCATGCCACAGCGTGCTTCTGCTTCTACAGATCCTGCACATCCTTTGGTTCATTATGATTATGCGTGCGATGAAAGGATTCGTAAACAAGGGAAAGGTGAACATTCCCACCTGCTAGCTCGTACCGCTCTCTTATATAGGCTCATCTTCCAATCGTTTAGCTGTACACATTTGAGATCGCCAGTCACAACCACCAGGTGGCACTCCGAGCAAGTGAATGAGCTCTACATTTGGAGGCAAAGTTGTTGTCTAGTGGTTGTGACCGGGAGCGAATTGAATACGGACCTTTAGTGGTGACAAAACCCAGACAAGTGATGCTGATGTGGCTCTGCGTGCAAACATAACACGGTTGTCATGGCGATATCAGTAGAAGGCTCACGTTACTGGTTTCTAGCTGTAGTATTATTAACAAACTAACTGGTTTGTGATGCACCCTGGAAATCAGAAAAGTTTGAGTGCGACTTGCTTAATTTGACAGAGGTAGTAAAAAGTACATACGCCTCGGCACACGTTGTTTGTGAATTGACTAACACCTAACCAGGTTGTGTTGTTTTCCCACGTATGTTCGCACTCACACAGGATCAATGGCATTCTCCAGTGCAGTGATCCATCTGCAAGGTGTCTTAAAAAATTTTTTATTGTCAATTTGCACCGCATGTTTGTAAGACCATAAGGCAAACAGTCGGACGCATACGCGAGAGAAAACTCCACAAGTATTGTGTGTTGTTAGCTGGTCAAGGGGATATGATGTGATGGTCAGTGAGTGAGTGACCATTCGAGAGCCTTGCTATTGATGGCCACTCTGCTTATAGTGAAACCACCCCGCTTCAGCTGATGTTGTCCCGTAGTTGGTGTACCTTGTATCGTTCTGTTCTTTCCTGCTGACCTTCATCCAAGTATCGCTCTTATTCCTGTTCCTTAGCATATAGCCCTGCCTCATACAAGCCAACAGTCCCTGTTGTATAGGCTAGTATATATAACCCCCTCCGCTAGCATATTTAACCCCCCCCCGCTGCTTGGTGGTGGCTGCAGTGCGGAACATTCATCTATGCCGTAGTGACAGATTTGCGTGTGTGATCTTCTTCTGTACATCACAGACAACAATAGTCACCATTTAATCTTTGAATAGATTGATTTTCCAGTTTACGGATGTGATATTTTACATGGTAAGTTTTAAGAAACTTTTTTGTTCTTTCCATATCTTTCGACCGACTCAGCCTGTCGATGAACGCAGAGCAAGTTGTTGTTGTTCAGAAAGAAATCACAAAGTTTCTTGATGTGTAAAGACCATGTCAAATACCATTTAGTCACAATCTTGTTATGGTTCTGTGTAAGGACATTTGGGTGGGAGCTACTTCTTGAGAACGACTCGGTAATTTTGGGAAAGATATTTCTTGAGCTATGGAGGTTTACTGTTATGTTTGTACATTCATAGATTCAACTCTTCACTGATGTTCTGTGTGTGTACGTGGCGGTTGAAAGTGACAAATAATGGAGCAAATTATCTACTGATTATGTAAATGTTACCAGTGTAAATATGTTTAAAAACTAAATTTACAGATATCTGATCAGGGTAGGCTACACATAGATAACATTGTTTGTACTTTCAATAAGCTGATGTCTTTGTTGTCTGTTTGACATCTGGAGCTGGTTCTAGTCGATGGCATCTCTTGTTAAATGTGCCAAATTCTGTGCTACTTCCATTTTGTCAGTATCAAGACTTTTATTTATTTATATTTACAATGTATAAACATGTGCAGCCATATGTGCAGATGATAGTAAATTATTTATATTGTACAATGCTTCTATTTCAACATGTTGTAATTAATGTTGTGTTAATCGTAGCTGATTAATTTTAAATCGGTCATCTTCCTGTAACTTAATAATTATCAACTGAAATTAACGTTCCGGTTAATCTCAATTGATCTTGCCAATTGCAGATCAGGTTTGTTGATATTCAGATATGTAATGCATGAATAGTTTAAGTCATGTGTACACCCTTTAGTCGGTTTAATAAAAGAGGGAGAAAAGATTGGGTAAGATATATGTGTTACAGTCAACCTGTGTAACCAGTCATTTCACGTAATGACTGACATGTTTACGCATTACGCGAAATTACTGTTTCACTCGGACATTTCGCGAAATGACTGACATTTTCAGTCATTACGTGAAATTACTGGATAAGAGGTGCAGACATTTTGCGTAATAACTGAAACAGTGTTTTGCCCTGATTAATGACAACTGATGTGGGCAAACTTGCTGTTTTTTCATCTACCTAGCCAGATATTTTCAGAAATTGCCACCTAGCAGCTATCTATTTCTCACACTCAAAAATATTTTGGCTAACAATGGTGACTGTCAGTTGGCTAAGATTATTGTTCGGGTTCACTTTGGATCGTTAAGAACACCAGGAATTGAAGTTACACTTATCATCAAATTATTCTTATTACGAGGCGCAATGCCCCAGTCCCCCTAGGTACGCTTTGTGTTGCTATACCCAGAGCAAACACTGTGAAGTATCAATTACAACATTGTCCTTTTGATTTCAGAGGTTCAAGACATTTTATCCTATCACTTCTGTTTTCAGTGTGCATCACTGTGTATTTCGTTTCTTTATCAACTTCTCGATATCACTGCATTTAAAATTTTGATACCTGCGAAATATAACAGCAAATAAAAATTATTTTCCAGTTTTAATTATAAACTACCTAAACCAGAGTGGTGAGAAGAAAATATATATTGTAATATATTGTAATTGTAATATATTCATAATCATGATGTTTATCAATGTGTCTTTTATAGCAAATTTAACAATTGGTTTAACTTCCCTTTTAAATTAATTTGTTTGCACAGCTTAATGTGACAAATCATGAAAGTACTTCTCGACTTTTGTGAGACAGTATTGACGGTTTTCATTTCTGCATTTTCTTTCATTTTGTGGACTTCCTGGTTTACATAGAGATGAAGAATTTAACAGAGAATGGATTAAGGCTTAAATTGGTATCCAATACAACTGTGGTGGATATTAACTCGATGCTTCTTACTAAAAAAACCTTAGAAGGGAATTACCCCTGTGGCTTCAATGTGCAGATCAATGAATGAAGGTGTGAAATTTCACCATTACAAAATAAAAATGAAACCACATTATGTTATGCATGCCACCAGAATTGCATTTGTCTGATATTAAGTTTCTATGAAAAAATTCTGGTATGATGTCATTACTGCATAATTACATGTTACCTATGTCACATTTGGAAGATTATTTAACTATTTTTCCACCCATACCTCATTTATTATAGATTGGAATATTTGCATTGATTAAATGGACTACTATCTAGTCCTCAAATTGTGAAATGTCTGGTTAATTTATCACACTTAAAATCAAGAAACAATGTTCAGCATAAGAAACTACAAATAAAAATTAAATTGGTTCTTGCTGAGTATGTAGTATATCTATGACATGACTGCGAAGATTCATTAGTTGCTGCAAGCTTGAGTTGTTCTATAGTGTTGAAATATTCCACTTTGGGAGTTGTAAAGTTCTTCCTTAAATTGTACTTCGTAATTATCCTGTGCCACTGTGATAGTTATGCCAAGAGGCGAGTGATTAACACCTACTGATTGTGTTCTTTTTTATAGGGAGAAGCAATGCACAATAGCCAATTGAGACAGTCACCATTGTTAGGCAATTGGCATTCCCAGTTGGAGAATGGTTGGGTCATCCATTACCTGTCCATCAAATCAGAGAACACTAGTGAGATAGCTATCAATCAAAGTGTCAGAATCTTGTGCCCAGAGAGGGATAAATTATTAGCAAAATGTTGTTATTTGCAAATATATAGCAAATATTTATTCACTTTGTTTATCTACTTGAGTAATGTGAATGTCTGAAGAATTGTGAAAGCTGACATTAACACACAATTAACATTGGAACAACATATAATGACAAAAGTGCACAAATTGTTATTACACAGTATGACTGAAATGGCCACCAGTCAAACTGTGTAATAACAGTGCCTTTTTTCCAGTTATTTCACGTAATGACTGGAATTTTCAGTCATTTCGCTAAATGCCTGAGTGAAACAGTCATTTCGTGTAATGCCTAAACATGTCAGTCATTACGCGAAATGAATGATTACGCAGATTGACTGTAACATATATATGATTTAAATTATTGACACATTACATATCTGAACATCTATATGTATATATACACATATACATATATGTATGTATATATGTATATATATACTACATATCCGAATATATATGTATATATACATACATACATACATACATACACACATACACATATATATATTATATATATATATATATATACATACATATATATATATATATATATATATATATATATATATATATATATATATATATATATATATATACATATATATGTGTATGTATGTATGTATATATACATATATATTCAGATATGTAGTATATATATGTATATATATATATGTGTATATATATATATATATATATATATATATATATATATATATATATATATATATATATATTCAGATATGTAGTGCATGAATAGTAGAATTTCCAAGTCACAAAACACTATAAAGGAAGTGAGTAAAGGGAATGTATCATATATCTCACCATTGTGAGTAAAGAGTTGTAAAATGTTATCTATCTGAAATTAAATGTAAAATTATTGAACTAATTTTATATCCATGGTAAAAAGCATAAAATATAACCATCAATTAATGTAGAATTGCATTTTGTTATAATGCGTCAACTGATTTTTTTTGCATCAAATGCCACATTTACTCATGTACTACATATATATATATATATATATATATATATATATATATATATTATATATAAATATATATATATATAATATATATATTATATATATGATATATATATATATTATATATATATACAATATATATTATATATATATATACAATATATATTATATATATATACACACACACACAAACATACATACATATATACATATAGAATTGGGCTACGACATTTTTTTAAAATGTTGACGATCTGATAAAAAAATTTATTGCAATATTGCTACAAGGTAGTTAGTTGTTATGTGATGAATAGTTATGGATGTAACAGTTGCCATGTATGTGAAATCATGTTTATAGTGTTACAACATAAAGTTTGGTTGGTCAAACATTAGGAAGCAAATAAAGGTGATAGAACATGGGTATACATCATGTTTGTGTGACAGACGGACAGACAGACAGACAGACCAACAGACAGACATTGTTTAGTTTGTTCAGTAGATAGTTCTCTCCGAGCTTGACTTGAATCAGGGAAAGTGTCTCTTGGCACTGGAGGCCATCTCACTTGGCTTTCTCATGCCTTATTGTTTTACTTGATTGTCCTTGTTCTCGTGTTTTCCAATGCTATGGATACTCTTCTTCCCTGCTGGTGCTTCAGTGATCCCAAAACTGGTGATTTGTAGGAAAAGATAATAGTAAGAATACATTTATCATGTGAAGAGAATAACTGAAGGACATCAACCAACCTGTCAGCTGTTGTCACTCTATACCAGGAATGTGCGTGCGTGCGTGCGTGCGTGCGTGCGTGCATGCATGGTCTTCACTAATTCTTATGTGTACCAGATACACAACATTTTATTGGGTCTAGTCAACAACAAAAAACCTGCCCAATGAGCTTATGATACAATATTTCCAGTATGTCTTCACACAACATTTCTTAGGTAGAAATGTGTCATTTGTACTGTTACTAAAACTAATATGCATACAAAACATGTTGTTATCGTGATTTACTTTTAAAAAAAAATTTTATACCCGATTTGCCAATGAAATAAAACATGCAACTTTTATGACATATATCACATTAATTATTGAAAGACCAGTACATTTTCACATTTAAAGGTGTTTTTCATTGGATGATTTATTGGATGACTCATTGGATGATTTATTGATGTGTAAATTTCACATTTATGATGGTAAATGTGCTGCAACAATCCAATGTTTAAAACATGAAGTATAACAGTGTTGATTTATGCATACTTTAAGAATTTAGGCAATTGGGACATTTTAATTATACGAAACACCCAATTCGCTCAAAATCAGTAAATAAGAATTGTACATTCTCTTTAACTTGAGGTCGGAGGGATTGGGAAAACACTTAAAAGTTATCCATGTTAAGTCGTGTACACAAGGCTGTTCTTCCTGGAGGGACCAGGCTCCCGGTTCGAGTTATCAAAGTTCAATTTATTGAAATTGTACTGTAGATACACAAGAGTGTTCAAACATGCCTTGTTGTGTTAACACAAGATGATGGAGTATGTGAATGCTGGGGTAGTGAAGCCAGATCTTACTGCTGTGTAGAGTTCCATTGCCATGTGGTAGTGAAGCCAGATCTTACTGCTGTGTAGAGTACCATTGCCATGTGGTAGATAACTCCTCTCTGTGGAGTCCTGCATGCGTAGATCTGTTTGCTGGATGAATAAATGCACCCACTCACTGCCTGCTGTCTGTCTACTTGACGCTGCTTACTAACCAACACCAAGTGCTACTACGTCACCTTCAACAGAAATTATTAGCATTTTATCATTCGTTAACTATTGCTGTGAAAAACTTACAGCATTGAAGGCTATGTTAGTAGCATTTGGTTCAACTTTGTGCATGGAAAATGCAGTTGGGTTTTGCTAACAAGTTTGTTTATTGTGTTGTTTTGTTTAAGCCCCACTGTTGTGTTGTCATATTTGTTTATGTCATCTGATTAGTGATTAAGTTTGAAGTTCTATGACGATTGTTAATTAATCTAGAGAAATTTAGTTAATTATTTTACTGTGCTAACATAATGTTTGTATCCTAACAACAAATATATGTAATTACAGTTAATATAATATATTTTAAATTATGTTTTCCAATTACATTCTAATGTAATGTAATGATTGGATATTCAAAATAATAACTTAAACTTGCAAAGGATCTATTTTAACATATATATATATATATATATATATATATATATATATATATATATATATATATATATATGTGTGTGTCTATATATGTGTGTATATATATATATATATATATGTATATATATATATGTATATATATATATGTATATATATATGTATATAAATTTTATATAATAATAAATTGTGTACAATTTATTATTATATAAAATATACACAATTTATTATTGTATATATAATTAATATACTATTAGTACGTTAACCTGTGACTGGAGGCGTTGTTGTTCCCGTGTTCACAGCTGTCTGTTGTGTCGTAATCCAGGTGGACAAAGATGAGCGAAGTGACACGGAGCCTGATTCTAGTTCTGAATCGGAGGAAGACAGAACCGAGATCGAGAAGTCGGGATCGGGTTTTGGGAATAGACAACACACTGTAACCAACAACATTGCGAATAACAATCTCAAGAACGGCACAAATGATGGTCCGCACAGCAGGCCCAGCAGGAAAAAGGCCAAGTAGAGGTCACACAGAGATTGCATGAAGGTGAAGGACACTGTTGTTGCCGTGGAGATGATAGAGGGGCAGAATCACGTGTAGCAACAGTTTCTTCATCGGATTGGTTGAACTTGGTTGCATCCTTATTGGTGTGAGCGGTAAACATGATGGGAAAGCTAGCCATGCAGAAGTGAATAATTGGAGATTATATTCTGACCGTGTTCCACGTATAGGTGGCTAGTCAGCCACGTGGGTTTGATAGCTTTGGTTCTGATGTAGTCAGCACAAGTCTTCAGTTGTCCATGTTACAGCCACTGTTCGATGGCTGCATTATTGCAGAAGTACTGTGTCCACTGCCCGACAGGTGGCAGCACATTCCACATAGACGTCCACTTCCTATCATGCAAGAGTTAAATTCGTCCAGTTGCCTATGTTGCAGTAGCTTTTGCCCCTGATCACCCTGCACCTAATGGTCAATATTAGACACTGATCACCCTGCACCAAATGGTCAACATTAGACACTGATCACCCTGCACCTAATGGTCAACATTAGACACTGATCACCCGGTACTTAATGGTCAACATTAGACACTGATCACCCGGTACTTAATGGTCCAAATTTAACACTGATCATCCTGTACTTAATGGTCCACATTAGACACTGATCACCCTATACTTAATGGTCCAAATTTAACACTGATCATCCTGTACTTAATGGTCCACATTAGACACTGATCATCCTGTACTTAATGGTCCACATTAGACACTGATCATCCTGTACTTAATGGTCCACTTTAGATACTGATCACCTGGTACTTAATGGTCCACATTAGACACTGATCATCCTGTACTTAATGGTCCACTTTAGACACTGATCATCCCGTACTTAATGGTCCACTTTAAACACTGATCACCCCGTACTTAATGGTCCACATTAGACACTGACAGAGAACCCTCAGGACTGTGGGTTAATTATCATTGTGGGGTGAATACAAGGGGGTCCACACAAAGAGCAGGTAGAATGACAGCCAGCTTATAGACATGCCCACAGGTACTCGCTTTGAAGTGGAGTAAGTACTGTACAGTTGTGTAGAAGGTAAGGGCATGGTTGGCTATTTGGTCATCGCTGTCGCGTTGCCATGACGTCATCTGGTGACTTGGGTGATGTTTCTCCAACGTGACAGTCCCATGTTGCCTCCAAGTGACATATCAGTTTGGTTTCCCTTTAGTCCGTCACTATCATGCGTTATCAGATCATGCGTTATTAGTCTAGTGTCTGTTAGAAATCTACTCGCTGGCCATTACAATTCACTGCGTCTAACCTTCTGCTAGACACCCAGGGTCAGTGTAGACAACTCAGTGTACCGTGGTCGCTTCCTCAATGTTCTTTACTACCAAGATCGCAATTAATTTGTACGAATGCGTGCCTTTCATCTTGCAATTTTCATCTTGCAAAGGTCCAGCCAAAGGACCCTCAGGAATAGTGCACCACATTGTTGTGCTCTTTATCGAATTCACCAACAGAAACGCATGTGCTGTGCGGACGATTTGCTTTGTTTCACATGTTAACATTTCTGGTGAATATTGTTCTTCGCTGCTGCTGAACATGTTGAAGTGGCTTATTAATCAAATTGTTCCATTTGTTGACATTTATCCAGTCCATCGTTCCACACAAATTGTCCTTAGCACTGCAAGTGATGCAGGAAGTTGCGTAGAACTTGTACAAAATGATGAATTCGTAGATCCGTTGCTATTCTCTGCTGGGTTTCGTAAGATGATCAGTTTAGTGGTCGCAGTAGCTAGGGTGAGTCCACGTTGTGATTGTTGCACCAACGTAGATTGCTGTTTTCTTGGCACTCGTTACCCGACACATTGGAGATGACCTTGACCCAAGCCTCGGCACAAGTTGTACATAATGTCCCCGTTCGATGTTTGGTTTGTCTTGTATGCTGCGCGTCTCCACTTGCCTTTAAACTGCCTCCGCAATTAAATAAAATTAATTCAATCGCTCGTTTCATTTTAGAATCATTTCGCGAAAAACTCGAACCTACTACGACATGCTGGATCATTTGTAAAATTTTATTTAATTTTCATGAAACCGGCATCGGGTGAATATTAATTTGTACCGGGTCTGATACAAATTTGATGAAAAGAAACAGAAGTGATCTGGCTATTATTATGACACAAAACTGTTCGTACTCTACAGGTTACCTGATGTAACGATCAAAGGGAATTCTTTTGACGATTATAGCAAAATATGCACTTTTTGAAGCCGATTGCATATTACGTAGACTATTCGCACACTACATAATATTATTTGAACGTCATTGGACCTGATTCATGATGTGCTAAATGAAGTGCGGAGGAACTATTAAACACAATGACTGTTGTAGTAATATTTAGACGGCTAAAAAAATTATATTTTTAGCTCATTGCATTGTACATTAGCGGTATTACGACCACAACTCGTCTTGCCGAGGTTGCCTTGTTACCACCGAGAGATCGTCTTGGCCATATATTTGTCCACAAGTATGCTTCTTTTGTCGATGTAACTTAGTGATTGTGATAGAAACATTGGACAAATTAAAATCGGATGTCGGCTTCAATATGTATTAATGGACATGTAGTGTAAAATTGCACATCGTAACCGTACGGCTTTAGCTACCATATTGACATATCACACTTGTGATACGCTGTAGGTATGGCCAGAACACGATTACTAAAATGGTGGCTGTAATTTGTTGTATTAGCATTCATCTATTCCTATCACTGCTGGGAGTTTTTAAATGGAGAAAATGTAATCAAAATATGTTTTATGTTGGTTAGTAGTAGTGACAGTTTGCCAGACAATATACAAAGCCAAATCTGTAAGTAATGTAAATGTTGAAATCAAAAAGGCAGTGTTTTTGTGTGCTGTAAATGTTTACACGATTGTATGATGTAAATGTTTACACAGTTGTAAATGAAATTTTTTGGTTTTGAGAAGTTTGGTTTTGCTGTGTTGTTTCCCCGAACGCAGCATGTTGAATGTTTGTAGTGGTCGTAGTCGACTTCACCACGTTGCCGTAGCAACCTGTGGCACTCCCAACTCTTACCTGTCTGATGTGTGGTATTGCACGGACCAGGGGGCACCACCAAATGTAAATATATATTATGTTAAAGCGAAACGCCCACTTGAGAATCGCGCACGCAAGTATGCATTGGGTCGTCACAGCTTCCACGTGCACAGAAAAAGGCTTGATGTACATAAAGGTGTCAAGGCAGTAATTCCGTTGCATGAAAAACAGTAACTTTATATAGCTGAAAATCTCTATTTTTATGGATACGAATAAGCTGTAACAGAAAGAGACGATATTCATGTCAACCAGATTAATGATTTATATTTATTTATCCAGATTTATGACTGATGCAGTTCCATAAATGGAAAATTGTCAGGGATTTCACCCTGGTGAGCTGCTCCATTTCTTGGTTTTGATGTGTTTCCTAGGACAGTATGACCATGCTTGGACCATGCTTGCACAAGATGCTGTGAAGCCAGTCGTGTTGTGTTACGTGTGTTGTCTTTGGTTTTGTGATGACATTTATTTTGTACACAGACTGTATAAAAGGTAGTGGGATTAGCAGTCCGTGTCTTGGTTCTTCCTGTACAAGGTTTCCCCGGCTATATCCCCACGGAAACTTTATTTATTATCTTCCCACTGCATGGCAATTAATAATGTTTGCAAATTATTTTTTTAACATTCTAAAAATCAGCTGTGATATTTATTCGTAATAGTAATAGAATATACAAGAACCTCCCGATGAAATGGCGTCAAAACAACTACATCATATCTTCATGCACGAGGGATCCTACAGCATCCTCTTTAAAATTTTATTTTCTAAGGAGTGAAAACTTGCCAAAAAGAAGTACCACCTCAAAATCAGTCACTGGCGCATATGTTGCTAAACATTTTACAGGCAGCAAAAAATTTTTTTTCAAAATCACTGGCACTTCATTCGAATAACATGAACCTGGAAGTAAATTAGTGATCTATCCCCAACTTAATTTGTAGCCTTGCTGTTATTCCTATGATATCGTTATACTTTCTGAGTCGGAGGTGAATATAATAACACTGCTTTGAACATACATACTCCTGTTGAATTATTACATACATACTCCTGTTGAATTAATAAATTGAGATTTCTGTGACAGCCTACCAAACTCTTGTCCGTCCCCAAATTGAATGTATCAGTGAAGTGTGGAACCCCAACACAGCAACAAAAATTAACCGATTAGAACAAATACAAAGAAACACTGTTCTTTCTGGCTACCGAAAAGAAACCTGTCACTCCCCTCATTAACCAACTAAACTGGGACTCGCTCTACACATGTCGCTTGATCAAACAAGCATCTATATCAGGACAGTATCCATATGGAACAGACTACCACCACCTGCTGTTCTACACGTCATCCCATCACTGCCGGCCTTCCTGTGTGAAAAATGCAACCCTTGCACAGTGTCCACACCTCTAAAATTAACAAGTTTCTGTATATAGTTCCACCCTTTGTTTTTATTCACTTTTTTATTGTCCTCATTTTGGACCACCTTTCATCACTTATTTTACTTCTGACTCACTGCCAATGTCACGCACAACACCAATCCCAGTTTAGGTGTGAACAGCTGTAAAGGGAGCACTACATCAAGAAAGCAAAAAATTCATTTCCCATTGGTGGCCATGGTAACGTTTTGCATAATTATAAGAAAACATGACCATCAAAAATTCTAAAAGTTTTTACCAGCCGCTGTCATCATCCCACTGACATGCTGGTCGAGTTTTGTCAATATTAGACATTTCTAACTCTAGTAATATGCCGGTATGTGCGATACCCCTCAATTTTACCAATATTGGCACGAATTACAATGCACGTGTCTAGTGGCCAAAAAAATCACAAATATCCTTCCGCCTATTAAAATCATTTAAAAATCCACCATTTCACTCTCAACAGCTTCCACTAGCAAACCTGGTAATGTCCGTGCACAAATGCACTCATGTCAGAATGTATGAAATTTTTAAAACATCCTATATCCAAACTTATGCCCTACATTCATGTGTAACACACCGAGGCATGACTCCAATTGTGTTCTACTGGCCTTGTTTGGTAAATGTGATGTCCTGTGCTGCCATCTAGTGAATGCGCTGAACATGTCGCCTTATGTATTACTCAATGTGGGAAACCGTAATTATCATTTTGTCCAGACCACTTGCCAAGGCATTGTGCACCATGCACATTTAAAAACCAAACTTCACCAATTTGTAGCAAAATACTATTTTTAAGTTTACAAAAAAGTCAGAATAATAATATTATAGTGTGTAACTAATAGCATTCTGTACATAATGCATATTTTTGTGATTTTTCTAATGTTCTAAAACTAAGCGAAAAGTTGGTTGGAAGTTACTAGGAATAAAATCTTCTAATGCTATTAGCAGATTTTTGCATCAGAATTTCTTAACAAACCTTTAACCATATTATACCACATTAAAACAGCAAACACTGTATTACCCACAACAATTGCTAATACAAGTGATATGCCCGGACAAGATGCTACAATAGATACAATTTGTTATTTAATCTGATTTTAAGATAAAAACTATTGTGGTACATTTAAATACTGCAACCATTTTTATGACGCCCTTGGAAAAAGACAAATTAGTACTTTTTACACAAAAAGTACCCATCAACAAACATCAGAACACATTCCAAATTGACTGAAATAATTTTCCATGTGACACGTTCCCCACAATTAGAAAACATATATTATGTGTGAGTAGTGGATGGTTTAGTTTATGGTCTTGCCCTAGATAGTACCTAATGACTAATTACTTTATTGTTGTCATGAGTAAGGGGCCATCTCAAACAAATGAGATCAATTACATGCAATGTTGCACATTGATGTTTTGATATGGCGCTTGAATAGTTGTGTTGGTAGCCGGATTCTAGCAGTAATGTCTACGTGATGACCTTGAATAGACTACGTGACGACCTTGAATCGCTGCCTGACGACAATGACAAAGGAGCGAAAGTTGTTTGTGTCGTTCAATTTCTTCACGAGCTCATCCAAGTCGGAGATTGGCGGCACACAGTCAGAGACTGCAGAACAAAAACATAACTGTCATTAAATACAACAGGAAACCAATGCTAAAAATAAGTCGGGCAACTCCTGTGTGTAAAATTATGATTCAGTTAATTAAAAACTGTCCACTTTGATCTTTGTCCTGTCACTGACTTGTAGAAGTGTTTTCGTCAAATCCTACAATTTTGCTTCAAGAAAATTAATGTTGAAGATGCTTCCTGCCTTTTGTCGCCCCAACAAACTGGACTTGTCTTCGTACCCAGGGATCCTTCCGTCACTGTCACATACAAATGCTACCAACCGGTAACTAGAAATTTAAGCCGGTGCGCAGCAGAAGTGTCATACTCTGAACATTTGCCCTTTTCATATAAATTTTAAGGCGCAAAAGATTTCCTGAAAGGGTATACCATCAAAAAATATACCCCAAAAGGGGATATTGTCACAAAAGATATCCCGAAAGGGGATATCTTCACAAAATATATCCTGAAAGGGATAGCATCCCAAAAGATATCCCGAAAGGGGGATATCATCCCAAAAGATATCTTGAAAGGGGCTATCATCCCAAAATCACTGGCACTCTATTCGTACGACATGTAGATAATAATCTGCCCCAATATATAAAACATTTCTAAAATGGTTATATCTGATGTAAGCAGAGCTCAGAGTTACATCACCATCATAAAGGGTGAGGCAAAATCAATAATCTATAATCAATTCAAAGTCAACAGTTGAAGTAGTTGTATTGTAAATTTAGATGTAACTTGAGATAAAAAATTAAAACCCCAACAAGCTGTGTATCAGTTATTTTTCGTAAATATAAAAAGTGAACACACCGGAATATGAGCGATCTTCGTTGACTTTGACAGAGAAGTAATAAGGTTTCATTGGGTCTTTGTAGTCGATGCATGTGAACACTAACTGGAGGCGGCCACCTGTATGGGGGAGAGATGTTACAAAGATGTATAACCATGAGTGCAGTGTGAATTTTCAGTGGAAAATATTTCCATAACAATAAGTGCAGTGTGAATTTTCAGAGGAAAATATTTCCATAACAATAACTGCTGCAGTGAATTTTTGGTGAAAACTGCCACCGAATTATCGTTTTAAAACAACTAGTACTGGTACTAGTTTAAACAGGCTGTCTTGTAGAGACTTGTGCAAAAAATTTTCTCAATTACATTTTCAGTTTTAAAACCAGCTGTCTGTTTTTTTTAACCCTAAGAAACTTCCAAAATATAGACAAACTACATATTTTTTACGTATACTACATATTTTCTACACTCCTCTCCTAAATATCTCAGTAATCTCCATAAATTGGAAGCCAGAATACTCTATACTTTGAGAAACAATGAAACTTAAAATTTACACAAAATGTGTCTTGCCTGTTATAGAAGCATGCCAACCATACAAAATGTTGGATGTTTGTGTACAAAATACACAAACCCTTCTGTTGAAGAGGAGCACACAAAACAACAATTTACAAATGAATGATAATCCATCCAAACTGGCTGTGCTGCGGATGCTTTGAGTTGAACGGAGCCAATTTTGTGTGTCACTATTAGGCAAAGCCATGAGTTGCATTTTCAAACAATTAAAGTAACACTATTCTGGTTCAAGAAACTACTGGATTATTACCATGGTTGGTTTCAATTACAATGGCCAACTACACAGCATCATAAACGTTTAATTACAGCACTTCAAAAATCGATTAAAATATATTATAAAGGGTCAATAGTTTTTAGGTTGAGTACAACTACACTGTTTATAAAAAGATTACACATACCATTATTGCTTATTTTTAAACAGTTTTACTAATTTTTATGTAAATTCATGCATTCTTGCTGTCAGGGTTGGGTAAAATTACAACTGTTAATTATACACTGGTCAATTACAACTGTTAATTATACAATGGTCAATTACAATTGTTAATTATACAGTTGTCAATTACAACTGTTAATTATACAATTGTCAATTACTACTGTTAATTATACAATGGTCAATTACAATACACAACCTCATAAAAGTTCACTTACAATTACGTTGATCTAAAAAATCAATTAAATTCTAATTAATTATAGATTACGCAATTGCAATTGATTCCAACCCTGATTGCTTGGTAGAAAACTATAAGCTTTAAAGTAGGGTAACTTCAGTTTCCTGACGGCTATCACATACCTGAGACTTTCTTGAGCTGCAGAGCAAAGCGTGATCTGCACCAATCAGCCGCCTTGTCTAGCTCTTTCTTAACCTCCGCCACACTCGTCTCCTTGGTAACTTGCACTGTACAAGTAGGTCAAGGTGTAAAAAATGGTAATTATTGTATTTTGAAAAGAATTCAAATTAGTAGATGGTTAACAATAATCAAATATTAATATAAATAAACTTCTTTTGCTGCTGCGTTCAATATAATTCTTACAAAGTGCAATGTCCTTAAAATGTTAAAACTGTTTTACATAATTAAATAATGATAAAATAGTAAGTAATCCAACAAATAAATGTACCAATCTGAAATAAATACAAGATCTAGAAATATGTGTAATGCATTAGGCATGTATATTAGGCGTGTATTTTGAAAGTTAACTAGTTAGGTTAATGATTAAATTGACTTGCACTACATGTAAATTTGGAGTTTATAGGATGTGCAGCCGGTCAAAACGACAAAAAATATCAAAATGCGGACACTGGAAAAGACGAAGCAAAAGTCTGGTTTTAACATCAATTGAAGGTGAAGTCAAAGATAAAACAAACCAGGAAGAAGACGAACCGCCTGGATAAACAATGTGAGGCAGTGGACGACTGGAGGCATACTGCAGAGATTACTGGAAATTACAAGAAATAGCAGTCACAGCCCCCACGGGCTATGGCTGAGATGATGATGGTGCAGTTGATCAACAATGTCACTCTTGATGTCTGTATAGTTGACCGGCTGTACATCTTATAAACACATTAAAACTCCTAGTGCTACCCACTGAGCCAATGTCCTTTTACTGTGTGTGTGTGTGTGTGTGTGTGTGCGCGTGTGTGCGTGCGCGCGCATGTGATGTGGATGACACTAATATAATTAATTTGTAAAAAATAAGTTAACTGACAATTAATTTCACTACAAGTTAAGTTAACCATCATAAGTTAACTAGCTAAGTTTAGGTTGGCCTAAACTTAGCTTTTGCAAGTTAACAATTAAGTTAAATTAATCGCCCCATACCACTGACATACAGTAAGAAAAATGGTTGAAACTATTTAAATTAGAATAAAAAACATAAAATACTGAAGTCATAATTAGAGCATTATTAAAATTGATGATACAAAATGAATAAATTACATTTAAAAAAACTTGAGAAAATTTGCAGTGGCTGTATATGGCAAACAGTTGAGACTAACTCTGCTTGTATTTCTTGTTCTCTGTCTTCAGCCTGAGCATGAGTTCTTCGTTCTTCTCCTTCTGTAACAATGCATCATCCATCTGCTGCTGGACTGCCTCCAGCGCCACCTGCAGGCTTTGCAGCTCTTCAATGCGCTCGCCGACCACTGGTTGGATACAAACAGAGGAATAGTCATCAGAAATAAATATTAAATCTATGTTTAGACTAGGTATACAGAAAACTGAGTGAACCATATTTATGAGTAAACTACATTTCTGCATAGTAAAGTTCTATATTTCTGAGTAAACTATATTTTTGAGTAAACTCTATTTCCGAGAGAACTATATTATTTCCAAGTACACTATAATATTAATAATTTTACTTCCAAGTGAACTATATTTTTGAATAAAGAAAACTTATGAGTAAACTATATTTCTGAATAAACTATATTTCTGTGTAAACTACATTTCTGAGTAAACTATATTACTTCAGTAAACTATATTTCTGAGTAAACTATATTTCTAGTCCATTTATTTATTTATTGTAATCCCTATTTTATTGAGGTAAGTTGATGAGAATTCACATTCTCCTTGTTTACGACCCAGTGTATCGCATGTTAACTCTCCTCACAGTGACCAGTTACACATTTATACAGCTGAGTGAATTGGAGCAATGTCGGGTGCATTAAACAGCAACAAGAAAATACAAATGTTAGTCCTATGAAATCTCAATCTGTATTGGGTTGGAGGATTCAAATAAACTCTTTGCGGTGTTTATGTATCATCTATCAAGAATGGATATTGGAAGAGCACATTTTGTAATAGTTCATAGACTTTAGTAGTCTGTAAAACTGTAAAACCTTTACCTTTTTTGTTAGTTTCTTCTTGCGAGTTGAGTCGATTAAGTGTATCATGAGCAGAAGCCAGTATCCCTGAAGACACAGACCAGAAAATGCGCTGTCAAAATCTATCCAATGCATACTGATGCCATCCGACTGAATCTGAGTGCTGATAAGGAAGAAACGTTTCTAGACAGACTACTGACACAACAGCTCACAACAAAACAAAATGTAGGCTGCCACTGGATTGAAAAAAGATTAAGTTCAGGCAACTAAGATTTATATTGATTCAAGCTAATGTTAAATAATACAAGGGGTTCTTCATGTTGTTCTTTTTAAGACAATTGTAGCTATTAAGCATTTCTCGGCATCCAAACCACTAAACTAAGCCTAAGGGAACCAGAATGTTTAGCATCTAAGGCCATTTCCTGCAATCTCGGACATTAATGTAATGTAATTGTATAAAAATGATCACACTGAATCAAAAGTGTCCAAAACTGCAGCAGAGATAAGTCTAACTGGATAACGTGATATCGACCCTGAACCGAGAAACTCAAGGTTCTTCTATTCCTATTCTTCTATTTTACAAAACGAGTCATCATCTATCAGTTTTGATGAAGGACTGTGTGATTGTCATTATGTAGAATGTACCTCTCAGTTTGGTAATGTTTGCCTCGTGTGTGTCTGTAGCATTCTTGAGAGACTGTTGAAGTTCGACCCCGGCCCACTGACGGATCACTTTATCTTTGATCTCACGCAGTGTGCTCTGTAATGACTCCAGAGCAGCGGCTTCGTCAAAGAGACGTCCCGACGACCAGGCCTTCTGAAACACAATATTGTAGTTAACACACACTGATATATAATATATATATCATATTATCAGTGTGTGTTAACTATAATTATATAATATATATAATATTTATGCATATATGTACCAACGAGATTCAAATATTCTGAAGACTGATTAGTTGGACGAGGTCATGAGGCCATCATATCTGGTATCCACAATACACGCATGTCGGAATTTGTCATCGATACTTAGTTAAAAATTAATAGAATTTGCCGAGTGTTGAAAAGTTGAAACTAAAAAAAAATATTTCATGTGACTGGTCAGACGTGAAATCCTGAAAATGTCTTACATGTTCATGTGCAAAAGAGGCACATAAGTCAAATTTTTAATAATAAGTACTAATTATAATTTTATTCAAGGCTTGATTGTTAGTGAGCAAAATATATTAAGGCCTGTTTACGGAAGTGATTTGTGTTCAATTATGTCATACAACGTAATAAAACAAAAACTGTCCATGTAGACACACTTGTGAGACTGATTATAGAGGCAAATTTGTGACTACGATTCCGTCTTAAAATAGGGACTGAGTCCGATTTCACAGGTCGGGTGAACATGCAGATGTGAACAATAAAACAAACCAATCTAGAATCCGCATCTGGCCTGTGTTCTGCCTCAGAATGCACGCTCATCATGATTCAAGAACCAGACAAAATCTCAATTTGTTACTTTCTAGGACCGTCTTTCTAACGGTGTTTATAGTTCCCGCTCATAAATTGGGTCAACAAGAGGAAGTGATAAATTCACCAATGAACGTGCGGTTTACAAACGTGGTACACACAAACTGATGACGTGGTGTTTCTTTCAGCGCCTTCTGATGTGTCAGACGTCAAAGCTGGAACGTCGTAGTTTGCTTCTAGTCAAGCCAACGTAAAGACACGTTTCTGCTTCTTACTGGCATGTGTATAACACAATGGACGATCAGGCAATCCTAACCACTTTGAAAATTCTCATCATAGGAGAGAGTGGTGTTGGTAAATCAAGGTATGTGTGTGGGTAACGTTGATTTGATTGTTCACCCAAAGCTAAGGCCTAAGGCTAAGGCTAAGGCAAAAGCGCAGAGCTACCAAACTGACTCAAACTCTTGTGTTAGTGACGTCTATCCCCGACTTCGTGGAGGAATACGGTTTGTTGTTGAGTCACTGTCTGTATATTATGCGTAATTCGACAAACGAACTATTTTATCCTCTGCGCAAACGCCACCACTATCACTTGTAATAATACTTAATTTAGTGTCAAATAAGTGCGTTGGTTCGTACCAAATTGCTGTGTATGTGTATTGGCAAGTAATTTAATTGTAAACATGACCTATATTTGTGCACGTGACCCGAAATAATGCCACGCAAAGTTAACTGACCTTTTGTTGATGTTTCTTAATATAAACATGTCATGGAATTAGTTGCTACCTCAAGTTCACCTTACAGACTTGCCCAAATAAAACACTGACTCTTGTCAATACAATAGGCAATACAAATAAATTACAATAAAAATGTGTCCATATAGCCATAGGCATAGCATTTTATATATTAAATTTTTATCCTAAACCAGAAGTTGTTATGTCCCTGTGACACGCCTCCCCATCCTGCCCCGTGTGGTGTCTTCTGTGACAGACACAAAGAAGAAGCAACCTCCGACTTAGTGTCACATGATCTGAAAGACATATATATTTCTGACAAATTATATATGTCTGTTACTTTCAGCTGGCAAGTTGTATATAATTATTAAGAAATTGCTGACATGGCCATCTCTCAGGATTGAACTTTAAACATTGAGTCACATTATCTGTGTCACAGTATCAGTTTGTCTGAACTTTGTCACGGTCTCAGATTGTCATTGCACATGTGCACTTATAGATTGATGTAAAATTGTCTGTTTTTCACAATATTGCTTAGCATTACATGGCAAAGGACACATTATTTAGTAGTATTACTTACACAGATGACAAACTTAAATATAAGAAAAAAATACATTCTCCGTTGAGTGGCCAAACCATGGAATAGTCCCCCAGAATCAGTAGTTCAAGCCAAATTAATTAAATCATTTAAGAAAACCACCTAGATAAATTCGGGTTAAGTTAGGTTATATTATACAAATATGAAGCACCATTAATAACAGGAATCGGACACTCAATTATTAATATAATCTGAAGGCCAAAAATAAATTGAGATACACAAACTATCATGTTTGTGAGTTAACATTACTTATGTCGTCCACTTAATGTGGTGACATGATTTCCTTCCAGTGGTTTCGGTACTTCCTTGCCGTTCTGATCTAGCAACGTGATCTATTCCCCCAGAAAATCCTTTGTCCTGAAATCGTACGTTTTCCAGGAGAATTTCTTTTTCAGACAGCACAAGATAGTTACATGAAATCACACTGGCCAATATTACCTTTACTGGAAAAATAATGAATAAGTATTTTTTTACAGTGATATTGGGAAGTGAATTATGTCTATGTTTATTTTTTCATTGCAGTCTGCTCCTGAGATTTACTGATGACACATTTGATCCAGAATTGTCAGCCACAATAGGTTTGTCTTTATTTCTGTACTGAAGCATATGTTTGTATTTTGTTCAATATTACTAGAAGTAATGAAGCCAGAACAGTTGGCGTAATCAAAATATAAAAGGTTGATTTGATTGGCTTGGTAATTCAGAACCTCTAATAGTAAATAAACACTATCGTGGGGCATGATAGCATACCGGTTAGAATGCCGGACTCTCAATCGAGAGAATCCGGTTTCAAATCCCACTGCTGTTGCTTCGACCCTTTGGCAAGTTTGATCACCCCACGTTGCCACAGTTCACTCAGCTGTATAAATGAGTACCTGGCAATACAGACAGTGGTGGATATATGAATGAATAGTCATCATGCAATAATTGCAGCATGGCTGAATTCTTCCCAAAGAAGTTGAAATGGCCTTGGAATGAACAGGCCTGCCAAGGGGTGAAGTGTAAAGCGCTTTGAACAATCCTAAGGACTGGATACCGCGCTATATAAGAACTTAACCTTTATCAATACACAACAGTGTCTGAAATTAGCAAAAATATGAACTGGCCCAGTTTTTTGTTAACCTGGTGGGTGGGTTTGAACTGGCCCCACAAAAATGTATAAGTATATTGTATACGTAATAAAGCAAAATTTGTTTGCATAAAACTAAAACAGACACTGTTTAAATTAGAATAAATAATAATATAATAAATATAAACCAAATGTTGCTGTTCATTTCTTATAACTAGCAGACCACTAAAATAAAGTAATGAATTTTATAAACATTTCAATGTGAATTTTATATGCGAAACAGTTACAACTGTTGAATGTATCACTGGCAACACACTGGCAAAAATCTATGCCATTCTCAATTCACTCCAAACCGAAGCCTCCAAAGTTAACTCACAGATGTATCACATTATCAGTCAGTCGCATTGTCTGCCTCCTTAGTATCACCAGTATGAACTGATGAAGTAAATTGGTGTAATATCCTTCCAAAATTTTTGAGCTGTATGATTCTCGCAACTTCGTCCGCCATCTTTGCTTTGGTGATTCCCTGGTATTCCCCCATATTCTGGCGTCATTAAATGTGAATCCAATAGGCATCCATGTAACAAATACGAGGGGTTTCCCTTGCATGTGTGGACTTTGCCTTGGCAACGATCTGTCGCTGGCAAGAAAGAAGCAGTTAGTCACAATTGTATTTTATATTGAATTAGCATAGATTAGTAAGTACTGTAATGTGCATAACTAATACAGTCTGACGCAGCTGTGGCCGCCGGATGAATTGGTGGGGTGGGGCCGATAACTTGCACATTTTGGCTAACTGAATCGGTGGGAAGCATTGGTGGCCGCCAATAGAAAAGGCCTTAATTTCGAACACTGCACAATTTAATAAACACTGTTTAATGTTTAATAAGTTATATAACTGACTGTGAACTGCAGGTGTGGACTTCAAGGTGAAGACAATAACAGTGGATGGCAACAAGGCCAAACTAGCAATCTGGGTAAGTAATAATAGTAACAGATTCTGCATCAGTGATTTTCTGGATCTTCACTAATCTATTTTAATCTCTTTTTCATGACCTTTATGTCCATTGGTAATTATTTGTTTTGTGAGGCACATCCTGTGTAAGTATTATGTTACCTCTGTTATAATTACAGGTACATATTTTTAATTACATTTTCAGTATTTTTGTGTAACTTGTAATGCTGTTGTTTAGTACAACATTAATAATGTAAACACTAATTATTGTAATTGCTTACATGGATCAATTACACATTATTAAAGTGCATGTTTATGATCACACTTACATTGTCTTGTATCATTACAACTATGATTGTCACAGAATGTAAATATGTAATCCATTACATTACAAACAGTGATGACATCATTCCAGTTGTAACAGTAAACACGCTGTGCTAAAAGTAACTAGCATTGTTCATTTATGATGTCCTGTGACTCCTGTGTGCTTGTAAGTTGGCACGTATTATTGTGTGGCTTCAGGACACCGCAGGACAAGAGAGATTTAGGACATTAACGCCAAGCTACTACAGAGGAGCGCAGGGAGTCATTCTTGGTATGTGGAGCTCGTTCATCAAATAGGAGATCATAGCGAATAATATGGAAATGTTGGTGAAATTTAATCTTTTTGCATTACCAGTGATCAAAATAACCTGTCAGAACTTCTGGTATTTGAGATGGTTTAGATGCTGTCGGTGATATTTTTAGTGGAACGAGTCATTTGTCAGTTTCATAAATTTCTTAGGAACCCAACCTCCAAACTAGTCCACATCTAACATTCTGACTATTGTGTTTTGCTTCATTATTCCATGATTCACGACATGCTTAGTTAATCCCAGCTAAGCCCTTGGGAACAAAAGTGTGTGGATAAACAAAGTTCCATTGTATACAATTGAGTTGCCATTGAATGGCACTGATTGCTGCATTAGTGAGTGACCATGAGCCTTGTGTTTCAGTGTATGATGTCAGCAGCCATTGAATGGCACTGATTGCTGCATTAGTGAGTGACCATGAGCCTTGTGTTTCAGTGTATGACGTCAGCAGCCATTGAATGGCACTGATTGCTGCATTAGTGAGTGATCATGTGCCTTGTGTTTCAGTGTATGATGTCAGCAGCCATTGAATGGCACTGATTGCTGCATTAGTGAGTGATCACGTGCCTTGTGTTTCAGTGTATGACGTCAGCAGCCATTGAATGGCACTGATTGCTGCATTAGTGAGTGATCATGTGCCTTGTGTTCCAGTGTATGACGTCAGCAGCCATTGAATGGCACTGATTGCTGCATTAGTGAGTGATCATGTGCCTTGTATTCCAGTGTATGATGTCAGCAGCAAGCAGTCATTTACACAACTAGGTAATTGGCTAAATGAGCTGGAGACTTTCTCAACCAAGCACGACATTGTCAAGATGCTCGTTGGCAACAAGATTGACAAGGTGAGACATAGTGAACAACATATAGAACCTAAGTAATTTATCACACTTGTACTGAATGCACTAATCAATTAGTTTTGTAGTTTCTTTGTCAGGCTTTAATTGAAATTAATGGTCTGGAATAACCAGAAATCGTATTGGACAGGGTGTACTTTCATGTAAATTGTCCAGCAGGTAAACCTGACATTAATGTATTGATCATTTCTTGGTGTTCTGCAGAATGGAAGCATGGGACATGCGAGTTGGTTGGCAGCTGTTTAATTACTGCCAATTTACTGGTCATCATTGTGATCACTAGATTTCACAGTATTCCATGTCATTCAATAAATTGGTTAATTTCACGCGAATTTGACTAATCATGAACCTGGATATATTTTTGGCAGGTACTTTATCACCTGCTGGACAACACTAGGAACAAAGATGTTTAAAAGATAGATCACATGTTGGGCAATACACCCTGTGCTCATACAAACCGAAGACTAAAAAGCCATCAGTTAAACGAGGTGTCAATAAGGACGTTATTTCATTGCGAGTTCACACTCGCAGTGTCTAAACATGTTGTTGATCTAAACGCACACATATTTTCTTTATCTTACATCGTCATGCAACACTGTGTTGTATGAGATAATCAGAAAAAATAACCCGTGTAAACGGGCCTTTATGGATTTACGGAATTTAAACATGCTGGAGAAAACCAAATCAACTATATTCTACTTCGGCGCTTATGATTTATATGAACTACGTTGGTATCAGGATATATTTTATTTCCACCCCTGCGCCCAACTGTTGCCACTGCTGCAAGAACCCTCCCCCCACAAATCATGACATCTGAATGGTCAGACCATTGGTGACACTGTCACTGACTGACAGTGTCAGTGTAGACTGTAGTGTCGCCAGACATTTGCATTGACTACAGTAAATTGATTGCAGGACCGACGTGAGACAACACGTGATGAAGGCCTCAAATTTGCCCGCAAGCATCACATGTTGTTCATCGAAGCCAGCGCCAAGACCAAGGAGGGAGTACAGTGTGCCTTTGAAGAATTAGTAGAAAAAGTGAGCAAACATTTATTTTTCCTTATTCTAGAACCCACATATCTGTAATGTTTGCAGGCTTATACGTGTGCAAGGTAAACATATAGTAGTTTCAGTGCTAAGTGTACAGTGTTTTACAAATTATTTGTAAATGAATTTGTGAATCAGATATATTGTAGGTTACATTATTACGACAGCACAGTGTAAGAATGTGCTTCACGCTGTTCCTGTTACATTATAATATTATTTATTTATTATTTAGGTGTAACGTGTAAATAGCATGGTATGTTGGTGGAGCCTCTCACACCCGACACAGGCACCCCACAATTACCCACTTGTCTTTGTCGAACATGACGGACAACTGGTGATCTCAAAACATTGACAAGTCAGCGCCCGTATGAACTGTGATCAAAGTCAGCACCCTTATGCTTTCAACAGAAGTCAAAATGGCGGGGGGGATACATTGATCAATGTGCAGCATTAAACGAATCGCTCTGCTAAAACGCCCTCCGCCATCAAACCAGTGTTGTGTTTTACATCAATGTTTTGAGATCATCCGTAGACTGTGAATGAGAAGATACTGCAGACTGCACTCATAATTATCCCTATCCCGCATCTTTCAGATTATCCAGACGCCAGGATTATGGGAGACAGACCAGAAGGGACTATCGCTAGGGAAGAATTACAGTGAACAGGGCAATGCTTCCTGTGGCAGGTATTGCCTTATTTAACTATGAGGACACAACACTGGCATCACCGTGTCTGGTGCTTTGTACTGTGGTAGTTCCAACATCACTGTCAAGGGGGCGCTGTTGTTGTATCTCGCAGGGATATAGATGATTGGCTGCTGGTGTAGGGTATTTTCTATTACCCCAAAATCTTCGGCCATTGTTGCTGCTGCTTCTTCTCTGGCCCCTGTTTTAGGGTCCATCTGATGATCACTTAATGTGATGTACATAAAAACACTCAGATTTGTTTACTGTTACTGTATAGCTGTAAACAAGTGTTGTCACAACCTGATTTAAAGCCCTGTTCACACGAGGGATTTGTGCCACGATTGGTCAACCGATACTGTGCTGCATGATAGTGTGCAGCTAAAGTATGTGTGCATTTAGACGAGAGACACGCCTAGACGCTGCAACCTAGATCTCGACTCGCACCACTTCCGACTTGAGCTTTGATGAAAGGTCACGACTGCTGTCGGCCACTGATTGACCATTGCCTCAAAATCACCACTGGCTATTGGTCAAATTGGAACCACTCCACCGACACGATCGTAACCACAAATTGGCCTCGCTGATTGGTTTACATGTGAAGCCATGTCGGCCGACCAGACAATTAATCGTTCGTGTTAATCGGCATGAAGTCATGGTGTTTTCAAACAGACACCTAATTTAGGATCCGTTCACAACACCGGTACTTCAGTTCTACTAAAACATTTTCAAGGGCCACAAAAGTTTCTTGCAGAAATCTTATTGTTACGATTGTATAGAGTTGTGTGCTTCACCAACTTAACATTAAGGTTACGGTGTTGATAATTTACCATTGTTGCCCAATGTGTGAATGCCTGTTATTATTATTTACAAACTTTCCATGTTTAAATATAACATATCTCTTCTTTTTCTACCCGACTTAGAAGATATTCTTTGTCAGATAAGATTTTATTTTAACTACTACTAGCAAATTATTATAGTTATCATATTATGTGTACTTCAAAATCACAGATCATATTTCAAGCTTGTGCATTTGCAGGTTAGACATGGACTGTGCAGCATGGTAGGAACTGTATTTAGTAACTTAGTGAAGCAGATTTGTTGCCATTATGTCTCGGCATGGAGAAAGTGTAAAATATTTAGGTAAATGCTGGTTTATTTATTGCTCTGTTTAATGTGTCATAAGTTTACCTGTGCTGTTGAAGACATGGCTAGTCTGTCTAGGGGTGTGTCATTGATTTATTAATAATTGTATGTTCTGTGGCAATTGGCTTTCTCCAGACACAAACAATTAGTATTTCAGGAGGGTTGTGCTAATATATGTCAGTTCTGATATTATCAACACCGCAATAGTATTTCGTAGGCTTTTTTGTGTGTGTGAAAAACGGCAAGACACTTTAAATTCTACACCACTGTATTCCATTTAGTTATTGTATTCTTGTTTTGCCATAATACAAGGCTACAAGGGAGCCAATGTTGGATGCCTATGAAGGAAGTACACTTGCGCTGAGTTCCCTGCAGTGTAGTTTTCATTGAGGTTTTGTACATTTTACCACCAACCGTGCAACAAACCAATTGCCATAGTGCTGATAATTTTTGAAACTTGCTTAAATGATGTCTGGCAGAATAACATTGCATTTGTTGGGGTGGCCAGGGGTGGGGGAGGGTGTGGCTGTAGATATGGCTTCGTGTTTAGCGTGTCTGGCCAGGTGCATGTCTTGCAATAAACTTATGCAACCATATGTCAAGTGATATTTCTTGCTGGCCCTGTTTCCTCTACACTCCTCTACATTCTCCAATAAATAAATCCTTTCAAGGTTGACAGGCTACAGACCCGATGCTTAAAACTGATTTCCTTGACGCAAGTATTTACATCCCCCTGGATACGATACCAATATATTACAGGTTAACAACAAAGTGAGGGTGAACAAAATTACCCAGGTTTCAAAAGGCAGTAAGAGAAATTCAAACCCTGGCCCTCTTGACTGAAGGTGCAATAACTATTTGCCCCACTACAATCTGTACAATTTCAGAAAAAAATTTGTTTTTTGGACTTATTGCTAAATATTCATTAATGAATCAATAGAGTAATGACTTGTTGGACGGGAGAACAAAATCCTATTAGTTTGCTACTATATGGACATTACTAAAACACGGGTTACAGAACCGTTAAAGGTTTTATTCTTAACAAATTACAAACAAGTTAAAAGTGGCTAACAGTATTTGTGTTTGTACTGGCAAGTAATATCCTTAAGGCCACGCCAGTGCATAGTAACAGGAGCATACAGCTAATTTCATAAAAGCACACAACCTCAATTATATTAGGAAACTATACCACTTGTGTACATAAAACTACATATAGAGGAATTCCTGCTACCTTCATGAATCAATTACAACTGTTTTGCAATGTATATCAATTTAATACGGATATTTCAAACATGACTCAAACAGATAATAGATAACAAAAGGCTAGAAATGTCAGTCAAATCTAATAATCGTATTCGACCTAATAAGTGTAGTGCGCTTGAAAAAAATTGGGCCATGGAAAAATGTCGAGGAATCTGTTCTTATAAATGCACACAAAAAGTTGTTTCTCTAGACAATAAGGTAACTGTTTAATACTAGTGGTGTCATTTGGTGACTAGTGTAGAACAACTGAAAAGTGGTGCCAACTGTTTAACACCAGATGGCGACACTTCAGTTGTTCCACACTAGTCAAATTACAATAATTATGGGCCCTGCCAATTAAAAAAGGGGGTGTATGCTAATTAGGGCATGTATGCTTAATAAATTTGAATACAGTATGTACGTGATAGAACCTGTAGGAATCCTTTAAATAGTGTTATATAGTTTAAACTATATAACCACAATTTGTCATATAATTTCACCGTTATCTGTTTAATTTCAATGTTTCGCCACAAATGTCATGTATACATTGCATGCTGAAGGACAAGGTTGATATTAATAAACATATAGTAATTAAATAGTCGATAATGGTCAAATTATATTAAAAAAGTATGGTTCATTAAACCAAATTTGAGTGGTCAAGATGTTACAATAGAATTTATACTATATAGTTTATACTATATAAAATTATATGATACAAACGATCTATGTACCTATAAATAATGTTGCACATTTTATACACCAGAAAGATCTTTAAATGATGCTTTCAATTTTGCTTTCCTGTTGCAGCCGCAGCTTGACCTTGACCTTTCTTCTTCTTTTTCCTTTTCTTTTTCTTCTGTTTTTGTTGCACCTTGGGCTGAGATTTGCCAGCTGCATGTACAGGAAAATCAGAAAACTAATTTGGTATTTATCTCGTCAATTCAACAAACATATCCATTTGACTTCTGTACTAAATGTGCGCAAAATTATCCACAATTGCACAGACAACCTGAACATCCAGAAAATAGTTTCACAAAACCATCCGCCATAACTAGGAACTGGCCTAGTAGATTAAAAATACCAATTCTTGAACCTAACGCAAATTACAAATTGTTCAGGCAGTTAATCACCATGCACATCTCCACCTAAGTTTGAAGACCAACTTAACCAATTCTTGAACCTAACGCAAATTACAAATTGTTCAGACAGTTAATCACCATGCACATCTCCACCTAAGTTTGAAGACCAACTTAACCAATTCTTGAACCTAACGCAAATTACAAATTGTTCAGGCAGTTAATCACCATGCACATCTCCACCTAAGTTTGAAGACCAACTTGATCAATGAAGCTTTACTTTGATTGTCTCTCTACAATTTGCACTAGACTCAAACCGGATACATCAGATGTCACTAAAAGAGGGTTTTTTAAATGTTCATCAGAAGGTCTTGACAAATCTTGCCATTTATTTCAAATCTACTAATTTTATTGCACACCTCTGAACATATAAATGGATAATAATTAATAAACAAAACATGCACTCAGTATAAGCTTTCAAACTTGTTGCATAATCATGCCATAATCAAAAGTGGTATAACTACAAAATTTAGACAACATAACTATAACTGTCCAGTGCCTACAAATTTCTGTCATAATGCCACTCCCAATGTTTCAAATCAATCTCTTAAATACATCATATCACTTTGCTATGTTACTGGACATATCACTTCGCTATGTTACTGGACATATCACTTGAATGGTATATTGGAGACTAAGAGGATGTTCTGTCGAACTGTTGCTACCCAGTTGCTAATACAAATATAATATATATTAACCTTTTGGCTCGAATGTTGCAGGAACCCGGTAATACTTCTTGTGGTGTGGGAGCAGTATGCTTGTGTCAAGTGGTATCCAGGGTACTGTGCGGTTGCCCAATATCGATACATCACTGGCTGGGCTGCCCGAATGGGCAAGGTGAAGGTCGTATGCCCCTCTGGAAATAAAATCACATTTTCTGAATGAGTTTAAGGTTTGATATTTTATTGACATTAAGTTTCTATACAATAACTTACAAGGTTGGCAGATTCTATCCCAAAAGGAGAAAGTGTGAGATTTATGTATGAACACTAATACTCGTATTTAAGGTTAGAACTCGTACACTACATTACGATGTTAAAATATATGTATAATATAGCAAAGTAAACATTTTAATTTATAATTCCTTTTGATTATATACATATATAATCAAAAGGAATTATAAATTAAAATGTTTACTTTGCTGCGATCTTGAAAAAAAATTATGTTGTACATTTGAATTGAACAGGTATCATAAATTTAAGCTGACAATGTGCTAGACAGTAAATTTTAAGGTACTTTCTTATATAGCACGGTATCCCGTCCATAGGACCGCTCAAAACACTTTACACTTCACCCCCTGGCAGACCTGCTTATTCCAAGGCCAACTCAACTTCTCTGGGAAGCATTCAGCCATGCTGCAATTGCGCGAACACTATACATTCACATTTCCACTGTCTGCATTGCCAGGTACTCATTTATACAGCTGAGTGAACTGTGGCAACGTGGGGTGATCAAACTTGCCAAAGGTTTGAAGCGACCGCAGTGGGATTTGAAACCGGCTTCTTTCGATTAAGAGTCCAGCCTTCCGGCCGGTATGCCATCATGCCCCATAAATGACACCAAAAATAAAAATCATAACAATGGCAAGGTCTATTATAAGCACTACATCCTTACAAACGTCTGGACCCTAAATTACCAAAACGAATGTAGGTTATGTTGAAAGAACCCATAATCTACACTTTTAAAACCAGCTACAACTGGAAAATAAATAAAACAGACACATTATTTATAATGGTCACCTTTCTTTATACCAGCCAGTGTTTATACCAGCCAGTGTTTATACCAGCCATGTTTATACCAGCCAGTGTTTATACCAGCCATGTTTCACACAATCTGCAGTATACAAGTGGTGAAGTACAAACAGCAAGTCATAGAAAGGTGAGAGAACATTTACGAAGTAGAATGAAATATGCAGTGTTGCTAGATGCTAGATTACAAACAAGACACCAACGTGTTGTTGTGCGTGCTCCTCTTGAGATTGGCATGTCCACTGCCGGGCGTGTGACTCAGAAGATACTGACCGCTGGCTAGACTGGAACATGTCATCACATAATTGAGGATTCCTTACTCGAACAACTGAGATGGTCACTAATTTCTTTAATTCTTGTACAGTATATGGAAAGCTACAACTGAGATAATATGAATATGTTGTACAATAAGAAAAGGTCACAGGAGATACAGATAAGCAAGATTTAGAAAAATAAAAAGTTGCGCACAAATGTTATTTATATAAAGTGGGCACATAAGGTAAAAATCCACATCTTAACAACATGATGAAAGATACCACTTCATGCAACCTGTTGTAGCTCAAGTTTCTTTATCATCTGAGTTAAACAAAGACGTTGTTAGAAATTTAGTTGCACGTAGTAGTTGCAAAACGGTGGCAATAAATAAAAATATGAGACTATAAGACAAGGAATAAGTATAGTCTTGCAGTTCTGCCATTGTGATGTCTCACAGGAAACATGTACCTGAGCAATTTGGTGAGAATCCTGTGTAGGACACTCAGAGCTGATGCTGGTCTGTAAGAAAACATGCAGCAGTATTACATACATGACTACAATGTCTGATGATTTGCCAAGTAGACATTGTAACAGCTAAGAATACCAATATCTACCGCGCAAAGAGAGTGACAGATATATTTGCTCAATCAGTCTTTTTGGACTCTCAGACTGTCACCGTTTCAGACAGACAGACAGACAGACAAACAGACATATTTATTTTGACCATTTATACAAGTTGAAATAATTAATTCAGATCATATATATAAAGGTCAAGGAGACTCCCTTTAAGAGCCACTTTTTGTCAAAATAACTAATAGTTATGTAACATCAAAATAAAAATAGAACATAAAATGTAAATACAAAACCAATATAAATTAATTAATAAAATAAAAGGCAATGTAGTCAGTTTAAAGTATTTAAATTCTTACAGATGTAGTAATTAGGAATAAGCATTGAAGTTCATAATTCCTAATTAGATGGTTTTTAATATAAGTCATGAAACCATATAGACTATGTGTATAAATGTTATCAATGACTATGCTTGGAGTATTGCTAACTGTCTCTATGATCAGGTCCGCAGACAGCTTTTCACAATGGGGGGATCATTTGTTCCCAAATACAGACTACAGGGGGTGCCACAGGTTCATGCGGAGACATATTTTTTTAATCGATTCCAGGAGGATGCCACAAGTTTACACGGGTGTCATATTTTCCCAAAACAAACTCCAGGGGGCATTACAAGTTCACATGGGTAATCATATTTATCCAACACAGAAGGTGCCACAAGTACTGTGTACAAAGCATTGTCTACATATTCAATGTTTTAATAAAATAAGACAAAAGTAAAGCTGATTGATTCCTTTATTTGTGCATTGACATCGAAAGAAAAGTAAAGATATACACACATATATACACATATAAATACGCAAGAGGACACAAATGCATGTACGCATGCACGCACGCACGCACGCACGCACGCACGCACGCACGCATGCACACACACAGATTTCCTGGGTGAATTATATATTAAACAAAAATGATTCAATGTAGAAAATATTTCATGAATATTGTGAATTATGAAAAGCACAGTCACATGTCGAAAAGTGTGATCATTCCCAGAAAATATGCAAGCCTTTATGCAGAGTAAGAGGGAGATTGAGGGGCACATAATGCTACCTGAGCTGTGAATGAGCAACAGATTATTGTGCAAGTTTAAACCAGTATCAATTAAAGAAAGCTAGTAGTACAAAATACTGGTTTTACGTCTTGCTGTATACACACACCTTTGTCTGCACTATACTTTGCAATTAGCTTGAAAAGTTAATTAATTTAATTATAATTAACTAATAAATTATTAAATTAAATTAACATCAGGCATTTCTCCGGTGAATTAAAATAAATAAAATTAACCTCACACATTTCTCATTTGATCACATTTTAAAAGTTGTACATACTTAAAAAAAAAATTTCTGAAAGGGTTGAAAAGTTGTGGTTGAAGATTTGCAGATGTGGGATTTCCTCCTAATTCAACCGCCAAATTAATAAAACCAGGCAACTACATACATAATTTCTATGCACCAAGTTGTTATTTATGCAGTGTTTTATAATATATCGTTAGGTTCCCCATTACACATTAGCACTTAAATATGTATACATTATTTGTTATGGATCGCGAGAATTGACATGCTTTTGATTTAAGTTGGCACTATAAAAAGATCCAGATTGAAGCTATATTACCTTTCTCTACATCTCCCCATTAACGGTTATAATGTATATGCGAAAAAATTATAGATGCATAGGTCTAATGGCCCCATAGGGCCAATTGGCTGCAAGTTGCCAGCCCCAAATATTTACTTTAAACAGAAATTTGCTGAAGCCACAGTTAGCCATCAACTTATCACCACCGCCAGAGGACATTCTAGGCCTTCCCTCCATTTCATAGGTGCCTGAAGTACCAGCCCACCCCTGGTGATCTCCCTCCCATTCACACATGCCTGAACCTAATCTCTCATTAGTGACTGGAATAGTGATTGCAGGCCTTCTGAAAACACCTGGATAACATGGCAGTGACCTAACCAGTAAAATCAACTGTTAAATGAGCACTTAATTGAAAGTTAATTAGGAATTTGTCAATTAAATTAAATTAACCCCTTTTTAGGAAAGTTAATAAATTAAGTTAAATTAGCCTTTCTGGAAAAGTTAATTAATTAAATTAAATTAACTTGAGTTAATTCAATTAACAAATTAACAATTGAAGTTAACCCATGCCTGATGCTGAACCTCCCCTGGCTACGGGCCTGATTATGTTGGATGTCGGATATACTTTTTGACATATTCATGATTGACTCTGGTAATAAACAGATTATTTGTTCTAAAAGTTGAGCATGTAAGGGGGGACACACAACTATTTTATAGGATAACTGATACACAGGTACTGGGGGCTTGAAATAAAATATGCCATTAAGCCAAATAAAAACATTGTACATTCTCTTTAATACTCCGTATAACGGAGGCTAAGGGACAATGAAGCAGCTAAGTGTGTTCAAACTTGCATAGTATCGACATAAATACTCGACTGTGTCCAGTGCACAGGTTCTATCATAACACAACTGTCAGTAATGTTCCATTGTACTCACTGAAAGGCACACCGTGGAGGAACGACTTGTCTCATGTCTACTTCCTCCAACATCATCACTTCAGATGTGAAACAGTTGATGCGAGCTGAAAAGGTAGAGTGTCATCACAGTATTGTTAGTCTTGTCCTTGTCCATAAACTGTTATATAGGGAGTTAGCTATGGCACTGCTGATGTACAGACTGCCTACTCAGTGCCATGTACAGACTGCCTGCTCAGTGCCATGTACAGACTGCCTGCTCAGTGCCATGTACAGACTGCCTGCTCAGTGCCATGTACAGACTGCCTGCTCAGTGCCATGTACAGACTGCCTGCTCAGTGCCATGTACAGACTGCCTGCTCAGTGCCATGTACAGACTGCCTGCTCAGTGCCATGTACAGACTGCCTGCTCAGTGCCATGTACAGACTGCCTGCTCAGTGCCATGTACAGACTGCCTGCTCAGTGCCATGTACAGACTGCCTGCTCAGTGCCATGTACAGACTGCCTGCTCAGTGCCAAGTACAGACTGCCTGCTCAGTGCCATGTACAGACTGCCTGCTCAGTGCCATGTACAGACTGCCTGCTCAGTGCCATGTACAGACTGCCTGCTCAGTGCCATGTACAGACTGCCTGCTCAGTGCCATGTACAGACTGCTTGCTCAGTGCCATGTACAGACTGCCTGCTCAGTGCCATGTACAGACTGCCTGCTCAGTGCCATGTACAGACTGCCTGCTCAGTGCCATGTACAGACTGCCTGCTCAGTGCCATGTACAGACTGCCTGCTCAGTGCCATGTACAGACTGCCTGCTCAGTGCTATGCACCTAACTGGGAAGCATCTCTGGCCACCGCCCTATGTCATCAGAGAGGAGGATGGGAGTAAGAACCAGTGGGTTAGAGACAGAGACCACCAGCTCTGGCCGCCGCCCTCTGTCATCAGAGAGGAGGGTGGGAGTAAGAACTAGTTGGTTAGAGACAGAGACCACCAGCTCTGGCCACCGCCCTCTGTCATCAGAGAGGAGGGAGGGAGCAAGAACCAGTGGGTTAGAGGCAGAGACCACCAGCTCTGGCCAACGCCCTCTGCCATCAGAGAGGAGGGTGGGAGCAAGAACCAGTGGGTTAGAGACAGAGACCACCAGCTCTGGCCACCGCCCTCTGTCATCAGAGAGGAGGGTGGGAGCAAGAACCAGTGGGTTAGAGACAGAGACCACCAGCTCTGGCCACCGCCCTCTGTCATCAGAGAGGAGGGTGGGAGCAAGAACCAGTGGGTTAGAGACAGAGACCACCAGCTCTGGCCACCGCCCTCTGTCATCAGAGAGGAGGGTGGGAGCAAGAACCAGTGGGTTAGAGACAGAGACCACCAGCTCTGGCCACCGCCCTCTGCCATTAGAGAGGAGGGTGGGAGCAAGAACCAGTTGGTTAGAGACAGAGACCACCAGCTCTGGCCACCGCCCTCTGCCATCAGAGAGGAGGGTGGGAGTAATAACCAGTGGGTTAGAGACAGAGACCACCAGCTCTGGCCACCGCCCTCTGCCATCAGAGAGGAGGGTGGGAGTAAGAACCAGTGGGTTAGAGACAGAGACCACCAGCTCTGGCCACCGCCCTCTGTCATCAGAGAGGAGGGTGGGAGTAAGAACCAGTGGGTTAGAGACAGAGACCACCAGCTCTGGCCACCGCCCTCTGCCATCAGAGAGGAGGGTGGGTGTAAGAAGTAAGAACCAGTGGGTTAGAGACAGAGAGCACTACTCTGTGAGTCCACGACAAGTATATTTACCCCCTGTGTGGAATCTTTTACTTCATGCTATGGGTGTCTCTACCGAAGGACACAGGTAAAGTGGGGTGAATGAAGTTGCCTAACCTTTGAAGCAGTAGCAGGCGGCCTTGAACCCCCCGGTTCTCTCTCCACATCTGTGATTATTTTAACATGTAATAACCTATTATCAAAAACAAGTGTTTAAATTTTTTTGCGATTAGAAATTTTTTCTCAACACATCATAACTCTGACCAGAGTACCTTATGGGTAACTGCATTTCGCTGACCATCAAAAAAATGTGAATGAATATCACGATTTTATCCAAACTCCTAAAATTTTTTCATCCTGATTACACATCAAATTACCCCAGTACCTCGAACCAGGCGGCAGTTGTTGTGAATGCACAGAGACGTCCAGTTCCGTGCGGCCTCACTAGGTGTCACTTGTTCCATGCCAAATATCGGCTGGTACTCCAACTTTGGGGTCATCTCAACGTGATACATCTGCCGGTGTAGAATAATACAGATTTAATGTTCTGATATGGTATCAGAACGAACATACGAGTTGCCAAAATATGGAAATATAAAAGCAAGCATATAATTTTATGAGAATTAAATTTTGTTCCGTCAAAAAAATAACACATTAGACAAGCAGTTACATACCGGCTTTCGTCTTGTCTTGATATTTCCATGACAGTGACTTCGAACAAGGACTCTAATATCGCCAAGTGTCCACAGATCGTAGGAGACGTCACTTCGGGTGGAGGTTGCTGTCGGGTAGGAGGCTGGGTCTTCGCACATCTCCCACTCACCAGAAGGAACTGGGAGATCAAACATTTTAACTTTCTGCTTGTCTTTCCATGCTTTCTCATCAAAACAGGATCATATGGTCGTGTTTTAACGCGAAGGTGACATTATTCGTTTTACTGCAACACAACTACAGAAGAATTGTTGAAATCATGCATCTTTATTTTTGATAAAAATAATCTGTAGCATTCACCATGAAATATACAATGTTCCTGTTTTTCTTCTGGGAAGAAGTCTGTTTGTGTGACCAATTAACTTAGTTTAATTTAGTATATATGGTGGCTCCTCAAGAACGACATTGAGAATCTGCCGACCCTATTTGTTATGTAACTTGCTATGTACCATGCGTTATATGAAGCACATATTCATATTTTGTAAAACATTACAATTTACCAAGAATACATTTTATTAAAGTTTGTCTCTTAGTTTCAAATTAATTAATTCTTCTTCTTCTACAAGGCCATTAACATTTAGACATAACACATACCCTTTGGTTGTTCACTTAGTGGTTTGGCAACTGTCTGATCACTAGGTGGCTGTGTCGCTGTACTGCCACTAGAGGGCAGCCCACTAGACTGTTGCCTGCTGGGATACGTTGGTTGTAGCAGTTTCTGCTGAGCCAGCATGATCTCCTCCAGAGGAGTGTGGACAGAGCTCTGGCAGGAAGCTGGAAACATTACAGATCTTCAGGTGGACGTTTGCCTTAAAAATGTGCAAAACCATTTAATTTTTAATCCTGTCAAAACTGGCAACTGTGATTTTGGTTCAAATGACGTTGCAGAGAAATTACTGATTCAATTTGTTTACATTAAAAATAAGCCGGGGATTAATATGAACTACCAAATGAGGATTAATTGTTTTAATAGATAATTGTTATGAGATATTTATTGCTTGATGTGTCATACAACAAGCACAATTTTCGATATCACCTACAGTATAACTTCAGTTTAACTACTGAGACTTCTAAGTTGCATTTATGGGTATACTAAATTTATTCTCGCATTGAAAAAAATACCAACTACCATTTACAGAACTTGAGATGATTAACGACAGCAAAAAAAACAGGGATACACACACAATTGCTGAACTTTGCTAATCATTATGCTGACTGATCTGAGTAACATAGTAAGCTTTATAACTTTGTGGAGTTGTCTTTAAAAGATCATGTAATGGTCATTATTGTTACTCTGCTATGTCAGAAAATTCATTAAGCTCTACATGATATAAATGCAATATTCAAGGAACACTATATATATATATATATATATATATATATATATATATATATACAAATATCTTTCTGCAACACCTTACTTAACAAGTGGTACACAAACCCACCTTTTGGATGTCCATGGTTACTGCTGGTATTTTCAACAACAGCCTGTGTAATTCTCTTTTGTGTCTTATGGCTGCTCCTAGCAGAGTTATTGTCAGTATCATCTCTCCCGCCATCTCTTCTTTCTTTGCTTACTTCAGCAGAGGTCTGTATAGGACAGTTACTGATGACAGCTGTAGCAGTTCTCTGGGCATCATCAATGTTTCTATCACTAGTGCCGGCATCTGCTCCGTTCCAGGTATTTTTCTGTGTATCACTGGTAGATATTGTTCCACTAACATCTGACATATCTTTCACCTCATTAACACAGCCAATACTTGTCACGTTTTTGTTAACGACTTCGCCAGTGAGGTTATTGCCCATGGCAATGTCTGCATATGGGCTGTCCTCAGAAACAACCGCAGAGTTCAATCCTCTGGCAATCTCACAAGAATTGGCATCTTTGGAAACATCTGCAGACTCTTCTGCAATGACGTTTTCATTTAGACGAGAATGATTGTCACCATGAACATCAGAAGCATCTGCTATGTTTCGTGTTGTAATGACAGCGTTTGTATCTTCACCTGTATCCAAGTTCATCTCCTCTCTTTCACCCTGATGTTCCATTTCCATAACATTACTGCAAGTTTTCTTGTTCCCACTCACTAATGTCATGGTCAATGGTAGTGACCGCTGCGTCGCTACAGGCTGATGAATCCCTGAAATGCCCTCATCAGATCTGCATTGTCTTGACCTTCGTTTCTTACACCCTGTCGTTAGATTTGTACCATCAGCAGTATTGGGCAAATCAGCAGTATTGGGCACAACAGCAGTGGTCATCACCTTGTGCATCTTGGAGGTCAGTCTACTTGACCGCCTCCTATTAGTGGCTGTACTACTGTCGTCATGGGTTTGGCTGGTCAACATCTGTCCAGTGTTGATGTCGGTATGTGTGTCGGTATGTGTGTCGGTATATTTGTCAGTGTGTCGCTGTGTCCATCCTTGTTTCCCTCCTACATCTTGCTCAGATCCTTCCATGGGATCATCCTCACATTTCTTCCTCTTCCCTGTCCCTGTATCACTCCTCGTTCTCCTCCTGCTTCCCAACAACATCTTCCCACTGTTTGACTCACCCATGGATGATCTTTTCACCCCTAACCTAAGGGACCTTCTCAGTACCACTTCCACCATTGGGGTTGTGTCATTTAAAGGTGAGGCATCATTGGTGGCCCCTGTCCTGCGTCGCAGTGACTGTCTCCTTGTAGCTGACACATCACTAGTTGTGTCACATTTGTCACCAACATCCTCAGTGTCATCACAGCCTTGTGTCATCATTTTAGTAGACACTCTCCGTAGTGACCTTGTTGTAATTTCTGAAACTGTGATCTCTTCCATCTTAACTTCTTCTTTCAATCCATCTATATTCTCTTTCACTTCAGCACAGACTGAATCTTCATAATTCTTTTCAGCTTCATTAATCTCAACCTTCATTTCTATTTGTGCTAACAAATTAACTTCACTACTGATTTCATGTTTTATCTTGACATCTGTACTTTCACCATGTCCCTCTGAGCCTGCTGACTGACCTACGACTTCTGAAGTAGTGTCACATGACACTGAGTTGACCTCTGACTCCCCGCCATCTTGAGAATCAAAATTGGCCGAGATATCTATAACAAGCGCATCGTCAGAATCACTGTCACATGAATTAGTGTTCAACAAAAAATTGCTATCAGCATCATCTACTTGTTTTCTGTCGACAACCAAAACACCTTTAGTCTTGATAACTCCAGATGTTGGTACGATGGTGTCTGTTTTTTGGGTCACATCACCGACTTGACAGTTATCAAACTGTCTGTGAACTTCCATCAATCTTGTGTCCACATGGTTGGCTTCAGTTCCACACAGGTTTCTCATTTCATTTGTCCTTCCATTGTTCTCTCCATCATCGACACAAATATTTGTGCTTGATGCAACATTGGGGTTTCTGACTGATTGAGAACTGATATCTTCTGGTTTCACTTTCATTTCGTTCAACTCAGTGGCATTCATCTTGTATTTTTGACACTGCAGCTGTTTCATAGTTCTAACACCAGTTCCAAATGTTTCCAAATCTTCCAAACAGGTGACAGCAGAGTCAAAGTCACCAATCCCCTCAGCCAATGGCATGCCACCTTCATCTGTTGTGCAAGACTGTGGTGGATTGCCATGGCGAGGGTGTTGTAGCAGTGTCTTCAGGGCTGCCTTGTAGTAACATGTGTTCTTCTCTCGCACAGACATCACTTTTGGTACAAGAGGCTGATCAAGGTAGACGACCCTATGTGATGAGTCGACTGGAGACAAAGAGGTGCATGATGACTGTAAATTATGGCAGTAAATTAATAATCACTCATGGTTGCATACATATATACATAACATTCACAACTGCAAGACACCTGGCTATACTTGAACTATATCAAGCAACCTAATTTTCAGTACAAGGCAGCATCTAATACCTCCACCCCAAAACATCAGTACCCAACAATATACACATATACTATTTTTCAAGATTGGTATCGTACTTCATTGAAAAACTACTGCAGAAAAAAGTTCAATATGCGAGCATAGTTTTCTTCTACTGGAGCAAACAGTCATTCAGGCACTACAGGCTACACAAACAAATACAAACAGTCACTCAGGCACTACAGGCTACACATACAAATACAAACAGTCACTCAGGCACTACATGCTACACATACAAATACAAACAGTCACTCAGGCACTACATGCTACACATACAAATACAAACAGTCACTCAGGCACTACATGCTACACATACAAATACAAACAGTCACTCAGGCACTACATGCTACACATACAAACAGTCACTCAAGCACTACATGCTACACATACAAATAATGAGCATTTGCAAGGTCACTGGTCAGCCTTTTATTAGTTGCCAATATCTTATTCCAATTTTGATTTATTATGTTTCTTTAATATTAGTAGAGCTTGCTGTTATAACATATAACATATTCAGGCAAGGAATTTTAAACATCTATTAATCCTGACAAAATAAATGCAACCTACGTGTACGAAAGGTGGTTTTGGTGGTGAAGCAGTGCAAAAAACAACGAACTCTTTGTCCCTGGGCAACCCCATTAAATGACGTCAACTCTACGAGTTACATTGGAAGCTGCTCAGTGTAGACACTTACTCTCTGCAGCATGCTCCCGCACAATGACGGGCAGTTCCCATGACTGTGGATAAGTTGCAGCATTGTCCATGAGGCACTTCAAGCCCGAAGCAGAGATGACGATGTCAACTCTATATTTCTTGGCCAACGTTTCTGCAATTTCATCCCCACTGCAAACCTACAAACACAGGAAAATCTTACAAGTTGTTACTTAAGAGTTCTTCCTCAATTATTTGTTTAGCTTATCTCATTTTAGAATCATGTTAGTGTGACTGTACAAAGTTATTACCTAGTTTTGGTGAAATCAACGGACAATCTATTAAATTATTTTTGACTGTATCTGGTGAAAATTCAAAAAAGGGTAAAGATGTGTAAAAAATGTATGGACTAACCAACATAATATGACAAATTTATCGACCTTACGGGATATTTAAATTCTACAATAATAAACAGGGTAGCAGCATTTACTAATAATTTTCAAACATAGGAAGTATGGCATGAATAAACAAATTTGTTTCCGTTTTTGAAGAACAGCAATTTCTGTATAGGTATTCTGAATTTGTCATTTGAGTCAACAGTGTGCCATTTAGTGTACCCATGAAGGTATGTACAAATGTGAACAGACTTCATTCAAGAGGACAATCATTCCCATATTATGTAAATTATGTCTTAATCTATGGTCATCGGTCAACGGAACTGAGAACAGCTTAACCGGTCGAAGGACTAAGACTGAATTTGAATACACTCCAAGACATTAACATATGAACTACTGCTGCAGGTGATGTCCTGAATGAAGTGACATGTGATTATTTTGTAAATAGAGACTTAAGTGATGGTGAATTATCGGAAAGTGACACTGACAGCGCCGACGATGAATCTGCTAATCGTGAAATGGGCGATTCCGCCAGTGCTGCCACTGGCACCAGCTCTGCTGTCAACATGCATGTACATTTGTTTCTGAATCTTTACACAGCGTTTACTTAGATTCATTATTCTGGAAATGTACCTCTTTTATGATGGTAAATGTTTGATATCTCGGTTAATAACTGTCTGATTTAAAAAAATTAAAGTGTACAATAATCCTCAGAGTCTGCTCTATATGATCCATGGAAAAAAACGGACTGATAATATTTTGAATATGTGAAGGGTTTTCTGTTTTTGAATTGTTATTGTATATGGTGATGCTTTATTACAGATGGCTTCTTGTACAATTGTGTCCTGTATGGGGTAGTAAAGGTCATGTGGCCTTATAATTATGTTTGCCTGCCTGCCTTTTTTAATTCAACATAGGCAATAAAAGGTGCCTAATTTTGAGGCTGTTTTATGAGATATGTAATCGATGTATATGGTTGTATTAATAAATCATACAATACTGTAGATTCTTAACTAAAAATAAATGATTCAACTGGCCTGTCACTGGATGAACCAATAGATGGCTGCAGGAAACTGAAGTCAGCTACCACATGAGACTTCAAAATCAGTAAAATGTTTCTGTAGAAATGCAGTTAGTGACATGGTACAACTGATCAGTGGGCAGTGTCTAACCAACCTTCTTCCTTGTGTTGCTGACTGGAGTAGCGGGAAAATTGTTGTTCACTTTGGCATAGTTGAGTGGAACGTGTGGCCGCATGTCTGGTCTCATGTTTGGCAGGATTACTTTTGGCACGGCCCCCTGTAAGCCAGACGTGAGAAATGTGTAACCTAACTTGTTGTATTCTGTGGTGTACATTATGAATGACAGCAGAGAAAGTGTAAGAATACATATTTATTCATTTTATAATCTAACTTCTGTGTCACTATTTACAAGGTAGATATCCTCTTCACACCCTAGGTTGATGCATAGGGCCACTTCTATGTTATGGTGGACATATTTTAATATGTAATTTATTATGTATCAGCTTTAACATCCTTTACATATCCAGTTTTATATTCGTAAACAATTAATAGAGAGTGAAAAGGCATTTAATAAAAAAATAATCTGTGGTGCAGCGTGTTATATGACCACATTAACTGATTACATCATCAGCAATGTATCTGATGAAAATTCATGAAACACACTTTTGATGTGATTACTGCATCAATTAGATATGGATGATTAAATCAGTTAATACAATTTCTTAGTTTCATTGAAACAGCATCCAGGATATGTCAGTTATCTTGGTCATAGCGATATATAGTTTTTCTCCATTTCTAATTCCGCCCACACCACCGGCGACATCCAACTGATTTTTATCAGTTACTGAATTTTAACATCCCAGAAAGGTTTTGCCTCTCTCTCCGATGAGGTAATCTTTACAAAGTTTGGATTTGGTGGACCGTATTATATGTTAGAAGCCAACAGTGTAAAATGCAGTATTAAATTTTATTAAATATTAAAAAAATTATGCATACCAGGCAAAGTAGCGTCTTGACATGAACGAAGCACACATGTTCAGTGATGCTCATAGGTGGCGCCAGTGATACGCTGTCAAGGATTGTGTAGTACCGTGGGTAGGTGGCGACACGTGTCCTCTTCCATGACAGGTGTTCCTGTGTGACAGAATATGCAAATCTGTAGACATATGACACAATTATAACTGTATGGGTTCGTAATTTTCAATAATGAAAACATACAGAATGCATCACGGATTTTCTAAGGGGATAATTGGCAAAGATTGTTTCTATCATATCAAATACAGGCCAAATGATCACCAATTAACTGTATTCCAGTAGAAAGAGCTCTACACAAAGCCATTATTATCGTTATTGACTTGCCGTTTTTTGTGATCGCTTGAGCGAACAAAGTGTATACAATCTTAAACAAGTATACAGACTTACAACATGTATACAAACTTATACAAATATATAAACTTACTACAAGTATACAAAGCATTTCGTAATGATCGTAATGGAATGACAGGATGATAGCGATATCCCTACAACTAAGCGAAATCACAACAAATCATTCATTATTCAATCATTCATTCATTTAGTATTATGGGTAATGTCAGAGTAATGTACATAAAATAGAAATTACGTAGCACACATACTTCTATGTAGGTGCTGGCTTCACCGTGGATGTAAGCGTAGTCCTGTGGGAATGTTTTCGCGGCTGTCTCCAGGAAAGCCATGAACTCATTCTGTTCTGATGCCACTTGTAGTTGGAGCTCCTAACCAAAATACAAATGGGTGCAGATCATTTGAACAAAGTTTTGTTTTGAGATCATACTGTATTGCAGGTAACAGAAGAGAAACATGCAGTGACAAGTTATTTAAAAACCAAAATATGGTAACTGATTCTTCTCTTATGTGTAAACTTTTATACCTAGACAGAATTACGTTGCAGCACAAATTAATGCTGAAAACTTGATAAAATTATATATTTGTCATCAAATAAAAATTCATTGATGAAACTGATTTTGCAAGAACATTTTGTTCTGACTCCAACAAATTTATTGACATATTGAATCACAAAATGTTGGGGGGAACAGACTCGTATGATCCACCTACTTTCAGCTGGTTAATCTCCTTCATCTCCGAAGCAGTTGCTTTCAATGGTACGTAACTCATGTATTTATCATACAACTCCAAATAGAGTTTCTGTTCCGCATGTGTGAGCCAAGAGGAACGGGGGTAAGGCAGCCTCGCTTTCATCTTGCCCCGGTTATGCTGACTGGTAGCAGCAAGCGGTGCTACCTGGTCAGAACTGCAAATATAATAATGTAATTTACATAAGATATTTCAGTGAATGGCGCAATAGATTGAATTAGTAATTGGGGTAATCATGCTGCTAGAGATGAACAATTTTATTTTTAAAGCATACAGCTAAACTGATTGTTACAAGTGGGCCGCAGTACCACAGTGGTTAGAACATCGGACAATAAATGTCACAAGTGGGCGGCAGTACCGCAGTGGTTAGAACATCGGACAATAAATGTCACAAGTGGGCCGCAGTACAGCAGAGGTTAGCACATTGGACAATAAATGTCACAAGTGGGCTGCAGTACCACAATGGTTAGAACATCGGACAATAAATTAAGAGGATCGCGGTTCAAATCCACTTGCTGCCATTTCAAAGCTTGGGCAATTTTGTTCACTCTACGTTGCCTTAGTTCACTCAGCCATACAAATGAGGACCTGGCTATAGACAGTGATGAATGGATATATGTAGACGAAGTTTGCATGCAGTAATTGCAATGTGGCTGAATGCTTCCCAGAGATGTCGAGTTGGCACTGGAATAAGGTACGTGCTTTGAGCGGTCCTAAGGACTGGATACAGCGCTGTATGATAATTTTTACCTGTATCAATGTCTCACCTTAGTCTACCTTTCCCCTTCTGTTGTTCCACTGGCTTCCCAAATACCACAGCTTGGGGCCCGGAGGCTGCTGTATCCTCACATTCCAGGGACAGTTCCTGCTCTTTCTGCAGAATCAACTGCTTCCAATGTGGCTGTACACTGTATTGGTTGAACTCGCCTTCTGTGAAAAAGTTGTCTGGTTGACTCGGTTTTCCTGCATCTGGAAAAGATAAATGTACCAATATTTATGATAAATAAAGTGCCATCTCAAAATAAGAATAGTGTTCATAACAGTTCATTTTATTATTACAAATATAATTATGTAGTTTTTAATGTAAAGGGTCTTCAGTAGTTTTTAACTAGATTTGGCGTTATATAAGTGATTAATTTATTTATACCCTGGACCAAAGTGGCGGACACCAGAGGACAAATGAACGTGCAGAGATAAATTTCACCAAGATTGAAATCGGTAATCGTAATTAGTTTAAATGCTGTTGGCAAAACAAAACTGGGCAATACCTGTCTGACACTTGTTGAATTTCTCCACAAGCCGTGCCCATGGTCTCTGGTGCAGGTAACTAAGGAGGTCATGCGACTCTTGCATAGCAGTGGCTTCTGATGTTGTGCTTCTAGTTCCTGTTCAAACAAATCATACTATAATGTCAGCTGTTTAATATGATGTAATAATGGTTTCTAGTGAATGTCGTATGCTAGATACTTTGTACAGATATTTTCGTTACTGAAATACAATGTATACTGATCACTTGGTAGCCATTTTGATTGTTGACTGTATGTTGGGCTATTGTTGGCTGCGTCTCTTGTGTCAGTATATGTTAAATGTTATGTGCTGCTTGGTGTTTTAGTTGCATAGTTGCAATGTACGGATAATTTAAATATCAATATTATTATAAAATATCATAAAAAGCAACAATATAAATGGAGAGCGGAATGCATCACAGTATGCGATACGAAGGAATGCGAGTTGTTGGAAGTACATATTGGGTTTAAAACATTAAATGTACTTCAAATGTCCATGACTGGACAATTATTCTGGTACATCCATACAATTATCTGGGGTACTTTGATGGTTTTTAGCAATACTGGGACAGTCAAATAAATATTATATAAAATTATTACTTTTCTTCCAACAGGAATATGCATTTTACAACTCCCAGAGTCACAATTAAAGGGTCAGCTAGATCTGGATGTAAACCATCTATCAGCTTAATAATAATAATGTTTTATTTGAGGCAAGTACACATATCATGAATTAAAAGCATACAATTGATCAATCCAATGTTTAATCATTGGACTTCAATAATAAATAAAAGTGTGAAAATAATTAACAAAAAGTATATTATCGGACTTTTCTAACCGGCATTAAAGGCTAAATATTGATGAGCAAATGCATTCGTTAAAGGATTTAACATAATTAGTAGTGAACACGACTTGCACTACAGCGGGGTGACAAGTTGTGTAAAATTATAAAACTGTTGTTATAGTAATACCTTTCAGACTCTATTTTTTTAAATTACACCAGACTTCAGGTATACATTGTACCACAGTATGAATTAAATAAAGTTGTTTTAATGGTATTGTTGCATCAGTTAAATTTTCTGGCTAAAACATTTGCCTGCACATAGATGCATCTTTTCTGCCTGGCAATTAATTTCATCATCATCAGTAAGGTTATTGTTTATAATATGGCCAAGGTATTTACATTTCTCAGTGTGAGGTAGTGTATGGTTATTGATAACAACACAATATTTTGTTTTTCCCCAGGTTTGTTATCAATAACCATACAGAAAGATTTGTTGGCATTGTATGTTATATCAAACATATTGCAGTACTCGGCACAATCAGTGAGTTATCTCAACCAAAAAACACTAGTCTAGGTTTGGCACTTATAATTGTGATATATATTGATGTTGCTATTGTCTTATTGTGTGAATAGGTTTTTTTTCTTCAAAACTCAGTAGTAGTCGTCGAGTAAAAGTCCAAGGCCTAGGCTTAGTCACGCTATGCCAGGCCCAGGGCAGAGCCTGGGTTAGGCAGAACCGAGCCAGAGCAGAGGCAGAACTAGCAGAACAGAAGCTTTGGCGGTGATTGATAGAGCAGGGTAGTGATGTCAAGCATACACTTACACACTCTCCAATGCAGCCTAGTTGGGTACTTAGGCGGAATATTAAAATAATTAATGCGAAACACCACCACGGGATAATGTGGTACTTCGGAAAATCACTTAGTCTTAGACAAGCGAAACGAAATAACCACGCCAACACGAGTTCCCGTTTACGAAGTCCCGGGCAAAACCGTGTCGCCATCTAACGACGAACAACCCAGCAGGCATGCAACTGCACCCTCTTTCGGATAGTTTTGTCAATTTCTTAATTTTTGTCAACAGAATGCATACAAATTCGTTATTGTGCATATATGAAAACACTCACATCTTCCAAAAATCTTCGCAATCTATTATTCCAAATAAGCTGCTGTCAAAATGGTTTGAAGATTCGTAATGTGCACGCCACCTGGTGTGAGATGCACGAAGTTTAGAGCACGTGCTTGCGACTGCGCAAAAGGAAGCGCGTTGCCATTGTTTCGTTATACTTTGTTGTAGAGATATCGCTGAAGAAACATCGTTTTAAATAAGTTACTGTAATAATCCAAGACGGGGTCCGTAAAAGAAGAAGGCGAAATGAGTGACAGAGAAGTATGTGTTTTTGAATTGGTTATTTTAAAAGTATCTTGGCATTAATAAGTATTTGAATACGAGTTGTTAACAGATTTCGGTTCCTTGTGTCGGTTTTCGAAATAGCATTCGAAATATCGCTTGGAATTGATTTGTTTCAATTTTATGTCCGTTATTTTTGATCAATCCGTATGTGAACATACTATGTGAAAAGTTAAATAACGCCACACCGTTTTTATTTTGAATGTTTTGTACCATTATGACATTCAGACAGACAGTTTTCCCATTTCACCAGTCCAGGCAGTGCAGCCTCGTGATCGACGTGGAAATATTCTAATAATGCGCTCCAGTGCGCTCGTGTTTACTAATTCACGAAATGTAAATTGAGTTCACCACCCCGACCAACTCGTAATGGTGCCATCGTAATTACCAGTCAAGAACTTAAAGTTAAAGTTAAAAAAGCTCCGGTTGCGGATTCTTGATGGCAGAGTCAGAGAACACCGACAGATAGAGTGCCAGAGACTGTTCCAGAGCAGCTGTAAAATTGGTTTTTATTAGCAGAACAGCGAGTTTACGGCACAAAAATTTCTTATTCGCAGAGCATCTCTATAAATTACGATACAAAAATCTCTTATTCGCAGAGCAGCTCTGCGAATTACGGCAACAGTTGGTCTTATTTGCAGAGCCAGGGTTAGAATTTAGCATAAAATTAGTGGGGGCCAGCAGGGCCCCTACTTTCCAAAAGTGGGGGCCAAGAAATAGTTGCACGAAAAAAGCCATAATGTAAGTTTGTTCAACAAAATTGTTTATTTTGTACACAACGCAGTGCGGCGAATGTGGCTTTGCAGCAGCCTGATTAATAGTTATCATATACGTAAAATCAGATCTGTAGCTAAGGTCAAGATCAAGACCTGACATTCCTTGCATATCACACATCCACATAAATGATGTGTATGGCTGCCTGTTCTTCGCAAGAGCATGCGCTGTAACAAACAACTTCTTCAGACGTGCATCATTTGTAGCATCGTTGCTTTGCAATGCTTGTTCTGCTTTTGATGTCTTTACGCATATAGAAAAAATCTGCAATTTATTTAGTTGCAAGCATATTAAAATTACGTTTTTGAAATAGTTTTAGTCAAAGCATCCCTGAACTGATATATATATATATATAATATATATATATATATTAGCCTAGGTGTCGTATGAAACTGGAACTTACACAACTAGATTGAGGTTATAATTCCTTGCTAAAAAAGATCTATCTGCAGCAGATATGGAAAATTAAAGTTATGCTCTATGCAGAAGTGCTGTTTGGGGTTGAAACCTTATAATTAATATAACATTAACATTTCCATCTTGTGCCGATCTCTCAGACTACAAAATATGTATCAGGTTATCCGCTAGGTGTCACCAGTTACATCTGCATAGCGTTTTTCGTAAATGTTTTGAAAAATTCTTTTACCTTTAAAACGTTTTGATTTAGTTTTGTTGTCTTCTGTTGTCTGCCTTTTCAAAATGTTGTCCCCGCCAATTATATACTTGAGAATATTGGCCATTATGATCGAAGAAATCAAATACACTTTCCTGCAGTTTTCAAGTCTTGGTCGGGCTAGTTCATAATCTGTCAACGAGTAGCGCATGAACATCCCCCTAGCGAATACTGCGATGACTAAGATTAGCACTCTGCAGAAACTGATCGATATTAAAATGGTGGTTTTTGACTAATTGCTTGGTCTTGTACAACGTGTGTTTGGATAACGACGGATGTAACTTCCAGATGTTCGTTCGTGTTGGCTAGGGTGGAGAAATTAAGTAGGATAGGTCGGTAGTGGTAGTGCCTTGTAAAATATGAAATTGCATATGTTTTGTGCCTTTGAGATGCAACGATATCGTTATATTTATAATGCAAAATTCTGGGAGCCAGTCGGGCTCCAAGAGTTGGTATTTTTGTGTACCCGACAGTAAATCTAGGGGCCAGCAAGCCCCCGCTAAATTCGAACCCTGAGAGCAGCTCTGTGAATTATGGCAAATCGTAATTTTATTCGCAGAGCAGCCCTGCGAATTACAGCAAGTTATTGTGTGAGGACTCATTATGGAGATGCACATTTAAACCTACGCTAGTCTAAAAGTATGACAGTCATTCTGCACATGCTGTTTGATTTTCTGTTACGTGAACTGTACTTTTTTGCACTAAATACGGGGAGTTTGGCACCCCTGCCACATTGTGGTATAGGGAATTGTTTATATTATACATGTGGTATAGATATGTATGAACACAAGGCAACAATGTAGTGAACAACCAGGACAGTCGTTTATTAATGTAAGCATATTTTATTGTTGTACTGGGTGCTATTGGATGTCAGCAACTTGTTCGCAGCCGCATCAGTCCTTGAATTGACACAGAATTGAATGTGGTGAGCCTTCGAATATTCATCTAGTGTACTCTGGAAAGAGTTCCATGTGTTGAAGGTAGCACCTTCTTGCAAAAGAAGAGGCCCCATTGTTAAATCGTACCATATATACATATATGTTCAGAAAAGCAATAAAATACGTCATGTCTAGAGCCGAGAGAAGCATCGTCTGAAAACCCCAATGTGAACGAAAGACCACGATGCGCAAACTGCATTCCGCACATGCGCAAGAAAATGGTGCGCAATGATTGGTTGATTTCTGCTCTGCGAATAAAAAAAGTTTGGTCGTTATATGCAGAGCTGCTCTGCGAGTAGCCAGTGCCATTCGTAATGACCAGTTGACGGGGGTCATGAACTATATTTATATGTTGTGAACTCGTATTCGTGGAAACTACGAATGCAGCATAATGCTGCGTTCCAGCGTACTCATAATTATGAATCAACATCTGAGGGTTCCCTTTTAAATTGCGAGCTCTCGACTGGTAATTGTGGTTTCACAGCGGTGATGAACTGTATTTAGTATTTACATGACGTGAACTCATATTCACAGGAAGTATGGGCACTTTCAAATGCAGCATTATATTTGTGTTATAAGCTCAGTCTACCGAATAGAATTTGGTAATGTTCATCTATCTTTTTTGTCTATGGCGAAAATTATAACAGTGGGATTTATTTGTTTTCCATGACACTGTAAAAATAATAATGATGCAATTTTTAATACTTTCAAGTTATTGCAGTTTGTGACCACGTAGAGACCTGTGTTTATGAGTAGTGAGACAAATCTGCATTACTTCCGGTGTCTTGCCACAAAGCGTGTGCATCATGAACAAACATGGCATGACCCTAGAAGACTCTACACTTCCCAAAAGTTTTAAAGTCCATCCTCAACTGATTTAGCCTATCGCAAAATCTGGTTCGTTTATGTCCATATATGTAGTGTGCGAATAATTTTAACATCTGCAGTCAAATCAATAAAAAAATTAATATTTTTGTTCAAATGATCGAAAGAATTACCTTTAGTCGTTAGCTCTGGTAAAGCTCAAAATAGTGGATATCCAAAATGGTAAACACTGTGCGGGTCAATACCGATCATGTGCATAACTTTCACTCGCCGTTCACGTGACAAAGTTACAAAATTCCACCACGTGAAATTCTTGAGTTTTCAGCATTTCTAATTCACTTCAATTAATATTTAGACGAACATTCAGTAATTTGATAGTCAGGCTGGGGTGAATTAAAAAATTATTTGGAATTATTCAGTTTTTAATTCCAGAATTTGTACTGACAGATTTTGACCAAGCGGGATTTGAATAAAAAAAATTGTAAGTTGAAGTGAAAGAAGATGAACGAATTGAACCTCATTTGCTTGTGCTGATGCGATCTGGTGTTATTTTCAATGTGGTCCACAATCAAATTCTAGAATTGCATATGAACTCAACAATGGGTCTGTGTGGTAATGTTAATATGGGGCAGTTTGAAAAAAAAATAACTCAAATAGTCAAACTATCGTGGGGTGTGATGAGCTTACTTTGAATTCAATACAGTTTGCAACTCCTGCTCTAAGATAACATTTGTTGTCTGTCTGCACATATCTGAAACCATGCCCTTTGTGTGTGCTAGGAATGTGTGATTGTATCATAGAGCAGGTATTTCTGAAACCATCAAACGATCAGCCTAATGGTCTTTTCATGTTGTGCTAAAGAAAATTATAAAAAGTTTTCAATAATTTTCAGGGCATTCGCTGACAATATTGTGAGGATTTATTTAAATAGAATCCACAATGGACACCTCCATATTTTTTCAGATTTATAGTCAAATGTCACTATAAGAATGTGTAATTGTTAATGATTGATGTTCATGCCATGACATCAAGTAAACAATCTCCCAGTAATGGATATTTTCTCCTGAAGCACCTTCTGATTAACCTTTTGAAGACCAGGTTTCTGGGGCAAACGGTACTATAACCAAAGGAGGGTATATATAGCTGGTTGCAGAACGAAAACTACCATAGACATGGTCGGTCACGGCTGCCGCTTCCTACCATTATGTTTTCGATCTAAATTACTGATTTCAAAGATGTACAAGTTCATTTATAGATGTAAAAAAAACATTATTATGTTAGGAGACATCGGTGCCTCAAAGGTTTTCTTTTAAATTTTACCTTTGTTTGCACCTGCGTAGCAAAACATACCTGAAATTTCGCTGCCCGAAGCATCTGGTGACGGCACATATTCATCCAAATCGTTGGCCACATCGATCTCGCTGTCAACAACAATGTTTTCGTCTGATTCATCCAAATCTAAACTAATAGCATCCAATGCCCGTTCGTAGTCGTCAATGCCTCGAATCAGGAATCGTCGACGATCCATGTTCAACTTCACAAAGCTCTCAAACATTTTAAAACAACAGGAAAAAAATCTTGGAATGGTCTCAGAATAGCAACGAATTATATGGCTGTATACGGGTCTTTCAGTATTCGCTATGCACAGAAATGCTGCTGACATCTAGCGATCAACGTAAGCACTGCTCGCCAACCCCGATATATCAGGATTTGGTCCTCAAAAGGTTAAGAGAAAAACTAGATAAATATACAGGTCATTAATTCCGTTTGAAATCAACCAATTTTCATGGAATTTTTAAAGTTTATGTCTCAGAATTTGCTTAAATTTTAACCAGGGAATAAGTAGCTACACCTCAGCACTTTTGCAAAAGAACTAAGCATTTACATGCAAATTGTGTCTGTAACGACCTATTATGTGAACAGGGGGCAAGTGCCCAAAACACACCCATTATTTTTTATGTCTCTAACTTAAGAAATTTACAAGCTACACATCTGAAATTTGCTGAATATGTACACATTGGTGCAGATTATCTATGCAAAATTCAAGAATGATAGGACAGTGGGTATACTGGCTGCACGGGCACCATCTGTTCAGTAGGATTCTAGTTGCTATACTTTCAGAATAATTCAGCCTTAAAATTTTATTTACTTTTTATATTTTATGAATTTCAGCACCCAAAATGAGAATGTGGGACACGTCGTATTACCATATAACTGTGCATAGTCCTTTACTAGGTAAACAACATATTAAAATTTCAGGATTGTGATCTGTTGAATTTAATTTATATTGCAGCTGAAATTATTGTTCTGCCCAATGGCGTTTTTCTCCTAAATTTCTCCCAAATTGGCAAAACAATATCCAAAATCAAAGTTCTCATTTTGGGTGCTGAAAGGTAGGAAAAGTTAAGTTTTAAGTTGAATCATTCTGAAAGTAAGGCAACTAGAAACCTACTAATAGGTTAGTGCCAGTATCCCTGACAGTAGATGGTAGCAATTATTTTCAGAGCAACTCTGGAAATAAGGGCCGATCACAGGCTTATTTTTTAGAACAGCTTTGTTGTACCACAAGTGCTCAGTATAGCTACTTATTCATTGGTTAAAATTTAAGCAAATTCCAAGACATAAACTTTTTGACCATAGGTTGATTTGACATGGAATGACCTATATGCCATAACTGGCACTATACTCTTTGAACCAACAATGATAATATATTGAAGGAATGTTTGAACTGACAATGGGGTGTGACCTTTTATTACAGGGTAGCGAGGCGAGGTCCCATTCCTACAAGACACGGTCCAATTCCTACACTCCGGAGAAGTCACCCATTGGATCCGTGGGTAGTGACCGCCTCAACTCGTGTTCGCCCAGGTCACAGAAAGAAATGTCAAAGTCACCAGTGAGGGTGACTCCCCCAAGATCACGTTCACGGTAAGATGATCATTAGTGCAGTCAGTGAAGTAAGCCATGCTGCTTTTATGTGTTTAGATTTTCGATGTTGTAAGAGTGGGTGTGGACCGTGTGGTTGTGTCCATATTAATTATTCAAACTTATTTATTCTGTATGTTGAATAGATAACTTAAAAACAAATTTATTAATCAAACATCCAATATGCTCTGTCCAAAATTTGGGTGCAGTTCAGATTGTTGAATCGGACATGTCCAATTCAGTCAGAACTAGTTATATGCACAATGACACAGTCATCATGTACAAAACAGCCACATATCCCCAAGTATTGTTTTCATTTGACCACAACAACATTTATGATTTGTAGCAATGGCAGACAAACGTTTGTTGCATCAAATGTACTAAAATATGTTTGATTACATTTTATTGTTTTAAAACCAACCGACTGCAACAACATATGCCATAATCCCAACTTTTTATTGAAATAATATAAAATGGTACATTTACTTGTACTTCACTAGTGAATCTTACTCTATAGTTGGTTATCAGGCATGGCCTTGTTCAATTATTATTGATACTCCACCACCGTTTTGTACAATTCCCGTCATCTTTGTACGTATGTGTAAGATGTTGTTAAATTGTTCTTGTTAGGTCTCGGGGTAACAGAAGGCACTACTCTCGCTCCAGGTATGTGTCACACATGCCAGTATTCTCCTTTTACTCAGGCACGTAAATACACGCGTCTGAACTAGCCAAATAAAAGGTGTTTGTTGACATGCTGGAATGTTATTCCAATGAATGGTAACGCAGCTTGTGTAGATACAAACGGGAAAAATTTATATGTGAATTTGTGTGTAAAACGATAGTCCACAGTATTACCTACAAGTGTTACTGCAGTGCGTGCGTGGGGTGTAGTTGGCGTGTGTGTGAGACACAATCTGTCATCAGTGTTGACATTCATGTGCCCATTAGATCCACTCTGTCTGTGTGTACCAAGCAGGCAGTCAAAACTGTTGTGTCTGTGTTGTAGAAGTCACAGCCGCCGGAGGTATCGCTCAAGATCTCGCTCCTACAGTCCTTACGGCCGACAGTCACGGGGCAGATATTCACGGGGCAGGCAGTAAGTATTGTCTAACTAGTAGTATGAGACAGCCCATGTTGAAATCAGATTTGGGGTCAATTAAATTGGAATTGAACCACCAATTCCGGAATTGGAATTACTGTTTTTTTTTTAAAGTAATTGGAATTTTTTCAGTTGAGATTTTTTTTTATTCGTTTCAGATAATCAATAAAATATATGTTGCATATCATATTTGTTTGTCATTGCGTATTATAATGTGCAAATATTTGATAAAACTGCTCTAACATAGATGCTGTTTTTGTTTTTGAATGGTTGTTTTGTTCACATACTTTTCTTTCGATATAAAAGTGGTTTTTGTAGCTGATGTTGAATTGGAATTGACCCCATGCCTGGTTGAAATACATGTGGGCCTTTTTATCGGTGACTGCCACATTATGTACATTACAATACTAACTAATCACGCAAAACGTCAGCATAAAGCATAATAATGTTACTTTCAACTGTTTCAGAAATAACATTAATACTGAAATGTTTATAAAATTCAAAACTTTATTTTAGTGGTCTGCTAGTTATAAGAAATGAACGGCAATATTTGGTATGGTTTATATTTATTTAATTATTATTTAAAAGCAGTGTCGGTTTTTGTTTTATGCACAAAAACTTTGTTGACTTGTTTTATCACGTATATTTATATTTTATTTTTATTTTGTGGGGAAGGTCACCTGAACCGGTGCAAAATGGAACTGGGTCAGTTTTTTTTCTAATTTCAGACACTGTTGTTGTACTAAATGTGGATTTATCGAACAGAATGGTGACATTCCCATCCCTAAGTTTGCTGTGTTGTAGCAAGAAGACTCCAGACCCCTACTGGTTAGCCTCCAAATACAGACCCCTGCTGGTTAGTCACCAGGCCCTGATTGTCATGTCTTCCTATAGCAGTATGTTGCTTTCTGCAGCTCCCGCAGTAGGTCTCCGTACGGCCGGCGTGGAGGTGGTGGCTCCCCAAACCATCGCCGTGGTCACCATCGCAGTCACAGTCGTTCTCCCATGTCGAACAGACGCAGGCATGTCTGCAGCAGGGTAGGTGCAGCAATCTTCTCACCAAGCTTCACACAGATGTTTGTAACTGATTATATGTTATGTCATAGGTGATCGTAATGTATGTAATTGTGTAGTCGATTATGAAGCAAATGTAATTACAGTACTGTTTTTATTAATTAAAGAGCATTATTATTAAATTATGGAGCAATGGCCCACTGTATAGCTAGAAACTAAAATGATTTACTTTACTCATTAACCCTCTTGTCAGAACGCCCAAATCAACCCATCAGCGGGGCCATAGTTCAACTGCGTAGCACGGAACAGTGTCACCAAATAACAACAATTTATTCCTGCAGCTGACAGATAAAATAGTGAAATTTAACTAGCAAGTTTCACAGCTTAGAAACTCAGGCAATTCCCATGACTAAATAGTAACAAACGCATCTGCTGTCCACTGATACATCCTACATGGATAGGATTTATTTTTAAATTGCATAGCTAATGCAATTGTTTTAGCCCAAACTGTAGAGTGGTTCTTACAAAGTAAAAACTGTATTGAAATTTTTCTGCCAGACCGTGTTTCCATGGTAACACACAAAGATGGCTGCCAAATATGACAAATATAGCATAGCTTGGAAACACTAACTCCTTCAATAATTCATGTATCAATGTAATTTTTTCAGTTTCTTATTTGCTACTCATTTTATGCAACCATGAAGAGATTTAATATATTGTCATTGTTTGGCAATTTTTCCATATTGGAACAACAGTGTTTTGCAAACGCAGGATTTATTACTTGAAAGAGACATGCTTTATCCACGAATAAAAATTACTTAGAGGTATGTAATTGCTATAAAATTAACTTTACGGATAGTAAATAGACAAAGCTATCAGAATACAGTGGAAATAAATTTGGAGTAATCTAAAAAAAAAATTTAACGTTTGTGCCAGACCCTGATTTCCAAGCTCCTCTAAAAAATAAAGTGTCCAAAATTGTGAATATTTTTCTTCTGAGTTTTTAAAGTTATGATATTCTAAACAGTGTTTCAAATGAAGGCCTTTTTATTGGCGGTCACCTATTCAAAACGCTTCCGCCAATTCGGTTAGCCAAAATGCGCAAGTTATCGGACCCTCCCCGTCGATTCATCCCGGTGGACTGTATTAGTGATGCGCATTACAGTACTTACTAATATATGCTAATTCGACATAAAATATGTGGCGAACTACTTCTTCCTTGCCAGCAACAGATCACTGCAAAGGCAAATGCGAAGTCCGCACGTGCAAGGGAATCCTTTCATGGCCAGTCTAATGGTCATCAGACTGGCGACGAATGGGTTAAGGTAGCTGGAGTGGCTAACGTGTCAGTTGATTTTTTCCTCATAACATGCTAGGAAAATTTAACTGAATGTCGACACCACAAATAAAGTTTATTGTGTCTTTGAAGCTATAACGGAAACGGCCAAGTAGATATGACCAGGTGACCCTGATGATAACAGGCCAATCAAAATGATCACCTGCCACGTGTTTGTCAGATGGCTGGCATAAACTGGTATCGTAGACGACAACACGTTACAAATGCAGATTCAAGGGCCATTATGGCAACAAATTAAGGGGACATGTCAATATTATAAATGGCCGTTATGTTTTGTCAACAACATGTAAAAACGTCACATTTTAAGCATGATATGCATATCTATTGACATTTCTGTAATCACTAACAACCAGGAAATTATGCTTAATTTACTGTCTTAGAAAAATTACAACACTTACAAAGCTGCAATTTGGCGTATGGAAACATCTTAAATGTACTCAAAATTACACAAATTAATTTGAATTACGATTGATGAAGGGTTTGTGTCAAACATACACTGCCACTTTAGGCTGTCATTCAACTTTTTGCAAACTTATTCATGGTGGTGTAGCACATGTAATTGGTTTATGTTAACCAACATTTTCTATAAAGTTATCAGGGACACTCATACTTATATGTGTGTCATTTATTTCTTTGGGGATTTTCTCAAAATTATATAATTTTTGCATTTTGTGACTATTTTTTTACATTTACAAAAAAAGATTTAATCTTGTAACAACCAAATAAATTGAAACCTCAAAAAAAAATTATTTGGAATATCATGTAGTATTTCAACTACAATCTGTGAAGAAATGGTTAATTTATCTTAAAAACTTCTACTGAAATAAATATCAGTAATATCAGATGGTTGTTTTTCCTTTCAATCTTTTGATGTACAATATTTGTATAATATTTTGTTAGAAATGGCAGTAGTGTGTAAGTGGGTTTGGGAGCAACACCTGTATTTGAAGTTGTGAATATTGCACATATGCTGTTTTATTTCACTTGTGACATTTGACCTAAATTTGTAGGATGACCCAAAGTCCAGCCGGTGCCTGGGCATCTTTGGCCTGAGTCTGTACACCCAGGAGAAGGACTTACGTGATGTGTTTGGACAGTATGGTCCGATTGAAGAGGTGCAAGTTGTCTATGACCATCAGACTGGCCGGTCCCGTGGTTTTGCCTTCATTTATTTCCGCTGCACCGATGACGCAGTTGAAGTGAGTATTTTTCATGTCCTTTTAATTTGTAACAAAGTCCTTGCATGAGGTTCTGTTGTTCAGGTATGTTGCAGATGGAACACAAATAAATCCAGATGTAATTTCTTTATAAGCACCGCATTATTTTGGTCTCCTTGGTGTGTGAAGTCGGGGAAAACCCAACTTTTTAATTCACATATACATAGTTGCGCCTCGTTATTACGCAGATTTTAATATAAGGCAGTCGGTCATGGACCCCGATTTTCTGCCACCAGGGGGAAATGCCATATGGGCCAACATGTTGTTTGTTTTGCGTTGCTGCCGACATCAGCTGCTGGATTTGCTTCAGTGGTTTGTAAATTGCAATAAAGATTCACACATATGCCTCGCATAAGAATCGGATGAACAGTCTTAAATGCAGTTTAGTAAACAATACCCATATAACACTGGGGGAAATGGTATGCTTCCACTGCAGTGTAAATTTAATCGTTTTTGCAACGCAAAACCAACATGCCAAATGCCTAATGCGCTACGAATTCATCCGCATATGAAAGTGAAACATTGATTAATTCTACCTATTGTCATTTTTATGTTTAATCAACTTACTTAACTTGTGTGTGAAATCATGTATGTTTTCAACTGCTCAGATCCAGGTTATTAGATCTGATTTTTTATAGTCCAGTACATCATCATCATAGCAGATTTATTCCACAACGATATACGTACATGAATTTTATTCAGTTCAAGATTCAACAGGGTATGGCTCTATAAACTGTGTATTGGCGTATAAGACAGTGCTGCAAGCACACAGTGGCTTCGACTGCGTTATTGAACTTGGTGTTGCGGGCGGCGATCGCTGTTCATTAGCTCCCTGGTGGCAGATATGAGAACACCTAACGCCCCTTATAACAAGGCTCGACTGTATGTGGTGAAAAGTACATTTTAGTATCATTTTATTATTCCATAAAAATTATACATTTTTTTTCAGTTTGACAAGGAGAAATATTTTCAATTTAGCAGCTTTTGCACTATAATGTAATTTCCTCTCAATGTTGTGGTCTGACTACCCAGGCAAAGGATCAAGCAACTGGGATAGAGATTGACGGACGCAGAATTCGGGTGGACTACTCCATCACTGAACGTGCTCACACCCCTACTCCTGGGATTTACCTCGGCAAGCCAACCAGGTTGGTTAGCTTGTGTGTTTCTAGGATTCTCCAATGTAATCTTTACCAATTCAGTGAACTGGACACAGCCATCTGCTTTGGAGTCTGATGATCCTGATTGTTATATATTTATGGGGTCCAAGAAATAATCTCTCTCACAGAATCTATATAAAATATATTGATGAATGGCTGTGGAACATTAATCTTTGGAATGTTTTTGAAATAAAAAAAATTCATTTAAATGTGGTTGAAAATTTGCAAATGCTTTGAATAATGTATTAAGTAACTGTAATCATTATATCATCTTTAGTCTGTTGAAACAGAAACAAGGGTGTTTGTAATACAAGTCATTCTCACACAACCATTAGGTTACAATCTATTCATTAGTTAGCGAGTTGTCAAATGCATCACTAATGTAACACTTGTGTAATGTCTGACAATTCTGGGTTATGTTTTCAGCAGTGGATACCGCCGTCGTTCACCATCCCCCTACTACCACCGCCGAAGTCGCTACTCGTATTCCCGGTCTCGCTCACGCTCATACTCTCCACGTAAGTACTGACTTGGTGTGCTTTTCATTTCCAGTGGAACAGCTCATCATATAATGGCAGATCATTAATTTCACTAGTTTATCTGTTTTGTGTTTTATGTTCTAAATTTGAGAGGGAGATAAATATATAGGGTATGGGGCGTGGAGGGTTGTGCGGGGAGACTAAGACATTTTTGGTATGTTCTCAATGATGGTCTTGTCCAATAAAGTAACGTGAATGAGAAATGTTATTTGTGATATGAAGTTATGCAGATGACCGATCGAGCATGTTTGTTTTGTTTCTTTGTTCCACAGGTCGCTATTGAGCTGCACTTTGCTGACGATGTAAACACACCATCTTAGTTATCTTTTATTATTTGCTCTACGCCAACTGTTTTGTCAATATAAAATGAGCTATGTTTTAATGGTAATGAGCAGTGGTTCATGCAGCTTATGGTTGAGTTGGTAGTTTTTTCTGCTTAATGCAATGCTATGTTTATTCTGCACCCTGCTCAGTTGGCCAGTGAAACCGAATTATGGTTTTCCTCTGACAAATGTGATTGCAATGTAATTCGTTAAAAATAAAACGTTTAGTTGTTCATGTGCTGTAGATAGTGACCTATATGGATTTTGATGTTTCCACAAGCAGTTGGTTCATAGTTTCATTGCTTTGTGTAACCGGCTCACAGCATTTAACCGTTGTACTGTGTATTGTTGTGGTGGCAAAGAACAGGATGTGCAAAATGTTTGTAATTGTTAGATCTGTCAGGATCGATCTGTTGCCTGCGGACTGGAATAAATACATTAAATAAAACTGGCGTGCAGCTGTTGCGTGAGATTCTAACCTTCTATCTCTTGTGTTTGTTCATAAGGCGTGAAGAAAGAAAACGTGTTGAAGAATGAAACTTGAAGAGAATTTATGAAGTTGTAGCGGGGAAATGAGAACGAAAGTGGTTCTAGTGAAGATCCTTCCGAGCCCATTGGACTCTCGCGGCGGTGTCGCGGGGGCAAGGGAGAGAAAAAAGAAAGTGGGGATTTCAGTGGAAATTTGTGGCCTCAAGAAATGGGGAAGATTTTGGCACAGGATGAAAAGAAATTTATGAAGAGAAGATGGTGGATAAATTGCGTGTGCACATCAAACCGGTACGGATCTTAGCCAGAGCTTTTGGGGTGGCCAAATGGGTATTTTCCTCTATCCAGTGTATCACTCCTAGGTAACTGGATATTCAATGATCTATATGATATTTCCAACAAAGTCCACTATGAATAGTGGCTAATGAGGTTAATTAAAGCTAAAGTGATTTGCAATAATTTATATACATTAACTTTGCGAGATGGTGGCGAGAACTAGCAAAAATTGAATCTGAAACTTTAAAGCTGTTGTTTATCCTATAGTTTTCCAGTTTGTAACCTTTGTGTGAAGTGTTTTTGGCATTGTAAGTGTAAAGTAATATCAGACATAACCCATCAGAAATGCTCAGGTAAACTTTGAAGGTATTTTTTTGCCATATCTGTCCGTTGTTGTTTCCAGTGTTTTGTTTGGCAGTGCAGTTTTCCCTTTCTACAACTTTCCTTGCGTCCTGCATGTGACTGTTGTCATGGCAATGTTCCACCTGTCAGCAAATTCTGTGGAGCTTCTACACACTTAACTATGACTTGCACAGCTTTTCTGTGATTTGCATGATTCTTCAAAATAGAATTTTTTATGTATAGAAACGTCATGGAAACTGATTGAGATTGCATGTGGGCAACGCGTAAGTTGATAAAATCCATATTCGCACCTGCCATATCAATTTAAATTTAAAACATAAAATTAAACTTTGGCATTATCGTGATTACAAGTTTTGAATTTATGGAAATTAAAGTTAACCACGATGACGAATTTAGGTATTTGTAAAAGACGGCATTTTATAATTATAAAGTAGTAGTTTTGTAAGTTTATGCCGTTTTGTGTACATGCTAACAAAAGTAATTCCTTCTTTTGTAAATCATGTCGCAGTGATAGACAACGTAGTGTGTCTTCCTACTTTGGGGGGCGTGCTTGTAAGGTTTGTTGCAGGTAATGTTCAGAAACAAGGAACCAGAAGACAACGGATGGAGTGAAACTGAGCCCGTCTAAGAAACATCACTGCAAGAACACGTTTGAAGAATAACAATGTACATGAATTATAGATTTGAGTAAATGATTTGACAGAAGCAGACAGAAAAAATGGGTGCAAGATTTCTACGTTTAAATTTTGACGAACCTAAGTAAGTAATGTGTGTACACATAATTGCATGTTTTGTGAAATAAAGTCAGAAACTTCTATACAGGTGTTTGCTGTGTTGTTTTCTTAGCTACTGTACTCTTCCGGTAACTAGGCTTTCCCACAACGATGAAGAAGGCAGCACTTGAAACTGTTCCGTTACAACGCAATATTTGGAACCTGTTTGATCAGTAATTTAATTGACAAAGTAATGTCATATGGACGCATCGCTTAGATGTGGATGGAGACACATGCCGAGTACATAGAAATAGTTTACTACTGTAGTTAAACTCGGGGGTTCCCAAACTGTTGTCCTTGAGGCCCACTGTATTGTAAAAAAATCGATACAATTGAAGATGTGCATTTTTATTAAATCAAAATATATATAATTTTCAGAGTCTGTCTCGGTTGCCCGGGGAAAGCAGCCCATGCTTAATTAAATTTGCGGAGTCTAATGGGTTAAATGACTTTTTTACACAATTGACGTGGACATTGGGACCACCTCAAACCATCCCGCGGACCGCAGTTTGGGAACCCCTGAGTTAAACCACCACTTTATTCGTACGTCACAAGTACTACAAATAATGCATCTGCTGTGAAAAAAACATGTCCTCACTAAGCTAATAATGACCCATGTACATTTTTGTTTTATGTTTACAACAATTTTGAATACTTTTCAAGTTATTACAGTTTGTCTGTACCCCCACAAAGGTGTTTATGGATATAAAGCTTCATTATAGTAACGCTGTAACTACCCGTAGACATGGCTTCAATGCCCACCGCCGAGTAACTCGGCTAGCATATTGTTTGCTTGACATAAGGCGCAGCAATGCACGTCTACATTCTTGTACAGCATCGGAAGTTATTAAAGTAGAGCTAGTGGTTTTAAATAAATTTGAGAACTCTTGATGCCATTGTAAGGTGACCCAGAACGATCTCTTAGAACGGGATGCCATATAAGAAATTGATTAAACTCCAAACTGTTTGCGGGCCAAATTTCCGAACTCCCACCAATTGCCCCACCTCCCACTCACTTTAGGGCCAGCCTTCCACTTCCACACCTCATTGAAATTGTTACGTGTTGCGTACGATACGCACATGTAGACTAGTAACTTCTTGAGATCGTGAATACTCAAGACACCAGAACGCATGACCAATATCTACTATTTTTAAACTCTTGACGCTGCTGTTTAATAGATAACCGCTTGGTATATCTGCGCATGCGCGTATCTTGAAGCATGGTAATGTTAGTTCTGGAGCGTGTGTGTATATGTTACAGTCAATCTGCGTAATCAGTCATTTCGCGTAATGACTGACATGTTTAGGCATTACGCGAAATGAATGGAAATAAGGCACTGCTATTACACAGTTTCACTGGTGACCATTTCCATCATAATGTGTAATAACAATTTGTATACTTTTATGATTATATATTGTTCCAATGTTAATTGTGCATTAATGTCAGCTTTCATAATTCTTCAGACATTTACATTACTCAAGTAAATAAATAAAGCGAATAAATATTTGCTACTTATTTGCAAATGGCAACATTTTGCTAATGATTTTTCCTTCTCTGGGTACAAGACTCTAACCCTCCCACTGACCGTTTCATTGACAGCTATCTCACTAGTGTTCTCTGATTTGATGGACAGGTAATGGATGACCCAACCATTCTCCTACAGGTAATGCTAATTGCCTAACAATGGCACATGATAATTACGATGTACAATTTAAGGAAGAACTCTACAAATGGTTTCAAATTATGTCAAAAACATCTAATTCCCAAAGTGGAATATTTCAATACTGTAGAATAATTCAAGCTTGTGGCAACTGGTGAATCTTCGAAGTCATGCCACGGATACTACATACTCAGCAAGTACCAATTTGTATTTGTTGTTTCTTGGTTTTTAGTACGATATATTTTCTAAGCATTTCACAGTTTGAGGGGTAGATAGTAGCCTATTTAATCAATGCGAATATTCCAACCTGTAATAAATGAGGTATGGGTGGAAAGAGAGTTGAATACTCTTCCAAATGCGCCATAGCTAACATGTAATTATGTAGTAATGACATCATACCAGAATTATGTCCTAGAAATTATTCCACAGCCCAGACAGGTGAACACCCCCACCTAGGGAATTTCTGACACAACATTTTTTTAAGAAGCTTAATATCAGACAAATGCAATGTGGCTGGCTTGCGTAACATGATGTGGTTTCATTTTGATTTGGTAATGGTGAAATGTCACACCTTCATTCATTGATCTGCACATTGAAGCCACAGAGGTAATTCCCTTCAAAGGTTTTCTCAGTCGGAAGCCCTGAGTTAAAATCCACCACAGTTGTACTGGATACAAAATGAAGCCTTAAACCTTTCTCTGTTAAAGTATTCCTTTCTTTATGTAAGCCAGGAAGTCCCCAATGAAAGGGTCTTTCTTCATTTAGCCATCAATTGCACGACTGAGCACAAATGAAAACTGTCAATACTGTCTCACAAAAGTCGAAGTCCTTTCATGATTTTTCACATTAAGCCTTACAAACAAATATATTTTAAAAGGGAAGTTAAACCAATTGCTAATTTTATTTTAAAAGACTGATAAACATCATGATTATGAATATATTACAATATATATATATATATATTTCCTTCTCACAATTTTGGTTTAGGTAGTTTATAATTAAAATTGGATAATGATTAAAATGTGTTCTAGTGTTTCGCAGGTATCAAATTATTCAATGCGGTGACATCGAGAAGTTAATAAAGAAACGAAAAACAGAACAAGAAGAACCACAGTATTATGTGAGCATTGAGGACACCTATGACGTCATCCAAAGAGCACACATGAGTACTGGCCGTGGTGATCTAGACAGAATGATGAAACATTTGGGTACCAATATGCCAACATCACCAGGGAAGCAGTAGAGCTGTTCAAATCATTCTGTTCGGTGCAGATCAGTAGAACGGGCAAATGGTGACATCAATGATATGCTGGCAGCTTGGATGACTGACAAAGTGACAACAACACACATGACTGGTCCATGGGTCTACGCTTTGAGCAAAACATGAAGAACTCTGCGTATCACTCTGGCATTAAGCGCACACCATATGCTGCAATGTTTGACACAGCCCAAAGTGGGACTGACATCTTACAGCCTCCCATCTGAAATACTTTAGAGGCTTCAGACACAGTATGATCTCCTGGCTGTACTCGGAACCCCTGCAGAAGCTACAATAGAAACCCAAGTGCCCGTCACAGAATCAACGTCGGACGATCCAACCTTGTAACCAGCCACTCCGGCTACAGAGGATGTCATTACTGAGAACCGCGTCCTGCTGCTAGTGCTGCCGCCGCCGCCGCCGCCGCCGCCGCCGCCGCCGCCGCCGCCGCCGCCGCCGCCGCCGCCGCCGCCGCCGCCGCCGCCGCCGCCGCCGCCGCCGCCGCCGCTGCTGCGTTAGTCCATTATCACTTGCCGCAGATAAATCTCGTCAAAGTGACATTACCCAGCAACGTAAACGAGCAAGAGAAGCACAGATGTCACAACGAAGCCGAGTTGACCTTAAAACAGGCGAAGTTGGTGATAATGTCGCAATTCCCATCCCCATGGTGGATAGAGGAAGAAGGGATCCACGTAACATCCTGGGGGTCATCATTGACCGTAGCGACAACAACTTATACACCATTAAATTGCGGTGAACACTGGGATACTGAAAATTAAATATTCACGCAACCAATTCGACTTATCCCCACAACGCCTTCTAGCCTAGTCAGACACCAACCAAGACCAACATATATTTCTCCGCATTAAACACTTCAGCAATAGGTGGACAATGTTTTGTCAGGTGTGACTGTTGCAGTATTCTTTTAAAAATGTACTAGCAACAGGTGCAATTGCTAAAAAGCAAAACGAATGTGTAACAGCCGGTGTCACAACAGTCTGAGCTGCCCTAACAAGTGAGAACGAACCATATGACATGCTAATAACTAATCATCAAGTTGTTAGTAAAGTACATTCTCCCTCTAAGACCAGACATGATTTGATTTGCTGTCTTTTATAAATATCTTCTGGGTAATGTGTATGATTGCTCTCAGTGGCAAGTATACTTACTAGTGTGCTTCACGTGTCTTTCATAATATTTAGTGAGTATAATAATTATTTTGTAATATTGGTTGAATACAATATTAGCTTTCGCTAATACTGTGATGTAAAATATTATTAATCTAAAATTCTTTGTTTAAAAACAACTACCCCGGGGTATATGCTCTCATCCATACATATAATTATGAGAATATGACATATTGTATCACTTGTTTGACATATATTGTGGAAATGTAGCACATTGATATAATTTCCAACGATACAGTAAACTATTACAAGTTGTAGAATCATAATGAAGTTATATGTTGTTCAATAAGACAGCGTTGGTGTGTTTCAAGTATGTATGTAACATTTAATGTAAGATACACAATAGAAGACGAATTGTAATTGATACTTCACTGTGTTTGCTCTGGATATAATGGCACAAAGTGCATCTAGGGGAATGTGGCATTGCACCTAGTAATACAAGCATTAATTTGATGATAAGTGGTTTTGACCATGTAGAGTAACTTCAATACCTGGTATCCTATATGCTCCAAAGTGAACCCGAACAATAATTTAAATCATAATTTCATCACAATATAAAAAAAATATTTTTGAGTGAGAAATAGATAGCTGCAAGGTGGCAGTTTCTAAAAAAAATATGTGGCTATTTAGATATCTGTCATTAACCAGGGGAAACACTTTCAGTCATTAGGCGAAATGACTACACCTCTTCCAGTCAAAATGCCTGAGTGAAACAGTCATTTCGCGTAATACCTAAACATGTCTGTCATTACGCGAAATGACTGATTACGTAGATTCACTGTAACGCGCACCCACGTACGCAAACACACACACACACACACACAATCTTGTTAGAGTCAATCTACGTAATCAGTCATTTCGCGTAATGACTGACATGTTTAGGTATTACGCAAAATGACTATATATATATATATATATATATATATATATATATATATATATATATATATATATATATATTAATATATAATTAAGAATTAGCTGCACCAACGAAAAGTAGTTCACAACAGAAAATGCTGCTTTACGTGTGTAGCCGTAGGCCGTACTGTGTACATGGGGAGGAAACTATTTTACGGCAGAAACTGGAAATTCATCCATTACTTCCCGTGGTTGACACGTTCTGTTATGTTGATATTAATAAATTGATGTCAACTACGGGCTCGCACATCCGCAGATACACCAAGCGGGTATTTGACGGGGGAAACATTTTAGCACAAGCCACAACTGGTTTGCGCGGCTTGATTTGATAACACAAGCAAAATCGTTCCATAAATGTAAGTTTTTCACTAAAAACAAACTTTGGCTTTGTAACAATTTGTTTGCTCCTCACGGCACCGATTAAACAACTGCCTTAGAGATTTGGAATATGGCAACATATTCTCCAGTGCCGTGGAATGTAATTAGCAATTACCTGAATAAATATAGTTGCGAAGGTTGACGGAGGTCAATAACACGGGGCAATAACAACTGAGACAAATGCGCACGCTCATTGGTCATAATTAGGATTGTGACGTCATACTGGATCCGACAATTCGGAAGACGCGTTTAAATGCGTATGTTAATTTCTTCTCGGCGAAGACGAATACGTAACACAATGATGTGGGCTAACTAAGCAACATAAAGGAATGTTGTTAGAAGTGCAATTGGCGCACGCTGCCGTGGAGCTATAGTTGACAACTGAACTGGTGAAATACGTCGATGGATTTCCCTTCCTTGCCGAAGACTGCACGATATATGTCAACCATGGCGATGCGCCTTAAGTTAAGCTTAGTTTTTGAGTATAATTTACTACTAGTAGTAGTACTAGTTACCAACGCAAATAGCCGGCCTCTTCAAGTTGCGGGTACACGATTTATTTTGTAACTAATCAAGTTTCAAATCTAATTATACTATTAATCATTATGTTGTTATTTAAATGTAATGATGCCTTTGCAAACATGATCCGCTTTGCCTTGGTCGATATGTTGATGGTGTATCATACAAAGCTACATACCAGTAAATGCAATGGAAACAAAACTTACGGTTTCGGGCCTATGGCTACGCAACCATAACCATATGCAACTACAATCAAAGAGCGTAGAATATACGCTCTGTGTTACAATCGATAATATATTGCGCCAGTGCCAGTGGTTTACTAGAAAACTTTGTTGAACACACATCTTAATTTCATGGGCCGCGCCATACTGTTAGATAATCCTACGTCGCGAGTGCTTGTACAACGTCTAACAATGTTCGCTCTACAAATGAAATTCTATTTGCAACCACCTAGTTATATATTTGCCAACATGATACGACTGACCTAGCATTTCGCTTGATTGAGAGTTTGCGTTGCTTCGGCCCTTCGATTTCAGTCAGAAACACTTAACGCGTCATAGCGGAAGTTTAGTTTCGCCGATATCATAGAACTCGCCACCAGACACTTATTGATCACCCGGGTCACCATGTCAATCGCTAGAAAAAAATAGATTTTACCAGAATCTCCCACTTTTAGAACTAATTCTGAGTAAACTACTGGCATGATAAATAAATACAAGTAATACTGGCATGACATTCCTGATTGTAGTTGCAAATTAGTTTTTATTATCTCTTCTATATAATATAGATAGTAAGTCATGCGGTTTAGCTACTCGGGATAATTGACTACGCTTGCAATCTCGCTCGATCCCGCCGTTCTAGAGTAGAGGCGTCATCAGTAGGATATACGGGTCACTGGGAGTACAAAAGCCTGACACGTTTGTGCATATTTTGGTATGGAACACTAGTCACGTGACTAGTGAAACACTCAATACACGTTCTGTACATATATCTAAAAAATATACCATTTTCAAGTTGAGCGAATTGAGGTATACATCCCTTTCCTTTTGGGATGATAGTTTCATTCCATAATAAATGACAGAACTATACTTTTTTCAAAATGGCGTTACTGTATAATATACAGTGGAATTGGTGGACTCACGAGGATCACTATTGAACGTTGGTCCGAAGCGAGAAACCCACATTTAAATAGTTGAGCTCAAAGAGATTGTTTTTCACAGTATTCTTAAAATATTAGCACTGTTTTCAAAATAAATGTCACATTTCATTTTGTTAGCGCGTTGAAAACAATGGAAACTTGAATATGCAAACCATTTGTGCGTTTGCCAACAGGGGCCCGTATGTTGTTGGTGTAGCCTACACACCAGTAATGTAGATTGTGTAATGATAATAATATGATATGAACGTAATAAAATAATAATAGAATAATAAAAAAAGTGTAAACTGAAAATAGAAAACGTAAACAAAACATGTTTTTCCAGCTACGGACTGTTTTCGGATAGTAAGGAAGAGAAACAATTGATAAAATGTGTGCAATGTGTGGCGTGGGCATTCTAGTACTGTGCATGGTCCGAGTGTGGACAATGTGTTTACAAAATGTGTAATGATGGATTAGTTGTAAAAATGGACGTGAAGAGGCCCACTTTTGCAGGCACAGATTTAAATAGACATAAGTCGGGTGGTGTTTTTAAGCATCCTTTATATATAGTCATTTAGACAATAAGGCGTCATGTAAAAGCACAGGCGTAGTTAGATAAGTGGAGAAGATGATTCTCTTAAAAAAACTGTTTTAATAAAACAAATGTAAACTTTATGTAAAATCTTGGTTAAGGGGCCCGTTTTTCATGTTGTTCCCCTGTACCATCTGAAGTGTAAAATATGTTGTCAACGCGACTGGCATCCTTGAGCTGGGATGATATGTTGGAAACAAACACCTGTTCGGTATAATCTTGGACAGTTCTAGCTGTCTTGGGATTGATAATCTGAATTATCGTGGCGCCGTCAAACAACGAGGCATCTCTGTTTCGAGACATAGGGTTATATCAACCTTATTAGTGGGTCACAGTTTCCCAAAACGCGACAAATATATTGGAGCTGCCTCATTTGCATGACAGAGTAAGGTCACTGTTTATAGCTTAGCTTGCGACATACTGTCACGAGAACAAATTAGTCATTTGTTTAGTGAAGCAACCACCAGGTTTCCCTTTGATGCGACCTTTTATACCGGTGTGCTGGACAATGTAGGTTTGTTCTTTTGACAGTCTCCACCATTAGTTTCTCCATGACAGTCATGGTTTTCTTCTAGGAATTGATTCCATATGTCTTGTAAAACTGACGTCGTTTGATGTACGAATGTATTATGTCCTCCCGGCAACTGCTCGTGATGGAGACCTCATATAGCACTACCGGTGCATGTGTCGCACTTAGTATTATCCTCAAATTCAGTGATGATTCTCACAACCTCGGGGCACGATATCATCCAGCGTCTCAGTGCACCGAAATCTTTTGTTAAGCCAACAACTTCGGCTGATCATTACTGTGTTCATTGGACGGATCAGTTGCCATCGTGGAAAACCTGCTTCTCATTTTGTGTACAACGAACTTTCCTGCAGAGTGCGCTACAAAGACGGCGCGAAGATTTTCTAGCAATGGGCAATGTGCACTGGTGGTCATCTTCTTTAGTTGGTTTAGTAATACAGACTGGAATGCAAACATTCATGGCGTTATCTTGTTCAGCGTTTCTACATAGAGATCGAGATTACCTTCACGCAACAATCTAATGAAGAACAACAGTAGGATTTGCATTTCTGTAGTCTTCAACCAATGATACAAGTTTACATTTGGGCTTCAACGTTCTGTGCACCATCCACAAAACTGCAAGCTGACTTGGGATACTTAGGTGATTCAGATTAAGAACGGTCAATTAAATAAATGCACTCTACTGCTGGCCAAAAATTATAATACTAAATAATGTATGCGTAGGCATTAAGATAACTGAAATGAAACATTTCTACACAAATATGTACATTAACACTTACAACTGGCGGCTACCTTGAAAAATAGGTAAAGTTCAAGGTTAACACGTACCAACGTAGTTCCACATGTGTACAATTTATTTGGGACATATATAAGCACTGTACAACATTCCATGGTTTTTATCACAAAATGCAAAATTTTTGCTTTCCTGTCATACAGCGCCAACCGCCGTTATGCCAGTCGCCACAACGGCAGCCGCCACAGCTTCATCAATGATAAGATGTTGGTATTTAAAAAACGTCCAAATATTTGGTTGGTAAAAATCAGAAAATAAACTAAAAAATATACTTTAAAAAAGTTCTATTTATCAGACTGATTAGTTCAAATACGATCTATGTTCACGCATACAAATCTTCAGAATTACGAAATATTAATCTAAAGTAGTCATAGCTTAATTAACGTGTCCGTGCTGTTACCATAAAGTAATTATTTTTTTGCAAACATGGAAGTTGTAAATATATATATAAATAAATAAATATTATTTTCAACACTCTGACCAAGGTAAATTTGGAATATTATGCAAAATACATGGGCTACCTTAAAATTGATTAACAGTGTGTAAAGACTATGGTCATACAGTTGTAGAAGCTTCTTTGTTTCCGTTACCTGCCAAAGACCAGAAAAAGAAGCAATTTCTTTAAAAAAAATTGCATCATGTACATATGTAAACCAATAAAACCTATGAAATGTTACCAGTTTTAAAAAGATAAATTGTCAAAAAATATTATTGTAATTACTGATAACCAGAAAACATTTGGTAACAGTAATCACAACCTATTTTCAAAAACCAAATTGAAAGTAAAACCTCTATTTTTTTGTTCTATGGGAGGGTTGGTCCATTGTTGACAAATAATGAATAAATATTAACATAATTATTAATTAAATCGCACGTGTTTCTAAGTACTAAGTTTTATGACAAATGTTACAACCAATAAAATCATTATGATTCAATACTTTTGCATGGTACGGACTGGCGTACCATTTTGTACATTTCAACGATGATAACGGGCAAATAATAAATACGTTCAATAGTATTTGTTGTATTTCGTTTGCATAAATAGCCAAGTTGCACGGGACAAAAAGGCAACCAATGCAAGAGCTTACGACTCCTTGCATGACCCAGTCACTTATGATTCCTTGCATTACCCAGTCACTTATAACTCCTTGCACGACCCAGTCACATATGACTCTTGCACGACCCAGTCACTTATGACTCCTTGCACGACCCTGTCACTTATGACTCCTTGCACGACCCAGTCACTTATGATTCCTTGCATTACCCAGTCACTTATGACTCCTTGCACGACCCAGTCACTTATGACTCCTTGCACGACCCAGTCACTTATGACTCCTTGCACGACCCAGTCACTTATGACTCCTTGCACGATCCAGTCACTTATGACTCCTTGCACGACCCAGTCACTTATGACTCCTTGCACGACCCAGTCACTTATGACTCCTTGCACGACCCAGTAAAATTTTGGTATTACAATGCTATGGCAATGACAACTTCATGCTCCCAAAATCATGTACAACTGCCGGTTTCACGAAGCGTTCGTATGTGGACAGTTGACGTAGATTGCGTAACTAGCAACAGTCATAGAACATTTAACAAGATTGCCATCAAAAACTAAAACTTCCAGGTGGCAAGTGGACAAGGTAACCATTGGCTAATCGAGAGTGCAACAATTTTTTTCATTTACGCATAGGCCGCTTTTATCAGACATCTATTTTATTTTTAAATATATTCACACTACTAGCATTAACACAAACATTTGACCGTTTGTTCCATTCATTCATCACCCTCTGTGTAAATGAATGAGTACTTTCTCATGTTCAACCTACAATGTTCCTTAACTAATACTGCTTTTGTCCTCTGGTTCTACTGCCTTCTTTAAGTTTGAAGAACATATTCTTATCAATATCCTCTTAACCATTCAATATTATGAGCCACCCCATTTTCGTTGTTTTTGTTTGACGTATGTCGTACATCAAGACGAGGAGGAAATACATTTACGTTGCTTTACTATCGCGTAACCTTTGAGATAGTTTATTAAAATGCCGAATCCGTGAATGATGCTGCTGTAATCAACGATGTTGATATTAGGTAGATAAATTAATAAACGTTTATCCACTATAGTTATAAACATGTTTATGTTTTTGTTATTACAGTAACACAATTAGCTCTGCTGAATTGTGTTACAATCGCTACAATTGATAGTTCAGTGTAGTATCGACGATATCTATCGAGAGATCAATATATTATCGATAGTATTGCATCGGCACATCGGCTATTGCGATGCATCGATAATTCGATACATGGTTACACCCCTAATTGCTTTCAGGAAAGTTTCATAACTATCGTGATAGTATCACAGAATAGCGAATAGCCAGGAAACATTCCCAAACCTTTATTGATGGGTGGCGCAAACCTTAATTGATGGGAGACGCTGTGAATATTACGTTTATGCAAGAATATTTACTTGTGAGTATATTAGTTTGATTTAATTGGCTGGTAGCCAAATAAGTTTACACTTCTCTGGTATCGCAATAGTATTGCAATAGTTGTACAGCAATCGCGATACTATCGTAATGCTATACTATCGATACTCATCTCAGTAGCATAACAGAAATACAATTACTTCAAAATATAAATTACAATGGTCAATTGTAATAGTTCCCAGGTTGAGTACAACTACGTTATTTTATAAATGAAGATTACACATACCATTACTGCTACTTTTTAGACAGGATTTCAAGTGAATTCATGCATTCTTGATGCCATCTTTGGGTACAATTACAATGGTATAATACAATGATCAATTATAATTGCTCAACCTTATACAAAAATAATACAGTTACATCGTAATGTAATTATTGACATATTTCGCAATTACTAATAACACATTACACCCAGCCCTGGTCAGCAACAGACCAAAGGTTTTCCAGCTAATGCTTTGCTAAATCTGTCAGTATTCAGATTCACAGCCATACAGCAGAGCAATGTTTGTGTAAGTCACACATAACCACAGCGTAGAGAAACGAACTGACGACCTGGGAACGGGTTTCGCGGAGACAGGATCGACACTGAAAACTTATTCATACCACGTTCTGTTGTAGCAATGAACTGTAGGAACATAGCGTTCAACAAAGTTGTATCAGCAACGACACCGAGTGTCGCTGCAAGATCCACGCAACAGACCAACGGCATTCCAGACTCCGCCTGTTTGCCCGATCAAAAGATGGCGTATCCTGAGGTGGTCGTGGACTTTGAAGAACAGACGGAAGTCAGTTTTCTGCACATATTCGTAAAGAAAACAATGTCTACGCGTGAGTAACCCTCGCCAAATGAAAGTCGAGTGGCTGGATGGATGGGTGGGTGGGTGGGTGGGTGGATGAGTGGGTGGGTGGGTGGTCGAGTGGCTGGATGGGTGGGTGGGTAGGTGGGTGGATGCATGATCGCGTAAATGGGTGGGTGGGTTGGTCAGCGTATATACACGTGGAATGGTAGGTGGGTGAATTTATGTATAGTGGTTGGTGAATTTTATCTGAAATTATAGAACTGTGGATGTAAGACTATGTGATCGGCGACCCATTAAAAATCACGCAGTGAACGTTACGTGAAATAAAACTTTCATTATATTATTACTACTGCCGCCGCCGCCGCCGCCGCCGCCGCCGCCGCCGCCGCCGCCGCCGCCGCCGCCGCCGCCGCCGCCGCCGCCGCCGCCGCCGCCGCCGCCGCCGCCGCCGCCGCCGCCGCCGCCGCCGCCGCCGCCGCCGCCGCTACTCTTGTAGTTGTTGCCTTTTTGTTCCGTACAAGGACTTGCAACTCGGATAGGTGTGAATGCGTATTCATAGGAGGGACGTGGATAGGAGTATTCGTAGAAGGAACGATGGGGGCAGGGATATTCGTAGAAGAGAGTGGGGTAGTAGGTTTGATTTTCATGCCCAATTTACTCAGGTGTATAAGTAAGTATTTGACAAAAGACATCGACATAATTACGTGAAAGAATAATTTTTTCGATCAGCGTATTTGACTACTTTCCAGACAGTTGGCGTTGTGAAATGAACATGTCTGCGAGGGATGAAATATTCCAGACATTCTTGCCTGATGAGAACTATTTTGTTGTTGTCCAGGCTTTGGCTTTTTGTATTTGTATGTTTTATAACGCTTGTTATTTGGAAAACATCATGGTTCTGTTTTACATCTACAAACAGCACAGCACAAGTTTCACCTTCGTGTTGGGTTTCGTTCGTCGGGAGACTTGGAAGTTGGTGTAAAAACAAAACCTTCACCGCTAGACATGATCTGCAGCGAGTACAATAATTGGACGATGAGCGCAATCATTACGATCCACTGCAGGCACTACGCCAAGAGTCGCTATCTTGTCATACAAGGGATCGGAAACATGAATCTACCCATCTGTGAAATAAAGGCATATTCTGGTAGGTATTGTCATTGGGCACATCGTTAGGATATACCAACCACGTTAGAGACTACCCCGAAGAACTCCTGGCCAGGCTTGTTAACAAATGCAAATGCATTTGAATGCGCATTTGAATGTTGAGCATTTGAATGCGCATTCAAATGCCTCCATGATGTTTTTAATGCATTTGCATTTTAATGCGACCCACAAACATTTGATTTGTCAAATGTACAACCAAATGCGCAATCAAATGCATGCGTAATTCTTTGAATAATTATTATTGTTAGATTCACTTTCACAAGTTCACAACTTGCCATTGGAAAACTTGCTCTGTAGTGAGCAGTACCCTCAGGTGATTATGAAATCATTATCTGACATGTGAATCCATTTTCACAACGCACTCTTTAAAAAAGTGCTCTGTAGGTCAACTGGTCAATGCCTGAGCTGTTATTTATACATCACGAAAAGACCAACTGGTCTATAGGTTAATGGCTTCAGAGGTTACCTGTTCATTGAAACAATGCAGACAAATGACTCCCTTTTGTTGTGTTGGCACTGTTCGGGTGGGTTTGGGAAAGTAAACATTAGCAAAGCCAGTCCTGAATATTTACAGCCAGAGAGAGTGATTAGTGGTAGCTGTAACTATTGTCTTGGGTTCCCCTTCAATTCTGGCCTACCTGAAGGATCAGCCTTTCATTTTCTGCCATGGTTCCTAGTAAACTGTCAATTGTTTATTCCTCCCCCCCCCATTTCCACCACCTCTGTAGACCTGGAACTGTGTGACTCAGTGTATGACTCTACAGCCATGTGCATGTAGTGGGACTGGTATGGAGTGGTACTTAGTGGTTACAATAATGTACTACTGTATTTATTAAATAAATTAATAATGTGTTTGTATATATTACGTTGTTTTATCTCCAAAAAAAACAAATTGTTAATATAAACCCAAAACATTTGAAATTAATTCAGATGCATTTGAAATGTGTAACCAAAACATTTGCATTTGAATGCGACCCCAAAACATTTGCATTTGAATGTGTTGACATGCATTTGTTAACAAGCCTGACTGGCGCCTTTGGTGCATAACATAGCACTGATGTAAAGGTGAAATCGCGTGATTTTTTCGACGGATGTACAACACGTAATTCGCGCGAATTTTTTGCCGTGAGATGGAGCAATCGCGTATGTATGCCAACGCATCGAAGTTAGTCAAACGTCAGAACAGCCGATTTTTGCTTTCCGATGCTAGTGTTGTTATTTCTGTTTAGTGGTAAGGGTTATTGTTGGAACGATGTATTCTTTGCTGAGAGTAATTCTTTCCGACACTCTAATTTCAAGTACTTCCGCCGATGTATATGTATGATTATATACACACACGCACAGAGAGGGGGATTCTTGATATGTATAAAAATGTTTATATGTTTATATATATATATATATATATATATATATATATATATATATATATATATATATATATATATATATATATATATATATATATATATATATATATATATATATATATATATATATATATATATATATATATATATATATATATATATATATATATATATATATTGTTTTCGGATTAATAAGACACCGCTAGCATGTTTTCCTCCATACTGTTATAGCATTCTATCAGTAGGCATGTAGGTTTGTGCAAAATACGATTATTATTGTCTACCATTCAGTGTGCTAAAGATTTCATAGTATGTCTGTCTGTCTGTCTGTCTGTCTGTCTGTCTGTCTGTCTCTCTTAGGGGGACGGCTCAATGTCCGACCGCTTAATACATCACTGCTGTCGTGAACTCACAATTGTGTGTAGGATGAGAGCTGAATTAACTACCGTTAAAACTAGCTATGACAATGAAGCAAAGCTTTATGATCGCCTTGTCTGGGCGGCGCCAAATCAGACGTCATCATTATTAACTGTCGTTGTTTTCTGCCGACAGACGATATTTGCGAGAATCTGGCTCTGGGAAAGGTTGCCCGCATGCTGGTGACACCATCCGATGAAAATAAGAACCGTTACCCAATGGCAGCCGTAGATGGGTATAAGTATGAATTGCGCCAATGCGTTCTCCTCGAGACAAATGTTATGCAACTAGACCCGTGGTGGAGTGTGGACCTAGGGAAGGATCATATCGTAGGCGCTGTGAACATTTATCATCATAGTACTCGTAAATATATGCTTTTGTATTCTACCTTTACACCACCGTTCAGCATATCACCACATAACTTCCCAATAGCCCACCCTGGACTGGAGTGATACTTATATGCTGTTGGAACATATATTTTCCTAAACTTATTATGTGAGTAGATTTTCAATATTTTGTATTATATATAAAGAGTATGTATGTGTTGGCAATTATTATTTCTATAACTTGCAAAATAGCAACTGTGTCTCAACCTTGTAACTTGTAAAAAAAATGTCACTGACCACAGGGGAATATTGCGAGAAATCTTGAAGAACAAACCTATTGCAACATCACTCTCATCATATGCTTATTTATAAGATGAGGAACATATACTTTTGTTCTGTGTCTACCTGAGTTTTATCGAATACATCAAAATCAAATGCTATTGTCTCCCAATTGGCCACTGGTGTCCACTTTAAGTGGAGGTATATTTCTAGGAGTATCAACGCATACTGAACAAATAGGACGAATCGAAAGGTAGCGCTAAGAATCGGACATTTGTAAACATGCCCCAGTGATACGTTGAAAGCGTAGAACCGACAGTAGCACATTTGTAATTATCCTGCAGTGACGCATTGAAGGCGTAGCACCAAGAATAGGACAGTTATAAACATCAAGCAGTGACATGGTGAAGGCGTATCACCAAAAGTAGGACAGTTATAAACATACCTCAGTGCTACGTTGAAGGCGTAGCACCAATAATATGACAGTTGTAAACATACCGAGGTTTGTTTTCATCTTTTGCAGGTTGCGTTATAGTACGTTTCGGTAAGGGAAGTCGCAAAGCTAGAAGGCCAACAAGCCATTATGAGATGTTTCACGTGGACACCTCTCGGTGCAAATACCTGTGTGAGGAGAATGAACGCTGCGAAGGTGTTGATATCAATTCGAACAAAACAGAGTGCTTCCTACACGATATAAGTGACAGTACGCAAATTAAGCGTTCTCCGACGGAAAGGGGTAATTACATATACTATAAGGCAAATAGACCATGCAGCTCCACTCAAGGGACTGGTCCGCAGCTTAACTGGGCTTATGTTGAAGGAGCCGATAAGCTGTATAGAAGAGGTAAGTAATAATCACGTTGTCATTTGGGATTTATTTGCTTATTTGCTTATTTAACATCGGAAAATAACATTTCTGAGTACATAAGAATATTTGAGAAGAAAACACAAAACACTCTAAATGCGTCTCGTTGCGTGCTTGCGTCCATACATATAGCGCAGCTCTAATGCATATCATCATGTACGTCCATACATATAGCGCAGCTCTAATGCATATCATCATGTATCTGCATCTACATAGACAGTGTAGCTCTAAAAACATATCACCACGTACCTGCATCCATACAGACAGTGCAGCTCTAAATACATATCATCACGTACCTTTATCACTACATACACTGCAGCCCTAAACATATATCATCACGTACCTTCATCCATACAGACAGTGCGGCCCTAAACACATATCATCACGTACCGTCATCCTTACAGACAGTGCAGCTCTAAACACATATCATCACGTACCTTCATCCATACAGACAGTGCAGCCCTAAACATATCATCACATACCTTCATCCTTACAAATAGTGCAGCCCTATACACATATCATCACGTACCTTCATCCATACCGACAGTGCAGCCCTAAACACATATCATCACATATCTTCATCCATACATACAGTGCAGCTCTAAACACATATCATCACATATCTTCATCCATACATACAGTGCAGCTCTAAACACATATCATCACATACCTGTGTCCGTACAGACAGTGCAGCTCTAAACACATATCATCACGTACCTTCATCCATACAGACAATGCAGCCCTAAACACATATCATCACATACCTTCATCCATACAGACTGTGCAGCCCATAACACATATCATCACGTACCTTCATCCATACAGACAGTGCAGCTCTAAACGCATATCATCACATACCTTCATCCATACAGACAGTGCAGCCCTAAACACATATCATCACGTACCTTCATCCATACAGACAGTGCAGCCCTAAACACATATCATCACTAACCTTCATCCTTACAGACACTATAGCCCTAAACACATATCATCACGTACCGTCATCCATACAGACAGTGCAGCTCTAAACACATATCATCACGTACCTTCATCCATACAGACAGTGCAACCCTAAACACATATCATCACGTACCTTCATCCATACACATAGTGCAGCCCTAAACATATCATCATGTACCTTCATCCATACAGACAGTGCAGCCCATAACACATATCATCACATACCTTCATCCATACAGACAGTGCAGCCCTAAATACATATATTCACGTACCTTCATCCACACAGACAGTGCAGCCCTAAACACATATCATCACGTACCGTCATCCATACAGACAGTGCAGCCCTAAATACATACCATCACATTCCTTCATCCATACAGACAGTGCAGCTCTAAACACATATCATCACGTATGTGTGTCCGTACAGACAGACAGTGTAGCTCTAAACACATATCATCACGTACCTGTGTATGTACATACAGTGCAGCTCTAAACACATATCATCACGTACCTGTGTCCGTACAAACAGTGCAGCTCTAAACACATATCATCACGTACCTTCATCCATACACACAGTGCAGCTCTAAACACATACCATCACGTACCTGCGTCTACCTGGTGCAGCACAGTCAAACTAATTTGTGGTGAAATCATTGTTGTAGTTGAACAAACTGAAGTCAAAGTAGGCATTGTGGTTGTGGACGACGCACCTACTCCCGGATCAGAAGCGGTGCTAGACAATAATTTAGGATGCTTGAGCAATGTATTCTATCGCTACAAACCCTATGGAGTCACGTTTATCGAATGCAGAGGTTCGGTAAAGGGTCGTCATGTGGTCTTTTTGTGGAAATCCTCTTACAAAATGACATTCTGTGAGATAGAAATCTATGGTAGTAAGTACAGGTTGCAAACAATTAACTATACAATCTGAGAAAACCTTTCATCAGCGAATGAGTAAACAATTGTGTAGTAGATTATGTTCTTTTGCGTTACAAGAAATGCAATTGTCTTGACCAGTTGTAAGCACGACGAAAATCACTAATTGTTCACGAACCACTTGTTGAAACTTAATATTTTATTATTATTATTAAAACACGTTTTATTTTCATTATATATTTATTATTATGTTATTATTATTATTATATTATTATTATTATATTCCTATTTTGTGCTAAATTTATTTTACAAGAATTAGTAGTAGTATTTTGAGATATATTTGTTTATTTAGCAATTCTAGAACATTTGATTAATGTTTAACATGCTGATATTGATGTGAAGCGCCACAAATTATCTTGGATCTGACACTACGACTAATACAATACATTATTATTATTATGTCGTTTCCACTGCAAATCCACGTACACGCTTTGAAAATTAATTTATTCAATTGTCATGTTGAATTGAATTTAACTTAAAATTGATTTTATTTGGCAATATAAGAATACAAAATGCAGCTAACAACAATTCATGTCTGGACGCCTGTAAAAACTAGACAATTAGTTATTACATCGATACATCAAAGCATATCATCACACAACCTCTATGTTAGCCCACGTAGGGGATTTGATTGATATATGCTTTTGAAATCTATGATATCCTAAACTTATGAGTAAATAGAACGTCAATAGTGTGTATGTCAGCGAATTGCCAAATACTCCTTTGGAGGTTCTCGTTGAGTCGAAACTGTTGCACCGTCGTTGCCTCGTAGAGATGGTGCAAACAATGAATGTGCTTATAATTATTACTACAAAATTATTATTATTATTATTGCTAAAAATACATAAAGCGCGATATATCTTGGATCTGCCCGTTCACGGATGCGTGCAAAACATACGTGCAATCCTAATTTTTTATAATGTTATAGTTATATATATATATATATATATATATATATATATATATATATATATATATATATATATATATATATATATATATATATATATATATATATATATATATATATATATATATATATATATATATATATATATATATATATATATATATATATGTATATATATATGTATATATATATGTATATATATATGTATATATATATATATATATATATATATATATATATGTATATATATATATATATATATATATATATATATATATGTATGTATAATATAAATGGAGGATTTCTAAAACAAATAAATAATTATAGTAAATAAAAAAATACATGTTTATAAAAGTATCTTTATAATACTCCTTTCCAGAAAGATATCCAACTAACCTCGCACTGCACAGGCTGACCTATGAAAGCTATTCAAACTCTACAAGAAGTATTTCAAAAGACGTCGTTGTTGACGGTGCATGTCGAAGTGGACGTTTTGGTACAGCCTACTCTGTCACGAGACAGCAGGTGACACCGATTTGGTGGATGGTCAATCTGAATCGTGATTATGGTATTGAACACATACGTGTTTACACTCAATTCCCAAGTACGCATACTGTATGTTATATCACTCGCTATATTGTGTTTATGTTTCCTTTTGCACCGTATGTATATTATAAATAGTTGCTGTTTGCCCATCAACCCCCCCCCCGCGTCCTCAGCCCGTTGAGGCTATGGGGCAGGGAAAGAAAAGACAATTTCACTCGAAGGAGAAGCGGTTACTTATTCACACAATGTCAGTCAGAAACTGATGCTTATTTTGTGATCAGGTATAAACAAGCAATTACGTTCTAGATGTGTATATTGCTTGTTTACAATGCAATGTGTAGAGGTAGAACATTGCTTCCATTCTGTTTGTTGGCCTTGCCCGGTTAATGTGGTCGACGGTCTTTCCGCTGCGTGCTTTACGCCAATAGACGATCAATTATGATTTACGTCTATGGTTGTTTGTGGGTGACCCCGGCTCCCCGGGTAAAGGACGCTCTCGCTCTCCGGGTTTGATTGCGGTTGGTCGTGTTTTCTTGTTTGTTCTGCATTAAATGTTCATGTTACATCGTACTAGTGTCTGTTTGTAAGACTATATATGCGTTCTTTATCACCCTAATGGCGTGGTGGCAGTGTTCATAACGAACTCACACACCGAACTGTGTACAATACCAAATTGAATCGCATTGACTTTCTAGCCTACTAATCGGCGCAAGCAGTTAGCCTTGAACGGCGGCTTTGACTTTGTCGCACTAGTAAAATCGTAGTAGCCTAACGTTAACATGGCCAACACGCAACGGTCACCGAAACAGTGGTGTCTCACGAAAACCGAAACCGTAATCTCGTTTGAGAACTGGCGTCAAAACCTTATTTATACTTTATCGCTCGACACCAACTTCACGCAATTTATTACCACTGACGTTTCACTGACGATGACGTCATTGCGTCAGGCGGTCGTACGGCTCTCCAGCAAGTGTACATGGTAGAGCTGATGCTAGGCCAGATAGCCAATTACTGCCCAGTTATATCGCGCAACACGATCGTCAAGAATTCAACTAGTTTATCTTGCATCTGGCAAACTATTCGTCTACACTACGGATTTCAGTCTACGGGCGCCCATTTTCTTGACTTTGCCGACATTCAGCTCCAGGCTGACGAACGTCCTGAAGATCTGTATCAGCGCTTACTGGCCTTCGTTGAAGACAACGTGCTCCAGCGAGGGAGTGTTATTCTTCACCATGGTGACGCCATAAATGTCGACGAAGACATGACACCTTCGCTCGAAAACATGGTTGTGCTCACATGGTTGAGATTAATTAACGTGGCACTCCCAAAGCTCGTCAGGCAACGATACGGCACTGAACTGAGAGCTAGAACACTGGCGTCGATTAAGCCTGAAATTTCCCAGGCCCTAGACTCACTACTTGATGAAATCACTTCCGCCGATGATGCAAAGATCATGCGTACAGCTACATCTCACTATCAACAGAACAAAATTGGGCAGAGACAGTCGTTTTCAAGGCGTCAACCATCTCCATTTTCTGCCCCAAGGCGGTCTACCAATACAAAGGCATGTCCACTCTGCAAACAAGCTGGCCGCAGCAACGTGCAGCATTTATTGAGCGAATGCCCATATCTTCCCGAACAAGATCGTCGCTACATGGCTAAGATCCGTCAAGTCACTGACGTACACGAAGAGGACGACGAGTATGAGTACAGCCATGAGCTCCATCAACCCGAAATCGTTGACCAGCCTACGTTAGGCCTCGCTACGGCACAACGCATCGACATACGTCAGTCGCATTATCTGGACACGTTTTATGGCCAACACACGGTCCGAGTCACCATTGACAGCGGTGCAACAGGCAACATAATCCGACATTCCACTGCTCTGAGACTCGGTTGTGAGATCAAGACTTCTTCTCAATCGGCTCATCAAGCTGATAGGACATCGCCTCTGGCCATAATTGGCGAGACTACAGTGCGTCTAACGCGCAAAAACCACACCTTCTCTTTTTGTGGGTTAGTTGTGAAGAACTTGGATGTCGAAGTTCTAGCTGGCACTCCATTTATGGAAGTCAACGACGTGACCATACGTCCAGCTAAGAGAATCATCACGCTGTCTGATGGCACGACTTACACGTATGGTACAACCGATGAATCTCTCAACCGACATGCAGTCCGACGCACCCACGTGTTGCGAGCGCCCCCACCAATACCACGGTTTGGCCTGGCGAGTTCGTGGAAGTAAACCTCCCCACTGACTTGTTTACTACGGAGTCCACATTCGCTTTGGAGCCACGCCTTGACACTACAGGCAACAAGTTCACACGAGACAGTGACCTGTGGCCACAACCGTCGCTCGTTACCAGCGTAGATGGCGTGGTACGTATACCCAACCTGACAAACACCACTCGCTTGCTGAAACGAAACGAACACTTTTGCCAAATTCGAGACGTGTTTGTACCGGACGTTTCAACAAACATTTCCTTACGTTCTGACGTTATCAGTAAGGCCACAGACCTACAACCTCGCAGATCTACACCTAGCAAGCACTCTGCCTCTGTCCAAATCGATCCGGACATGAAACTATCATCCGATGAACGTGCATCATTCCGCGCCATCATTGAAGAATACGACGATGTATTTGTCCCTAACTACACTGGCTATAACGGCCGTGTTGGACCTTTCAAAGCGGTCGTAAACATGGGCCCTGTTCAACCACCTCAACGGAAAGGCCGCCTACCATAATACGCTCGAAATCAGCTCTTTGAGCTTCAGAGCAAATTCGACGAACTTGAGACGATGGGCGTTGTCGTCCGACCTGAGGATGTTCCTGTGAACGTCGAGTACCTCAATCCGTCGTTCCTCGTTAAGAAGCGAAACGGTGGACACCGATTAGTCACTGCATTCACAGACGCGGGACGCTATAGCAAACCACAACCACCCCTGATGCCCGATGTTGATAGCACCCTGCGTAAAATCGCACAATGGTAGCACATCGCAACAACAGATTTATCGAATGCTTTCTATCAAATACCACTCTCCCGTGAATCAATGAGGTACTGCGGTGTCGTCACGCCGTTCCGCGGCGTACACGTGTATGCACGCTCAGCAATGGGGATGCCCGGGTCAGAAATTGCACTCGAAGAATTGCTATGTCGCATACTCGGAGAACTGCTGCAAAAAGGCAGTGTCGCTAAACTTGCAGACGACATCTACTGCGGCGGCAACACCATTGTTGAACTTCAACAAAACGTCAAAAGGCTGTTACAATGCTTCGCCAACAGTGGTTTGCGACTATCAGCCACCAAGACAACGATTTTTCCGACGTCAACTACCATTCTCGGTTGGATATGGAATATGGGTACCATTCGGGCGAGTCCTCACTGTATTGCTACCCTAGCCAGCTGTGAAGCTCCCACGACTGTGAAGGCCATGCGCGCATTCGTTGGAGGTTACAAAATGCTAGCGCGTGTAATACCCGGTTGCTCTGCCTTACTCGCACCTTTCGATAACGCAACTGGCGGACACCGGTCTTCTGAACACACCGTTTGGACAGACTCGTTACGGAAGGCCTTCAATCATGCACAGGACAGTCTACATACGAACAAGGCTATCACGTTGCCTCGACCCTCCGACAAGATATGGCTTGTGACCGATGGCTCTACCAAACAGTACGGATTAGGGGCTACCTTGTACGTTATGCGTGCTGGCAAATTAAAGCTGGCCGGATTCTTCAGTGCGAAATTACGCGGGCGACAAACTACGTGGCTGCCTAGCGAGATAGAGGCGTTGTCCACTGCAGCCGCAGTGAAGCATTTCAGCCCGTACATCGTACAGTCGAGTCACACTGCGTCTATCCTCACTGACAGCAAGCCTTGCGCACAAGCTCATGAAAAACTGTGTCGCGGCGAGTTCTCTGTGAGTCCGCGAGTCTCTACATTCTTGTCGGTAGTCAGCCGCTATCAGGCAACTGTCCGACACCTCGCCGGCTCAGCAAATGTCCCATCAGACTTTGCTAGTCGCAACGCACCGACATGTCTCGAACAAAAGTGTCAAGTATGCACCTTCGTCAGGCAAATGGAGGAGTCAGTTGTCCTGCAATGCCTCACTACCAACGATGTGACATCTGGGAGGGCTCAACTTCCGTTCACCAGCAGATCAACGTGGCTAGCTATCCAAGCCGAATGCCCTGATTTGCGACGCACATTTTCACACCTCACACAAGGGACGCGACCATCCAAGAAAATAACGAATGCCAAAGACGTCAAGCGATATCTAAACGTCGCATCCATCGCCCGTGATGGTCTGCTAGTCGTACGTCGTAACGATCCACCCCGCCCAGCACGAGATTGCATCATCGTTCCCCGCATGGTCCTTAACGGGCTAGTGACAGCACTACAAATTCAACTGGACCATCCCTCATGTTACCAGTTGAAACAGGTCATGCATCGCTATCTGTACGCGTTGGACCTGGACAAAGCAATCGACACAGCGTCGCGTAGCTATCACCAATGTGTCTCACTACGCGATACTCCACACACGACTATCCCACAGTCTACAGGCAATCCTCCAAAGGTGGTAGGAATTTCCTATGCCGCAGACGTCATCAAACGTGAGAAACAACTCATCTTGGTCCTACGCGAGTGCGTAACGTCATACACTGCTTCGTGTTTAATCGACGACGAACGCCGCGACACACTACGAGACTCTCTGGTCAAGCTGTGCACTGGCTTACGACCGCTAGATGGGCCTCCTGCTGTCACACCCACTGACCCCGCCCCAGGGTTCGCTGCTCTCGTCAAGGACGCCCTGCTGTCCACGTATCGACTCACGATTGAACTTGGACGCGTCAAGAACGTCAATAAAAATCCGGTTGCAGAAAAGGCTGTATGCGAGCTCGAGCATGAACTGTTACACCAACAACCCACAAGCGGGGCTGTCACGCAGCTTGTTCTATCTATTGCCACCGCAAACCTCAACACTCGTGTACGAAACAGGGGGTTTTCCGTCAGAGTGTTGTGGACCCAGCGAGAGCAGTTCACAAACGAACAACTGCCGTTAACCGATTACGACCTCATTCGCCAGCAGCATTCTTTGCGAAATGCCAACCACGCTCCAAGTCAACTATCGAAGTCACCCATTCATACCGTATCCAAAGCACTAAATATTGATTGCCGATGAATTTGCTGGCTCAATGCCAGCAAATTCATCGGCAATCAATTGCGAGCCACCTCCTATCGAGTGAAACGGACGGAGTGCTACAAGCTGCTGCCCATACACTTGATCCGCCAACGGCGTACCAATACGATGACTCGACGAATACGCCGACATATGACCCCACTCCAGAACCTCGATCGAGCATACCAACACAGCTACTGTACCCTGCCACACCTGACGACGCTCAGTCGGTACATCCGATTCCGGATGCGCAGACCCTGGTCGTTCCGGACGAGGAGAGGCAACAGTCCGAAGATGAAGAGAACTTCCCCGCCGAGGAGCTTCCCCGTCGATCAACCAGAAGACGCAGACCTCCCGAGTATCAAAGCGACTTTGTCACTTAGACTATAATTGCAATAATATTATTGTATAGTTGTTTTCTCTATAATTAGTCATACATAGTATAAGGAGAAGAAAGAAGTCACGCCAATAGACGATCAATTATGATTTACGTCTATGGCTGTTTGTGGGTGACCCCGCCTCCCCGGGTCAAGGACGCTCTCGCTCTTCGGGTTTGATTGCGGTTGGTCGTGTTTTCTTGTTGTTCTGCATTAAATGTTCATGTTACTTCGTACTAATATATGTTTGTAAGACTAGATATGCGTTCTTTATCACCCTAATGGCGCTGTATTTTGACATTTACACACACAGTGTGGCGCCACTGTTCTGACTAAGCCTTTTTGCTGCAGTAATTGCTAATGAATAATATTATCAACCTTGACCTTTTGACCTAGACAACAAAATCCCCCGACCTACTCACAGTATAAATGTACGTATCAGTTTTGTGATTCTGTAATTGCTCACGCTACAGGGGTGCTGCTGACAACCATATAACTTGATATGAGGATGTTGGTAGCAATACTTATTTAAACTAAATGTACAAGAGGGATCTCGGGAGTCTGTATGGTGAGAAGGCACTACGACGTTGGCAATGAAAGGTTTACCCAATATTTATGGAGATGGGCATGTGTGTGTGTGTGTGTGTGTGTGTGTGTGTGTGTGTGTGTGTGTGTGTGTGTGTGTGTGTGTGTGTGTGTGTGTGTGTGTGTGTGTGTGTGTGTGTGTGCGTGCGTGCGTGCGTGCGTGCGTGCGTGCGTGCGTGAGTGCGTGCGTGCGTGCGTGCGTGCGTGCGTGCGTGCGTGCGTGTGTCCCAATAACGTGTACACGTATTCGCATTGTTTTTAATCTAACCAATTAGCCACAACAAAATACTACACTAGGTTCTCGACTATTTAAGCCGGTTCTACACTAAAAAAACATATTAAAAAGCTGTCTATGATCTTGTACGCGTAGCGCATGGCGTGATCTTTCGCGCCACATGTAACTGTCCATATTTTAGACATCAATTCTGCCCTGTATAATTTAATAAATGTCTTTTCTTACTTTCTTCTTGTAACTTTCGGTGATTTCAACTGTACCGACATGTTGACTCTAATTCGAAATGCTAGATTTGTACGATTGTATTCCAGTGGAAAATTTTTCGTCTGAATTACGAATCCCAAATTTAGAACTGCTCAAAAAGACAAAAACCATTGGTACAGATATTGAATTTCATACCTTGTTTGATCTTTGATATGCATAGTAGCAGTATACAAATATCAGTGGCGGTCAATAAAAACGTCTGCCTTACGAATCAGTTAAGAACAACCGTAACTAGAATACGTATGTAGGTTATTTAGATGTACTTCAATGAAAATAAATACTTTGGGTAAGGCACCTTTAGCAGGAAATGTACATTTTTGGATAAAATATCTTCTGACTTAGAGAAGGGGTTCGTATGGCAGGGGATTCGTAAGGCAGGTCGACGTTTCTAAAAACGTACTACGGGGTGTATAAAACCCTGTAGATATGCTTAAATTGTGTGAAAAAACAGGAATCGTATCTCTTTGTATATTAATATGTGGCACAACTATATTTTGCCTACTTTTACAAGATGAATTGGTTAATTTATGTGGCTAGAATACATTGATAGCGCCTTAGAAAGACGAGATCTATTGAAATAACTAACGTTGGTGTTTTTATTTAGCAAGTTAAACGTTGTTGCCTTACTCAAAAATGATAACTAGCGCAGATAGCAGTAAAACGATTCATTCTTGCCCCGAATAAGGAGAGGGATTCGTGGGGCAGATCGGCCCTTCTGGAAAATCACTGAAGGGAGTATATAAAAGTGTCCGTGATGATAAGCATGTTGTAGTCTATAGGATAAACTTCACAAAGCCAAGAATATGCGTATGCTATGCAGTGGGTAGGGTGGGGACGTTATTGACTATGAATTCTATCTGCCACATATGTTCTGTGTATATTAATGACTAGCCTTACCCAGACAAGTTTTGGTAGGGCAATGCCGATGACAACGACACATTCCCCCCAAATCACGTATAACTGCCGGTTTCACGGAGAGTTCGGTGGACGGCTTCTATATACGTTATTGATCTTGGTATGTTGTTGGGCTTTCTGATTTTGGATTTTAAAATCAGAAAACGGGCTTTTTTAAAGCTATTTTCATGCATGAGACCTACTATATATATATATATATATATATATATATATATATATATATATATATATATATATATATATATATATATATATATATATATATATATATATATATATATATATATATATGTTACAGTCAATCTGCGTAATCAGTCATTTCACGTAATGACTGACATGTTTAGGCATTACGCGAAATGACTGTTTCACCCAATCATTTCGCGAAATGACTGGAAAAGAGGTGCAGTCATCTCGCGTAACGACTGAAACAGTATTTCCCTTGGTTAATGACACGTGATGTGGACAAACTTGCTGTTTTTTCATCAACTTCGCCAGATATTTTCAGAAATTGCTACCTAGCAGCTACCTATTTGTCACACTCAAAAATATTTTTTATATCGTGATGAAATTATGATTTAAAATATTATTATTCGGTTTCACTTTGGATCATATGGAACACCAGGTATTTAAGTTACTCCACATGACTGAAACCACTTATCATCAAATTAATGTTTTTGTTACGAGGTGCAATGTCCCAGTTCTCCTAGGTTCGCTTTGTGATACCCAGAGCAAACATTGTGAAGTATCAATTACAATTTGTCTTCTATTGTGTATCATAAATTAACTGTTGGAAATGTTACATGCATGATTAGGACACAACAGCACTGTCTGATTGAACAACATATAACGTTATTATGATTCTACAACTTGCAATAGTCTATTGTATCATTGGAAATTGTACCAATGCGCTACATTTCCACAATATATGTCAAACAAATTATACAATATGCTGTATTCTCATAATTATATATGTATATGGATGAGAGCATATTACCAGCGTAGTTGTTTTAATCGAAGAATGTTAAATTCATAATATTTTACATCACATTATTGGTGAACGGTAATATTGTATTCAACAAATATTACTAAATAATTATTATACTCACTAGTTATCGTGAAAGACATGTGAAGTATAGGTATACTTGCCACTGAGAGAAATCATACCCATTACCCAGAAGATATTTATAAAAGACGTCAAATCAAATTATGTCTGGTCTTAAAAGAAAAAATTATTTTACTAACAACTGGAAGATTAGCATGTCATATGGTACGTTCTTACTTGTTCGGGCAGCTCAGACTGTTGTGACACCGGCTGTTACACATTCGTTTTGCTTTGTAGCACTTGCACCTGTTGCTAGTACATTTTTTAAGAAGACTGCAACAGTCACACCTAACAAAACCTTGTCCTCCAGTTGTTTAAATGTTTAATGCATGGCGGAGAAATATCTGTTAGTCTTAGTTGGTGTCAGATTGGAATAGAAGGTGTTGTGGGCATAAGTCAAATTGGTTGCGTGAATATTTATTTATCAGGATCCCAGTCTTCACCGCAGTGGTTTATAAGTTGATGACTCCCAGGATGTTACCTGGATCCCCCATTCCTCTATCGACCATTGGGATGCGAACTGGGTATTGCAAGGGCTTCGAACAGGAGAAATATATCCAACAGCTGGAAAGCCACTTTTGCTGCTCGCTTCGAGTTAGAGGCTGTATGATACAGAACTTGAGATGACACTGATAAACAATGATCCACTTGAAATGTGACTGGGGGATGATTGCATGTCGATAAGGATGACGTCATAGATGTTCTCAATGCACACATGACATATTGGCTCTTCTTGTTCTGTTTTTTGTTTCTTTGTCAACTTCTCGATGTCACCACATTGAAGAATTTGATACCTGCAAAACATATTCGCAAATTTTTATTATTATCCTATTTTAATTATAAATTACCTAAAGCAAAATGATGAGAAGAAAATATATATTGTAATATATTGTAATTGTAATATACTAATAACCATGATGTTTATCAATGTGTCAGCAATTGGTTTAACTTCCCTTTTAAATTAATTTGTTTGTATGGCCTAATGTGACAAATCATGAACGGACTTCGAATTTTGTGAGACAGTATTGATGCCTTTCATTTGTGTTCACTCGTGCAATTCGTGACTAACTGAAGAAAGACCCTTTAATTGTGAACTTCCTGGCTTACATAAAGAAAGGAAGAATTTAACAGAGAAACGATTAAGGCTTGAATTGGTATCCAATACAACTATGGTGGATATTAACTTGGGGCATCTGACTGAAAAAATCTTTGAAGGGAATTACCTTTGGCTTCAATGTGCAGATCAATGAATGAAGGTGTAAATTTCACCACTGCCAAATCAAAATGAAACCACATCATGTTATGCAAGCCAACAAAATTGCACATGTATGATATTAAGCTTCTTAAAAAAGGTTGTGGCAGAAATTCTCTAGATGGGGGTTTCACCTGTCTGGCCTTGGGCTGTGGAATAATTTATATGACATAATTCTGATATGATGTCATTACTGCATAATTACTTGTTAGCTATGGTACGTTTATAAGAGTATTCAACTGTATTTCCACCCATACCTCATTTATTATAGGTTAGAATATTTGCATCGTTTAAATGGACTACTATTTATCCCTCAAATTGTGAATTGTCTGGTACATTTCTCACAATTAAAATCAAGAAACAATGTTCAGCATAAGAAACTACAAATAAAAATTGGTTCTTGCTGAGTATGTGGTATCCATGGCGTTTCTCCTAATGTTCATCAGTTGCCGCAAGCTTGAGTTGTTCTATAGTATTGAAATATTCTACTTTGGGAATTAGATGTTTTTGACATATTTGAAACCTTTTGTAGGGTACTTCCTTAAATTGTACTTCATAATTATCATGTGTCATTGTGATACGTGTGCCAAGAGGCAAGTGATTAAAACCTACTAATTGTGTTATTTTATAGGGACAGGCAATGCACAATAGACAATTGAGAAAGTCACCATTGTCAGGCATTTAGCATTCCCAGTCGGAAAATGGTTGGGTCATACATTACCTGTTCTTCAAATCAGAGAACACTAGTAATATAGCTGTCAATCAAACTGTCAGGAGGAGGGTTAGAGTCTTGTACCCAGATATGGATAACTTATTAGCAAAATGTTGCAATTTGCAAATACATAGCAAATATTTATTCGTTTTGTTTATCTACTTGAGTAATGTGAATGTCTGAAGAATTATGAAAGCTGACATTAATGCACAATTAATATTGGAACAATATAAAATGACAAAAGTACACAATTGTTATTACACAGTATGACTGAAATGGTAACCAGTCAAACTGTGTAATAACAGTGCCTTAATTTCAGTTATTTCACGTAATGACTGAAATGTTCAGTCATTTTGTGAAATGCCTGAGTGAAACAGTCATTTCACGTAATGCCTAAACTTGTCAGTCATTACGCGAAATGACTGATTACACAGATTGACTGTAACACACACACACACACACGCACGCACGCACGCGCGCGCGTGCGTGCGGGCGTGCGTGCGTGTGTGTGTGTGTGTGTGTGTTGCAAATCACCAATTAGGTAATTGCTGTCTACATAGGTAACTGATTATAGAATACATTGCTTAGCTGTCAGGTTTTGAATTGTTTTTTTAAATATGGGTTATTCAATCAAATAATCAAAATGTGATTAGATAACTAGTTATCACTTATATTTCAAAATGTATTCAGTGTGTTACAACCTACTAATCATTTCCAATTTTTTCTCAGGTGTTTCTATATTTACGATAGGGGGAGTTAGGTGCATAATTAGGGTTAAATATTCTAGACAACCATGTGTTACTGTACTAACAAATGGGTGAAATAATTCAACGTTGCAACGAAAATATCATCATCATCTCACTTTAATTTGCGGTATAAGGAACATAAACATTATGACATTAATTTAACTAAAGCTGTCCAAAATTACACATTTCGTAACAAATGTATACATTAATTATATATACTTCAATATATCACGTCAAACATACGTCTTGATGTTTAGCCTCTTTTACGACAATAAGGCAGAACATACTCGATTACTCGAAGGAAACAACACACCAACATTGAACAAGTGTGTTTGCAAACATTATGCACTAAACTGAAGTCCTGCAGGATTTATGCAGTCCATGGCATAGCACAGGCATGCTGGGGTGCAGCTGCAGGAGGCAGACCTGCATTTGGACTTGCATCTCTATGTTACAAGCTCGACGCGGGCATCTTTTGTTGGTGATAGCCTCTCCTGTTCCTTGTGGCCTATTTTCAAACATATCATCTCGGGCTTGATCGACACCTCCAATAGGGTCTGATGCACCATACAACCTGCAGATGAAATCTGCTGTGTGTTCAGTAGTGCCATCTCTTCCAACACCACCAAGTAGATGAGTGTTTGCTTCAAACATACTCTAACATTTCTTCTTACCGACTCCGGCCATCGATGACGTGGAGTCGCAACCTGTAAATACGTGGAACCCGATAATATTGTCCTTTGCTCGCTGTGAAAGTATGTTGGCTCTGGTGGTCAGGATAACATTTCTTTTGCCGAGCTGTTCCACTCACCATCCAAACTTCCAACTTCTTGTCGCCAGTACAGTGAAGCAACAAGAGGAGGACGTCTGTCTCTGTGCACACGACTACTATCCTGTTGAACGTGCTTATCACTCCATCACATGCCTACTATCCTGTTGAACGTGCTTATCACTCCATCACACGACTACTATCCTGTTGAACGTGCTTATCACTCCATCACATGCCTACTATCCTGTTGAACGTGCTTATCACTCCATCACATGCCTACTATCCTGTTGAACGTGCTTATCACTCCATCACATGCCTACTATCCTGTTGAACGTGCTTATCACTCCATCACACGACTACTATCCTGTTGAACGTGCTTATCACTCCATCACATGCCTGTAGAATGAGGCGCGCGTCTGCTTCCTCGTGGTTCGCACTTAAATGAACAACATCTCCTCACACACTTGATTTTGCGATTTGGTTGTCTTCAACCCCCCTCCCCCCAGCTACGACTAGTTCACATCCATTGGGCAGGTGCTTAGCGTGCTCCATCATGTAATTAATGACTGAGAAAATGAGCCAAGTCAGACTTGTTTTCGTCTAGGGACGTGAATGAACTCCACACTTTAGGCAACGGGACATCACCGCAGTGAATTAACTTCCGTATCGGCCTCTTCTTGGATGTTCGTTTTTTTTTTGTGGTTGTTCCTTTAACGGACTTCTTGATGTAGGTGTCAAACACAACGTCCACCCGTTTGACACTCGCAGTAACATGGCTAATTACATTACACTTCAGAAATACATTTGCGTAGTCATCAAACGTTGTGCCATTGCTTGGTTTTATCAATTGCTGAATAAGCGCATGACCATCGATCAACGCACATGCTCGTTGATTTTCAATTGGCATTGGAACATATGGCGGTGTTTCCATATCCATGTCGTGTGACATAATGGCAAGAAAATCCGACTTTGAAGTGGAGTTCATCTTGCCATTGACTCTTGCCAATGAAAGTGGTATACAGATATGCTGCATTTGAACCTTGCGACTTGCCCTTTATGCATTGAAAAACTGTTGCATAAGCTTTCTGTCTCCTTTCAATATCTGCTTCTCATTCTGCTTTGTTGTGATTGTGGCCAATGTGCCAAATTTCTTTGACTTGTTCCTCTTCAAAAGATGAAACATTTACAAAGACCGGTCGATCAAGTACTGCTTGACATTTTTGCAGACCAACTTTCTTTGGCACTCAGTTGATCTTTTTGGATATCACATGAAGCGACGTCATTTGAGGTTAGTGATATAAGTCTTCCTCTTCATGTTCAAGACCTGAGTTCCCAAATGTAATTCCATGGGTTCTGTAGAGTCATCAGATAACACAGCACGATTGGTTTGTGGTTCATGTTGGTCTTGTTGGTTTTTTGAGTGACCACAACAGAGTCGTCTGGAGGAGCGAGCTTTCTGTATAGTCAGCTTCATGGTTTATCTCAAATGCATTTTGGTGATCATGAACTCTGTTAGCACGATTGATGCGGAATGCATCGAACTGTTTAAACTGCTCAAGAAGCCTCTTTACAGCTTCCTCATCGTGTGCGATCATTGATGGAAGAGCGTCTTTGTGTCTTCCTCTTCGTGTTCATGCCCGTATAAAATCTCAGTTTTATGCGATACATCAGAGCGTTCAGCCCATGTAACACAGAAACGGTCTCTCAATGATCATTCCTTGTGATCCCAATTATGCCATTAGAAATCTTGCATGCCCTGTTTTGCCATTATGTAGCTTGGTCCGGCGGTACTTGGCCAAATCCCCCTTTGCTTCGTTTAATGACAAAGTATCCACGTGTGAATTCTCTGTACAGTTCTGGAGCTGATTTGTTTATGCCTTTCATTTCTGCCAAGTATACTGGACCCCAACGAGCGTAGTTGGTATGATCATACACCGTCAGATATGGAAGTATTGCAGCAAACGCAGCATATTTCTCTCGCTTCAGGATTGCCACTGGGTCGATGTTTGCATTGTCACGCTTTCTTTTCGATGAGCATGGCTTGGAGTCCATTTCACCATTGGATGTAGACTGCCAGGTATGGAGTCCATCCTGCTTCAACAGCTGATCTGCTAATACAATTAATTGCCGTTGCAGTCATTCAACAATTATGTAACGCAGTTTGTGAACCTCCGTTCCACCCCCATGTAATGCACCGAAACATTGGCATGTGCCACGGCACCCTCTCTGGCGTTACGTAATTTCTGAATGGCCCCTTAAAAGTGTGAAATGTGTAATCAATTAAAATCATAACATAGGTTATGCATGATTGGCCGATATTTCGTAAAAAGAAATTACGTTGTAATTAAACACAAATGAAACATTAGACGTTAAAGGACATTGTAGACAAGCAGTGATAACCACGCAGCAGTACACATAAGCATAGTCATACGGGCGATAATAAAGGGTTATGAAACAAACTACGATATAATTTAGTCAATAAATCTCATAACATAACAGCAGATGCTGAATTACATAGAATATGTATTACTATAATAGCGTACATGTTCACTGGGTTGCTAATTTACAACTTTTAATCACTATGATATCGTTTCCAGAGACGTAACGAACTGCCTATTCGCACAGCAGCGTACCACATACCGTCGGCAATAGGCGAAGTTCACGGCTTTCAAAATCAAATGCACGTTAGTCAAAACAATTTGCATGTTAAACTTGTTGGTAACATCTGACATAGCCAGTAGGCCTCTTATAGCTAACCTAGCCAGCTATCATGGCAAAGTTGTTTTCTAATTTTGCTTTAAGAAACAAACATTTATCGCACGTTGTATCCATTAATGTAAGTGGAGACAATCTTACATGGTTGGCAAGTTGTAATACACTGATTACATATTCGAATATAATGATTAAAATGGCTTTCTTAATCATTTTTAGTAAAAAGTAGCAATTTGTGAGAAAAAATGGCCCGTGTTGAGTCAAAAATAAAAATAAAAGTCCGGCTACGACCTAATTCAGTAATCAGTTACCCATGTAGTGAAAAGTTAAACACACACGCACACGCACACACACACAGTCCAACAACCAATACCATAAGCAGTGACATATATAGAGAACATCTAATATGGTTGGCTGCGTGTAAAAAAATGCGATTGAAAATTTTTCTGAGCACTTTCTTTTTCTAAGTTGCATGAATGAATGAATGAATGAATGAATGAATAACTTTATTTTGGCTACACATAAATTTTGAGATATTTACAATATGATGAGTCAGAGATTATACGAATAGCAGAGCAACCAAAGAGATCCTCTAGAAACCCCGCGGGGCTTATGACGAAGACCACCCAGAAATAAATCAACATAATTTTTTTGTTTCTTTAGGCTTAAGCCAAAAACATATACTATACATTATTGTAATTGAAATACAATATAATGTAAAAAATTGCTTAAATATGTACATACAAATTGTAATTATAACCTAACTAATTATTGTACATGAATACGTTACAATGTGAACATGAACACATTAAGTAATGCAGTAAAAAATTGCTGAAATATGTACATACAAATTATAGTTAGAATTTTATAAACAAATACTACTCTAATAACCTAACAAATTATTTCACATGAATACGTTACAATGTGAACATGAACACATTAAGTAATGCAGGAACCATGAATACACTAAATACTACACGAACATCAATACATTAAATACTACATGAACATCAATACATTAAATACTACATGAACATCAATACATGTTTTTTTCTGCCATGTTAAAATAATGGGAGATGTAAAGTATATGTTATACAAATATAAAATTTAGTCTAAAAAATGTTGCTTAAATATCAACATACAATTTGTACTTTGAATTATATGAACAAATAATACACTAACTACACAACTGTCATGTATTCATTAAATGTGAGCATGAATACATTAATACATGATCCTGACTACATTAAATATTACATAAGCATGAAACATATGGTCTTCTCCACCATGTGAAAGTAAATGTAGATATAGAGTACATTTTTCTACAAATACAAAGTTTTTTTTGCAGTGTTTACTGTAAAGTCATTGATATTTAGAGAGTAACAATTCTTTCAGTTTATTTTTAAATTGGTTAATGGACACAAGCTGTTTTAATTTACTAGGTAATGCATTCCAGAATACTGGTCCTGAATAGTTTATTGTGCATTTCCTGCTGTTTGTTCTTATGTTTTGGATATAATAACTATTTTGGTTTCTTAGATTATGTTTGTGGATATTTTGTATTCTCGTAAGCATTGATGACATAGAATCTGGGAGTTTGTTATTTGCTGCTTTATACATAAAAATTCCTAGTTGATGTTTATATAGATCATCCAATTTTAATAGTTTTAACTTTGAGAATAGAGGATCAATGTGTGCGATGTAATGAGAATTTGTGATTATCCTAATAGCTTTCTTCTGTAGTATGCTTAGTTTGTTTAAGTGTGTACAGTGTGAATTTTCCCACAATAGAGAGCAATATTGTAAATGTGTCTTAAGATCAATGAACAATAAATAGTTCTCATTATATACATTGGGAGAAAATGTTTTAATTTGTTAAGCATTCCCACATTCCGTGCTATTTGTTTTAAATAGGTTGTCAATATGTGTTGTCCAACTTAAGTGCTCATCTATAAATATCCCTAGGAATTTGGTGAATTTAACATGCTTTATTTTGTTTCCATCTACTTGTATTAAGGCACTGTTAATATTGTATTTTTTTCGTTTTGGTGTGAATATAATAAAATTTGACTTTTTGGTGTTTAGGGAAAGTTTGTTGGTATGGAACCATGTTGACATTTTTTTGTATTTCTATGTTTACCTCTTCGATGAGAGTGTTGAAGCACGTATGAGCATGAAAGAGACTTGTGTCATCTGCAAACAGTATAGGATTTAGGATATCTGATACATTTTCAACATCATTTATGTATAAAATAAAGAGTAATGGGCCTAATATAGATCCTTGTGGAACTCCACATGTAATTGTCATATATTTTGAGTCTGCTTGGTTATACGATACATACTGTCTTCTGTTATTAAGATAGCTTTTAAACCAGTTGCAGGCATTACCTCTTATACCATAGCATTGAAGTTTATTTATTAAAATGTTATGATCTACTGTATCGAAAGCCTTGGAGAGATCAAGAAAAACACCTATATTATACTTTTTATGGTCCATGTTACTTGATATTTTATCAACCAAATCAATCAGTGCCATATACGTAGAATAGTTTTTCCTAAATCCGTATTTTTTTTTGATATTATGTTGTGTTCTGCTAAAAAATTGTAAAGCCTATTGTACATTAGACGTTCCAGTATTTTTGAGAGGCATGGAAGGATAGATATAGGCCTATAATTTGAGAATAGTTCAGGGTTTTCACTTTTATACAAGGGGATAACCTTTGCTATTTTTAGTTTGCTGGGCACAATGCCAGTCATAAGTGAATTATTGAAAATGTGTGAAAAAGTTGATTTGCAATTTGTGGTATAATTTGTTTAATAATGTGTGGATCAGCATTGTCGAATCCACTTGATTTCTTTGAATTTGTTTTTTTTACTATGTTAATTATTTCCTCAGAATATGTAGGTGTACAGAAAAAACTTGATGCATTTTTTAAAATAAATTGTGTTGGGACATTACTTGTTTGTGTTAAATTTACATTAAGGCGATGACCTATGTTGGTAAAATAATTATTGAAATGGTCCACTATTTCCCTTTTGTCTCTACAGTGGGTACCATCTAATGTAATAAATTTATCATTTATTACAGATTTATTATCTTTGGACTTTATAACTTCATTTATGGTGCTCCATGTTTTTCTGCAATCATTTTATATAGCTCAAATTTGTCTTTAAAATATTTTTTCTTTGACTGTCTGATTACATGAGTCAGTTTGTTTTTGTAATTTTTGTAGATAATCTCATTTTCGGTAGAAGGGTTGCACTTAAATATTTTGAACAGGTGATTTTTTTGCCTACAGGATATTAATATGCCGTTCGTGAGCCATTCGCTTTTGCAGGTTTTCATTTTAATTTTTTTCCACGGTAAGCATTCATTCATTTGTGTGTTTAGTATTTCCAGAAAGGTATCATATGAAGTGCAGGGGTTTTGATCCTTGTACACCTCCTCCCAGTTTGAAGTTTGTAATTGTCTTTTTACTTTGCTTATGTTTGCTGAGCTAGCCATGCGTTTGTAAACAATTTTGTACTCATTTTCTCTTTTTACCCCTAATTCATAAAAGGTAAATATCGGGAAGTGAATCAAGCTGAGGACGGCGGCTCGCACGTCGCCATCTTGAATGGTCATCGAAGCAGATTCTGTGGTTCTGCTTCGAAGTTCATCATTCACTTTAGTGTCCTGTTTTCGGTTTCTGGAAGACATGGCTGTATTCACAACAGCACTAGTTACCTGCTAGCGTAGTTTTTCAGTATGTGTTCTCGCTTAAAATGCTTTTTAGAAGTTTTGTTTTAGAGCTGATTTTTCACTGAACACTAGCACGCCGTATTGTTGTCTATCTAAGTTACGTAATACTTGCGTCAAACGTCCATGTAGGTTCCGTCGTAACATCGCAGGCAGAATGGGGGGAAGTTTGACAAAACCACTGTACTCCCATGTCAGCCCCATACAAGCGAAACTGACGGAGAAATGGGGGAATATACATACTGCGTCACATACTCTGTAGTATATATATATATATATATATATATATATATATATATATATATATATATATATATATATATATATATATATATATTTTCAGTTCTTCAATCGCCAACATGATTGGTGACAGAGCAGGCAGCACCATACAGAAAATGGCAGATAGTGTTGTTAAGGCAGGAAGGTAATTAATAATAAAACGCAAAACGGGATTAAATAGGTGCGAGAAAGAATGTCTGCCTGGAACATGACGCTCATCAAAGGTGTATGCCCTCGTGCCATTCACGGAACCTACGTCACCAGGAAGACACCGTGCGATGCACGCTGCTATAAAAATGAACAGTATCATCTGTGCTGTTCTGGATAGCTGCAAGTGACGTCCACGTTCGTGTACACGGAAAGTTTGAGAAGAAGAAACCCGTGAACGCGGTTACCGGTGGTTTTGGACAGAATGGAAGGGGTAAACAGCGAACAAGAACTGGGAAGGCAATCGACAGGACGGGACAGGACAGGTGAGACAAGGGACAGGGCAACAACGTGGTATTGGGGGAATTAGACCACGTGGCAGCAGTTTATGAGGGTCAGTTGTACATTAGCCTAGTACAGGAACACAACAAAGAGGAGGACGGTTTGATGTGGCAGTCATGAAGAACAATACCACACATAAATGGGGGGTTTCGCGATGAAGTCTGGATTATCATAGGGATGATGTTTTGACCGTTATCGAAGCATCAACCAAGAACACTAAGGGAATGAGCAACATGATGGGTGCATTGCTTGGCAGTCGCCAGTAACATAAAATATCGGTTGGAAGAGTCCGACAGTATATGCTGACTACCGGTAGTATCTGCAGTACGAATCCCTGTCTGTCTCACGAATGCCACTGTTATACTCTAGTGATACATGTATTCCATATTAATTAATTATAGTTTTGTCAAGTACATTTACATTACGTTTACAGTGTATTTGTTATTTAGAAATAATGATGTATAATATACAAGTACATAATACATTTCAAACCAAGGCTAAAGTTTGTGAAATACAAAAAGAACACGAAATCTAAAGTTACAGTCCGACTGTAGCCTGGCATTGCATGTTTATACATATTCATCCACAAATACAGTTTTTTTGCAAGTATGCTTACTACTTTTAAACCAACAACATTAGTCTTGTGTTTTCTAGTAATTCATATGCTTTTATCTGCCTTACGAATCCAAATGTGAAACGTTGATAATGTATTATAATGCATATGGCCACGAAGCTTGGGCAGCCATAATATCCTCTTTTTCCTAATACATATTTGCAATATTTGTGGGGTTGCCTTTATTTAGATGACCCCACTGTGCTATCTGTAATGTCTGTCTCATTGTGTAGGTAGTAAAACAATGCGGATAACCCTCTATTAGACTGAACAACATTAAACTAATTAAAACGAAGTACTTTACGTTTCACGTTAGCAACAACATGTGCATATGTCACAGTCATCACATTTTGACAAGGTACTACTGCAGTGGCGTATCTAGGGTCTCGTAGGGGGGCAAGTGGCCACGCCTAGCCACCCATGATAATATGTATAACAAATTCGGGAATAAACAAATTAAGCCAAATATGAATGAATGAATTAATTAATTTATTCTACAAAAACATATTTACATAATTTATACAGTACATAACACTAATTGTAATTTGTCGAAAAAGGGTAAAAAGAAGTGTAATACTTATAATGTTTACCCTTTTAGTAATTTATCTTAGTAACATATCTAGAATAAAATACTTGATTGAATGTATAACTACTGTATACATTAGAGTGTCGATATTGTCAACATTCAAAGTGCAACAACACAATTTACATGTATATTCATAGCAGGTAAACACAATATTGGAATATGAATTGAAAACCTTAATGACAATGTAAAATAACAATCTACAATATTTAAACATTTTTTAGTTTCGACTGATCATTAATTTAGTTTACAGTAATATGATAAACACAATAACTGATGTTTCTAATTTTCTACAAGAAATGGTTAAGAACTTAGCACATAACTACTCAATCCGTTGTCTGTATAATACTTCTTGAACTGATGAACACTACTACAACTAATCAATGACCTATGAAGGGCTTTTCAAAGTTTTACTCCTTTAACAGATATACACATGCTTTTCAAACTGGTACGTGCATATTTTTGCATAAAATTACATTCCTGTCGGGTTGAATAAACTGATTCATATATGCTGAAAAACGGTTGTACATTCAGTGATAATAAAATATGAAATGCTTTAAACATGATAATTGCAGTTTTTAATTCCACTATATCTGACACTTTAAGAATGTGCAGATTATAAAATAGCATAGTTGTATGATCCAGTATGTTAGCACCACAAAGTAATCTTATAACCATTTTGTGTAATATGACTAAACATTGAACATTTGTTGCATATGTGTTGTCCCATACTTCAGCACAATACATAACACAAGGCAAGAAAAGAGAGTAGTACAAAATATGCATACCACGGCTGTCAATCTAGAAGTTGGCTCTGTACATAATAGCACAGCTCTTTGACAGTTTTTATTGTACTAAACATATATGATTTTCCAGTTTAATTTATAATCAATCATAACACCCAACACTTTTGTGACATTTACTCTATTTATTGTTTCTTTATTTATTTTAACAGAAATATCATCAGGCAATTTGCGATTCCCCAAAAAACATGTAATTAGTTTTCGTTACATTAAGAGACAATCGATTTACAGAAAACCACACATGGAGTTGATCCAATCCAGCATTTGTCATTCGAATAAGTTCATTTAAATCACTATGACAACATAATAAATTGGTATCATCAGCGAATAGAATAAACTTAAGCACTTTTGAAACGTTACAAATGTCATTAATGTACATAATAAACAACGTTGGTCCTAAAATAGAGCCCAGTGGAACACCACAAGATACATTTAGTATTTATGAGTCACAATTACTAAAATTAACAAATACATTCTTTTCGCCGCACTGAAATAGTGGAACAACTTTGGCGATTTTCATATTGCTTGGAAATACACCCGTTTGAAAAAAATACGTTACATATGTAACCGAATGGCTTAACTATTTTAGTAATTACATTTTTAATTAAGTTCATGTTAATATCACTGTAATCAGTGGACTTCTTATTTTTACAATTTTGTACCGTTCTAATAATTTTTTGGTCATCAACAGGACTTAGAAACATACATTGATTGACTTTGCTTTCTAAGTAATCATAATAATCTTTTTCAGGTAATGATATATTATTTGCTAAGATAGGGCCAACAGTTGTAAAAAAATTAACCATTTGCAATATCCTCCTTTTTTGAGATTTGCTTTTTATTTTTTATAAAATATTCTGGGTATGTTGGCTTATTGTACTGTTTGTTAATTGCATTATTTAATATTTTCCAAATAAGGGTGGGCTACGGCCCAGTGGTCGCTTTCTTTAATATTACGCCACGGTATTATTGGTTTTAGATTAACACCTTGAATGGAATCAAGTCCGGTATAAGGTAGACGAGGGGAAACATCTTACACTTTATCGATGTACTGTGAGCAGCATAGTGGGCTAAGTGTTCGGCATATCCTTTTTCAAACAACACAACATATCTATTACATGGTAGCGAAATATGAAAATGACACGACTAATTTAAGTTTTCATCGATGGAAACTCGATGTGCCGACGTTTCATGGGATTCGATTTGTTTGCCCACATAGATTGTTTAATTGTCGACAACGTGTAGTTGTGTTTGTTTTCGTGCGTGCTTCATTGAGCTAGCGAGTGCACATTGCGTGAGTGTGTGTGTGCGTGTGCGTGTTTGTGTTCGTGCGTGCGTGCACGTCTTAACACAGGGCCTGTGTTATTTGTAGCGGTAAAAACCGACTTTGCGTCTACAAAAGTAGGCCTCCGAAGCGGACCTCCCACCTTAGATTCCCTTCCTGCAGTGGAGTGCCACATTGCCGATTTCACGGAGAGTGCTGTGACGGATTTCTTGTGCCCGAACAATTCGAGGGGACACTATGTTGTTGTACAAAATCACACCAAATTAGCCAGCCTTTGGCTAGTTGAAGTGGAGGTTTTCGAAAGTATGTACTTAGCTCATTTTAACTGTAGAATGACAACACAATAGTCAGGAATTAGGGTTATAGTAATTCCAGCCCATTTTCGATATTTAGTGCTATCAACACCATAACATGTTTATGTCATGTGCAGCATGATACTTGTGTAAACTAAGAACCCACCAATAATATTGATGGGTTCTTAGTTTATTGGAGAGGAGATCAAATTGAAGTTTCTAAGATATTGAGTTGGTATGACAATATTGATAGACATTTTCCTTTTCTCGCTGAAGAAATATAGTAGAACTGGAAGACTGAGGTAGCATTTGTAAAGTAGATGAACATTGTTGGACTCTCGATAAGCCAATGGCTTCCTTGTCCACTTGCCATCTGGGCCTTTGGCTTGAATGGCAAATCTTGTTAAATCTTGTTAAATCTACGTGTAACCCACTCTCCTGAGATATGTGTCAACCTTGTTTTTAAACATATTCACGCTGCTAGCAGTTACACAATCTGTAGACAATTTGTTCCATTCATTTATTGTCCTCTGTGAGAACGAGTGCTTCCTGGTGTTCAATCTACATTGATCCTTTACTAATTTTACCTCATGTCCTCTAGTTCTGCTATTTTCTTGAGTGAGAAAAACATATTTCTATCAATATGTTCATACCCATTCAATATCTTAAAAACGTCAATCTGATCTCCTCTTAACCTCCTTGTCTCTAGAGTTGTTAAACCACATTCTTTCAGGCGTTCTTCATAACTAAGGTATCTGAGTTCTGGAATAATTTTAGTTGCTCTCCTTTGTATGCGTTCAAGCGTATCTATATCCTTCTTACGATATGGTCTCCTTGCTTGTATACAGTATTCTAAATGAGGTCTAACTATTGCTTTATAAAGAGGTATAATTAACTTTTTTCCCTTGTATGTTATGTTTCTTCTAATCAATCCAAGAATTTGATTACCCTTTGAAGCTGCAATACCACACTGCTCTGAAACTTTCATATCAGCGCTTAGTGTAACTCCTAAGTCCTTTTCTTTTACAGTAGTACCCAAAACAGTATCTCCCATTTTATAGTTTACATTCAAGTTCCCATGTCCTGTATGTAGGCATTTACATTTAACAAAATTGAACAACATCTGCCATTTCTCAGACCATTTCACTAATCTGTCTAGATCGTTTTGAACATTATTGGACTCTCGATAAGCCAGTGGCCTCCTTGTCCACTTGCCATATGGGCCTTTGCCTTGGATGATCATCTTGTTAAATCTTTTTATCGTTATGAGTATTTGAACTTAACAAAAATGACAAAACTGAGTAGCCAATCGATCACCCCGTCTCCCGCAAATGGGGGTCTTCTAGCCTCCCGAATAGACGTAACGTCATACGCCATTTTGCTGGCTTATTCTGCATTTCCTGAATAGCAAGATTATTTATTTTTAAACGTATGCCGCAAATTTAATTCTTAAATCCTCCACAAGTCAAAATGTACACCCCGTAGCGGGTTCCGCAGAGACTGACGGTCATACTGCGCGGTCTGGGAAAAATCGCTGTGGTTTCGAACCCTCACAGATTATGTAATTACTCAGTTTATTGAAATTGCGTCAGCCATACCATTTCCTTACCAGACAAACATTGTTCAGAACCACTGTAAAACAATAGCATCACAGATTTTAAAACACAAACCGATACATAAAACGTGTGTATTATGCACACAATGTTCGCACAGCTGTCAACCCGTGGACGTGAATTTCTAGAATATATTTATTCCAAAAGTAAAGTAAAGCTCATCTTCAAAACGTGCTTACACTAGGAAATCCCATTGGTTAATGTTCAGCTGTTGACCAATCACTGACTGCGTTTCATATGTTATTCGGTAAATGGTTTTAACAAGATTGACATCCCAAACAACAAGTTCCATGTGGCAGTGGACAAGAAAGCCATTGGCTTATATTATATATATATATATATATATATATATATATATATATATATATATATATATATATATATATATATATATATATATATATATATATATATATATATATATATATATATATATATATATATATATATATATATATATATATATACCATCCTAACGTATACCTGTCAATTCTATTTTAAAACATATTCACACTACTAGCATTAACACGTGACAGTTTGTTTCATTCAGTTATCGCATTCTGTAAGAATGAGTACTTTCTCATGTCCAATCTACACTGTTCCTTAACTATTGTTGCTTTGTGTCCTCTGGTTCTACTGCCTTCTTTAACTTCGAAGAACACATTCTTATCAGCATACTCATAACCGTTCAATATTATAAAAACACTTCTATTTGGTCTCCTCTTAATCTCCTGACCGCTAATGCTGTGAAACCACATTCTAATAGACGGCTTTCATTACTATGTTCTCTCAATTCTGGAATCATTTTAGTTGCTCTTCGTTGTATTCTTTCTAGCTTGTCTATGTCCTTCTTACGATATTGCCTCAATGCTTGAATACAATATTCCAAATGTGGTATACAATATGCCGTCTAAGTTTTGCTTTGTACATGGGTACATGTTCTGACCATTCAACAAATTTCAGTACCGGTACTTTGTTAGATATCACATCTTCCAAATCATTTATATATATATGTATGAATGTGTGTGTGTGTGTGTGTGTA